>VDFB02047230.1:42700341-43047740 GCA_007258455.2 Sequoia sempervirens | reverse complement strand
AACACAATATACCCATGATGTTGGCTCACATTCTGCATATTCTCCTGGTTTTGTGTGTGCTCCAACAAAAAGTAGTTTTTTGATGAGTGAGTGATGTGTGTATGCATGATTTTTAGATTCCACCAGCTTTTTCATGATCTTTCCACCACCTTTGCATGAAATAGTAGAGTTTTCATGTTGAAAGGCATATACTATCAATTCAAGTTTGAATTCTAGTGATAATTGATATACAATTGAAGTTTAGAGGGGAACAAGCTTTTGAAAAAGTTAAATTATTGAGGAGTTTGAAGAAAGAAGAAGCAAAGACTACATAATTGGGTAGAACTCCTCCATTTGAAACTCTATTTTTTTAGGTATGTGAAGTCTTTACACATTTTCTTTCATTCTATTATGGCTTTCTTTCATTTTTGTTGTTTTGCATATTCCATGTTGATCATTGTTTGTTTGTCATGTTACAATCTTAGGTTGTCAAAGGAAATTTTAAATTACACAATTCCATACACTTTCCAATTACATTTTTAAACCACATCTCTTTGAGTCATTTTGTTATTTAACAATTGACTTACTTTTTGTATGCTTCCAAAGCTTTCATTGAGGTATTTTGTCAAATAGTTATACAAACCAGTTGATTTCCTTATCTATGCTACCAAATTTTCCATACATGTATCTAATAAATTGGAATATACTCCTGATGTAGTAGGGGGAGGCCTACAACACAAACACACAACTCCAATTTCCAAACACAATTTACAATTTACAATTTCATCAGGACCTCTTCATTCAACAAATTCACATTGTTCCTTGTAGCATATCAAAGTCACTCAATCAGGTATAATTCCACTCACACAACCTTTCAACTCACAACATAACACATATCAGGGACCCATTACAAATCATTTCAACATATCCAACAATCACCAATGCTTGTTTTGTACCAAACTACACAAATCAGGTTTTCTACAAATTTAAGGGCCCAAATTAACCCACTTTTACAAAGGGACCACCTTCAAAACTTGTCCAAATCTCCTAAAACCTTGGGGCAGCACTTTATATCTATCAAAACCTCAAATTCCAGCATTAGATTGCAGAGATTCAATCATTTACCACCCAAACCATAAAACCCTCTCCCTAGGCTTAGAAACCCTAGGTTTTATTGAAAGTAGCACTTACCAAACACTCCAAAACTTTAAAACTATTCAAACAAGCCTAAAATACCCTACTCATACTCAATCTAACATAAAATAATGTTGTCCAACTTAGAAACTCAATTTCACTCACCAAAACCTCATTTTTCTTAAGGAAAACTCATCATTTCCTCATAGGGTTTCACACCCAATCCACTTCCAGATTTCCCCTACTCTAGTTCAACATTCCTCCACCAAAAACCTATTGTTTCCAATCCATCCCACCGAGTTACAAGCCTTATAGTAGGTGGGATAGAGTTAATACATGTTTGAGGTTTACAAACTTACAAGAAAATTTGTTTTAGCCGATTAGAGAAATCCGAAGATAAATCACACAAAACTTAATGGAAAAAACTCAAAATCGATTAAAATGAGAGAAGACACAATATACTATGATATTCCACAAGAAAATGAATCAAAAATATGTTGTACAGGCTGTACCAACTACTACTATACTAGAAAATACATAAAAAATGGAGAAATTCTAAGTTTTATTGTTCAAATTCTTCTTTCCAATCCAAGGATCATCCTCCATTCGAGTTTCTCATAGCCTTTTATAATTTTTCCCTCCTAAAACAAACCACTTCAACTTCCAAAACTAACATTTGAAAGAGGTGACCATTTATCTCCCTCTTTAATACATTTTTACAACCCTTCACTATTTGTTAATTTGACAATTTAGCACTTTTTGCACATTTTGAAAATTCTACTACCTAGACCCCTAAATACTATTGAAAAAATGACCAATTACATCAACACATGGTCTTATAGACCTTATTAAGACAATATTCCTCCAAAACTATAATCTATACCTTATGACCTTAAATGAATTAACAATTTTAAATGGTGCTCCTGCACCAACTCCTCCCACATTGATAGCACCGATTTAAACTATTTTGGTTTTCATCTCTATTTCTAAATTACCTCATCAGTAAAGCTACCTCATCACCTATGTTTTCTATTTATGAATCCTTGAATGAAATATATTTCATTTATTTTAATGGATACATTTTTGAGGAACTAGTATTCATCCCATTACCATGCTATAGGTAAAATTATCCGCCATGCCGAAGAAATGAACGAGGAAACTAACAAACGAAGAGCTCCAATCCTTCAAAGAAAAGGAGAGAGAACGGTTGAGGGCATATCATGAAAAGAATAAATTGGAAATTATTAATGAAAAAAATACAATTGAAGAGGAACCTCAACCATCAAAAAGAGAACAAAAATTGGCAGCACAAAGGGAACGAATGCGAAAGCATCATGCTAGGATAGATGCAGATACCGTAGTTGGAGAAACACCCTCTACTGCAAGTGAATACAAAAGGACACCATTAAGTACAAGAGAATATGGAGGGACACCATCTACCGCAAGTGGATATGGTTGGACACCATCCACCACATCTCAAGTTGAGAATACATCGTCACTCAAATTTGATGAAGAAGGTATGCCATCATCCCCACATGAACCTCAAGGTATATCTTCTACTCCACCCTCGATCGAAGGTATGCAATCTATCCCACCTCAATTAAATATTGATGAAATTTCTAATGTTGATATGTATGTACCTAGGAGAACACCACCTATAATTTTGCATAGAAAGCCAAAGTATTTGATTAATATTGATGAAGATATTTTGCAGCACATGGAAGGTAAGATTCTAGAAAGCACCTGTAGAAGATATGTTGATAAGATTTGGAAAATATTCTTGAAAGGCTAAATGAGACCACAAGATGTCAACTATTTGTTGAAATGATGCGGGGTTTAAGGTATAGAAACATCATGAAGACTCTTGGGTTGAGAACATCGAATGCATCAAGTGAAAACACTATTGTGAAGAATCTAATGGATGCTTATGAGAGTGTGGGTAAGACCTCATGCTCAAAGGATAGTAATGTCACCCGACATGTCATTACATCAAATTTGGTAAGCTATCAAACAAAGAGATCTCATCTCATTAAAAAGACAAGTGAACAAATGAGAATTAGTAATAAAACTTTATCAAAATCCATTCAAAGGTGACAAAGAATTGATGGCACCAATTCAAATGAATTATGGGCATTCTTGGGGAGACTGCCACAAAATGATTAAAAAGTTTTTGAAGCATTGAGAACACTAATTGAAGAGTATTGGAAGAATAATACAAGGCCATCTTTGAATCAAAGGGATGTCATAAGAAGGAGAATCGGTAGTCAGAACCGTGAGCCACATCCAAAGCATTTTTTGGATGACTCAAACCCAATTTTTTTGTAAATTTCAAAATGATTATCCTCAAATTAGTAATTCTCAAAGATTTTTTGAAATGTTTAAACTTTTTTATGTCAAGATAAATCACACACGCACTACTTTTTGTTGTAGACTACATATTGAATTCTCTAACCATTATGATGTTTATCATTCTATATGTTTAGATTTCCATACTAACGATGTTTTGCAGGATTGTGGAATAGAAGCCCTGCCAAAATCAAGAGAGTTCTTATCAAACAATTTATGTGAAATAAAGGATGGCCAAATATTCTACAGGACAACATGCTTAGATAGTTCATGCGAGGGTTGCGGTGGCTTGCAACGAATGCCAATATGTCAACATATGGAAAGAACATATGAGGTAGGATAGAAACTAGTAGAGTTCAGGAAGTATAAAATAGTGGCATACGTTACAAAAGATGGGTCTCAAGCAAAAAGGAGTGATTTGGTTATTCAGAAAATTTTAGTGTATCAATTTATGTCCATGTTTTGTGAAAATATAGTGTATGAGTATGCAAGGCATACTCATAGAGCCCAATGGTTGGACACACAATTCAAGCTATGCAAGGAAAAATTTCTAGTTGGAAGCATAGTATCAGTGGTTGACTTTGTAGAGAACTACACTCTATAGCCACAACGTGAGGTGCAATCATAGTATTACAACTCCACACAGTTTTCAATATTTGTGCACATAGCATTCATTCACGCAGTTGATAGTACAGAGGACCAAAGGAAGGTATTGAGGGAGTATCAATTTTATATTAGTGATGATCACAAACATTCTCTAGAGTTCCTGCTAGGTTGCTTCTAGTTGTTCTACAGTGATTTGGCTCAGAGAGGCATAGCATACAGTCGGCATATAATATGGTCGGATAACTGTGCAACACAGTTCAAGAACATGTGCATGTTATATTGGTTGTGCAGGATGCATCTCACTACAGGTGTTCAACATATGTGGAACTTTGGTGAGGTCGAGCATGGAAAGGGGGAGTGTGATGGTGCAGGATCATGCGTGAAAAGAGCATTAGCATGAGAAGAGTTAAAGTATAAAGATAGTGCAAAGTTGATAGATGCAAGATCAATCGTCAAGTGGTGTAATGCTTTGATGGGTCCAGGTAATGAAGGTACATCTTCAATTCATGAAGTATCGATATTAACATTGCACCATATGAGGATTGTTGTACACTAATAGGATCAAGTGAGCTACACTCTTTCCTTAGCTCAAATGTAGGTTAATGGAGTATCGATACACGTAAGATGGAATGTTTTTATTCTTCATGTACAATGCAAGCTTGGAATGATTGTGAGTCAAGTGAGTGGGTTGGAAAATGGTTGACAAGTTATCTTAGCCCACTTCACATGTATCGCCCTCCGAAAGCAATGGAACTAACACAAATGGAATCATAGTCAACTTTGACCATGTATCAGATCTAGTTCAACCAGGTAATATATCTACTTGCTTAGTTTTTGAAATTCCATATTGTTATCTTACTTTGTATTGTATTCGTAATGTTGAATAATTTCAAGAGATTTGTTGCACATATCAATGCAGGGCATGTTTATGCAGTTATTGTAGATGAAGAAAACAAAGAGGGAAAAAACTATTACTTGTCTCATTGTGTTGAGGCCAAAAAGAAATTGGAAGCCCCAGTTATAGATGGAGAAAAAATTGAATACCCTATAGGCTTAGTTGTTGTTACTGGAACGTGGCTTAAAAGGTACCCACATAAGAGTGTTAAACATTGGTTGTTTCAAGACTTTGACACACATCGTAAGATTCTTCATTACTCAAACCTTGTTGTGGAATCCAATGTTTGTTTGACCAAATATGGGGGTAGACCTTTGAACAAGACCTTGTGGAAGGTTCGTGAGTCTGACCATGAGGCAATACTTGACACAATAAAGAGTAGAGCAGACCCGGATGGTTCATTGGATTAATTTGTAAGTATATGCACAATGGTTCTTATTAATTTATACTTGTATTCATGTTAATTTTTTTGATGCCAATGCTATCATCTTATTTTACTTTGCATATATGTAAGTAACCTGGTAAACACTGATTGGTGTCCCCTTGCAAAAAATGCAGATTTATGAGCCATCTAAGAGAATCTCAGCCATAAAAGCAATGCAACATCCTTATTTTGATGATCTTGAAAAATCTCAATTCTAATTTGAAGCCATTATAAAAGAGCGTGTGAAGCTTTGTGAGGGAATCTCAAGTTACTCATTTGAAGTTAACCTCATAATAAGAACCTATGATGTAGACATTATAAGAGAATATCGAATGTATGAGCGACATTGTAAAATATCTATGAGAACAGAGTACCTAAGGAATTGTAATGAGATTTACTTGTAATGAGATTTACCGATATTGAAATTAGGTGTAGGGGCACCAAGGTTATTGAGAAAATTTGGTTCATGGAAGTCTTAAGTTAGTTTTGTGTTTTGAGTTTTTTCAATTGAATAAGGTCATATTAGACCAATTGATTTATAATGTAGTAAGTCATGTTAGTTATAAAAAAAATAGTTAGGCACAATTGGAAATATGTAGAATCATTTGTAAAAGCTATTTAAATCCTCTTGAAGGCTCAGACACAATGTAATTTTTCTAATAGAAGAAATTCAAACTGAAAAACATTTTCACAATATTTTGTTGAGTTTTTTTAACTTTCTTTCCCATGTACAGACCCATACAGGTCCTTCTTGATTGAAACCTTTTGCATTGTGTGGTAGTGTGAAGTAGCTTTATTTTGCATCATTTTGGAGGTTCTAAGACAAAATATTGAGTGAGTTCTCTTCAATACTCTATTGATCCCCTGATTTAACATTGTTTGTTGATTGAGGGCCTTCTAAAATGTGGATTTGACCCATTCCACTTTATGTTTCCACTATTTCTTGTGGAATAGGTCATGAAAAGTGTAATATAACTCTACAGGGGATTTGGAAGGTTGAGAGGTCATTTTAGTCAGTTTTGAGTGATGCCCTAGGGCTGGGTAGAGCAAAATGCATGTGAAAATGGAGGTTTTATGAATGGTTTTAGTGAAATGTTGATGGATTTGGCTTGGTAATGTCATAGAATGTCTATGCAGACCTAAATAGGTGTGTTGGAAACAATTTCAAAGTTTGGAAAGCCTGGTTTATGGTAGATCTATTAAAACCCTAGTTTTATGCATGAAAAGGGAGGGTTTGCTGGGACAACACCCTAGAAGCCTTGTGTTGGTGTAATGATCAGTGAATTTGATGTTTTAAGTCACAATTAGTGACCATTCAAGGGATGTGTGATTACAAGAAGTTTAAAAGGTACTTTGTTTGGAAAAGTGGGGTAATTCTAGTGGCCTTTTAGTAGGTTAGTTTGTTGGTTCTCCATGATGGCACAAAGAAACTTATGGGGATCTTTTGTGAATCTTGTAGTAGGACTGTGGTAAGTCTCTAGTGATGATTTTTTGGCCTTTGTATAGCCTTAGCAATATGATAACTTCATTTGTTGAATATTGAAGGCTAGAAGCCTTTTGAGTGTGTTTTGAGAAACTGGGTGTTTTAGTAATAAAAGATTGGGTTCATTGTTTGAGAATTGATTAGTTGATGTTGAAAAGAGTTCCTCCACCTTGAATTGCATCAATAATCCCTCTAACATAACAAACCCCAAAACCCTCTTCTTTAACAAGTTAGGAAAGGGTTTATTGAAAACCCATACTCCAAACCTTCCCACAGCCAACCAAAGCCTAAAACACCTTCCAAAAGGTCTGCACAAGCTTAAAAGTTCAAGAGATATCATTTCCCCCAAATATTTCTTCAAACCCTAGCACTAAACCACCATTTTACACTAAAAAATGCACCATTTGACATCTAGGGCATCACCGGCATCACCTAAAAACCTTCTATATACCTCCCTTCTACACAAATTTTTGCACATATATTTTATAACCCTAACTAAGCCTTTCCATTGAGTTATAGAAGCATACAGTGGGTGAAAGGCTTAATATGACATTTTAATACACTCAAAACCCTTAAAATAGGGTATACATACCAACCCTCAGTAATTGGCTTCTAAAATGCACAAAATCACTTGAAATCCAACCAAACCAAAAATAAAACAAATTTAAGTCTATTTACCACCGAATTCCATCAAAAAGAGAGCACAATCACCATGTACGGAACCATACAGTTCAAGGAAACATGACATCCCAAAGTGCAAAAGGGTAGCAATTTTTGACGAGGTATTACTCAAAAACCATGGCATTTACGAAATATTTGTCTAAACCTATGAGATCATGTTGGTCCCTCTACAATAACCTCTCTTAGTTTTTGTTATCTCAGAGTGGTTTTCCCGTTGTGTCCAGTTTTCACTTGATGGAAAAAGTGTCAAATGCAAGCAGTGGAAAGTTGCAAAGTGGTGCAACTTTTGTTCTGCAACTCATGTGACCAAACAAACTATTCTAATGCATCTGAATAGGTATTTTTATGCTAGGAATGGTCCTCTTTCGCACCCAAACATGCAAAATCGCTCTGAGCTACGTTCAACTGGATCGATCCCTCAAGGGTCCAAAGTGCAAAATGGCTGCAAACTTCAGCATGTTGTTACTCAGATACCGTGATGCTTAGAAACTTTTTTTATAATCCTATGAGATCATGTTAGGCCCCTCTATAATAACCTCTCTCATTTTTTGTTATCTCGGAGTGGTTTTCCCGTGGTCTTCAGTTTTCACTTGATGGAAAAATGTCAAATGTAAGTAGTACAAAGTTGCAAAGTGGTGCAACTTTCGTTCTACAACTCATGTGACCAAACGGACTGTTCCAATGCATACGAGTAGGTATGTTTACACTAGGCATGGTCCTCTTTCATACCCAACACATGAAATCGCTCTGAGCTACATTCAACCAGATCGATCCCTTAACGGTTCAAAGTGCAAAATAGCTGCAAACTTCAGCATATTGTTACTCAGCTACCATGATGCTTAGAAACTTCTCGTCTAATCCTATTAGATCATGTTGGACCTTCTACAATAACCTCTCTTGGTTTTTTTATCTCAAAGTGGTTTTCCCATGGTGTCAAGTTTTCACTTGATGGAAAAAGTGTTAAATGCAAGCAGTGCAAAGTTGCAAAGTGGTGCAAATTTTGTTCAAACTCGTGTGACCAAACAGACTGTTCCAATGCATCTGAATAGGTATGTTTACACTAGACATGGTTCACTTTTGCACCCAAACACGCGGAATCGCTCCGAGCTATGTTAAACCGAATCGATCCCTTAAGGGTCCAAAGTGCAAAATGGCTACAAATTTCAACATGTTGTTACTTGGATACCATGATGCTTAGAAACTTCTCATCTAATCCTATGGGATCATGTTGGGCCCCTCTACAATAACCTCTCTCGGTTTTTGCTATCTCAGAGGAATTTTCCCATGGTGGCAATTTTTCACTTGGAGAAAAAGTTGTCAAATGCAAGTAGTTGAAAGTTGCAAAGTGGTGCAACTTTTGTTCTACAACTCGTGTAACCAAAAATAATGTTCCAACACGTAAAAATAGCTATGTTTACACTATGAATGGTTCTCTTTCACACCCAAACATGTGAAATCGCTCCAAGCTACGTTAAACTAGATAGATCCCTTAAGGGTCCAAAGTGCAAAATGGTTGCAAACTTCAGCATGTTGTTACTTAGATACCGTGACACTTAGAAACTTCTCATCTGATCCTATGGAATTGTATTGGGCCCTCTACAATAACCTCTCTCAGTTTTTGCTATCTCAAAGGAATTTTCCCGTGGTGGCGAATTTTCACTTGGGGAAAAAGTTGTCAAATGCAAGTAGTTAAAAGTTGCAAAGTGGTGCAACTTTCATTTTATAGCTTGTGTGACCAAACAGACTATTCCAACGGTCTGAATAGGTATTTTTACGCTAGTAATGATCCTCTTTCACACCCAAACACGCGGAATCACTCCGAGCTACATTCAACCAGATCGATCCCTTAAGGGTCCAAAGTGTAAAAAGGCTACAAACTTTAACATGTTACTCGGATATTGTGACACTTAGAAACTTCTCATCTAATCCTATGGTATTGTGCTGGTACCCTCTACAATAACCTCTCTTGGTTTTCACTATCTCGGAGGCATTTTTTCATAGTGGCAAATTTTCACTTGAGAAAAAGGTTGTCAAATGCAAGTAGTTGAAAGTTGCAAACTAGTGCAACTTTCGTTCTGTAGCTCATGTGACTAAACAGACTGTTCCAACACGTCTGAATAGGTATGTTCACACTAGGCATGATCCTCTTTCACACCCAAACATGCGGAATCACTCTGAGCTATGTTCAACCAGATCGTTCCCTTAAGGGTCCAAAGTGCAAAATGGCTGCAAACTTCAGCATGTTGTTACTCGGATACCGTGATACTTAGAAACTTCTCGTCTAATCCTATGGGATTGCATTGGGCCCCTCTATAATAACCTCTCTCATTTTTTTCTATCTCAGAATAATTTTCCCGTGGTAGAAAATTTTTACTTGGAGAAAAAGTTGTCAAATGCAAGTAGTTGAAAGTTGCAAACTAGTGCAACTTTCGTTCTACAACTCGTGTGACCAAACAAACTGTTCCAATATCTTCAAATGGGTACGTTTACACTATATATGGTCATCTTTCACACTCAAACATGCAGAATCACTCCAAGCTATGTTCAACTAAATCGATCGTTTAAGGGTCCAAAGTGCAAAAGGGAAGTAATCTTTGACGGGCTATTACTCAAAAACTGTGATGCTTACGAACTCTCCATCTAAGTCTACGGGATTATGTTGGGCCCCTCTACAATAACCTCTCTTTATTTTTGTTATCTCGGAGTTGTTTTCCTGTGGTGTCCAATTTTCACTTGATGAAAAAAATGTCAAATGCAAGCAATGTAAAGTTGCAAAGTGGTGCAACTTTCATTTTTCAATTCGTATGACCAAAAAAATTGCTCCAACATGTCCCAATAGGTACATTTATGCTAGGCATGGTCCTATTTCACACCCAAACACACAAAATTGGTTCAAGCTACGTTCAACCAACTTGATCCCTTATGATGGCATGCAAAACAATCGAAAAGAGAAACATTCACACGATGGTTGATTAGAATCCATTCTTGTAGAATGTTTTTAGCTTTGATTAGAGTCCATTCTTGCGGAATTCTATTAAGTTCCAAGCAACTTAGAAGTAGATTTCAGAAACAAGTCTGAACTTGCTCATACAAGCGTTTGAGTGTAATATGTTGAAATAGGCCATTCCACCTATTGTTCAGGCTGTGTCTTAGTGATATGGGCCTAATGTAAGTAGGATATGGAGTAGGAATAATAAAATAGCATTGGTAAAGGCATTGGAAGAGATTACTAATGTTGCCCCTGTTGAAAATTTAGAATTGAGGCCCCTTAAAAGCAAGGCTAGAAGAGGTGAAAAGAAGAAATTGCTTGAAAATAAGTTAGAATAGGTTAGAAATAGGGTGAGGTTGTGGATTTTGATGTGTTCAAAAGGTTTGCAAGGATAGGGGAGGTCAAAAGTATGTTATGGCATGATGCCCTAGTTGGGAAAATAGGGGTTTTGAATGAAAAAGAGAGGTTTGAGGGAGTAAAAGTGGGTAAAGTCAGGGGGTAGCATAATTTGGTAGTCAATTAAGTTTGTGCAAGCATAATGAAGAGTGTTAGAAGTGGTTTTGAGGTTGTATAAGGTTCAGGTTTGGGTTCAGGCGTTCAGTTCACCGGCTCGGCCAAAAAAATTTGGAGGGGGGTTTGGTTCGTTTTGGGTTCATTGGTACAAAAAACATTAAAAACAAAATATATATATATAGCTTAGAAGCATGAATTGGGATTAGAATATCACATAACATCATATAAACAACAAAACCACCATAAACTTGAATGTCATTTAAAACATGCATGATAAATATTCATCATTGAAACTTGAGTTGTGGTAGCTTGATATACAAAGTTTATTGATGCTAGGGTTCAATTTGCATGATTTTGAAAAAAGAAGCCAATTGAGTAGAGTTATCAACGTTCTTCAAAAATCATAAGAATTTATTTAGTACACTAGCCATTTTGATGTCTTCTTGCAGTCTCAAACATTATTTTGTATCACTGTTACATTGGTCTTGAGAGTGGTAGCTTAATATAGCTCCACAATAAAAAATCGGGTTTACCTGTGCAGTGTAATAGTGGCATAGGAAGATTTTTCTTTCAAAGAACCAAAGGGTGACTACACAATTGAAGTGTATAAACACATATCTTTTTGTAATATCAAGGATACTTTTTGAAACTTACATGCATTGCTAATCTAAAAGGAAAAGTCTTTTTCCTAATCTATATGCAGCCATGCTTTTGACATTGTCAAAAAGAGTAAAACTTCCTGAATGATGCAAAGGAATGGTCAAGCAGTTCTAACTCTTCACATGAGAGAAGAGAGATGTTGGAGAGTACATCAAATCAGTGAGAACATAAGTGTAATGTGTTTTAGTTTGTAGTATTCCTTTGTTTCTCTATAGATCTGTGATAAATTCTTAGTTCAATGATGCGGAACAATTTTTGAAAAAAGAAAGTTGTGTCACAATTCGCTTTCAATCTAGAAAGCAAAAATGAAAGCTCAACCTCTTGGAATGAAAATGCTTGTTTGCAAAAAAAATGAATAAGAATGAGGTAGTTAAGGTGTTTGAAGTGATTTAGAGGTCACTTTTAGGGTTCCCTTGGGCGTGGGTCAAAGTCAAACTCCATAAAACATTAAAAAAATGTTCAAAAAAGCACTTTTTGGATGCTAGGCACGCGGGTTTTGTCCTGGTTCACCTGGGTTCTGTCTGGGTTCTGCTCGGGTTCTCTTGGGTTCTACTTGGGCGAACCAGACCCAAAAATGAAGGACCCTAGTCAAACCCACGAGAAAACTGAACCAGGACCCGCACCAGGAGCGAACCAGGACCAAAACCAGGGCTAAAATAGAAGAACCCGGTAACATAGATAATGTGTTAAGAAGTTGACTACTTCATCTACTCTAAATATTATGTTTTGCAAGTGTTGTGAAGATTATGTATCATTTGCTTAATTGAGATGTTCCAATCAAAGGATTAAATATATTGGAATCATTTTATGAATCATTTCATGGAATACCAATTGAAAACATGTTTTTTGTTTTTAGATAAAGTTGTTTAGCATCAATCAATTAATTTATTCAAGACAAACAATGGACAACAATGATCAATGCTTGGGCTAACCAATTAATAAGTATACACATGAATAAGTCAAGCATGTACATGTGAATAAGGGAAGCATAAGTAGTCACAAACACATAAGCCTTGAAGTATACACACAAATACATAGTATACACAACTTAATACAAAGTATATACACGAATACGAGGTATACACATGAAAACATGTAAGCTGCAAAGTACACATTGGAACACACATAAGTCACAAATTATACATGTAAGTTGTAAAGTATACACTTAAATACACATAACTCATATCTATTGAACCATGAATTTATAATGCAAATATGGACACTATCGATAAAAAAAGATTTGTATTAACCAAATAGCCATGTATATATACATCAATATATGTCGATATAAGTATAAAATATAGGTACAAAATAACCATGTAGGCTTATGAGAATGCCATATAGGATTACAATGTCAAATATATCCAATACAAAATATGTACAAAACTGCCATGTAGGCATACAACAAAGGGCTATGGAATCAAAATTCATTTCTCTCCACGCTATGGAAATAAATTCTTTCCCTTTGCTTGTCAATCCAATGGCAGTAAGCTTGTCACTCATTTGTGTTGTGCTCAAGGAGTGCTCATGCTACTCCTCCTACTATTAAGTTCTTGGTGAAGTTTTAACTGTTACAATAAGAAGTAAAGACATTAATATATAGAAATTACATTATAAAAAATGATATATTTAAAAAAATAATCACTTATTGCCATCTCACGATCACTCTCCACAAGGGAAATATCCGCACACCCATGATGAGGCATGCTCAAGCCTTGTATAAACCATCCAAATAGAAATTAAACTAGGAATCAATAATGGTTTTATTTTTCACTAGAACTAACATCTATAACAACGAATGTAAATAGAAATTTAGTAATTTTCCCCATACCTCCCCTATCAGAGTCATCAAGGATTGTATAGTGGATGAAACACTTATATCCATTTCCCTCGCAGCATTTGGAGGTGTTTCTGCCTCCAATATCTAAAAATAAAACAATAAGTTATTCAATCACAAAAACTACAATAGTGATCCATGTCATGACTTATAATGTATGAGGTTGTATAGGTATTTTCATGATTTAATAAGGCTTAAATAGCCATTTTTGAGTTTGTAATGGTCTTTGATAGTCATTTTAGGCATAAATTGAAAAGTTGCAGAATCTTAACAAAAGTTGTCAATCAATGTTGTAAAAATGCAAAAAGGTGACAAGCAAATGCAATTGGAAGCTGCTCCTAGACTTATTACTTATGCTATGTGAAGTAATTGCATCACTGCTTATGTTGACTTTCTAAACAACTATATTGCAGTTGAAATTTTTTCATCTATCAACATCTAGTTATTAGTTATGGAATGTGAAGTAATGATTTGATTTTGAATGATGTGCAACGCAACGTAATCAACGATATGAATATAAACCACACAAATCTATTAAGTACAATTCATTAGTTAAACTCTTTATTCTATTACCTACGTGTAGGTTTGAGTAAATACATTGTCACTAGGAGGTGTTCCCTCAAAACCTCCAATATTAGCTTGTTCAACATCCAAAATCACATATTAAAATACCATTCGTAAAACAATGTTATTAACATGTAATAAATTTATAATTTTTTACTAGTTACATACCCCACTAATTGGTGTACTGCAGAAAAAATCAGGTGTAGGGCCAGTGTATCCAATCTCAACGATGTGACCCTACAATTTTATTAAAATCATAAAACTAAATTAGTTAATCTTGCATTTCAAAATCAAAATTTAATAAATTAAATTCAATCAACATGCTAACTTTTACCTGACTATCAATGCCATACACCTGATGCAAAATGTTAGCTACCCTCTCCATCTCCATAGCTACAGATGGATCTTGCGTAGCAACCTCCTGAGTGTTGGTGGGGTCAAATGAACAAGTCACCCCGCAAGATTGACACACATGGGTTTGAAGGCCACCACTCAAGACTCCCCTGGATGGCGCTATAGAATAGGGCTAGTATGATGGATGACACTCTGGGTCAAAGTGTTGATCACCTATAATGTCTCTACGTCAGCACTCTCCTTCACAACAGAAGGCATAACAATGTGCTCATGAGGCAGCCTAGCAAGAGCTCGTCTCCCTTGCCGCATAGGATCTGGTTATGCACCAAGTCTATCTTGAGTTGACCCCCCACCTCTCCCCTGGAAGTCCCTCATATCAAAATAATTTGGGATTTTATTCAATATGAACTCACTGTATAGTTTCCTAAGAAAATACTGCGTGACTTCACAATTGTTGCACGGTGGGTAATCAAAGACCATGTACCACCTATCATAAAAATAGTTCCTAATCTGTTGGTGGTGGCACCAATGAATAGGAAACATCTTCACATTGAGGGTAAGATTTTGATTTGTGCCTAGGTCAGTGAATAATGAGCACAAATCACCTTTTGTAATTTTTAAATCCTTTACATCTGTATATGATAGTTTATTTGCATAATAAGCCCTAGAAGCCTTCCTCCTATCTTGTCATCCCATTATTTGTTTGCTAATTGAATCTACATTTTTTTAACATATCTTTCAATGAACTTGCTAGGGTCATTCTTTTTGTTGTTGAACCATTTGGATCACTCAACCTACTGATTAAATCCTCAATTTGTTTTTTTGTTGTTCTCAATTTCACTCATTAAATTTTGTTGAGTGCTAGGAGGGTGTTGAGTGATTGGTGGAGGAGGTTGTTGTTGAGGTTGATTTTGTTGTTGAGGATTTTGATGGTTAGCAAGTTGATTTGTATCTCCTACAAATTAAATATATATATATATCAAATACAACCTAAAACTAACAAATTCAAAACAAAAAACAAACAATCCTTACCTCTCACACCTCCTCCTCATCGTGGTGCCATGCTTGTGAAGAAATAGCAACCGTTGGTGAATATTTTTCCACAATACCTCCTCCTAGAACACGAGCACGAAAAATGGGGGTTTTCGCCACGGGCACAACAAAAAACATAGTCGAAATGAAGAATGAATGAGTTTCACCTTTTTCTTCTTTTAACATATCATAGCGCGAGCGCGTTATGGGCTCGTTGTGGCCAAGCCTCAGGCTCAACACACTAAGCCATAACACGAGCACGTTATAATGTGCTCACGTTATAGCGTGTTTGCATTATGACTTTTCAAAACTTTTTTTTGAAAGTGGCTACAAATTTGCTACCCATCTCCATGCACCCGCCCATGCACATCCTATATATGTAAATGTATTAAAAGAATAATACGTAGAATGCAAGGGTATTATGTGTAGAAAATTTTATGTAGAGCTTCTATAAACTCTCCTCAAATCTCTACCCATATTTCTAATACATTCCACCACCCAAGCATTCTTGAAAATTAATATGTTTGTTGTCATTTTTCCTTCTAAATTTTTTGAAGTTTCTCAGACTTGTAAATATGTTGGTTGTATAAGTCTTGACACCTTTAATGTGCAAGAAATTTGTAAATAGGTTTTCCTAAAAATCTCCACGCAACCGTATGTAGAGAGGGTTATATCATTGAAAAAACATTATGGTTTTTAGTTTTGGTATGTTGTTGTTCTTTATGCAAGACTTTTGTTCAGGGGCTCTTGTAGGATGCAAAACAGTCTAGATACAACCAACACCAGAGTTGTTTCTTTAACAGTATTATTGTACTAATAATATTTTTCAGCCCTATAGCTTTACTTCTTATCACACATATATAATGCAAGTTTATTGTTCAATTTTCCATGCGGATGCATCCTATAAATGTGGTTTTCATAATAGTGTATTTGTTTTTAATGGTTCTTCATGAATGATTAATTTCTCATTGTTGTAGCAATGTGTTTTCCCCTATTTCTGTTCTGCATATTAAAAACCCACTCCATTTATGAATTGTTTGTTCTTGAACTTTTGGTGCACTGGAAGCGAATTCTTCTCCTAAAACCAACAAGTGGTATCAGAGCATTAGGAAGTTAGAATTTTGTATGTGTTTTGAGAGCAGTCAAAAGTTAGGTGGGTTTATTCTCAACAAAGAAGTGAAAATTTTGCGAGGAGTTTGAGAGAATTTTAATTTTAAGAATAGCAGCCAATGGTTCAAGTTCAACCTAGCCTCAAATACCAATGTTTAAAGGAGAAAATTGTTATTTTTGGAGTATAAAAATGAAAAAATTATTTATGTCTCAAGATTTGTGGGAGTTAGTAGAACAAGCATTTATAAAGCTTGCAAATGCTCAAGCTCTTGTATCCTTAACCCAGGAACAAAGAGATCAATTGAAAGAAAATAGGAAGAAAGACTCAAAAGCCTTGTTTATTATTCAACAAGCTATACATGAGTCAATTTTCCCCATAATTGCTGCAACGACAAAATCCAAAAACCCCTAGGATTTGTTGCAGAATGTCTATTAGAGAATAGACAAAGTGAAAAAAATAAAACTTCAAATGCTCAAAAGAGACTTTGAAAATCTAATTATGAAAGAGTCAGAATCTATGCAAGAGTTTTTCACTCAAGTTATGGGTCTGGTCAATCAGATTAGATCCCATGGAGAAATTCTGGAAAATTAAAAGATTGTGGAAAAAATATTGAGATGCCTCCCTTCAAAGTTTGATCCTATAGTGGTAGCTATTCAAGAGTCAAAAGATTTAAGTGTTCTCTATGTAAATGAGCTTATGAGTCTCTTCAAACCCATGAGCAAAGATTAAATAGGTCTGCTCAAAAATTAGTTGAGCAAGCTTTCCAAACCAAGATAAATATCTCAAATAAAAAGGAAAAAGGGTCAGAAGAGACATCTCCTAGGAATACAAGTAAGTTTAGAGGAAGAGGAAGAAACAATAATTTCAATAGAGGCACTAGTACTAGGAAAAGTAAAAATTATTTTGGAGGAAGAAACTCAAATGATGGTCAAAAAAGCAATCAAAGTTATGATAAATCACATGTATAGTGCCACAATTGCAAAATGTTTGGGCATTATGAAAGAGATTGTTGGAAAAAGAATAAACAATGTGCACATTTTTTTGAAGAAAAAAAAAGAGCAGTCAAATACTCACCTCTTTCTTGCTTACAATGCCTCAAAGGAAGATTGGGGAAATGTATGGCTTTTGGATAGTGGTTGTAGTAGCCAGATGATAGGAAATAAAAATATTTTTGTAACTATGGACGATTCCTTTAGAACACATGTGAGACTTGGTGATGATAAAGAAGTTGAAGTTACAAGTAAAGGAACTATTGCAGTCAAAGAAAAGAAAAGTTAGGAAAGGTACATATGTGATGTTTTGTATGTTCCTAGGTTAGCACATAACTTGTTGATCATAGGATAGTATGTTGAAAAGGGCTATTCAACAACATTTGACAACAATGAATGTTTCATTTGTGATAAGAAAAACAATCAAATAGTGGCAAAGTTTGGTATGTTGCATAATAGGATATTCCCTTTGACACTTGCATATAGTGAAACTCCAGTCCTTAAAATTAATTACAAGGACCAATCTTGGTTATGGAACACTAGATATGGGCATTTAAATTTTAGAGGACTTAAATTACTCTCTCAAAAGAATATGGTGAAAGGACTACCAGTCATCTCTCATGATGATCAAGTATGTGATGGTTGTGTTGTTGGAAAACAACATCGAGATTTCTTCCCAACAGGGAGAGCTTGGAGAGTATAAGTGCCACTTGAATTGGTTCATATTGATATTTGTGGTCCAATGCAGACATTGTCTCTTAGTAAGTTACATATTTTTTAATCTTTGTGAATGATTTCAGTAGAAGGACTTGGGTTTACTTCATCAAAGAAAAATCAAAAGCTCTTAGCAAATTTCAGGAGTTCAATACTAGGGTGGACAAACAAATTGGTTGTCCTATTAAAATGCTACATTCAAATAGAGAGGAGAATTCACCTCTAATGAATTTCAAGATTTCTTCACAAAGAATGGAATTCAAAGGAAATTGATTGCAAGTTATACTCCTCAAAAAAATGGATTTGTTAAATGTAAAAATCGCACCATTGTGGAAATGGAAAGAAGCATGCTTAAATCCAAGGGTCTACCAAATACTTTTTGGGTTGGAGCAATTGCTGCATCAATTTATTTTTTGAATAGGTGTCCAACCAAAAGTGTAAAAAATATGACACCTTATGAGGCATGGTGTGGAAGAAAACCTGGTGTTGCATACTTGAGGGTTTTTGGATGTATTGGTTATGCTCACATAGCTGAACAAAAAAGGAAAAAGTTTGATTACAAGAGTGAGAAATGCATCTTTCTTGGCTATAGTGAGGAAACAAAGGGTTATCATTTGTATAATCCAGTAAGTGAAAAGTTTAATTATTAGTAGAGATGTTATCTTTGTTGAAAGTGAAGCTTGGAAATGGAATGAAAACTTGAATAAGGAAAATCAAAAGGTTATTGATTTAGAACTTGAAGTACCATCTTCTCATGGTTCGAGCAGTAGCTCAATTCCTATTGGACCACCTTTAGTGAGCACACCACCTTCTCCACCTAGTCGAAGCTTGAGTCCTCCAAGAAAGGTAAAAAGTATTAAAGAAATTTATGAAGGCACTACTAGTCTTGATGCAATAGTAAATTTTGATTTATTATCTCATACTCAAGTTGAGCCAAAATAATTTGAGGATGCAATAAAACAAGAAGTGTTGATTAAATCCATGAATGAAGAAATTGCTTCAATTGAAAAACATGAAACATGGGAACTAGTTGATCTTCCACCTAAAAAAGATGTTATTGGGATGAAATGGATTTACAAAACAAAATATAAAGCTGATGGATCTATTGAAAGGCATAAAGCAAGATTGGTGGCAAAGGTTTTTTCTCAACAGCTAGGTATTGATTACACTAAAACCTATTCTCCAATTGCTAGATTAGACACCATTAGAATAGTTTTATCATTAGCAGCCCAACATAGGTGGAAATTTTATTAATTTGATGTTAAATCTACTTTTTTGAATGGTTATCTACATGAAGAATTGTTTATAGAACATCCACTTGGTTATGAAGTTGCAGGACAAGAACAAAAGGTCTACAGATTGAAAAAGGCGCTCTATAGGCTCAAGCAAGCACTTAGAGCTTGGTATAGTAGAATAGATAATTATTTTCAAAAAAATGGTTTCAAAATGAGTGAAAGTGAGCCCACATTATATGTGAAATATCAAACTACAAGTGATCTACTTATCATATGTATATATGTAGATGATCTAATATACACAAGGAATAGTGAAGAGTTAATTAATGAGTTTATACATGTAATGAAGTCTAAATTTGAAATGATAGATTTGGGTTTAATGGATTATTTCCTTGGGATAAAGGTAAGACAACAAAATGTTGGCATTTTCATTTCACAAGGTAAATATGTCAATGATTTACTTGATAAATTCAAGATGAAGAGTTGCAAACCGATGAATACACCTTTCAACATGAATAAAAAATTTGTTAAGGATGATGGTTTTGAAAAAGTAAATGCAACAGTGTACAAAATTCTAGTTGGTAGCCATTTGTATTTAACAGCTACTAGACTAGATATTATGTTTTTTGTTAGTTTTCTTTCAAGGTTCAGGCAAAGTCCAAGTAAGATGCATTTTTGTGCTATGAAAAGAGTTTTAAGATATGTTTGGGGTACAAGTAAATTTTTTTTCAAGATGGTGTGTCCCTTGGTCTTCCTTGTCCAACACGACGCTTGGGTTTGTGACATGGTTTAACCACCTCTTGTGGATCTTACATAAATCTAGCAGTTGTATCATTCATTAATAGGTTGATCTTTTGGTGCAATGACAACTACCAATGTAACAATTGGTATCAAAGCCGAGGTCATAGGTTCAAACCCCTCGCTAGCATTAGGGGGGATTATTGCAAGATGGTGTGTCCCTTGGTCTTCCTTGTCCAGCATAGATCTTGGGTTTGTGACATGGTTTAACCACCTCCTGTGGATCTTACATAAATATGGCGGTTGTATCAGGCATTAATAGGTCAATCTTTTGGTGCAATGACAACCTCCAATGTAACAATTTTGGCATTTGGTATGAACCTGTAGATGATTTTGGTTTAATTAGATTTATAGACAGTGATTGGGTTGGTTCTATAGATGTCAAAAAAAGCACTTTAGGTTATATGTTTTACTTGGGTTTAGGTGTCATTTCTTGGTCTTCAAAAAAACAATCTTTAGTCTCTTTATCCTCAACTGAAGCTAAATATATTGTAACAACTTCAGCTTCGTGCCAAGCAGTATGGCTGAGAAGAATTCTAACAGACTTAAAATAGAAAAAAACTATGCCAACAGTGATTTACTGTCACAATAACTCAGCAATTGCCATCACTAAAAATCACATCTTTCACAATAGAACAAAACACATTGATATTAGGTATCATTTTGTTAGGAATCTTGTGGCTGAGGGACAAGTTGAATTAAAGTTTTGTAGAACCAGTGATCAGATTGCTAATATAATTACCAAGGAAATTTCAAAATAAAGTTTTCAAAAATTAAGACAAATAATGGATGTTTGCACATTAATCTTTAAGGGGGAGATTGAAGGCATTAATGCTTAATGCCAACGTAACAGATTGTTGAAGACATGTTGCATTCCACCACCCAAGCATGCTTGACAATTAATATGTTTGTTGTCATTTTTCCTTCTAAACTTTCTGAAGTTTCTCAGACTTGTAAATATGTTGGTTGTAAAAGTCTTGACACCTATAATGTGCAAGACATTTAAAAATAGGATTTCCTAAAAAGCTCCACACAACAATATATAGATAGGGTTATATATCATTGGAAAAACATTCTTGTTTTTAGTTTTGGTATGTTGTTCTTTATGCAAGACTTTTGTACAGGGGCTCTTGTAGGATGCAAAATAATCTAGATACAACCAACACCATAGTTGTTTCTTTAACAGTATTACTACACTTGTCTAATTTTTCAGCCCTATAGGTTTACTTCTGATGACACATATATAATGCAAGTTTATTGCTCAATTTTCTGTGCAAATGCATCCTATAAATGTGGTTTCCATAACATTGTATTTGTTTTTAATGGTTCTTCATGAATAGATAATTTCTCATTACTATAGCAATGTGTTTTCCCCTGTTTTTGTTCTGCATATTAAAAACCCACTCCATTTATGAACTATTTGTTCTTGAACTTTTAGTGCACTGGAAGTGAATTCTTCTCCTAAAACCAATAGCTTTCTCCTAAGCAAGTTCCTAGCATTAGAATGAATGTGTTGGTAACATAGGAAATTCTTCTTATGAGTATGAAAACTCTATTTTTTATATTTGGGTCTTGTTGTTATATATAATAGTTTTGTAAAATCTTTATATAACCAACAATAATGAATAAAAACACTTGGTATGTGTTAAATATTTTTCTGTGAAAAATTGCTCTGTTGCAAGTGTTTCTATTTATTTTGTATGTTGGTAATCTTCTAGGACTTTTCAAATATTTCATTTGGTATTAGAGTAGGTGTTTTTTTTTTTAAAATTAATCATGTCTGATTTGAACTCTTTACCAATTCTCGAGTTCATTGGAAGTGATTATGATTATTGGTGCATCAAAATGATGACCTTCTTGATGGGAAAAGATTTGTGGGAGATTGTAGAAATAGGATATGAAGAGCCAACAGATTGGAATACTCTTACAACCAATGAAATAAAAGCGAAGAAGGAGGCTAAAAAGAAGAATTCTCAAGCCTTATTTCACATTCAAATAGCTCTAGATAAGAGCCTATTTCCCAGAATTGCGGGTGCAAAGACAATAGAAGTTGCTTGGAAGATTCTAAAGGAAGCTTACCAAGGTAGTGATTAGGTAAAAGTAGTTAAGTTGCAGACATTAAAAAGAGAGTTCAAAATTTTGAAAATGCAAGAATCTGAGAAAGTAGGTGATTTTTGTGTAAGAGTGAATGATGTGGTCAATAAAATGACCACTCTTGGAGAAACTATAAACAATGAGGTTGTAACAAAAAAAAAATTGAAGTCTTTAACACCAAGATGGAACCATGTTTCTATCATTATTGAAGAAAGAAAATATTTGTCTACCCTTCAGTTTGATAACCTAGTTGGATCTTTGACGTCTCATGAAGAGAGATTAAGAGATTCATTTGGAGAATCTAATGAGAAATATTTTTTCTCCAAACTACAAATTACAAAGAATGAAGATGCTAGGACTAACACCAAAAAAAATCAAAGCCAAGGTCGAGGTCAAAATCAAAATCCTTCAAGAGGTAATAGAGGAAGAAGAGGTGGTCCAAGAGGAAGAGGTAGAGGCAAATTTGATAAGAGAAATATTCAATGTTATCATTGTAATAGGTATGGTCATTTTGAAAGGAATTGTAGATTAAAATCTAGTAATAATAATAAAAGTTTCAATTATGCTCAAGAGGGTGATGAGGCTTCTTCAAGTAATTTATTTTTATCTATGGAACATCTGAAAATAGTGTTAAAGATGTTTGGTATTTAGATTCAGGGTGCTCTAACCACACGTTGGGGAATAATGAGTTGTTTTCTAAAATTGATGAGAGTTTCAAATCCAATATCAAGCTTGGTGATGAAAAAACATTGGAGGTTTCTTCCAAAGGAGCTATGAAAGTCCATACTAAGGAAGGTATGGAAAGTGTTCAAGAAATTATTACACTCCACAATTAAGTCATAATTTATTAAGTATTGGACAATTGTGTGAGAAGAATTATAAGGTGGTGTTTGAAAATAGAAGTGTACAATTTATGATAAGAATCAAGGCAATAGGGTGGTTATTGTTGTGCCTATGTCAAAGAATAGGATGTTTCCATTGAAGTTTGGTGGCCATAGCAACAATCTTGCCAATATTGCATATGAGGATAAAAGTTGGTTGTGGCAGCTCAGGTATGGACATTTAAATTTTCAAAGTTTGAAATTTATCACATCAAAATCTTTGGTTTATGGTTTGCCTAAGGTTGAAGAGCACAAGGAGGTTTGTGAAGGGTGTGCTAAATGCAAACATGCAAGAGATAAATTTTCAAAAGGAAATGCATGGAGGGACCATTATGCACTTCAGTTGCTTCACTCAGATATTTGTGGTCCTATGCAAACAAAGAGTTTGGGTAAGTCCTCATATTTCATTAATTTTATTGATGATTACTCATGAAAGTGTTGGGTCTATTTTTTGAAGACCAAAGATGAAGCCTTTAATACATTAAAAAGGTTCAAATCCCTTGTGGAAAATGAAAAATCTTGCAAAATCAAATGTTTAAGGATTGATCATGGAGGAGAACATTATTCAAGAGATTTTCAGAATTTTTGTGATATGAATGGTATCAAAAGACAACTCACCACTACTTACACAACTCAACAAAATGGGGTAGATGAAAGGAAAAATTGTATAGTGGTGAAAATGGCAAGGAGTATGTTACAAATCAAGGGACTAAGCAATTCTTTTTGTGGTGATGTATTTGATACAAAAGTGTACATTATTAATCAAAGTCCCACTTGTGCACTTGATATGAAGACACCTTATGAAGCCTAGTATGAAAAGAAACCTAGTGTTCATCATTTTAGAGTTTTTGGTTGTTTAGTCTATGTTCATGCAGCTGATCAAAATAGGAAAAAGTTAGATACAAAAAGTGAATCCTACATTTTTGTTAGCTATAGTGAGAAAAGTAAGGCTTATAGGCTGTATAATCCTCTCACCAATAGTATTGTTGTGTCAAGAGATGTAATTTTTGATGAAGGGGGAGTTTATGGTCATCAAAAAGGCCATGATGAGAAGTCCAAATCTGTTTTAAATGGTGGAATTCTTCATGATATTGATTATGAGCAGCCCATTAATACTTCAATTCCAAGTTCTACAAGTCCACCAAGTAACCCCTTATCTAGTTCTTTAGTTTCAAGTGCAAGTTCAAGCCCAAGTCCAACAAGGAAGATGAGAAGCTTAAGTGACATTTATCAAAGATCTACAAATCATGCACATGAAGAAATCCAAGAGGTGAGACAATAAATTTTTCTTTATTTTCACAAGCTGATTTTGAGCCATCATATTTTGAAGATGCATGTCTTAATAAAGTTTGGGTGAAAGCAATGCAAGAAGAGATATATTATATTCATAGAAATGACACTTGGGAGCTTATAGAACTTCCACATGAAAAAAAGAAGATTGGTACTAAATGGGTCTACAAGACTAAGTACAATAGTGATGGAAGTGTTGAAAGACACGAGGAAAGATTAGTTGCTAAAGGCTACACACAAAGGTATGGGATTGATTATGAAGAGGAATTTGCACCTATAGAAAGACAAGAGACTATAAGAATGTTGATTTCCATAGCAACCCAAAAGAAATGGATCACTCATCACATGGATGTGAAAGTTCCTTCTTGAATGGGTACTTAGAAGAGGAAATCTATGTGGGACAGCCACAAGGTTTTGAGGTGCAAGGCAAAGAACACCTAGTCTACAAGTTGAAGAAGGCCTTGTATGGCCTTAAAAAAGCCCCAAGAGCTTGGTGTGCTAGGATTGATGGATATTTTCAAGAGAATGGTTTTAGGAGAAGTAAGAGTGAATCTACCCTTTACTACAAACAAGAAGGTAATGATATTCTTATTGTCAATTTATATGTTGTTGATCTATTGTATATGGGTAGCAATTCTAAGATGAAATATGAATTCAAAAGTGTTTTGATGAATGAATTTGAGATGAAAGATATAGGTCTCATGCAATATTTTCTAGGAATGCAGGTTTATCAAACTAAGGATGAAATTCTCATTTGTCAAGCAAAATATGAAATGGATATGTTGAAGAAATTTCATATGGTTGGATGTAAACCAGCCTCAACTCCAATTGTTCATGGAGTTGTGCTATGTAGAGATGATGGTACTGAAAGAGTTGATGGGACAACTTATAGAAGTATTTTTGGGAGTTTGATGTTTCTAACCCACACAAGGCATGATATTGCTTATGCAGTTTCTCTTGTTTCAAAGTACATGACAAATCCTTCTAAAATTCATATGAAGGCAACCAAAAGAATTTTGAGGTATGTGAAAGGAACTCTCAATTTTGGCATTCATTACTATAGTTCTAAATAATTTAATCTAGTTGGCTTCAGTGACTTTGATTGGGGTGGTGGTATGGATGACCGAAAGTCTACATCTGGTAGTTGTTTTTCTTTTGGTTCGGGTTTGATTATTTGGAGATCAAAGAAGCAAAGCATAGTTTCCCTTTTTTCAACAGAAGCAGAATATGTTGCAGTCACCTCTATGGATACTCAAACATTATGGATTAAGAAAGTTCTTGAAGAAATTGGTGATAAAAAAATTCAGCCTATAGTGATATTTTGTGATAATATGAGCACAATTAAATTGGAAAAAAATCCAGTGCATCATACCAGAACTAAGCACTTTGATCTTAAGCATCATTTTATTAGAGATTTGGTGAAAATAAAGAAGTAGAACTCAGGTTTATCAAGACAAAAGCTCAACTTGTAGCTATTTTTACTAAGGTTGCTGCAAAATTTCAATTTTTGATGCTCCGAGATCATATTGTGAGTCATCTCTGCATCAAGGGGGAGTATGTTGGTAACATAGGAAATTCTGCCAGGGCCAATTGATCCAAGCATATTCTATTTTTGTTTCACTATTTTTTTAGAAACTTTCAATGTTGTTATGCATGTACTGTAGTGCATAAAATGCACACTTTGTTTCTTTTCTCTTTTTTAGTAGTTTCTTCTTATGAGTCTACAAAATCTATTTTTTATATTTGGCTCTTGTTGTTATATACAACAATTTTGTAAAATATTTATATAACCAATGATAATGAATAAAAGCATTGTATGTGTTAAATATTTTTTTGTGATAACTTGCTTTGTTGCAAGTGATTTTGTTTATTTTGTATGCTAGTAATATTTTGGGACCTTTAAAATACTCCAGAATGAACCCACCCCCTAGTAACAACTACAAGAGTTACTTGGATGATTATGTTGATGGCAAGCACAGGGATGTAATTGGCAGCACAAGCAACACTTCCAATGACCATCTATTTGTGAGATTTGGTGAGGTAATCTCACAAAACATAGTTTTACTGGAGTGAGATGGGATGGTTGGGGTCTTGTAAAAAATATACAACCCCAGTTGTCCACTCTATCCTAGAGAGGCCTACATTTACTCTAGATGGAACCAATTTTCAAGCAAATAGTGAGTTCCTCTATTGAAAGCTCAAATTTTTGGCATAGTAATCTAGGTTGATGGGAACCTTTTTGAACAGTTGAAAGTGCCAAATTTTGTTTTCAAGGGGTAAATTAGCATTCTGGGCATTTTGCTTTTAATACTGCCCAACAAAATGAATCAACCAACGACCGTTAATTTCATTAGTAACTGATCATAAACACTTTTATGCTAATTGTAATGCCCAAAAACTTTCCAACACAAACCCAACTGAGGACATAACATAAATACCAAAATTTTAATTCACAACACAAGACAAAATCACAAAAGTATGTTTTTCAGACAAGTATGGGGGAACCTAAGGGGTCAGACCTAATTCCTCGGGGGCTCATCTCTAATGGCCTTTCCTATGTATGTATTTCACAGAGGCGTCATAGTTTGACAACATAAGATTGTACCAACACAAGCTTTACCATAGGAGGTTACTCTCTCACGATTCAATTCACATTTGACTAGCCATTAATAATATACCTCAATCAAGTTCAACTCTCTCACAAACCAATAAACAATAATTCAAACGTATAATCATTCTACAACTTTCAATTTGTTGATTGTAGATAAAAAGGGCAGCATTAAAAGAGATAAATTTTATGATACTGGACCAAATTTTAAACTTCAATATGATCTAAAAAGGGGAAAGAATGAGGAACAAAACCCAGAAATAATTTTGCATGAAAATCAATCAATCAAGAGCAATTTGGTCTGCATTTGAACTCACTAGATTTCAACAAATTTGCAGCGAAACTGGATGATACTAAAACACCCATAACTCTCACTTGGTTTAACCAAAATTAAAAGTTTAATATATTTTAGAAAGGGGAAGAGTGAGGAATAAAACCCAAAAATACTTTTGATTGAATCCAAAACATGTTTGTGCAGTTTACTCTACAACTCAGATGATGTCTCTATCGAAATTGTAAAATACATAATTTGATTACTCATATACCAATTAAACTATACACACAACAGATCCCTAGATTCAATTTGTAGGTTGCTTACAAATCAAAAGCTAGAAAAGACTTGTGAATCCAAAGGCAACCCATCACATTGTAAAAATTCTCATGTTTCAATGACATTGTCTGCTGATTATTTTGACAATACCTAAATAAACTTGCGAGAAGAAGAGAATCAAAAGGTGAGCTGAATTCAAGTAGTAACTAACAACATTAACCAAAGAAAAAATATTATTAAAGATTTCAAATTTTTGTAGCCCATAATAGTTGTTGAAAACGATAATTTTTGTATAAAAATAATGCTAATACCTAATTCTTTTCTACAAACATAATCTACACAAGATATAATGCTCTAAAATTTAGCTTATGTTTACTTAATGCAAGAATTGGTTAGGGATAACATATCGCTGAGGTTGAATATTGTATTCAAATGTAGTCTTTTGTAAGTAAAACTATATAAAATACACGTGGTATTGGTGGATAGACTACACAACTAAATCTTGCATGAATTCTCTAGTATTAAATCTTAAAGTTAATGATCTAAAAAATATTTAGAAAATTTTCTTCTCGATAAGAGGAAATCTGTATGATATGATAAAATAAAATAAAACAAAAATATTAAGCAAGTTCCAATATTTAACTTGAAATTGATCTCAAGATGTGTCAGTCAACAAAATATGATAAATAAATATAAAGTTGTTCAAATGAAAATAATATGGCCAAACCCTTTCTAAGAATACCCATTACCACCATTACCTTCATTTATTGGCATTCTAAAGCAAAAGAGATATTAAATATGGTAGCCTATCTTAAACCATGCTTGCAGAAGTATGTCAAATGCAAAACAGTTCAAAATATCTCTACGTGAAGAATAATAAAAGATCTAACACTAGGATTTTCAATAATATTATATATGAAAAAAATAGTCATAGATAAAACCACCAAACCAATACCCTCTTTTAAGAAATAACAATAAAATTATTTTAGAATGAAATAAAGACACAACAAAAGAAAAGAGGTCTGATGATGTACAATTTTATTTTATTTTTTGTAAAACTAAAATCATGACAAACGACTCATCTCAAGCTTCTGCATAAATTGTATTGTTCCATCAAGTTTTAATAAATCTCTACCATGCAACTTCTTGTATATCTATATCGATGGTTAAATGCCCTTATGTGGTAGCACTTTGTTTTTGATATAAGGTATTTATCTCCTTGAATAGGAAATGAATGATAAGGATGTTACATTAAACTGTGAAATATATTAGTGATACTTTTGTATCAATGTAATGTCTTGTATAGTACACTTGACATGTTATCTATCATGGATCACGTTTATACCTTTAGGTGTTATGTACATCTATCAATTCATCCTATGCTACATGTTATGACCTTACAAAATGTGTTCCTCTATTCTTTATTGTATCTATCTTGTCTGCTTTATCTTATCCTCTAGTGTATTATTATATTGAGAAGATCAAATGAATAAATATATAAATATATATTGATGTAAATTGATAATAAATATATTGTTTTAAATGAATAATAAATAATAACTAGTTTTTTTTTTAAAGAAAGTAATAATAAAATTGACTACTAGTTGATTAATAGTCATGGAAATAAAAAAAATAATGTCTAAGTGTAGATTCTAGAAGGTTCCAAAAAAATAGTTTTGGATCAAATGACGGCAGAGGCAGCAACATGTTTATATAATTTTTATTAAACATTAGATGAGACCATCTTTTGTAAGTTGAGACCAAGATCCTTACTAAATGAAAGTTAATTATAGATATAATTATATGGATATATTTGACAATAAAATATGTTTTTTGATTCATATTATTTTAAAAAGCTTAAGTTATATTGTCAAATTAACATGGAGACATTACTAAATCATTCTTGATAAATGATATCATCAATCTTGTGGTAAACTCATGGAGGATCAATGTTTTGTTTGAATTTGTATTGTAGTTGATGTTCCAATAAGTGTATTGATATATGCTAATTAAAAGTCCACTAAAAAAATTTAAATGTACCACTAGCAGTCCATTTGTGTATCCAGTAGTTAAAAAAGGGTACTTAATTGGAAGAGTTGTGCAACTTGTTGTTATCAATGATGCACCATTATTGGGCCATTTATACATATGTATTACATCAGTTGTGCAAATTTTGTGGTGGTTAAAGAGAATAGTTGTTGGGACAAAAGAGAAAATGTATTGGATGCCACTTTGAAATGACCACTTTTTGACATTTGCCTACATAATGTTTGCATTAACTACTTGGAAGCAGAAACAATAGCTAAAATTAGGGTTGACACTATTGGAATCTCTCCCCTAGGATTTTGTGAATTCAACAAATGCACTTCGCACGGAACAAACTTGTTGAAGTTCATATGGAACACTCTTTTATGAATAGAGAATGGAATACAATCTTTTGTGAAATTCAACAAATGCACAATTGGAGATTTTGAAGTTCACACATAACACTCTTGTTGAAGTTTGCAAATTTAGTTCAATTTTATATCAAAAATTCCACCAACAGGCACTAACTCACTTTCAAAATTGTAATACTCAAGTGTCAACTGGACAATGAAGAAATAGAGTAAATGAAAGGCTGCAAATAACATATTCCCAACCTCTTCACCAAATCTTTATCCAACAAAATGTCCATGTAATTGGACAAGAAAACAAAATCCACCTTAGAAAATAGAGCATAGAGGTTGTTTTGAAGCCACTCCCTACCCACAATTATTCTTATAGCCTCCTCAACCTACACACAAGGAATAGTAAAAACCATACCCAACTTTCATTTATCATATCGATCGTTGCTTATTTTTTCCCAAAAATATTTCCGTAGCATGACATGCCATGAAGACTCCATAATATCCTAGTGAAATTGAGAATAGAGAAGAAAGAAAGAAAAGGAAAATATATTATAAATGATATAAACAACATCAAATTGGTCAAATATATATAGAATGAAGACATCAAATACTCAACAGTTGAACATTTAATTCACCACTTGATGTGACAACATTATTTCAAAAAAATTCAATCATGACTTTAAGTGATTTAATAAATAATAAAATGTCAACCATTGATATTTTAAAATCTAACAATTCTAGTGTTATTTCAGAGGTTTGAATTCACAAGTCTAGTACTTTAGACATTTGTTTCTGGAATGCAACTACAGTCATCCATCGAAGATTCATTGAACAGTTATATTGCATTTTTGCATCACATTTTGATCTTGTTAGACCATTAACCATGAGTAGAAGCACAGTCCCACTGAGGATAGATGTCACAATCTCGCATCACCATAGGAAACTAATGGCACCACTTTTTCAGCAATGTGGGCATGCGGGAGCTGCCTAATTGTTAATCGCCGATCTCAACCCTTGATTTTTGTGAGCATATATTTGACATCTACTTAGGTGATATTAAAGTCTTTGATACTTCACCGAACCGGTAATGACCTTGGTCAAGGGGCCAGTCACCACGATAACTCCAAACCTACTTAAATCATAACTTAAGCGACCTTCAACTGCCTATAGCCAGTCAACGACAAAATATTATCTTGGTTTTCATCACTTTAACTGAGCTAATAAGTAATACAAGATCAACCATCGATATTTGGAAATCCAACGGTTCTAGTCTTATTCTGGAAATTTGAATTTGCAAGTCTAGCTCTTCATACATTTGCTTCCCGAATGCAACTACAATCGTCCATCGGAAATTCATCGAATGATTGTCGATTATATTAATTTGCGCTCAGATCTCACTTCAGACATAATAAATATGTTGACACTTGTCACCATTCTAGATTCAATTATGTTGACACTTGTCCCCATTCTGGACATTTTATGAAGGAAATTGGATGTGGAAAATTTCTCCCGAAATAGAATAATATGTAGTATTTCATATTCTCGCCACCCACGCTATGATTTTTTATTAGTATACCAGTCTATTGCGCTAATGAATTTTTTTATTGGTTTGAAAATAGGTTTAATTCACCAATGAAAATATTTTTTCTCAGTTTCAAACATGTTCTAATCCCCAACAAAAATATATTATTTGTTTGAGTAAAAATTTAATTCACCAATAGGAATACTTTATTGATTTGAAATATTGATTACAAAATATTCGCCAATTCAGTTTTTTTCCTCGAGAAAAGGAAAAAATCACTAATAAAATTTATTTTCTTTTCGGGAAGTATACAAGTTTCCCTAGGATTTTACAGCTCCCAAGGGGGGATTTTACACCTTGATACAAAAATATTGTAAATACTTGGCACATCTTTAAGCATTAAACATTCAAAACAAGGGAATGCAAGTTCCACCACGAAACTTCAAGAAATAATACTTCAACTAAAGATAACTTTGATAATTATTTATTTGAAAGTGCAAAAGATACTAAAGAATTAAAATTCAAACACACATAACAAATCAATACCTAACCCTAGAACATGCAGTTAGATTTAACACAAATCCCAAAGTGTAACAACATCTAACTATAACATTATAGACCTACTGCAATACTGCATTGCAACAATGCACTCAAATACTTTGTAGCAGCATCATGAACATCAATGGAAAGATCCTTGATCATTTCCATTGATAATTCATGTAAAGAGTACATAACAAGATAAATGACACCAAAATTGTCCCATAATTGAAACATTAAAATTGCAGAGAATAAAGATTCAACATCTTAAAACAAGGCTTCATTTTCATTTCACTATACTTACATTACAAAAATTCTATGTGAAATCGATCAACAACCCTGTGCAATTGGCCCTGAATCCCTTTTTATAAAACAACAGAGCTATTGGTGTTTTCTAAACACCCAGCTTGATCTCACATACAATCTATGCAATTGCCATCTCCAATGATTAATCATATGGAGGGTTTGGCCAACAAACAACTGAAACTTTGCTAAAATTTCCCTCTACACTTTGGGCTCTGCAAAATTCATGAGGGTGATCCCTACAATGTACCTTTAGATACTCTTGTGTGAATATATCTCATACATTGTAACCTTAATAGATATATTCTTCTAAGTGTTGTTCAATACATGAAACCGTTAAAGATTTGGAAAATCTTACAACATTTACCAGTCTAAAACATCAGAATATGGTAACACATTACTCAAGACATATATTCCAATACAACGGGTTTTGAAGGGTACCTGAAACCCTATACAAAAGAGGAGTAAACACAAAGACAAAGCAGTAAAGCTACCCCAACAAACAACAAGTTGATAAAACCACAATCAGCTGACCATCAGCAAAAAGCAAACAAAAGGTGACCACAAAACAACTAGAGAATATCTTTTAACATCTTTGCCACTTCCACATCTATGGTAATCACCTTGTCATGTGCATCTCCATGATTTCTTTGACTTCTTGTATAGGAACCACATTCCTTTTCTTTGTTTTGTTGCGGTTACGAACACTCGATCCACCCCCAAAATCAGTAGCCTACTTACCCATCTCAGAATCCTCTTCCACAACCTATTTCAAAGGGTCAGGGAAGAGGGAATCTCTAGTCCATTCTTTTTCTTTTTCATTCAGAAGCACCAATCCTTCAACCGTTGTCTCAATCGAATCCTTACTAAGGTTAATCGAGGAATTAATGTCTTTACGGATTTGCAAGGAGTTCCTTTCCAAAGAAGAAATCATTGGATTATGTTCTCTTTTCAAATTAGCAAAATCCTCCACCCTAAGGCCAAGGCTATATTTCAACAACCTAACCATGCTAAAAATAGAATCTTGCTCCCTAAAACTTCTTAGAGTAGAGATGTTACAATGAGAAATAGTATCGTACTTACCATGAAGATCCAGGACCTTTTGAATGAGCCACATGAGTAGGTTAAAAAAGACATATGACCCTTCCTTCACCAAACCCGATGCTTTATTAAAATCGAACGAGCCCCAATACACACCCCTCCCCTTTTGAGAGGTCATTGGAGGATCCTCTTCCTAAAAGCTAGTAGGCAACACAAACTATTATTTTCCTTTGCCTTGAGAGAACGACACTACAAGGGACGCTTCCAAATCCACAATTTTTTTTGGATTCACCTCCCCTTCAGCTAGGACCCTCCTATCCCCACCATAGTCCAAATTGTTTTCATCAATAGAATTTTTTTGCCACCCCACAAACCTTAGTAACCCTTACACCCTCTTGCAAATTCTCCTCCACATCATGGGAAAAACCAACACTCATCGACCCCCGTTTAGGAATCTTCCTACAACTTCCTTTCCCCTCCAAATCTGCCTCATCACAATCAACCAAAATTTTGTGCTTCCCACGCGAGCAAGAGGGCTTAGCTTTCTTCATAGAGCTTTTCTTGACCCCAACTAAAGGGTTATCATAATCCAAATCCACCTAGTAGCCATCAAACTAGGTCGAAGACTCATCCCCAAACTCTGAAACACCATCACCTTCCTCCTCCTTTGATTGGAATTTCCCTTTCAGCTTAGCCTTCTTCTTGGCCTTGTAGGCCTTACTAGGAATAGGGGAAGCAATAACATATATTTCTTTGATACGCTCCACAATTAAAAGCATCAATCCCTCATGTAAAAAGGAATTGTTAGGATTCTTCCTGTAATCCATAATCCCATTCACCAAAGATGAAAGAAGATAAAACGAGAAGGAGACCAACTTACCATGGTAAAAATGATTTAGCAACACAAAATGGTGCCCATAAATAGTTGAGTATCTCTCGTGCAATGAAAGTACTACATAAGAGCCATATCCACATCTCCCCAAATTGGTTTAATTTTGGTCCAATCAAAGCCACCACACTAGAGTTTAACCAATTTAGCCTTCTCTTTATCCCTCAAGAAGTTCATTCTCACCACCCCAGACATAGCTTTATCTTTGAAGAATTTCCTCCCCTGAGTCGAAAACCCTGTCACTTTAGCGATGAAGTCCTCATTTATAGTGACATCAATTCCAAACATACTAAGCACCCAACTGTGCCAAGCTTCCACAAACTCCTATGAGACCTTGGAATCAAACCCACGTAATTTCTCCATGAAAGGAGTGACCCCACCTTTCTACAAAATCTTCCAAACTTCACCATTAACTTTAGTCTCAACACACAAAAAGGGCTTTGTTTTGCATCTATCACCCCCCATCTCCAAAAGCACTAAGCAATTCTCATAAATGAAACCCCACAAAGCACAAATGAAGATTATCAAAAAATCCAAGGAGTAAATCGCACCTAGAAAGCGTGTGATCCTAAATTTTGAGGTATAGATAAAAATAATGGCCAGATGACTCCTGAGATTACAAATTATCCTCCCACAATTTCTAATAAGAGCTACGACCATCAACTGTCTAATCGACATCAAAGGGTAATCATTAAACCACAAACCCTTAGGATTACCAGAAAATTCAGCCCCTTTCAAAGATTTAGGGTCTATCATTATTAAGAAATGTAATAAGATCCACTGAGAGGTGGTCATTAATCTCCCACGACCTAGCTGAAGACACATCAAGGTTAGCCAAATAGTTCACAACACCATTAGCCTCACAAAATACATGGGAAATGTAGACTTCTTCAAAGTTATTCAAAAAAAGAAAGAGTGTCAAATTCAATTACTCAATGGACCAAGAAGGAGGAGTGAGCTTCCTAAGGCAGTTGATAATATTCAATGAGTCCCCTTCCAACCAAATTTTGGAAACCCCCTTATCCCTTGCCAATTTTAAACCAAATTTTGAATGTCGTTGTTGTGAAAGACCAGAAGATATAACATAGAAACAGGCTATGGATTGGTGCCTTTTCCTAGGATATGGAGTCTTAAACCATACAATTGAAAACCTATAATAAACCTTCGTTCATGTTAAAGAAAATTTAAGTTATTCTTTAAACAAATGCATTAACAATGAACAATGACTCACAACAAAAAAAACAAAGATAAATTGAATGATCTTTGATTCATTTCATTCATAATTCATATCAAGTACACAATGGAGAACAGTGGCTTTGGAAATATGCCATTTGCATTCAGAACTAATAGTACTATTATACAACATTAACAATCAAAAGATTAAAAACTTCAAAACCTAGAAAAGACAGACAAAATTATATCTGTGTTTTGTATTACAATTGTTTTTCAAAACCATTCCACAACAACCCATATAAATGGCCTTAAATTCCCTTTTATAAAATAAGGGAGCAACAAGCTTTGGGCCATTACACATGTCAGATTTTCATTTGACATACAGATTATATTTCAAGATTATAGGAGCAACTACGAGCTCATGTAGAGAATATTCAGACTACTTGGGAAAATTGAGCATGCATATATAAACAAAAACCACGTGAAAAAAAGCACAAAACCATTATTCCTAGCATTGATGAAGACTTTTAGAAATGCTCACTATGAAAATGACCATAAGCCCTAAAAATAATACTACACAGACAAGGAAAACTATGAATAGTCTTAAGAATGTTTTTCAATTTAAGAGAAACATGTTTGCATGACAACATTATATAATATGAATTGACATTCAACACACAAAATATTTTTTTACTCCAAAAGAATTACAACCTTACATTATTACATAGCATTTTAAACACCAGTAAACCACACAATCTCTTGATTTGTTTTAATGACAGATGCCACTTCACATCTAACATAATTGATTCAAAGCTCATTATGATGTTATGATAGCCACATGTCATCGCTATGGCCCTACGCTCTTAATTCTAGCTTGTAATGATGATATGCACAGTTTAATATATTCACAAATCCTATTTTCCCTGCATTATACACATGCTCTAAAGATTCGCTATTGTCTTCTACCTTGCCACAACACAACAACCATTTAACAGTTTCTACTCTTTTTCCTAAAAAAGATATAATGAATTGTTATTACATACACCCATCAATTTAGGGTGTGGTGAATGTTATCCCATGATCTATGGAATAGAAAACTATAAAGGTATAGTAAAAAGTACTTAGAAATGATAATAAAAAAATTGGGCATTTCTACACAAATTCTTCAACATTGTTTAACCTACTGAACAATAATCTACCAAGCTTTAGAAATAAAAACTTAAACAAGACATACTTGTAAGTAGATGTAGTTGAAAAAAAATTACCAATAAAACTTAGATAGAATAAATTACAAAGAATATATTCCAAATCCAATCAAATTTGACCAAGATAGAATATATTAAATTGTTTACTCACATGAAGGGCATATCAAGTAGAGCTAAATCAGAAAATAAGGAATTGGCTGAGACAAACAACAAGCCAAAGGATCGGGTCCATAAGAGCAAACAACAAGAAATATTTAGCAAACAAAATTTCAACTAGCCAACAAACAAGTTCTACAAGCTATGCACACCATTCGCTGCACTAAAAGAACAATGTGATTAAGTATGCAAGCATCAAGAGTTCACAGCAGCCACTCCATAATTCCTCTAGGAAACTTACACACTTGATTACATCATTCTCCCATTGTAGAAAATCCTATACACAACTCTTGCAACTTGTTTTTGGTTTGGTTCTGATTTTCATTGCTCAAATTTTCTCATTGTCCACTATTCTCTCCTATAGTTTATTGTTTCTTTCAACCAGTTTCTTTTTTCCTAATTTATCTCTCCTTGAAACAACTTTCGTACCATCAAACAATCTAAAAAATTCATCAAAGGCAGCCTTGAGTACATTTTTAATGTGTTTTTTGAAAAAAAATTGAATGGAAGCCTATTACAACTAAAGTGTTTATTGCCTTCAACTACAAGTATGTTCTCTTTATCCACATCTTTACAATATATAAAAAAAATCACCAATCAAACAAACCATCATTTTCAATCACTCAAAACTCCACTAGAACATAACCGTAGGTACTAAAATTGCCCAAAGTTCCTCTTCGCTTATTTTTAAGCACCTTTCTCCATGCCTCTACAACCTACTATTTCAAAGCTTGCAAAATTACACTCACAAGACACTAAATCCATCAATGCATCTAATGACACTACACTATTTTTTTACAGAAATGAATAAAAACTCACAAATGATTATTTCACTATTCTAGATCACAAGCCAATAGTTAACACATTTAACACCAAATATATTCCATAATATGCTCAATCTAACACACCACAATAGCCCAAAATACTTTCAAAATATATAGACCTTGTTGTACCTCAAGCTAACAAGCAACCCACTGAAACGATACAAAATCTACAACAAATCTTGTTCTGACTCATAAGTGCATCCATGACATCATCATCTACAAAATTGGGTCCAGTTTTTCAATACCAAATTATCAAACAACCCTAGCAATACTATGCAATATACATTGCACTAAATTTTTTGACTATTGTCTTCTACCTTGCCACAGTACAACAACCATTAAACAGTTTCTACTATTTTTCCTAAAAAGATATAATGATTTTTTATTGCATACAGTCATCAATTTAGTGTGTGATGAATGTGATGCAGTAAAGGATGAGGGGTTTTGTCAAACAACTCATCTAGGCAGCCATAACAAAAATGTATTCTCATTCCAAAATTCCAACCATGTGCAATTAAAAATCCAATGAAAAATATTTCCAACTTCTTTAAACAACATAGTGGGAAAATCTGATGTTCATTAAAAATCGATTAAACTTCTAGAAATATTCTCAACAACTTGTGACTAGCCACTTTTAAAAATTAATTTGAGTCTGCAAATGAGATCCTCTTTCTCTAAAAAATTGTACAATAGAAGCTCCCATATTCATCTACAGGAAAACAAAAGATTCAAATTTTCTTACTTGCAATACCATGAACTATCTTTCAAGCCAAAATTTCACAAAATCTCTTTTTGTACACAACACAATATGAACTTTGAAATCATTAATTCAAGAAAAGAGTCTGCAACAAAAATGAGATTCAATGGTTCCAACAATAGCCAAAATAATCAAGTTCCCTACAATGACAAAAAAAATCTTCTGGAAAAACTCCAAGCCAATGTGCAAACTCCTACAAGAAGATTTTGGAAACATCAAAAATCAGCTACAACTCCACAAACCTGTCACTTTTTTACCATAATTGCTTCCCCATCCGTATGAATATTTTAAAACAATTTCTAGGTTTTATGTGTCTCCTTTCCAGCTTTTTGAGACTTTTTGATTTTTTGATTTTGTTATTGTATGAAGAAGTTATGCCCCTTTTTTTGAGACTGGGTCTCACAATTACAACCTAGACAATCTTCCTCTTCCAAAAAAATTGATTCAAACCTCCACCTTCTCCATTCTAGGCATGGGATTCATGCATTTAGCCCCTTAATTATTCTTTCCTGAAAATTTTCCAATATTTTGACATCCATTATCTCATTCATGCACCTCCACTACCTCAAGTACTTGCACCCAGAAGATTCTAGCACTAATGGCAAACAAATTCAAATTCGTGGGAGTTACAAATGAGTCCAAATTGGAAAATTCATGCCTAGGCGTGGGTTCATAGCTCCCAGGTAGTTTTTTAAATATTAATAATTTAAAACTTTCAAACTTGCAATTTCAACTCCCTTTATCACCTTGCCAAAATGACTTCAAATAAATTGTTGGAAGAGGGGAGATGAAAAATTTACCACATGCCTGCAAGAAAACCAAAATAAAGTAAAACCAAAATTTGGAAACAAAAGCAATGAAGATTTTGGTGATGCAAGATTTCCCAACCCCGTGGATGCTCCTGCATTACAATGTTATCTTCTGATCTCTACAATAGAAAACTATAAAGGTACAAGAAAAAGTACTTAGAAAAGACTGAAGAAATTTGGGTATTTCTACACAAATTATTCAGCATTGTTTAACCTACTGAACAATAATCTACCAAACTTTACAGATAGACACTTAAAGACGACATACTTGTAAGTAAATGTAGTTGAATTTTTTTTACCAATAGAACTTAGATAGAATAAATTTCAAAGAATTGGTTCAAACAAATAACAAGGAAATAAGGAAATAAAGAATTGGCTGAAACAAACAAGCCAAAGGAGAAGGTCCATAAGAGTAAAGAACAATAAATATTTAGAAAACAAACTTTCAACCAACCAACAAACAAGTTCTACAAGCTATGCATAGCATTCGCTGCAGTGAAAGAAGAATGTGATCAAGTATACAAGCATCAAGAGTTCACAGTAGATGCTCCACAATTATTCTAGGAAGTGTTGATGGGTGTTTTTGCACACTTTCTCATCACAGGAAATGCGTAGGTGCGCTACCTCTCTTGAAAGGAAATCTCCAATGGCAAGTTGCTGAAAATCTCCCCAAGGTCTCTCAGGTGTCAGGTCATGACTTGCATGGAACTCCTCAGTTGATTTTGATGTGATTTTGCTAGTAATCACAGGGCGAACTTACGTAGCTGGATACGAGGTAGATCTTCAAATCTGAAGCTTTTGAGATGGAGTTCAAGTTTCACTTTGTTGTAGGTTCGGACAACGGTCCAAAGCTTCGATGTTTTCTTCAAGTTTGGCTTTACAAAGTGCAATGAACCTTAGCACAGGCTACTTCTAAAAAAAAAAGGGAAAAGTGCAGGGAAGAGGGAAGGTTCCCGGATCTGCAACTAACTGTGAACAATAATTATGGAGTTCCTGCAATGGACAGCTTCCTTAAAACAAGGTTTCACTTAACTAGAAATCTCACAGTCTCATGAAATTTGTGCTATCTTCTAAAGTCTGCAAATATTTCACCTTTCATTCACCATATGCATGCATGAACAAAGGTAAAAGTGTGGAGCAGCTTTGAATTTAAGCCCAGACTAACTTTACATAGCTATCTACCAGCAGCAAATAGCAAAAAGTATGGAATAAGAAGGCATCTACACAGCAGGAATTTTCACAACTACAGAACAACATTTCTAAGATCTATCAAAGCAAGAATACAGTTAACTAGAACAGCAATATAAATCTAAGTAAAGCATCTAACAATGGAGATTGAACCATGAAACATGTGAAGAAATCAAAAAATGCACCAAGTCAATGTATTTTCATTAAAAATTTCAACAGCATGTCTTTACAACAACTCAACTTTCTTTGCAAATGAGAGGAGACCCCTATTTATAGTGCCCCAAAAGCTAAATGAATGGCCAAGATTTCTTTTCATTGTGTGGCCAAGATTCATTACAAAATAGGGTTTCACCTACCCCCAATATATTACAATTAAAAAAAACATCTATGTCCTTTTGCCTATTTTGTCCTTTAGTGATGGCACTGTAGCATCTTGTCTTTTGTTGATTGCTCTTTTGTTGTAGCTATTCCTTTGGGAGCTCCTCATTGATAACAGGGTTGTCCTCCTACTTCTTTGAAGCTGTATATTCCATGAATTTTAGAATAACTGGTTGGAGTTTGTCTACCTCAATGATCTCGTACCACAACATCTGGTAGCTCCATTCTTTTGCATTATCCTCAAGCTTTTTCCAATCTTCATCATACTTTACGCCCTGATCTCTGAATAGCTCTGATTGGTCAAAGGCACGGGCGGAAAAACTCATGAATTCCACTGTTATTTCATTGGATGCCCCGTCCTCCATCTTCTTCTGAAAGTAAGGTTTTATCTTCTTTGGATCCATCTGTATTGTAGGCATTTCATACACCGTCATTAGCTTGAGATATCGAGTGCATTCCGCCCTAATTTCCTTGATCCATTTGATGTCTAGATCCACCTTCCTCATTATTTGCTCCAACCTTTCTTTCTTGTTGTCAAAATCTCGCCTCCACACATCCATCAGCCAGTGATCGTCCCTTTTGAATGCAATCTCCCTTTCCCATGCGGCCTTTGGTAACTGGAGGATGGCCTCAATCTTTGGATAGGTGGAGTCGTATGTTGCAAGGAAGTCAGTGCAGAGCTTCTTCGTGCTTTCCAGAGATTTTTTTAGATCCAAGAACTTGTTAGCTGTTCGAACTACTCGGCCAATACCCATGTTCCCAACATACAGGACTTGTCGGAACTAGCCCTCTGTGGTCTTGTCCAAGTTCCTTCTTCTCTCCAATTTGTCAATTTTCTCTTTGGACAGTAGCTGGGGTGGAGCCGCAGATGTGGTAGGTAGGTCATCCACCGAAGACCATTACTGGATGTAATCCGTCAAGGCGGCTACCTGTGCTTTGAGTTCGTCCTTCGAGACCTTGTCCTATTATATCAGGTGCACCACTGTAGCCACTGACTCCTCAGGATTCCCCACCTTCTACTCTCTGGTAGCGGTCCCCAAGTCGATGGTGGAAATGTTGTAACTTACACCAGCTTGGCCTACCATGGGCGTTGCTATCTGTGCAGTTCGGGACCCAGAAGCATCCATCGTTATTTTGGATCTCACTTTAGGCTTTTTCTCCTTCCTGGTTGAGCTTTGCGCTTGGGCTAGGATAGCCTCTAGCCTTGCTCTTGGATCCTTAGGAGTGAGAGTCCTCTTCTCAAGTTGTCTTCCCAACCACTTGGGCATGGCAGATTCTTCTTTTGGTGGCTCTTGATCACCTTCACCTTTCTCTGTTAGGCCCTCCGTTTGTGCACCTTTCACCTTGGTGTTGTCTCCCTCTTCCTCATTAGAATCTAAGACAAATGTGAGGTGCTTGAAGGGAGGTCTAGTAATCAACTGTCCTCGGGGACTCCCTTCTTCCTCAGTGTCCTTTTCCTTTATGTTTTCAATCTGTTCGTCTTTGTGCATGTACCCCTTGGGCTAGTCCTCTTCTTTGTCTCTTTCTTCTGTGGGAGGTGGCACAATCTCCATTTGTTTTTCCCCTACAAGGGTTTCCACAATTTATGTCGTCTTGTCGCCCTCCTCCTCTTCTCTGAGAGGTGACCTTTCTACCTCTTATTCATCGTGTTTTAGCTATCGGGCCATCTCTTCTTCAAGATCGTCATCAAAGGTTTGTACGATGACCCTACCACCGGCATCCTCCTCCTCATCCCTACTCTCGGTGTTCATACTCTGGGTGTTCATGGTATTCGTCGGCTTCCTCTTCAAATTTCTTTGAGGCCTCTTGCTCCCGTCTCTCCCACTCCTCGGAGATTAACATGGTGGCTACCATAACCGGTAGTCCTGCCAGAGGCTGCGAAGTTTTAGCAGTAGCGAGGACCTGCACTAGGGCCGCCTGAAGAGTGGGGTCCATAAGGATCTGGGAGAGCTCGGAAGGGAGATTCTGCATGTGTTTCGAGAAGGCCTCGGGCAAGGTAGGAGCGGGCATCGATGTCGTCACTGTAGCTAATGGGAGTGATGTGGTAGGTGACATGGCAGTGGAGGAAGAGTTAATCACTATTACAGGCTCGGCCGAAGGTGAAGGGGCAAGATGGACTGAGATGTCCACTATCGGCGGTGATGTGGCGACCATGGCTAGGGAGGTAGATGATGGGGTAGTTGAAAGAGGGAGAGCCGAAAGAGGTTTTAATTCATCTGTACTTTTTGCTTCTTCCTCTTGGATTACGGGCTACTCCGTGGTGCCTCCTATTTTCCTGAGCCTTTTAGAGGGTGAGCCTCCTGGATCTTTCCTTGTGTATACTTTGGGATCCAGAGACTGCTCTGTTTCTGTTTCTTTCCTCTTCTTAGATCTGGTGATTGGAGGAGTTTTGGATGTCCCACCCATTGAAGTACTGGCGGCAACATCTTTGGTGGCACTGGGCTCACTCTTTATCCCTTCATAGGTCAAGACCACTCCTTGTTGCTTTAGCCGGCTCACTTGTCTTTTAACCCATTCTTTGGTTCGGGCCATGATGGGTTTGGTCAAGATGTCAAGGTCATCGACCTCCTGTTCATCCCAATCAATTGCTGGCAGCAGTAAATTGGTGACTGCATTATACCGGGGATCCATGATGGTGCCCTCATCTTCTTCTACTTTATCTGGTATGGGGAACAGTTGCACCCTTCTTACGAAGTATGCAGTCATCCTCATATAGTGCTTGGCACACACCTCTTTGTCATCCTAGCAATTTCCCCAGAAATCCTTGACATTATGTAAATGGGCATACTCTGGCCCTAGTGCTTTTCTTACATGCCCATATGGGTCCATTCGTGGGTGAGGAGTGTGTAGTTGGAAGTGGTATTCCACCAACTCCTTTTCTGAATTCCTAGCGCACTGGGAAGTTTGCAGCTTGTGCATGCCCCGACCGAGGGTCAAGGGATAAGAGACCCCTACCAAATGCTTGTTGTTGAGGATGGTGTGCACATGTTGCCCCTGTCGAGAGAGTTCCAATAGTATAATCTGGTCATTGGGGTACCGGGGTAACCTGTTCGGCCTTTCAGTGAAACCTTGGGCGTGAATGTAGGTAAACTTGGGGAATTGAAGGAACGGGAAGGTGTACTACTTTAAGAACGTCTGCGCACTGTGGGAGACCCTCCTCTCAAAATCCCCTCCAAGTAGTCAGATGACGTGACCAATGAAGGCATCATTGACCCTACAGTATTCCTTCTTAAAATTTCTGAATTGGAGCTAGGGATGTCTGTCATAGACCTTCAATTTTCGCCCTGGCTCCTCGTCGAGTGCCACAAACAATCCACTATACTACCTCTGCTCTGCCAAGGAGTAGACTAGATAGGAGGTCATGTAGAACTTGGAGCTTTTCTTCATGTTCATGAACTGCTCATGGAAGTAGTCACTTATCATGCCTCCCCAGTAGAACAAGGCCTTTGTGGTGACATCCTCGTTCCCACGGAGGATCTGCTCAACAAAGTAAACCATCCATTCCTGGAAGAACGCAGCGGTGGGCAGGCCCATTACCCAGCTCAACATGGTGACCAAGTCATGGTAGTCTTCGTGGAAATCATTGCGGAAGAGTTCTTGGGGAACCTTAGTGGCGCTGCCCCTTTTTTCCTTGAGCCAATGCTGATTTATCAGTCTTTTGTAGCTCATCGGGTTGTCGTCCCATGCCGCCTTACATTCATCTATGGTGGGCATTTCCATCTCTTCAAAAGTAGGAATGTGGAAGGTCTTTGTAATGCCCTCAGCCGACATGTCCACCAGAATATTACCATCTATTTCAACGATGGTCTTTGTCTCAGGTTGATAGGCCTGCCAATAGGCCATGACTAGCTCAGGGGCAATGAGAGATGGGGGGAAGCCCGCAGCTTTTGCAATTCCGCTCTACCTGATTAATTTGGCATTGTCAGTCTTTGGGTGAATTCTGACCCTTTGTGTAAACTCATCAATATCGACTTGGCCAATATTGGTGTCTGTTATTTCTTTCCAGTCTGTGGTGATTTTTGATCGTAGAGCTTCACCCTGGAACTAGAACTTCATCTGGTCTTTATCCTCCTTCCCACGAGGAGTCTTTCTTGACTTCTTTCCTTTTTCTGCAGTCCCCTCCAAGGGCCTTGCACCCGATTCCATATATCTTGTGAGCATGGACACAATAAGTACAACTGATTATAAAAGCATGAACGTTAGTCGAAATCCAATTTAGACAATATATGACTAATGAAATCAAATGTTTACTCCAAGATACCGCTAGCCATTTACTAGAGGAGCTTCGGACAATCCGGGCTTAGAGGGTCAGACTTCCCTGGCAGAAATGTTGTTTAGAAAGGGAAAATGGGATGGGATGATCTAGGTGACTTCTTCTAACCAGATTTTGATGGTTTAAAAGGTCAATACGGGAGAAGGATTAATTTGAGCACATGGGTCGAGAGCAGATTTCAAATTTGAAGTCGTTTGGATCATCTTGGGAGCATTCGGAGGTACAAGGCTGGAAAGCCGTCAGGGGTTGGCTGTTTGAAATAGCCAGAAATAAAGGGAATTCTGGGGTCTGGGACCCGGAGGGCCAAAAGGTGACAGATGCTTTCCTTTCAGATTTTGAGGCATTCGGGCCTAGAGAGCCGAGAAGCCATCCCGCCTTCGTTGTTCGAAACGGCGATCATCGGAGTGAAGTCTGAAGGGAGCAACCCGGCAGACCGGACTCGACATCAAGGTTGGGTGTCAAATTTTCATATCAAGTTCTCACAGTGAGCAAGAGGGTGAAGCCTGGAGGTCGGAAAGGTGGGCGTCTTTTTCCCTTTGGGACATTTGAGATGGGATAGAGTCCCGGTGGGCGGAGCCCGGTGAGGGCGAGGACATTGAAATTCAAAGATTTCTAGTTTCGCGGCGAATGAAATCTCAGGGTCCAGGAGGCAGAAGGACATTAGTGATTAGCCATTTGAAATGGTGAATACCCCAAAGAAGTCCATGGACGGAAGTCCGTGGATCGGGACTCGGCAAGATGATGGAAGGTTGGGTTTGCGCGCAACACCAGACGGCGAAAGGCAAGGCGGGCTCCGGAGCTCGAGCAGATGGGGTTCGTAAGCCGTTCAAGAATGGTGAAAACCTCGCAGAGTTCTAGACATGGAAGTTTGGAGGGTCAGGCCCGGGAAGTGGGAATGCATTCCGGTTTTAGAGGTCTTAAGTTTTCAATCTTGGCGGCGAACTGCCAATGGAGGTCCGGGGCAGCGGGCCCAAGAGGGCATCCCGCCATTTTGAAAAAAAGAGGGTTTGGTTTCTAAGTTTGATGGCCATCAGAAGACCTGGGCCCAGAGGGCGTGAATGCCCCTGGCGATGAACGGCTGCGACGAGGTGGAGTTCCAGACCGATTCTGAGGGCGTTTCAGAAGTTTCCCAAAAATTCTAAGACATGGGTTTTGTTCGTTATCTCATGTTTTATCATTTAAATGTAATTTTAACCCATGTTGTTCATCATCTTAGGCGTTAAAATCATAAAGACTTCTCGGGAGGGAAAACGGTAAACCTACCTCAGGAGTCTAATGAGAGGAGGCATGCAATCCACTAAGGTTCGACAAATGATGGCAACAAGTGCAAGGGTGACGATCGACGAAGGCAGTGATCTTCTCTGGCAAGCACTCTGATCTCCCTAGCAAACCTGACAAATGAAAATGGCAAGTTGGGCCAGATATTTATAACCAAAATGCATTTAATGCCCCCATTTAATGCAGGTACGGTCGGTCGGATGGTTGGTGGATTTCAATTCGCGGACGGTGGCGGGAGGTCTGGGGTCCAGGGGCCAGAAGGACGTTGCAGGTTCGTCTTTTTGAAAATTCAGTTCAAAAACCATCGGGGACGAAGGGGAACTCAGGGCTCGGGGGAAGGAGTTTCGTCGGCAATTTGCCGTCGGGAACAGCGAAAGTTTGCACGGAGTTCCAGGAGCAGAAGTCTAGATGGACGGGCCCAGAGGGGGCAAAGGCATCTCAAAAATATTTTCAAGTATAACTGACAGCAAAGAGGGAGCTAGGTTCTGGGGTTCAGGAAAGCGGAAGCCTTCCGCCATTTGAAACGGAAAACACAAGGGGGAAACCCGGCAGGGCAGGCCCGCCAGGTCCCAGGGCCGTTGGCAAGGGCAAACTACCAAGGAGACTCCGCAAGGCACCAAGACTCAGCCAAACTGAAGGGGATGAAACATGGTCAACTCAAGATGAGACTTTGGAGGTACGTTGACCACTTAGGACACCAAAAATGAGGCAAGGACAAAAACGGCCAGGTAAGGCGAAAGAAAAGAGGGTCCCCGTTCCGAACGGGGCGTGTGTGTTGAGGGCATAACAGGAAGGAAAATAATGGTTTCAAGGTTTGCAATGATAATGACTATGTGCAAGTCCCCAATTTTTCTTATGAACCATCTATTGAATCTAGAGAGACATTATGCTCTTTAGATTCAAACCATAGTTCCAAACAAAATTGAACTCATGCCATCATCAACCTTGTAAACCTTAAGTTCATATTTTCTCCTCTTAAAAGGTTACACAGTAGCTTCTACATACTTTTTCCACTTACACACTTGATCACATCCTTCTTCCATTGTAGCAAATCCTGTACACAACTCTTGCAACCTATTTTTGGTTTGGTTCTGATTTTCTTCACTCAAATTTTCTCATTGTCCACTATTCTCTCCTATAGTTTATTATTTCTTTCAACCAATTTCTTGTTTCCTAATTTAGCTCTCCATGAAAAAAATTTCATGCCATCAAAAAATTTAAAACATTCATCAAAGGCAGCCTTGAATGTATTTTTAATGTATTTTTTTAATTTTTTTCTGAATGGAATCCTATTACAAGTAAAGTGTTTATTGCCTTCAACTACAAGTATGTTCTCTTTATCTACATTTTTACAATAAATTAAAAAATGCCAATCAAACAAACCATTGTTTTCAATCACTTAACACTCCACTAGAACATAACCCTAGGAACTAAAATTTCCCAAAGTTCCCCTTCGCTTATTTTCAAGAACCTTTCTCTGCACCTTTACAGCCTACTATTTTAGACATTGCAAAATTACACTCACCAGACACTAAATCCATCAATGCATCTAATGACACCATATTATTTTTTTTATAGAAACAAATAAAAACTCACGAATGATTGCTCCACTATCCCAAAACACAATCCAATAGTTAACACATTTAACAAAAAATATATTGCATAATATGCTCAATCTAATGCACCACAACAGCCTAAAATACTTTCAAAATCCATAGACCTTGCCTGCAATCCTGGGGAAACATGAGCTAAGAACATACAAACTGTACTCATCCTCCTTACTAGATAGAATTATGCAGAAGGAAAGGCTCACTGCAATAAGAAGATTACAATAATTATGTAACCACACTCTCTATCAAAGCACTTATCTCGATCACACCCACTCTAAAAATTGCACTAAATAGCAAAGCCTTTCACTATCCCTTTTTCGTGCTAACCAAGAAACCAACTTTAATCATGCCAAACCAACATGGATGTACAATTTTGAATGATGCTTGGCCACATGCATTCCCTACCTCAATCCAACAACCAACCCACTCCTTGACTACATGCAGACTATACCACAAGATAACAAGCAACACATTGAAACAATATGAAATCTACAACAAATCTTATATTGAATGAAACCTACCTACATGCAGATCATACCTCAACCCAAAAACCAACCCACTCCCTGGACACATGTGGACTGTACCTCAAGCTAACAAGCAAGCCACTAAAATGATATGAAATCTACAACAAATCTTGTTTCAACTCATAAGTACATCCATGACATCATCGTCTACAAAACCACATCTAGTTATTCAATATCAAATTATCAAATAACCCTAGAAATTGCATCCAACCTCTATGTACTAGCTTCCATGCTTCTATATGCCCACCCAGATATCCACATGAAGTAAAAAAAAGATCAGTTATACATACGTCCAATTCCCATGGATTTCTATGCGAATCCATAACAAAAAATGGCCAATCAAAATAATTATTTGTAAATTTTTGCATTTAATCAAAGCCTAAAAAATTACCACAACCTACTAAAAACATTTAAATATTGTCCTTTAGCTTCCCCTACACAACAAAAAACTTACAAAAAACCATACAATCCACTGTCATACATCTCCACTGTACAAGATAATTAAAAATAAGAAACCAACAAAATGCTCCATTCCACCAAAAGAATTTTTAGTCTTAAACTATCTTCCATTTACTATCGATCTTAAAAGCACAATCAGACAAAGTTTAAACAAAAAACACTTCTACCAAAACCAACCTCTGAAACCCTCCAACCCAAAACATTCAAATTAGAAAACGTCCATTGCAAACATCCTAACCCAAAACAAAGTACCATCATTGTTTACAAGCATCATTATATCCCTCCTCAAACCATATTTATTAACCATATGCACAACAACAAACGAATAAATAGAAAAGACATAAAATCTAATTTTACACACTCCAACATTAAATAAACCTGTTGCATAATAAATTGATTAAAGTAATATAACCCCGAATTTTATCGGATATATATATATATAAAGTATATATCACCCACATTTACACAATAACAACACTATATTATTAATTTTGATGAAAACACCATAAATAATAATAATCATCAACTCTATCATTATATATAAGATTCATTGACGAATTTTAAAATTATTCTCATCAACCATCTCTTCGGCAATTGCGTAATGCACAAAATTTAACAAACCTATTCTTCTCAGAATATTGCGCTATGAAAACATGTAGCAAAAAGGACCCACCTACTATCATAAAACAAATGGTGACACACGTCAAAATATTTCAGAAGGCTAAAGTTGTTTGTCAAATGCTTTATTTTTTATGCCTCTGAGTAGGGAAAATGTCTTAGTCTCAGAACTAGAAGCTTGGCCCTTTGATGCCATTGTAATAAAAGAGAGTACAGGATAGAGTTTTTCTAGGTACAACTAGGGCTTAAGCAAAATCCAAGAAAATAAATCAATTTTAAAACAACTAGATTGCAATTATGCGAACATCAAACCTTAAAAGATGTCATAATTGCAATTTGACATATAAGGAAACCATTACTTATGCACAAATTTGATGGGAATTCAACATATGAATGAGTGAATTTTACTTACTAGTGTTTGACGCTTGAAAACCCAAATTATGGTCATGAAGAGCTTGAAAAGCATTGCTACCAATCTCCAAATGCTTTAAAACATTTTGTAAATCAGAATGATGCTTTCATGCCTACTTTGATGGTGAGAACGCCCTTTAATTTGGCTGCTAGACATCACCTCCACCATTATTAATCGCTCATGCGAACCAGAACATCCTCATCAACCTTGTTTGTAATTTTAAATTACAATTATCGATCTTCCCATGATTTTGATCAATGAATGGCTCGGATGGAGCCGTAAAAGTTTGAAATGTTGACTTATGTCGACCTCAACATCCAACCAATTAGATTTTAGAAAATGCTTTCTTTTCCTTGCTCTCACCACAAGCTTGACCACAACTTGCAATCCTCAAAATGTCCACATGTGGCCAGCCCGCTACCTTGCTGAGATTTGCAAGATAATGATCAGTGATTGTGGGCTAGTGAGGAGCGGTTTAGATTTACCACGTACACTTCAACCAGTGCACCACTTAACCCCCACACTTATGGCCATGTGCATAGCACCTTTATTAGATGAACGAATGAGATTAAAACATATAGCCTTCATTTCACGTGTGTCGAAAACCATTTAAGTAGCTTGATCTTTAATTGACCTAAACTCATCTATCCTTGAATGCACCAGATGAGGCCATGTGGTAATTGCCCGCTATCGCTTGTGGCATCAAGATCTTTGAAAGATTCCCCATGGGGTAGTGGGGAAAGACTAGCATTCAATCATTAGGATCAATCACAGTATTTCACAACATCACCATAGATCTAGATTTAATTTGCTAGACCAAGGCACTTCACACATGACACCTTCTCGCTTCCCCACACCGAAATTTTAGCTAATATGTTAATAAATGCAGGCTTTTGGACGCAAATCAAAATACTGAACACATACAAAAAAATGCACCAAAATAACCTTGTTTGCATTGAAAGCTCTTGATCTGCCACCGCCTTGAGAAGCTCAAACCTACCGTGCCCTTAAAGACCTCACATCTTTATAATCCAAACCAAAGAAATAATGTCTACCACTCAAACATTATAGCATACCATTGGTGGAAACAACACCTACAAACACCGTTTTTAAGCACTTAACATTAACACCTCGTAATCATTACATACTTAAAAAGTATTGTAAAACATACTAAACAAACCCCATGTAGTACAAAAAATAACAAAAGGTCTCAATAAATTATTACTAAAAAACCACTCGATCCTGCACAACATAGGTAAAAAACATTTTTTAATTGTTCAAAAGTACATGCCTCTCTCAAACTACGTGAAGGTTGCAAAAATGACTCAAACCTTCACAACCAATCACATCCTCGATAAATTCCCTCTAAAATATGTTTTGTTAAAAAAATTGCATCTTTTCCCCTCAAGACATAACCAAACCCCTAAATTTCACTTGCACGCAATAATTTGCCAACATCATTGGTTAAAAGGTACACATATTATTTGCCCCGTTAAGCGATTTGGAAAATGATAGTTCCTACTTGTCGGAAGGTACTAGTAAAGAGAGTGAGTTTAACAATTACATGATTATTTTTCTTTGGTTAATAAATAAAATGTTGAAAAAATTAAGAGTGATATTGGAATTAATGTCCGGTGATAATAATAAAAATAATATGGATATTAATTGTTCAAGTAGTATTATTATTACTATCAATAATAGAATTTACGATCACCTTCAATTACAACATTAATAGCAACATCGTGAGGAATACAATAATATTATTAATAAAAATATGAATAATTCCAAATGTAAAGATGGGATTAATGAAAATAACAACATTAATAAGGGTAAGTGCAAAAAGATGGGGGGGAAAAAGGGGGTCTTAAGTGGCCACTTTTTTAATGAAATCTTGAAATACTGACCTTGCATGTGAAATTGAGGCTAGTTACACTCAAAAAAATTAGATGCAACAAAGACAAGGATCGTAGTGCTCCAAGTCAACTTTCTAAACTATTAATTTTTTTTAAAATGGTAAAGATTAAGGGGTTCAAAAGAGGGAGCCACAAAAATTGGTAATGTTTTTATGTCAAAAAAAATAACATAGCGACTTTTGTGGCTCCCTCAAAAGGTTAACTTTTTTTGCTATTTTTAAAATCACTTTGGTGAGAAATTAGCTAACATCATGTAGTTTATGCCTAATTTTTCTGATAAATTTTTAATAAATATTTTATTTTTTACTAATTTTCAAAGTGGACACTTCTCAAAAAATAAAATTTTGGCTGTGCTACCCCTATAAATTTTGAAAAATAATTGAAAATTAATTTTTTTTAATATGTGCAGAATGGAATCTAGTTTCTAAAAATGTAATTTATTTGAAATTTTGATGAATGGTTAATTTATAAAGAAAAAAATACCAAACATTGGTTTTTTTCCAAAAAATACCAAACATTGGTTTTTTCCAAAAAATAGGCACACAAATAAAAGAAATTAAAGATGAAAGGCTTAACATTGTCAAAATGTGAAAAAAATTACATTGTTAGATAGCTAAGAGAGAGCCTAGCATTACCTAGGTGTTTGATTTGTTCGACCTTGAAACATGAACAAACCTAATGGTTAGCATGAACATGATTATGTGAAATATTGTAGAATTTGCAAAAACATGTCTTTGGACATAAGGAAGGCACTCCAAGCCATTGGGTTGGTATTTCAAAGAAAATACCAAGCCTAAGGCTTTGGGATTCCCATAACAAGAAATAAAGCGAGTGTGTTATAGTGCGCTCACATTATTTCATAGTTTTGACATTGCTTTTGTGTTTTTGCTTGTGTTGCCTAAGCAAGCATAACGCGAGTGCATTATAACATGCTCACATTATTTTTTTCTTTGTGTTAAATGCTAGTCTAGTAAATGTATGTATGCATATATTTTCGTATGACATGTATGTATGTATGTATGCATGTATGTATGCATGCTTGTATGTAAGTATGTACACTTGTATGTATGTATTTATGTATTAGTGTATGTATATGTGTAAGATTGTATGTAGGTATGTATGTATGCTTGTATGTGTGTACATGCCTGTATGTATGTGTGTGTATGTGTGTATGTATTTAGAGGGAGGAGAGTGGTAAGAGAGAGAGAGAGAGTTGTCTAGGTAGGGTGGGAGAGGGAGAGAGAGTTTCCTAGGTAGGGTGGGAGAGAGAGGGATGGAGAGACCTAAGAGAGAGGAGAGAGAGAGACCTAAGAGAGGGAGTGGGTTGGGAGGGAGAGAGAGAACCGAGAGGGAGGGAGAGACCCGAGAGAGGCAAAGAGAGAGAGGGAGTGGGAGTGAAGGGGTTGGAGTGGGAAGGACTTATCTAGGTAGGGTGGGAGGGATAGAGGGAGAGAGAGAGAGAGGTAGGGGGTTGGGAGAGAGAGATAGATTTATCTAGGTAGGGTGCCAGAGGGAGAGAATTAAGAGAGGGAGAGAGAGAGGGAGTGCGAGAGAGAGGAGAGAGAGAGAGAGAGAGAGAGAGAGAGAGACCGAGAGAGAGGGAGAGAGAGAGAGAGGGGGGAGTAGAGAGTAAGAGGGACTTATCTAGGTAGTGTGAGAGGGATAGAGGGAGAGAGAGAGTGTTATCTAGGTAGGGTGCCAGAAGGAGTCCTGAGAGAGAGAGAGAGGAAGGGTGGGAGGGAGAGACCTAGGAGATAGGGAGAGAGAGGTAGTGTGAGAGAGAGGGAGTGGGAAAGAGAGGGAGTGAGAGAGAGGGAGTGAGTGGGAGAGATAGAGAGAGGGGGAGGGAGAGACTTGAGAGAGAGGGAGAGAGAGAGGGAGTGGGAGAGGGGGTTGGAGTGAGAGGGACTTATCTCGAGAGAGAGAGAGAGAGAGAGAGAGAGAGAGAGAGAAATTTATCTAGATAGGATTCCATAGGGAGAGACTTGAGAGAGAGAGAGATTTATCTAGATAGGATTCCAGAGGGAGAGACTTGAGAGAAAGAGAGAGGGGATTGGAGGGAGAGACCTGAGAGATAGGGAGAGAGGAGTGGGAGAGAGAGGCAGTGGGAGAGAGGGAGTGAGTGGGAGAGAGATAGAGGGAGTGAGAGAGAGAGAGAGGGAGTGGGAGAGAGATTGAGGGAGTGAGAGAGAGAGAGAGAACTGAGAAAGGGAGAGGAGGTGGTAGGGAGAGACCTGAGAGAGAGGGAGAGAGAGGGAGTGTGAGAAAGAGGGAGTGAGTGGTAGAGAGATAGAGGGAGTGAGTGAGAGAGAGGGAGAGGGGCGGAGAGAGAGAGAGAGAATGCGAGTGCATTTTGAAGAAGTTGAGATATAGTCATTTTGTATAGCAAGACAAAATGTGCTCACATTATAACACGAGTGTGTTTTGGCTTGCTCTAAAAATGGTAAAAAAGTCAATACACCCATAATCCAAGCCTGCATGCTCTGATTCTCCTAGTTATGCATGTGTTTCGACAAAAAAGAAGCTTTTTGATTCTTTTGGGAAGTGCACATGCAAATTTTTCACATTCTACCACCTTTGCATGAACTTTCCACCACCTTTTTATGGTTTGGCCACTTAGGAAGGAGGAAATAACATAATTTTCACATCGAATTTGATATATATCAATTCAAGTCTCAATTTTTGTAGTGTTGCAATGTTAATTGTGATTGAATTGTAGGAATTTAACATTATACATTGGTTATTTGTATTGTTGTTATTAATTCCATTCAAGAGTGATATATAATTGAATGTTGAAAAGGAAACAAGATTGTGAAAAACTCAAATTGTTGAGGATTTTGATGCAAGAAGAAACAAAGACTACATAATTGGGTAGAACTCCTCCATTTGAATCTCCATTTTTTAGGTATGTGAAATCTTTACACATTTTCTTTACATTTTCCTTAATTCTATTATGTTTCTTGGCACATTTTAAACTTCACAGTTCTTTACACTTTCCAATTACATTTTAAACCACATCTCCTTGAGGAATTTTGTTAAACAATTGACCTACCTTGTGTATGCTTCCACATTTTGTATACACATATATATGAGAGTAGTTATAAGTATGTAATTTATTACATCATTTCTCAATCCCTTTCTATGGATGTGCATACACCTTTCCAAAGCTTCCATTTTGGTATATGCATGGGCGATGTTGGAAAATGCAATGGAATTTGGTTTTACACCTACAAATTGCATTTGCTTGAAATTTTCTAAACCCTTTTCAACAAATCCATTTTTTGCATATCCTACAATCATTATAGTCTACAAGGACATATCTCATTGAGGCATTTTTTCAAACAGTTCTACTAATGCAGCTATTTGCCTTGTCTGTGCTACCAAATTTTCCATACATGTCTACCAAAGCATTTTATCAAACAATATGGACAAGGAAATCCATTGTTTGAGGCATTTTTTCAAACAACTGATAGCCTTGTCTATGCTACCAAATTTTTCATACATGTTGTAGACACTGAAAAATGTCCTGAATGACATCATACACTTTAATCAGGTATACTAACATCATTTCCTCCTAAAAAACCATCCTCTTTCTGCTTAATTAATTAAATTAGCCTAGCTATTTAATTAATTGCATCATTTGCATATATTAACCTAATTCATTTAATCAGGTTAATTTCCCCTTTCACACTAACATTTCATCTCATTAAATTAAATAAATCAAAGTATTTAATTTAATTCCCTAAGTCTTCTTATTTAATTAAAATAACCCTAAGTTATTTAATTAAATATCATTTCACCTTTCCTCATTTATTAAATCATTTAATTTAATGAATATCATCTTAATTCTTCAAATCCCCCTAATTGTATTATTAACATTGTTTAACTAACAATTATTAACTAATCTAATTCCCCCCCACTTGTAAAAGAAATTTTCCAAGGAATATTCCTCCTTTGTACAACTTTAATTTAGTTTTAATTAACTAAATAACTTTTTTCCTCACCCATGAGAATATTCCAAAGAATATTCTTTCTCCTCCAATCATTTGAAAAAGGGAATATTATCACTTAGCTTCATGTGCAAGCTAACTTGTGACTTCTTGAGCAAGTTCACTTTTGACCTCTTGAGCAAGTCAAAAGTAGCTTGTTTGGAAGGAATGAGAACCCTTGATTAAATCTCATCTTGCATTCTCACCCGTTGATGAGAATACATGATCCATGCCTCTAATTTCCTCCATCCTTGACCATTGATTAGCTTTTTCAATCTCAACCCTTTATTTCTCATTTTTCCTCCTATAAATAGATCACTATTTGGAGACAAATGGATCCATCTTTCAAAAACAAACTTATGTTGTTGAATTCACTCACACTCACACTCAAATTTAGCACTCTTTTTCGTATCATTTTAGCTTAATTACTTGCATCAATTAGTTTAGTTTCCATTAATGGCTTCCTTAGTAACTTAGATACATACATTTAGCATGTTAATTAATTAGGGTTTCAATCTTTTTAGCTTAAACTTCATTTAGATTAGTTTTGCATACATCGACATCATTTACTTTAGCATAAATCATGGTTAAATTGCTTGAATCAGATTCATTTAGCTTTAAATCTCATACATATCTTTCATCAGTTTCATTGATTCTTTTCAATAGAATCGATCGGAACAAGCTCAATACCCACAGGATTGGGAAAGGGTCATCGTTTCACATCAACATGCCACCAATCCCCCAATAGAATAAGTTTTAATGGATTAAAGTAGGGGTTTCTAAAAGCTTTCATAGTTTAACTTGATTAGTTTAATGGCTTCCATTTTAATTTACATTAGATGATTTTATTGGGACTAAGGTTTAGTTGCTAAATTTCACTTTGTATCCTCATGAATCAAGTGTGGTTAACCCATTCTAATCCACTGGTCACACATGTATACCAATACATTTTTTCAAACAATCCCCCTTTCTTTCAATGATTTGATTGATTCCTATATACCTTGTTCCAAAGGTAGGATGTTGAAAAAAGTTGTGGAATTTGAATTTATACTCAAGCCAATTGTATCTTCTTGAAAGTTTGTAATATCTTTAAAAAATTCCATTTTATGCTTATCTTGCAATCATGACATTTCATGAGACCGCATTTCTTTAAGGCATTCCATCAAAACATTCATGTGAGATTTTTCTATGCTACCACATTTTGCATACATGTCTATTTGTGGACATTATATTGGTAGGTCATACATTAGAAAATGGCTATAGAGAAAAGTCACATTCAATAAATTATTGCAATGTAGAAATACTTAAAAAAAAAATAGCTTCCCATTTTCCTTGTGTTCTTATTGCACTTGTTTATTCATCTTGGTGGAGGTATTTTTTCAAATAGTTCATGTGCCTTGTCTATGCATCCATGTTTCACATGTGTCTACTAAGGAAATTGCAACCATAACACTCAATGAAAATCCCCTGCTTTTATGTTTTGATAGATGTCATACCCCATTCCAAGGTCCCCATTACAAGGTAGTGAGCTCACTCACTAGCTTGTTAATGCGGTAGTAGTGGGTTGTTTGAAAAAATGCCTCATAGAAATGGGGTCTCACTATGATCCTCACTAGCTTGTCAACACGACAAAAATGACAAGGTAGTGGGTTGTTTTAAAAAATGCCTCATAGAGTACATCAACGTGAGACCCCATTTCTATGAGGCATTTTTTCAAACAGCCCACTACCTTGTCATTGTTGTCGCATTGACAAGCTAGTGAGTGAGCTCACTACCTTGTAATGGGGACCTTGGAATGGGGTATGAAATCTATCAAAACATAAAAGGGGGGGGATTTTCATGAGTGTTATGGTTGCAATTTCCTTAGTAGATAAAGCTAATTTTTTTTAAAGTATTTCTAGCATAGACAAAGCTCACATGAATTTTTTGATGGAATTCTTTAACGAAATGTGGTCTCATGGATTACTATGATTGCAAGATAGGAACAAAATGGAAGCATGGAAAAGGAATGTGAATTTTTTTACAAAATGTTTTGGTAGAAATGTATGCAAAATATGGTAGCATAAACAAGGTAGTGAGTGAGCCCACTACCTTGTCAATGTTATTGCATTGAAAAGCTAGTGAGTGAGCTCACTACCTTGTAATGTGGTATGACATCTATCAAAACATAAAAGGGGGGTATTTTCATGAGTGTTATGGTTGCAATTTCCTTATAGAAATTGGGTCTCATGGTAGGCTGATTTCCTTGTGGTCTCGTGGAATTTCTTTTAATTGCCTCTAGCATTTAGACAAAGCTCACATAAAATTTTTGATGGAATGCTTTAAAGAAATGTGGTCTCGTGGAATGCCATGATTGCAAGATAGGCACAAAATGGAAGCATGGAAAAGGCATGTGAATTGTTTTATAAAATGTTTTGGTAGACATGTATTGCAAAATGTGGTAGCATAGACAAGGTAGTGAGTGACCTCACTAGCTTGTTAATGTGGTAGCATTGATACATCACCGTGAGACCCCATTTCTATGAGGCATTTTTTTCAAATATCCCACTACCTTGTCAATGCTACCACATTTTGCATACATGGACCTACGAAAACATTTTGTCAAACAATTCACATTCCTTGTCCATGCTTCCATTTTGTGCTTATCTTGCAATCATGGCATTCCACGAGACCACATTTATTTAAGGCTAGAAATGTGAGCTTTGTCTATGCTAGAAATACTTCAAAAAAAAATCTTTTCATTTTCCTTGTGTTCATATTACACTTGTTTATTCATCATGATAGCATGAAATTTACTCTTCTACAGGATGATTGTACGTATTTTGTATGAAGGGTTGAATGACATATTTCATTTATTTGTATGGATTCATTTTTTAGAAACTAATATTTGTCATTTTATCATGCTACAAATAAAATTATCCATCATGTCAAAGAAACAATTAAGGATTAAACCAACATAGGAAGAGATAGAAGCTAAGAATGGAAAGAAAACAATATGGATGAGGGAAAATTGTGAGAAGAAGAAATTGGAAATGATTGACAAAGGAATTCCAATTGAAGAGGAACCTCAACCATCAAGAAGAAATATGAAATTGGTAGCACAAAGGGAACGAATGTGAAACCTTCGTGCTAAGAGAGATTTGAATACCATAGTTGGAGACACACCCTCTAGCACAAGTGAATATGGAGGGACACCATCTACCACAAGTGAATAAGGACAGACACCATCTACCGCATCTCAAGTTGAGAGTACATCATCACTCACATTTGAGGAAGGAGGTATGCCATCATTCCCATCTCGACTTCAAGGTATGTCATCTACTCCATCCTTGATCGAAGGTACACCGTCTAGCCCATATCATTTAAATATTGATGAAATTCCCAATGTTGAGATGAATTTACCTTTGATAACACCACCTAGAATTTTGAATAGAAAGCCAAGTTTTTGATAAATATTGATGAGAATATTTTGCAGCCAATGGAAGGTAAGATTCCAAAACAAACTTGTAGAAGATATGCTCATAAGATTTGGAGAGTGTTCTTTGAAAAATTAAATGAGACCGCAAAATTTCAAAGTTATTTGTTGAAATGATGTGAAGTATAAAGTGCAGGTCCATCATGAAGATTCTTGGGTTGAGAACATCGGATCTGCTTCAAGTGAAAAAAATGTTGTGAAGAATCTAATGGATGCATATGAGAGTGTGGGTAAGACCTCACGCTCAAAAGATAGTAATGTCACATGATGTGTCATTACAAATTGACAATAGTAAGTAAGCAAACGAGGAAAGCTCGTCTCATCAAAAAGATGAGTAAAACATTGAGAATTAATAGAAAAACTTTATCAAGAGCCATTCAAAGGCGAAAAATAATTGAGGAAACTGATTCCATTGAATTATGGGCATTCTTGGGGAGACTACCACAAAAAGATAAACCAGTTGTTGAAGATTGAGATCAATAATTGAAGATTTCTGGAAGAATAGAACAAGGGTGTCTCTGAATCAAAGGGATGTGGTAAGAAGGAGAATCGGTAGTTGAAACCGTGAGCCACATCCAAATGATTTTTTGGATAAGACTCAAACATAGTTTTTTCGTAAATTTCTAGAGGATTATCCTCAAATAAAAAAAATTCAAATATATTTTGAAATTCTTAAACCTTTTTATGTCAAGATAAATCACACATGCACTATTTGTTGTAGATTACATATTGAATTTTCTAACCATTTTGATTTTTATCGTTCTATATGTTTAGATTTGCATACTAACAATGATTTGCAGGATTGTGGCATACATGCTCCACCAACATCTTCAGGAGACTTCTTATCAAAAAAAATATTTGAAAAAGAGGAAGGTCAAATATTCTACAGGAAATTATGCTTGGATGGAAAATCTTAGCATTGTGGTGGCTTGTGATGTATGCCAATATGTAAACATATGGAAAGCACACATGCGGTTGGAAAGGAACTAGGAGACCCCATTTCTTTGAGGCATTTTTTCAAACAACTCACTACCTTGTCATTGCTACAAGGTAGTGAGTATTGTAAGAAAAAAATGCCTCAAATAAATGTTACTAAGATAATTATGTTAAATTGAAGAGTGTTCAATAGATCTCTTAAATTCAACATGAATTGCATTAATATCTTAAAAAAAATATATTATTTATTTGATGTGACTAAGAAAATTTGAGAATATTTATTTGATAGAATAAAAGGTACAATATAGTTTCAAGTTTGGAAAAACAAAAAAAAAATATCAATCAATGGCACTACAGCTGATTAGACAGTTAAATGCAATGGAATTGATTTCCTCATGGTATGACTATATATAGTTTGACAGTGAGCTTGGAAATCATTTCATTTTGATAGCTAAATGCAATGGAATCATGATTTGAAACATGCCATAAATAGGGCAAGAATATATTCCTTTCATACCTAGAATGGTAGATAACTCCAACAACATTTCCTTTGATGCAACATGCCATAAACACTCAATACTCTTGTAACGTGGTGTTATATATGTCTTTTCATCCTTATCTTCTTGCACTCCTTTAATGCCATTTTACCTAAAACCCTAGAGTTTATCCTTCATATGGAAGTTGTATTTAGACATTTATAACATGCCTAAATAGTCCCTAGTCTTGAACATTCCTAAAATAAGGGAAATTTGCACTAATAATAGACAATTTGCAATGTAAAAGCTTGGAAATCAAGGGCTTTATGGAAAAGGAACTTGCATGTGTGGAAAAATCATGAAACTTGGCACATCATCCCATACACCTATAAGCATCAATAATCCAAAATTTGGGAAAATTTAGTTGGTGACAATAAAAGTTAGGCCTGTGCCATAGTTTGAGGTCTAAACAGATAGTTCCAACAAAAGTTAAGCAATGTAAAGTTGCAAAGGGGTGTAACTTTCATTTTTTGTCACCAAACCAATAGTTAAAACAAGTCTAGATGGGTACGTTTAGGCTAGGAATGGTCTTGTTTCACACCCAAACATGCCGAATCAATCTATGCTACGTTCAACTGACAAAATCCCTTAAGAGTCCAAAGTGCAAAAGGGCACCAATCCTTGACAGAATGTTACTCAAAATCTGTGACACTTAGAAAATTTTTGTTTGAGGCTATGGAATCACATTGGTAACCTCTATAATAATATCTCTCAATTTTTAATATCTCGGAGGCATTTTTCCGTGGTGTCAACTTTTTAGTTGATGGAAAAAGTGTCAAATGCAAGCAGTGTAAAGTTGCAAAGGGGTGTAACTTTCATTCTACAACTCGTGTGACCAAAATGATAGTTCCAAAACATATAGATGGGTACATCTAGGCTAGGAATGGTCCTATTTTTCACCCAAACACGCTGAATCAATCTAAGCTACATTCAATCGACTCAATCCCTTAAGAGTCCAAAGTGTAAAAGGATTGCAACTTTTGATGGGCTATTACTAAGAAATCGTGATGCTTAGAAACTTTCTATTTGAGGCTACGAGATCATGTTGGGCCCCTATACAATAACATCTCTTGGTTTTTTATATCTCTGAGGCGTTTTCCCGTGGTGTCATTTTTTTAGTTGATGGAAAAAGTGTCAAACGCAAGCAGTGTAAAGTTGCAAAGGGGTGTAACTTTCGTTCTGCAACTCGTGTGACCAAACTGACAGTTCCAAAATGTCTAGATGGGTACGTTTAGGCTAGAAATTGTCCTCTTTCACACCCAAATATGTCAAATCAGTCCAAGCTACGTTCAATCGGCTCACTCCCTTAAGAGTCTAAAGTGCAAAAGGGTTGTAATCTTTGACAGGCTATTATTTAGAAACTGTGATTCTTAGAAAAATTTTGTCTCAGGCTAACCTCTCTCATTTTTTGATAGCTTGGAGGCATTTTCTTGTGGTGTCAATTTTTCAGTTGATGAAAAAAGTGTCAAATGCAAGTAATGTAAAGTTGCAAAGGGCTATAACTTTTGTTCTAAAACTTGTGTGAGCAAACCGAAATTTCCAACACATCTAGATGGGTATGTTTAGGCTAGGAATGGTCCTCTTTTGCACCCCAACATGTTCAATCGACTCAATCCCTTAAGAGTCCAAAGTACAAAAGGGTTGCAATCTTTGATAGGCTATTCAATTAAATAATTAGGGATTATTTAATCAAATGAGAAGACTTAAGGAGTTCAATTTAAATAATTCACATTATCCAATTAAACAGGATGAAAATTAGTGTAAAAGGGGGTGAATTAACTTAATAAAATTGATTATCAAATTAGTAGATGAAAATGATAAATTTATTTAAACAATGAAGATTATTTAATTAAACAGTCAAAAAGAAGTTATTTAGGACAAAATGGTGTTCATAATCAAATTTAGATGTGCAATAATGATCAGAACAATTTTAAGTGTCTACAATGCCTTTTTTTTAATGATGATGATGTAGGATTTTGATGCCTATATTTTTATGATGATTATGCATGTGTTTATATATATTGATAGATATCTAATGCATGTGGTTGATTATGATGATTGGTTATGGATGTATGATGTATGGTATACACGGATTTTTATGAGTTGATTAATCTAAAATAAATTAAAATAAAACCTAATGGATAATAAAAGGATTAATGAAAAGATGCTTTGACTAACAAATATATATTAACCTAAAATGAATCTAATAGATAATGAATTGATTAGGATGAATGAGATGCATATACTGACAAATCTATATTAACCTAAAATTAAACCAATGCATAATAAATTGATTAGAATGAATGACAATAGAATAACAAGCCTATATTAACCTAAAATTAATATAATGAATAATGAATTCATTAGGATGAATGAGATGCATATGATAATTTTTTGATACAGGTGTGAGGTTATAGTACATTAGACACAAGAGAAAGACAAGTGAAAGATGGGAAGATAGAAGAAAAAAAAATGGGTGAGGATTGAAGTGCACATGGGATCAATGATTAAGCAAGGACAAGGAAAATAGATGGGGTAGGGGATTGGGGATTTTGAATTAAATAGATTAAAATTTAATGTAGTGAGAACTTAATTTGATATAGAATGAGATACTATGCACCAAGGTATAAGGAAAAAGGGTGACTTCATATTGCGTGCATAGGGCTAACTCAACAAACAAGAAGGTTAATCCAATACCACACAAGGTTGCAAGGGGACTTGGTGGGTATGATGATAGAAAACCACAAAAAAAATGAATGGTCTATCGAAACACAAGGTCTCAGTGGGCCTTGGTGGGTAAAAAATGGGACAACCTAAAAACACAACATAAAATCCAAGAACTTGCCCCTAGTTTCACCAGTCAAAGAATGCCATGATATGATGGATTATGGAATCCCTAAGTAGGTAAAATAGAAATCCCAAAGAAAGATAAACGAGATCCAAAATAAATAATGAAATAACATATATATCAAGTACCTTTTTCCAAAATATGATGGATGGGTAGATGTTTCTTGATTTGAGGAACGATATATCCTGCAAAGGAAAATGATGGATGGACAGGATTTAGGATTATCATGACAAGAGGAAATTAAGATACAAAACACCAAAGGGGCTAATGGATTTTTTTGAAATATCATCTTGGAGGAAAAACATGGGGATGGGACCTAAGGACATGCATGTCCAAGAATGGGCCTAGGTGGTGATAAATGGGGTGACATTATTTATAAGATGTATAATATTTATGAGGGATTTCAATTGTATGACATCCTGATATATGATATGAAGATTATGATTATGTGTAAGGATTATCAAGATATATTAATAAAATCCATGCATGAATCTTAGAAATGGTATGTTATCCAAATCATCAAAATATCAACTGGGAATATTATGGGGTAGATGAGAAGGGATAATGGATTAGGTGTATATGGTAAAAAGATGGGTGTGATGGTAATGGGTGACACAAAAGTAGTGTGAAAGCTAGCCAGATAATGGAATTACCTTATATACATGTCATGTCTTTTCTAGGTTTCCACCATGGTACTTTTCCAAGGTGAAACAAAGGCTAGTTTTCACCATAGGATGAATTATTTCTCTTTAATTGTTTTTAGATTTTTTTTGGTATTTTTCTTATTTTTGAAAAGTAAGATATTGAGCAAATTTAAGAATAGAACTATTTGAGATGGATGACGTTGAGGGATCCATCCAAAGGCTTCCCTTATATAGTAGATATATGATAAGAACCAAATCCATACCTAGTTGTAATGACACAAGGACCCAACTAATTAGGCTCAAATTTAGTTTTATTTTCTCTATCTTATAAATTCCTCTGATTTATTTAATCTCAAGGTCACTAACTTGGAACTCTCTAGACTTGATCTTCTTGTTGTAGTTTCTTTAGAGGTAATTTTGATATACCTAAAGTTGATTGAAGGTGGTGAAGTATAGTTCATCTAGGAGCTCTAATTGATGCAAGCATGCAACCCTATTCTCCTCATCACTGATAAGATTTTTAAGGACATGTGTAGTGATGGGAGTTTAACTTCAATTGGAAAGATAGCCTCAACATCAAATATTAGGGAATATTTATTAGCTCTAGGTGTGTGAATGTTGGTTCAATTCCCATAGGGTGAAATTAAGGTGGAGGCCAATCATGACCAGTATCATTGATAGATTTCTTGAGGATTTTAAGTAAGATTTTATTAGTTTCCTTAGCCTAGTTGTTGCCTTGGGGGTATTAAGGGTATGCCATCACTGTTGGATGTGGAAATTGTAGTGTAGAAAATTTTATACCTTTACAATTTCACACTATGTTTAGGTTCTTTAAATTATTGGACTCAATTAAGCTTCTAATTTACCAAATTATGCATTCCAAAGCCTTATTCTTTCCATTTTCTGAAAGGAGAACCAACATTAAATAAATGCATTTAATAATTAAATTGCCTTGGATCATGTGTCTTGGAAGTATAGGTTGAGACCCATTCTACCATGGGAAAATGGGTCCCTTTAATGATCTAATACCTAAATTAAAATATGTTTTTGGAGGCATTTTAATGATCAAAATTCAAATTGTAAGTGTCAGCTTTTGGAATCTAATTTTCAGGAAATTGGATAAACATCTATAACTACATAGTCTTTTGATCATTTGAAATCTAACATACACATTCTAGAATTCAAGAGAAAATATTATTATAAACATCATTCAAGAATAGAATTATCATTCATTTGTAGCAAAAATCAATATCCTAACATCATGTCAAAGTTTAAGTGTGTTCATGTTGTCTTTTGAAAGCTAACAAGTGTTGTAGATCTTCATACATTCAAGCATACAAGAAAATCTATGAAGCAAGATCAAAACCCTTGGAGTGATGTTTTTTACTTCAATCCTTCAAGGAAGTTATTGAAGTGTGGTGAGTTGCAATAAATTGTTCATTCATCATTTCCTTCTTTTCCATTCAAGGCTTTATCATTGACATTTCCATTGTGAAAGTGGGAACACTATTCACGGGGTTTGATTAAGGAAAGCCCCTATATGGCACAAACATTTTTTCCTCTTTGTGTATATGTAGGTTATAGGTTGTGTTTTTTTTTTTAAACACCCAAACTGATCTCCCATCTAATTTATGGAGTTTCGATTTCCAATGGTTAATTATATGGAGGGATTGGCCAATGAATAGGTGAAAGTTTGCTAAAATTTCCCTCTACAATTTGGGCTCTGCAAAACCTGGGAGGGTGATCCCTGCAATGTATTTTTAGATACTCCTGTGCCAATTATCTCACACATTGTAAATTAGCAGATGTATTCTCCTAAGTGTTGCTTAACAGATGAAAAAATTTAAAGATCTGGCTAACCTTTGCAACATTTAGCAATCTAAAGCATGAGAATATGGTAGAACATCACTCAAACATACTTTCAAAAAGAAAGTAAAGATTTAATTTGATTTTGAATGTAGTTGTTGTGAAAGACCAGGAATATGTAATATAGACACAACTTGTGGTGATTAGTGCCTTATTCAAGGGTATGGAGTCTTAAACCATGCAATTGGAAACTTATAACAACATTCTATCTATCATAACAAAGCCATTCAATGATGCATTACACCATTAATAAATTTACACCAACAATACTTAATTATCCATGCAAACATTCACATAAACCTTTATTCCTGTTAAATAAAATTTAACTTATTCTTTGAACAAATGCATTAACAATGAGCAAACATTCAAAGGAAAGACAACGAAGATTAATTGAATGATCTTTGATTCATTTCATTCATAATTCATGCGAAGTATACAATGGAGAACACTAGATTTGGAAATATGCCATTTGCATTCCAGAAATGATAGTACTGTTATACAACATTAACAATTAAAAGACTCAAAACTTTAAAACCTAGAAAAAAGACTTAGACAAAAATGGTATATGCGCTCTGTATTACAATAGCTCTTCAAAATCAATTAGAAACCCATGTAAATTTTCTTAAATTCCCTTTTATAAAACAAGGGAGCAACAAGCTTCAGGCCATTACACATGTCACATTTTTATTTGACATACAATTACATTTTAAAATTACAAGAGTAACTGCAAGCTCGTGGAGAAAATATTCTAAGTGCAAGGTAGTTACAAAAAAATTTACACCCATGATGCTTTCCCAAAATATCTGAAATGGTTAGTTGATTCATTTTTTGCTTCCTTTCTTCATTCTTCTTGTTGTGGAATCGGGAAAGTTGATTTGGTAGGAAAATTCAAAATCCTAGTGTACAAGATGACAAAATAACCTTTCTAGCACCTTTGACAACCTTGAAGACCCTTGAATGTGTCAAAATAGACCAAAATTGTTGCCATATCACTACTGGAGAAAACTACAAATCATAAATATTATTATACTTACTATCCCAAGTTGTACATTCCTCTTCTATAGGCAAATTGAAGGCCATGAATTCATCTAGCTTTGTCCTATAGGGACCATACTTTGTCATTATTTGATTGGCATCCTTGTCAAATTCCTCCAAAAATGAGTTGGTAACTGAAAAACTTATTCATATTATCCTTCAACATAGCTATCTTGACATCTCCCTCTTCACAAATTAGGGTGGCCTCTACAACAATAACAGTATCCATATGAGCCCTCCATTGCTCATAAGTCTTGGAAGTTCCATCATTATTAAGAATGTCTGGTTGGAGGCCAAGATCACTCTCATCAAACTGCTTAAGCAATGCCTTGATTCTATTTTCCAATGGATCCACTAGTCCTTGATATTCAATAATTTCCTTCATTGCTTTGTAGGTTGGAGCAATTTGTAGTGGCTTATTTTCCTCATGTGTGGATCCTATAACCATATTCTTCAATACACCCAATCTAGGAACCCATGTTTATATTAATGGGATAACAATTGATCTATCCTTTTCAAACATATTTATTGAATTGAAAGTTAATGAATAATTAGAGTGAAAACTTCTCAATATGTTTATTTCCTTAGCCAAACAATGTTCCAAAACATTAGTAGTTCAATAAAAAAATTGTTGCCATTATACAGTGCAAACAATTCCTCATATACCTCTAGTTGTTGAATCAACTCTTCTCTACTGACTTCTTTTATTTGAGGAGGGGAAGTTGATATGCTTGGGCCTAGGTATGCTAATGGTACATTATCTTCATTATACACTATCATTTCAAGAGAAGGTGGAGGAGGTGATTGTACAGGAGGGGGTGAATGAACAATAGGGGTTGGTGGAGAGGATGGAGCATCTTGCTAGACTTGTGGCACTAGTTTCCCTACCTGCATTACTAGCAACTATTGTTGGAGTATCTCATTTTGTAACTCCAACTCTCTTATTCTCTACTCATCCCCCTCTCAAATTTGTAGAAGGTTCTACAACCTCAGGCTTGTTGGTGTTTGGGGATGTTTTCATTTCATGCCCCCTTTGATGACCCATCACTAATATTCAATCTGAGTGATCTTCCATGGGTCATCTTGCATGTGTTTCCCTTGAGGTTTCCTAAATTTTGTTGTCCCAGAATTTTAGGGTTTTGGGTTGTCACTTACTTGCTTACCTTCATGCTTTTTCGATCGCTCCCTTCCTTCCCCTTTTTCTTCTAAGTATTTCAACCTTTGACCTTACCCTTTACCCCTTACCATCCTACTCCCCTTACATTTTTTTCTTTCTCCTTTAGCCTTTGTCCTTCGGACTTCTTGTTGCCCTCTTCCCTTTCCTCTTCCATCCTTACACTTTTCTTCATTGGCTTCCATCCTTTGTCTTTCAGCCTTCCCTCTTCCCTCTTATCGTTCACTTCGCAATGCGTAAGGCTTCGGTCTGACCTCTGACCTTCGATGGTCTGAGGTCCTACCTCTGAAATCTTCTTCGATCCTTTCATTTTCTTCCTTTCCCTTCTCACTTTCACCCCTTTCTTCCAAAATTTGACTAAGTGTCAATTTTTTAGGTTTCGGCCTTCAGCCTTACCCTTTACCTCTTACCCTCCTTTGGTAATAAGTATCGCATCTCCCTTAGCTTCAAATTTTGGGGGGTAAGGCTTCTCCTTTACCTCCAATTTTTGGAGGTAAGCCTTCCCTCGTACCCCTGGTATTTCCTTTATTTTTGCGCTCCTCTTTGCCTTCTTCCAAGCATTTGTTAAGCAGTAAGCCTAACGTTTGACACCCGACCGCCCGATGCCCAAAATTTGACAATGCATTTTTGAGGCTTCAAACCATTTTTATATGCTTCAGAGGTCTCCTTTTGAGCCCGACACCCTGACCTTTCGACAAATTTTTGGCATGTTTTTTTGGGTGACAACTTTAATGTGCAACCACTCCACGATGACCAAATCTGATTTCCTAGGCTTCAAGGATGGTATTAAATGCATTTTCTAACTTCCTCGGGTGGATTTCATGGCTGCCCATGCCTATTGATTGCAAAAAAAATTCTTTCAAATCCATGCCCTAGGTCATGATTTTCACATATGGCTCAAGTTTGCACACCACAACCTTTTTTCCTAACCCTAGTTATGGTTAGGGTTCGGTTGGTGTTTTCTCAGTTATTCCTAATCTATAAAGGCAAGAAATGTGTTCATTTTTAGAGTTCTTCCTTTGGCTCCTTTTGGGTTTTTCTTTTGCAGACTATATTTCACCTACCATTGTAAAGATTGGCTTTTTTTCCTCATCAATGAAATAGATCAAGTTTCCTCTTCTCAGCTCTATTGTGTCTAGGTAAGTTTATTACCTTGCATATCTAAGTGTTTTTTTGTATTTTTCATGCATGTATGTTGTGTTAAATCATTTACAGCTTCTAGTTCTGAAACCCTTTTTCCTTCCAGTGCCTTGTCAAACACTAGCCTTCATGTATGCCTCTGAAAATTGACCAAGCAAAGAGTTCTGAATATCCCCTTGCCCCTCTTCATGGATGTACTATACATTATTGGTTAGGAAGAAGCGACCCTTCCATCTTGGTGTATCACCTCCATTTTCCCTTCCATGTTCTCCTTCTCCCCTTTTCCTTGTGAGTTGTTAGTGGTAGGTTTGCATGTGTTGGGTTGGACCAACACATTTCACTGGGATTGAAAAAGAAATTTGGCCTTCTTTGAAGATTCAACCTCATACATGCAAAGGTCCCACACCTTGAGGTCATTTCCATTGTGTCATTGGAATTTTGAGCTTTGTGTTCAACAGGGTGCAATTTCATGTGACAACAGTTTTTGGCACGTCTGGTGGGACCACTTCTCTCCATTGAAGAATTTGATGTTTTCTTCAATGCATCTTGCCTTTTCAGGCATATCTTCAAACACCATGGCGACTCCGTTCAAAATTAGCTGGTTCAAGTAGCCTACTTTCATTTCACATGTGTCATTGAGGAAGTGCTCTTCAACGTTTCATCCTTTGGAGGCAGTTTTCAAGCACCTAGCGACTCTACATCTTTGGGTGACTCTTTGGTATGTACCCAAAATCTGTGCTTGGGTAGTCCTTTGCTCTTATTTTGTAAATTTTTAAGTGTTTCCTATGCATTAAAATGCCATATTTTAATGGAATCCATATTTTAATGGAAACTATATGTATACCCCACCATATCATGATAATTCTAGCTTTGTTCCTCCCAATCAGCCATATCAGGCTGGTTATGGCTCTCATTCCATTCTAAATAACCCTGCTATTGTGGGTTCTCAACCTTTTCAAAATTCTAACCACCCACCCCACCCTGCTCAAATGTCCTAGATGCCTACACATTCCTATCAACAACCCCAAGATACTCCTTATTCTTCATTTCAGCCCCAAAATGAGAGTGAACTCATGTCCATGGTGAAGGATCTCTTTAACAAAATTGTTGAGCTTAAGGAGGAACAAGCATTTGACCTAAAACAAGGAGAGTGGGAAAATCAGGCCTATCAAGCGCAACAAGAAGGTTACTTCCCATGTCATGATGAGCTTGTCCACCAAAATCACCATCAACAACAAAATATTGAAGCTTTGTGGAGGTATGAGCAGTAGTTGGAGGCACAAAGAAAGCAACAAGAGGAGTATACAATAGATGTTGTTTCTAGGCAAGAAAAAATCATACTTTCTCTTGCTCTAGCACAAGTGCCTGAGACTCGGGTAGCCCCATGTGTGCCTAGTTTCAAACAAGCACCTCCACCATTTCTAGAATAGCCTATTAAGGAGGACGTAAGAAAGCGTATATTTGTAAGTTTCAAGAAACCTAGCAAGCCTCTTGAAACTTCTATTAGCCCTCTTTTTGTTTTAGAGCAACTTATTGTGCAAGAGTTTTGCAAGAAAAAAAAATGGTTTCAAGAATCCCAATCAGCCCCTTGAAACTCCCATTCAACCTCTTGTGCCATCAACAAATCTTCTATGTTGGAGATCCTAAGTTTTGTGAGCCTCCATTCCTCTTAAGAACCCATACTTGAGGAGGCTCAACCTTTTACTCGTATTGAGCAGCCCCTTCCAAAGCTTCAACAAGATTTACAATGCCCTTTTGACCATTTTTCTCCCTCTTTCCCTATTTCACTCTTTAAAGGTGGACCTATGGTATGGGATCCTAATTGGTCAAAAGAATAAAAGGAGAATTTCCAGGCTAGGAGTGAAGACGTTACTATTGTGGAGCCTTCATGTGCTCAAAAAAATGAGTGTCTTGGTTTATTGCAAGAAAAAATTCAAGATAAAATAGTGTTGTAACAACAAGACATTAAAATGGTAGAAAAAATTGATATAGTAGAGGAATCAGTCCTCACATTTGATGCCCTTCCTTGTTTTGTTGAATATGAGGAGGATATATCAGTTATACCTACATCAATTGAAGCCTCTGAACAACTTGATCTTGACTTGGTGGATGAAGATAACTCCATGGTTTTGGAGTAGTAGCAACAAACATGTTCAACCCCTATTATTGTGGATGAAGATCCACAATATATTGAGATTTGCAATTCTGAGTTGGAGGACCTCTCTTGGGATTTTATATAAATATTTTGTTTAGGCTTAAACATCAAATCAACACCCCCATGAGAGGCGCTTTATGGGCAGCAACATAAGAATGAGGAAACAAAAGAGGACGTGGCAACCATTACATGCCAAGAGTCTATTTTTGTTGCAGCTAGTTGCCAAGAAGGAATTCAAACAGAGAGACAACTTGAAGAATACGGTTCTTCACTCAAAGTATCTCAAAAATCTGAGGTATTTGTTGATGAAGTGTGCATCAATGCATGTAATCATGATGTATGTTGGTTTTTTGTTGTCCCTGAATGTAGTAATGTTGAATATGAGGTCTTCATTCAAGATGAAGATGTGACCTTTGGAATTAGGGATAGTGTGACTGAGTTAGAGTGCTTCACATGGAGCCAACACACTAAAAAATCCATCATTGAGCAACCACACATTCGTTTGGAGAGTAATGCTCCCATTGCTCAATTTGTGTGTATGCCCAAGCTTCAAAGATTTTCTTTTGAGATGCATGAAGAAGAGATTCCTTGTGCAAATCAAAAATCAGTTTTGGTGTATTTTACATCACCATGTGAGCTGGAAACATTCTCCTTTTATTTCAGTTCATGCAATGAAGAGGTCAGCGATGATGACATTGGCCTATCCTTTTGTGAGGTGAGTTCTCTTCCCTCTACAAAAGGTTCTTTCTTAAAGGTTGACCTATCTTCAAAATATTTCACCCCTACTGTTGTATGTGTACTTGAGGCACCAGTGTTAGATTTCCTGAAAGAAGATCTATAGTGTCCATTTCAGGAAAAGGAAAATCTATTGCAAATGTAGTCACCGCGACTAATGATCGAGGCCTTAGGCACAACTAATAGTTCACCAAACTATCTAAATCTTACTCTATTCTGTAAAATTTATTGAAGGATAAGATTATAACATTAGAAGATCCTAGACCCCTAAGAGAGCCTTATCCTGACCGGTATGATGGAAATGTATTCTACCAATACCATCATGTCCATGGGCATGATACTAAATGTTGTATGTGCCAGTGTGATGAGATATAGGATTGCATCGATGACGATACCATTCACTCAATGGAAAGAAGTAGAATGAGAATAAGTTAGTGGCTAAGGAAAATAGTGAGTTGTAGATATATATGAACCTATTTCTATCTCATTCTACAAACTTAATCATTGATCCTTTTGATACTTCTCCCAAGGCCTCAACGTACATAAATGTGGTCTCATTTACTCCTAATCCTCCCCCTCAACCTGTGATTGGTTTTCCAAATGTAACTTTTATGTCGTAGGAATTACCCATGAATAACAAATCCTCTCCCCTATATATTCCCACTCACCTCAATGGGAACATTGTGATAGGAATCCTTGTTGACCCCACAAGCAGAGTGAATTATTATTACAAAGGAAACTTTGTGGTTAAATTCATTATAGAGGGAGGAATATGAAAAGACAAAAACTACTATACGTACTCATGACGACCTCTCTCTTACTTTGTATGGTTCCATAACTCTTCCCATCCTAGTAGGGCCTAGGGCTATGGACACTATTTTCAATGTCATTCTAGAATCTGATCTGTTCAGGATGAAGTTAGTCATCCCTTGGCTAGCTTCCATGAATGGAATTGCTTTCACAATTCACAATTTTTTGAAGTTCTCTCATGAAGGTGTCATGCATGTCGTGCATGACACTAGATATTAACCATTGGTATCCCATGGGGGTTATTCCTTGGATCATTTTTTGGTTAATCCCAGTTGGTTCGATCCCTCCAATAATAGGTCTACAACTATGGTTTGAGGGAGATCAACTCCTTCAAAAGGTTCATCTGTGACAAAGGAAAACTTCCATTCTTTTCTTTCTATTAGTTTGTGTATATATTGTAAATATCTTGCTTTCCATGAAGTGCCTTTGCACACCCTACATTCTTCTTAAGGGAATGTATGCTCTTAGCTTTCATTCTTTTCTCCAAGTGCAGCTGCACATGTTTTGTTTCACTTTGAGGAGGCCCAAATGTTAATTTTTCCCTTCATGACTTTGTGCCCAATGGATCGTTAAGGCCTTTGGGTCCCATGATTAGCAAGTGATCATTCCACAGAAGTCACAATTATTTTTGTCATTTCATGCCCCCCTTTGATGATCCGTCCCTAATATCCGATTTGAGTGATCTTCCATGGGTCATCTTGCATGTGTTTCCCTTGAGGTTTCCTAAATTTTGCTAAGTACCAGAATATCGGGGTTTCGGGTTGTCACTTACTTGCTTACCTTCATGATTTTTCCATCGATCCCTTCCTTCCCCTTTTTCTTCTAAGTATTTCGGGTTTCAGCCTTCGGCATTACACTTTACCCCTTACCATCTCGCTCCTCTTCTATTTTTTCCTTTCTCCTTTTGGCCTTCAGACTTTGGTTTTCATGTTTCCCTCTTCCCTTTCCTCTTCCATCCTTACACTTTTCTTGATCAGCTTTTGGTCTTTGGCCTTCCCTCTTCCCTCTTACCATTCACTTCACAACATGTAAGGCTTCAGTTCGACCTCTGACCTCCGATGGTCCGAGGTGTGACCTCCGAAATATTCTTTGAGCCTTTTGTTTTCTTCCTTTCCCTTCTCACTTTCACCCTTTTCTTCTAAAATTTGACTATGAATTTTTTGGGTTTCGGCCTTTGGCCTTACCCTTTACCTCTTACCCTCCTTTGGTAAGAAGTATCTCATCTCCCTTACCTTTGGCTTTCAGGGGGTAAGGCTTCTCCTTTACCTCTGATTTTCAGAGGTAAGCCTTCCCTTGTACCCTCGATCTTTCCTTTCTCTTCATGCTCTTCTTCATCTTCTTCCAAGCATTTGGTAAGCAGTAAGCTCGATGTCCAATGCCCAACTTCCCAACTGCCCAACGCCCGATGTTCAACAATGCATTTTCGGGGCTTTAGACCATTTTTTTCATGCTCGCATAGGTCTCCTTTCAGGCCCGATGCCCCAACCTTTCGATGGTTTTTTGGCATGTTTTTTTTAGGTGATGACTTTAATGTGCAACCACTCCATGGCGACTAGATCTAATTTCCTAGGATTCAAGTACAATATTAAATGCATTTTCTAACTTCCTCGGGTGGATTTCATGGGCTCCCATGCCTATTGATTGCAGTTTGTTGACTCTCTTTCAAATTCATGCCCTAGGTCATGATTTTCATGGATGGATCAAGTTTGTACGGCACAACCTTTTTTGCTAACCCTGGTTAGGGTTAGGGTTCTATTGATGTTTTCTTAATTATGCCTAATCTATAAAGGAAATAAATGTATTCATTTTTAGGGTTCTTCTTCTTGTGGCTCCTCTGGGGTTTTTTTTTTACAAATTGTATTTCACAATCTACCATTGTAAAGATTGGATTTTTTTCCTCCACATCAATGAAATGGATCAAGTTTCCTCTTCTCAGCTCTGTTGTGTTTAAGTAATTTTATTACCTTGCATATCTAATTGTTTGTTTTTATTTTTCATGCATGTATGTTTTGTTAAATCGTTTATAGTTTCTAGTTATGAAACCCTTTTTCCTTCCAGCACCTTTTCAAACCATAGCCTTCATGTATTCCTTTAGAAATCAACCAAGTAGAGAGTTGTGAATATCCCCTTGCCCCTCTTCAACTATGTATTGTTCATTATTGGTAAGGAAGAAGTGACCCTTCCATCTTGGTGTATCACCTCCATTTTCCCTTCCATGTTCTCCTTCTCCCATTTTCCTTGTGAGTTGTTAGTGGTAGGTTTCCATGTGTTGGGTTCAACCAACACATTGCACTAGGATTGAAAAAGGAAGTTGTCCTTCTTCAGAGATTCAACCTCATATGTACACAAAGGTCCCACACCTTGAGGTCATTTCCATTATGTCATCGAAATGCTAAGCTTTGTGTTTAGCCAGGTGCAATTTCATGTGACAACAAGGGTCAGTGCCTATATTGGGAATATTTTCCAATTAGGGTTGAATGTTGATACCCATAGTGCACATAGTAGCATCATCTATTTCAAATACCCTCGAGCCTTTTCTTTTGACTATTTCAAATACTATGGTTGATGCTAATATCCCATTCAGGTAATAGAAACACTCCACTTTTCCTTACTAGTTCTTTGTGTTTAGCCAGGTGCAATTTCATGTGACAACAAGGGTCAGTGCCTATATTGGGAATATTTTCCAATTAGGGTTGAATGTTGATACCCATAGTGCACATAGTAGCATCATCTATTTCAAATACCCTCGAGCCTTTTCTTTTGACTATTTCAAATACTATGGTTGATGCTAATATCCCATTCAGGTAATAGAAACACTCCACTTTTCCTTACTAGGCCCTTAGCTAGTGTCATTTTCTTATATTTTTCCCTCATTTTTACGAGGACCTTTGAGGAAACCACTTCCATAGGAAATTCTAGAGAATTAATCATTCCCAATTGCACCTTTTCATCATATTCATCTCTCTTCACTCTCCATACAAATTATTTAGAAACTTTGGACTTTACAAATGAATCATCATTCATGAATTCATTGCAAGAATTCTCCTTGACATCATCAACATTATCAATACCTGTCAGAACAACCTTACTTAACTTGAGTTGTTGCATTAGAAAATTCACCTCCCTTGGGTTTGATGGCATGTTTTACATGATTTCATTTGTTGTTACAACAACCTCCTCATCTGAGTCTAGGGAGTAATCAATTAACCCCGTTGATGCAACCTTTCTCCTCTTGGGTGAGGGCTCTCTTGGAGGTGAATCTAAATCAATAACATTATGATAAGGGGGTGTTTTTTGTACTAGTGAAGGTGATCTAGACTCCTCTAAATGAGTAGTAGCAATGGTGTCTTCTTTTCTCACAACTTCCTTTTGTTTTCTTCTTGAGAAAATATTAAAAAAAATTGGTGGTTGATAGGTTGGCCTCTCCTCAACCATAGGATATTTTCCCTTGTCAACCACTTCCTTCTCTTCTTTTAGGTGTCCCACCACCTTATCAAAATTTTGTAAAATTTCCTCAACTCTCAAAATGTCATTATCAATATCCATATAAGTCACTTTGAAATTTGGATCTTTCTCCTTCTGTTCCTTTTCCAATTTGGTGAATGCTAATCATTTCACCTTTCTATCTTCTTCTTTCACCAAATCAAATACATTCCTGATTATATCTTTGGGGAAGAAAAAATTGTGCCAAAACTTCCCACTTTTGATCTTTTCCTTTAATGATGCCATAAATCCTTCAGGATCATGATTCTTAACTCAACAATTCTTCATACCATAAGGTGTGATATTTTTAAGGATGTATTTCCACCTATTCTTTATCATAACAAAATCAGAAAATGTTATATAAGGAGGGAAAAGAGTTCCTTTTTTCATTCCTACTAGGTGAGAATCTTCCACATTGCCTAGCTACCACATCACTTCTAGAAAACCAAGCCTTAAGGCACAGTCCTTGGGAAAACATGTGGAGCAACATGTTTGCCATATACTCTTATGATGATGCAATCTAGATAGGGGATGATATCACCCCAATTGTGGTCAATGTGTAATTTTTTCCTTCTTTCCTTAGGCCTCAAAAAATCATGTACCTATGTTGGGATCCTCAATGGATTCCTTATCAAAAACCCTCTCAACTTCTCACCAAACAAATTCATAAAGGTAACAAAGCTTGAATTTTTTCCATGTATGTCCATGTGATGTGTTCATATCTAGATAGGGAGGAGTTCATTCTTCTCACCTCTCATCTTCAATGTCATGTCCTGTCCAAAATAGTCAACTCCTTTGAACAGAAACATATGCATCACCAAGGAGTACCACCAAAATATTACCCTTTTTTCACCACTATTTAAGGCCATCGGCGCCTTGTGAATCTCATTAGACAAATATGTACCAAATTCATATAACTTGTTTACCAGAACATGATGAATATTTGCTTCCATATACGTGAAGGCTAATGGCATCCTCATGGGAGGGTCAAACCCTATAATTTGGCACAAAGTATAATAAGACCTCTCAAAGTAATAATCAAACATATATGTTAGGAAGGGCTCTTGATCATCTGGTAATAGCCCTATTTTGCTCCTTCCCTTTCCTCTTGCCATGAAATTTGGCATAGTGGTGACCCTGAAAGTTGATTTATTATACTCATACTCCTCCTTTAGGGAATTGAGTTTGATTGGATCCTTTGCATCAGGGTTTAAGTTGAAAAAATTAATGATTCCATCATGGGTGAGGTCAATCATTTTTACACCAGTGTGAGATCTTACAACCTAGACATTTGGATCATAATTAGCAACCACAACTTTCAAAATGTCAATGTCAAGCTAAAAATTCAAAACAACCATTTTCTCCATATCAAATCTCCATACATTTCATGTAGGGACCTTATCAAACCTCTTTCCAAACTAGTATTTGAAAAAATCCCATCCTATGGCCAGTACAACAACATCCTTGATAGCATGTTGTCTATCTATAAAACCCTTATCTGCCCCAGGGCCCTGAAACATAACCTTGCAATCCATTTTTTTCATTGTCACACCTAAATCCTTCAATTGATCTAGTATATCATCATGGAGGCCTCTCTTAGGGGAAGTGGTGCAGGAGCACCTAAAGCATGTATTTGAAAAAATTCATCATTTGAAGGTTGGTCATAGGAGGGACTAGGAATTAGGGGTAATTTGAGTCATTTTATGTGAAATAAGGTCTTTTAATACCATCATTGATCTAATTGGGGGTTTTAGTGTTAGTTTGCTTCAAGAATACAAAATTTGCATAATGATGTAATTGTTGCCTACAAATTGTCAAAAAGTGCAAAATTGAAGAATGTGAAGGGTCTAGGTAGTTGTATGGCCAGTTATAGGCATTTCATGAGTATTTTTGGATTGGAATATGTATAAATGGCCTCCTAAATTCTTTAGCAAGGGATGTTGAAGCACTTTGAAGGAGAAAATTAATCAAAAAGCTCTGGTTTTCAATTATTTTTTGAGTTTTCTTCCATTATTAGCCTATGTACGGGTCCATACAGCAGGGTTATGTCCTAAAATGCATTGAATCCATTAGAGGATAGTTTTAGATCCATTTTGGATTGTTTCTTGATTGTTTTCATTGTGAATTAAGCCACTTGAAGGGGAATTATTGTTGACTGGTCTGTAAACAGGGGCAAAGGGTTTTGACTGCTAAAATGAATTGACAGGCCATTCCACCTTTTTGTACTTGTTGCTTGGTGGACTAGGCTCGGTAGATGTAGGGTTAGGTGTATGAATAGTTATTTGAGTCTAGAAAGAGATATTTGGTGGCAAATACACGCTGCCCCATTAGAAATCATAGTTTTGGTGCCTTTTGGACAAGGCTAGAGAGGTGAATTTAGAGAAGTTGAGTGGGGACCAGTTGAAACTTGATGGAAACAATTATATCAAGTGTTTTAAATAGTTTTTAATAGATTTTAGTGGATAATATTAACCAAAGAAGTGTAAAAGTGTGAAACCCTAGGTGATACAGGGGAAAAAAAGAGTGAAAATGAGTGGATTTACAAAGGAAGTGTGTATGAATCAAGAGGGAAGCATAATGTAATGTTTTTTTCAGCATGTGCAAGTAAAATTATGGAGGATTAAAGTGGTTTCAGGCTTGAGAGTGGTTTGGAAATAGGATTTTCAATAAGCCCTAGTTGGAATGGTGAAAAGAGAAGGTTTTGAAGAAATAGGCCATAGTATGCGTATGGTGCTTTGAAAGTGGATGAATCATAAGTTTTGAGGGAAATTCTAAGATTTTTTTGTGGTTTTGGGAGTTTGGGATAAGTTTAGATACAAGGTCCTTTGGAAAATAGGGCTAATTGGAGCCCGTTTAAGCCTAAAAAGTCAATTTAGGTATGATTGTATGAAAACCCTATGGTGGATTTGAGATATGATTTGTAGCAGGATGATGGGTCCCTAAAAGTGTAATCCATTTGTGAGTTTTTGTGGTTGATTGTGAGATAAGTTCCTAAAGCAAGGTTTGGACACCTACTAGGTGAATGGAAGCTTGAATGGTGGAAGTGAAAACAGAAGTTCTTGAGGCTTTGAAAGTGATTTATCCTTGTTGGATTGGGAAATTTAATCTTGTTAGATGCATCTTGGTGTCTTGGAAAAGATTTGAAACAATAAGAGTGTGTTGGAGCCTCTAGGTGCCTAGTTCACTGAAGAGATAAATTGGTGCTTTGAGAGACCTTTTGAAGATCAAATTGTGAAATCATGTTATAAGATGGTTGATGTCATCCTTGCCATTGCATCAAATTGGTATCAGATCACAAAATATTCCTGAAGGAGATTGGTTGCAGTTGGAAGCTGAAGAGTCAAATAAGAATGGCAATGGAGATTAGAGAAGCAACACAAAGGAATGCAATATTCAAGACCACCTGCAAGTGTCAAGGCAAGGTATGCATTATGATGGTTGATTCAGGTAGCTTAGATAATTTGATCTCTCAAGAAATGGTTGAAAAAATGCATTTAGAGAGGATACCCCATGAGTCACCCTATTCAGTTTCTTGGGTGAATGGTGAACATGTTTTGATGGTTAAAGAGCAAGCTTGGGTTGAATTCCACATAGGTGCATATAGAGACAAAATTTTGTGTGATATTGTGCCTATGAGTGTGTTCCATCTCTTGTTAGGAATTCCATGGGTGTATGATAGATTTTCTTTATATAATGGAAGAGAGAATAGTTATGAGATCAAAAAGAATGGAGTGACTTTCACTCTGGTTCCTTTGATGGAAAAAGATAAGAAACAATGCAGGACAAAAAGAATTTTGATGCAAGGTAGTAAAGTGTTCATGAGGCCTGAGAAGAGATAAAAATGTGAAGAAGAAGCTACTACAAGGAGAGAAAGTGTTGATAAGGCAAGCATTGGCAGGGGTGTTGAGTTGAAAGAGAAAGAAGATGATAGATGGAAAAAGAAGGCTAAGATAGTAAAGACAAAGGGTGAAAGGACTCTACAAGTTCAAAACAATTTTGCACAAGATGATGAGCATAAGAAAGGGACTAAGTTTTGTCAAGCAAAGGCAAAGGAAGTTGAAAAACAAACAAATAATGTCAAGGCAGCAAAGGATACGTCTAATACAGAGGTTTGTGAAAAAGGAAAACTTGGGACTAAGTTCCTACAAAGACAAGGAGATATGAGTGTAGGAGGGTTGCCTAGGGAAAGGCAAGAGTGGCCTAGTGAGGTTAGTGAAGAGGAAATGCAGTGTCTGTTGGAAGGACAAAGTAATGAGAAGCAACAAGAGATTGATAATAGGGAAGATGAGATGCAACAAATGTGTGTTAGAGGAAAAGATGAAAGATCTGATGTCAGAGAGGTCTTGAGGACTGAGAATATCAAGAGGGGAAGAGTAGATATAGTCAAGGGAGATGAAAGGATGATAGAAAGCCATGAGGAGCTTGAAAAGTGTGGGAAGATCATGTTTGGGGTAGTATTGTGTCCCTTGAGGGTAGATAAGAATGATAGACCGTTGAGTATATCAAGCATAGTGAATCATGTGTCAAGGGGTGCAGAGGTAATGAAGGTAGCAGGACTGATGCAAAGTTTGAAGGTGAAGGAACCTAAGAATGCAGAAAAGGTAAAGGAAGAGAGTGTAGAGCAAGTCAAGATGGAAGGGAAGATAGAGAGCCAAAGAGAATGGCTAATGACAATGGATAAGTCTGGGAAAGAATGTGAGGAAGTTGCAGTCACCTTGAATGGTGAAGAAGAGAAGACAAAGAGATTGAGTAAGGACTCCATGTTCAAAGAGACTAAAAGTGAAGAGTTGTTAGTAGTTGGCCAAGTGAAGGCTAAGGACAAAGTGTTGGAAAAGCCTCCAAATGAGAGAAGAGAGTAAGTGATGAGAATAGGATAGTGGATAGTCCTTGGGTGATAATATGCGTGATATGGAAGGTGTGTACTTTGGTGATAGTGATATTAAGCATAAATAACCTAAGAAAGGTTGTGTGGAGGAGAGTTGAGAGGCCAAGGATGAAGGGAGTCATGTGTTACTTCCTAGTTTTGATGGTTATGCTAGCAAGAATCAAATCATGGGTGAAAATGAAAGAGGAAAGACAAAGGATGAGTTGTTTTGAAAAAGATAAAGTTAAAGAACAAAGCAAAATCATATGGAAGAAGTTAGCAGGGACAAAACAAAGTCTAGAGTTGTTGGTTCAAGATGACAGAGCAAGAAGAGAAGAGTTGGTGAGCAAGGACAAGTACAAGCCTAAAGTCAAGATGAAGAAATTGCAAGAACAAGATGGAGAATCAAAGGTTAAGGATCAAGCGTTGTTGCAAGTTCAAGAATGAAGACTTCCAAGAGACTTGGAAGAAATCTCAAGGCAGGGTGTATGGTGCAGGAGCACCTAAAGCATGTATTTGAAAAAATTCATCATTTGAAGGTTGGTCATAAGAGGGACTAGGAATTAGGGGTAATTTGAGTCATTTTATGTGGAATAAGGTCTTTTAAGACCATCATTGATGTAATTGGGGGTTTTAGTGTTAGTTTGGTTCAAGAATACAAAAGTTGCATAATGATGTAATTGTTGTCTACAAATTGTCAAAAAGTGCAAAATTGAAGAATGTGAAGGGTCTAGGTAGTTGTATGGTCAGTTATAGGTGTTTCATGAGTAGTTTTTGATTTTAATATGTATAAATGGACTCTTGAAGGCTCAATCAAGGGTTGTTGAAGCACTTTGAAGGAGAAAATTAATCAAAAAGCTCTGGTTTTTAGTTATTTTTTGAGTTTTCTTCCATTATTAGCCTGTGTACGGGTCCGTACATAAGGGTTATGTCTTGAAATGCATTGAATCCATTAGAGGGTAGTGTTAGCTCCATTTTGGATTGCTTCTTGAGTGTTTTCATTTTGAATTAAGCCACTTGAAGGGGAATTATTGTTGACTAGTCTATAAACAGGGGCAAAGGGTTTTGACTGCTAAAATGAATTGACAGGCCATTCCACCTTTTTGTACTCATTTTTTCTTGGTGGAATGAGCCTGGTAGATGTAGGGTTAGGTGTAGGAATAGTTATTTGAGTCTGGAAAGAGATATTTGGTGGAAACTACATGCCACCCCATTATAAATCACAGTTTTGGTGCCTTTTGGACAAGGCTAGAGAGGTGAATTTGGAGAAGTTGAGTGGGGACCAGTTGAAAATTGATGGAAATAGTTTGACCAAGTGTTTTTAATAGTGTTTAAGAGATCTGAGTGGTTAATATTAACCAAAGAAGTGTAAAAGTGTGAAACCCTAGGTGATAAAGGGTAAAAAAGAGTGAAAATGAGTGGATTTACAAAGGACGTGTGTATGAATCAAGAGAGCAGCATAATGTAATGCTGTTTTGAGCATGTGTAGGTAAAATTATGGAGGATTAAAGTGGTTTTAGGCTTGAGAGTGGTCTGGACATAGGACTTTCAATAAGCCCTAGTTGGAATGGTGAAAAGAGAGGGTTTTGAAGAAATAGGCCATAGTATGTGTATGGTGCTTTGAAATTGGATGAATCATAAGTTTTGAGGGAAATTATAAGACTTTTTTGTGGTTTTGGGAGTTTGGGATAAGTTTAGAGACAAGGTCCTTTGGAAAATAGGGCTAATTGGAGCTCGTTTAAGCCTAAAAAGTCAATTTGGGTATTGATGGTCTGAAGAACCCTATGGTGGATTTGAGATATGATTTGTAGTAGGATGATGGGTCCCTAAAAGTGTAATCCATTTGTGATTTTGGGTGGTTGATTGTGAGATAAGTTCCTAAAACAGGGTTTGGACACCTATTAGGTGAATGGAAGCTTGAATGGTGGAAGTGCAAACGGAAGTTCTTGAGGCTTTGAAAGTGAGTTAGCCTTGTTGGATTTTGAAATTTAATATTGTTAGATGCCTCTTGGTGTCTTGGAAAATATTTGAAACAATAAGAGTGTGTTGGAGCCTCTAGGTGCCTAGTTCATTGAAGAGACGAATTGGTGCTTTGAGAGACCTTTTGAAGATCAAATTGTGGATTCATGTTACAAGATGGTTGATGTCATCCATTCCATTGCATCAGGAAGAACCAAAATCCTCGACCTTTGGGGTTTCCTTTCTCAATATTTTAACAAACTAGGCTTTTCTAAGGCTTCAATTTAGGGTTTCTAATGAGGTAATATAAGTGTTCTAACAAGTACATGTAAACTAGGGAAAATTTAAATTATTCTAATGATAATTCAGTGAACGTCAAACCTTAAAAGAAACATAAAATGTAATTTCTATCTCAAATAAGGTAACTACACACAAATTAGATTAAAATTGGGTAAGCAGGATAAAAATTTAATTTGTTGGTTCTTTGAATATCTAAACCCTAATTTTGGACATGAGAAGGATTGAATTGTGCAAGAACAATCTTCAATTCTCCTTAGAATGCTTTGGTAACTCAAAAAATACTTTCAATCTTACTTTTATGGTGAAAATTTCCTTCAATTTGATAGAAAAACATCAAGTTCGCCATTATTGCTCGCTCACATGAACAGGAACAGTTCCATCGACCCATTTTCATAATTTTAAAGCACACTCATCAACCTTGTGATGATATGGATCATCGATCAGCTCAGATCAAGTCAAATGAGTTTGAAAATCCTAACTCAACTTGTCCTCAGCATCATCCAATGAGATGATTCCATTTGAGACACCTTGCATCATCACCCTCGACTCCACCATCCCTTTGGGAGCCTCAAAAGTGTTATGTGTCACTTTCCTGCTATATCGCATGAGTCTTTTGGGACACATATTGATGGGTGTGAGTTGGCGGGGAGCAGCTCAGATCAAATCTGTACACTTAAACTTGCACACCCTTTAACCTCCCAAGCTTACACCCACACTTATTAACATTTCAACACATGTGTTAAATCTTGACAAGATGGATGGCCAAGATTAAAACATCTTGGCACCTTTTAACCATGAGAGCCTCAGGTCCTTTTAGTAGCACAACTTTTAACCTTCCAAAGTAGTCAAAAAATATTTGATGATATAACTGAGTGAATTTGCACCCCTTAAAAATTCCTTGTTTGTATCCCTTCACCTTAGAAGAATTAAGCCAAACAATGTATTTCCACTTCATCCACTCACTTTCTACCCACTTGGCGGCTGTCTGTAGTGTTGGTGGGGGAATTTTTGTCGAGGATGCTAGCATAGTGCATGGATGTTTGTGCGACACGCAAGCGTCTTGATAGGATTCCCACCTCTGGAATCTGTAGAGGCATTACGATTCTCCATTCGAAACTATGAGTAATGCCACTATGCCCTTGGTCAACTTTGAATAGATCTTTTGGGCTTCTATTCATGATAAAACCGTATCATTCTTCATTCATTCAATCTTCTTCACAATTCTTCACACTTCGACACACTTTGGCTTCATGTTGTTCAATTCTTCTTGATCATACTTCACTTCTGGTTGCACTTTCACCACCATTGGAGCTATAACTTGGTGTCTTGCGAGACTGTTTCTTCATTGTTGTGGCAATGTTGACTTTTCCAATCTTGCATCTTCCTCTACGTGCTTGAGGGAATCTTGATTGGGAAGGTGATATTATTTCATTTCTCAACTTCCATAGCATTGTCATTTCAATTCGTAGCAAACTGTTGTTGACATTTCTTGGTAGCACTTTCTTCCATTACTTTATTTATCATATTTCCTATCTCATGGCTATTATGGCTTTCCATGGAGGTGGAAACACCGAAACAGGGGTTTGATTGTGGCAAGCCTCGAAACATCCCCAACATTTTTTCTCCTCGCTATGTGTAGGTACCTTTTGAAGTGAAGATCTCAAACATCAACACGTAGGTGGGAGGTACACTATTCTTACCTCCTTTGTCATTTTCGTAATTAGACTAGATATTAGCTTCTTTCCTTTTATGTTGTTATTCTATTTTCATTTATTTCTATTAACACATTAAAACTTTCTCAGTTAAGTAGTTAGCTCATTGCCTGAGGTTTTACACTATATTTCATACTTTCTATCTGACTTTATGTCTGTACGGACTCCAACACACTAGTGAGACGCCAGTGCACTGCGTTTCCGTCCATGTTTCGTGCCTTTGTCCGCTAATAGAGAGTTATCTGAGGTATAGTATGAAATCAGAAAACCTGCTCTCTTAACCTCGTGAAACTCTCGAGTTAGTAGAAAGATAGCAGTACTGAGAGTGATCTTCTTTCTCTACCTTAAATATCTTACAACTTTCCTAAACCTCCCATCTAGTTTGAGGTAGATCAATGCAGTTGATCGTTCTAGACTCTCTTATGACCCGAGGTCCTAAGAATTCGGTCCTCCTCCTCTACTTTTTGATGAACCTAACGTGAAACTTGTAATATTTGTTTCCTTGTGTTGAGGTCCTCTTCCTCGTGTCTACGTAGGTTGTAAGCTTGCACGTTGTGAAGCTTTATGAGCTTCACAACTCGGTATACTATCTCCAGGCATGTAGTTAGAAGAAGTGTGTGACACATAGAGATGGAATTTACGAGGTTCACTTTGGCTCTTGCCCCTCAAGAGATGGTGTCATAAGCAAAAATGAGTTACTACAATGAAACCACTCGTACCCCTACGCCTCCTGCTTCCCCTTCGCCTCCACCTTTCGACAAGAATGAAGTCATCTATATTCGTATAAAGAATCTTATGGCTCTGGATAAGAGGCTATTGGATCTTGAAACTCACCTAGAGAAAGGTCAAAGCATGGCTAGGCCCACAAGGGATGCAAATGAGATATAGTATATGTTAGACAAAGATCAAACAAGCATGGAGTTTCTCCATGGAATTATCGATTTAGTGCAAACATATGTCCCCTCTTACCACCCTTGGTCGAGCATTACTCAAAGTCATGAGCACGATACCTATGAAAGATAGATTAGTGTCTCAATGCCCATGACGTTAGTATGGATGGCTGAAATGGGCCCTTCCATTAACATCTCTTCTCATGATCCACCCCCTAATTTCAAAGCAAGTAGAAAACCTCTAGGGTTTGAATTTATTCCTCCTAGGGGCAACCCTACATTTGGTAGTAGAATTTTTGGTGGAATGGGGATTGGTGGTTCTGGTATGTCTAGTGGTGGCTCTGGTTGTGGCTTTGGTGGTGGTCACAACAAGGGATATGTCGGTGGCTATGGTGGTGGCTCTGATGGAGGCCACGTCGGTGGCCCTGGCGGTGGTTCTAGCGGTAGTCACAATGGTGGCTCTGAAGGTAGTTTTGGAGGTGGTTCTGGTGGTGGTGGTTTTGGTGGAGGTGCCATTAGTCCTTTATTGTCCTTTGACCCTATTTTGAATGCTCTCTTATAAAATATGGGTCAAATGCAAAACCAGTTGACGAATCTATCTCAGGACTTTTCCCAGCCCATCTTTTAGCACTTCTTCCAACATAGCCCTTTGTCGATGATGATCTTGAACAATCCATTCCCTCAGGGGATGGAAATTCCTAAGTTCGAGAAGTATGATAGTAAAGGAGATCCTCAAACACATGTTCGGGGGATCCTCCTTGCACTCCCATCCTAAAAGAAGATCTATAGTGTCCATTTCAGGAAAAGGAAAATCTATTGCAAATGTAGTCACCGTGACTAACGATCAAGGCCTTAGGCACAACTAATAGTTCACCAAACTATCTGAATCTTACTCTATTCTGTAAAAAAATTTTGAAGGATAAGATTATAACATTAGAAGATCCTAGACCCCTAAGAGAGCCTTATCCTGACCGGTATGATGGAAACGTATTCTACCAATACCATCATGTCAATGGGCATGATACTGAATGTTGTATGTGCCTATGTCATGAGATATAGGATTGCATCAATGACAATACCATTTGTCTCGATGGAAAGAAGTAGAATGAGAATAAGTTAGTGGCTAAGGAAAATAGTGAGTTGCAGATATATATGAACCTATTTCTATCTCATTTTGCAAACTTAATCATTGATCCTTCTGATGCTTCTCCCAAGGCCTCAACGTACATAAATGTGGTCTCGTTTACTCCTAATACTCCCCCTCAACCTGTGATTGGTTTTCCAAATGTAACTTTTATGTCACAGGACTTACCCATGAATAACAAATCCTCTCCCCTATATATTCCCACTCGCCTCAATGGGAACATTGTGACAGGAGTCCTTGTTGACTCCACAAGCAGAGTGAATGTTATTACAAAGGAAACTTTGTGGTTAAATTCATTATAGAGGGAGGAATATGAAAAGAAAAAAACTACTATACGTACTCATGATGACCTCTCTCTTACTCCGTATGGTTCCATAACTCTTCCCATCCTAGTAGGGCCTAGGGCTATGGATACTATTTTCGATGTCATTCTAGAATCTGATCTATTCAAGGTGAAGTTAGGCATCCCTTGGCTAGCTTCCATGAACAGAATCGCTTTCGTAATTCACAAATTTTTGAAATTCTCTCATGAAGGTGTCATGCATGTCATGCATGACACTAGATATCAGCCATTGGTATCCCATGGGGGTTATTCCTTGGATCATTTTTGGTTAATCCTAGTTGGTTTGATCCCTCCAAGAATAGACCTACTTTATCAAAATTACATTAAATATAAGACTGGGGACAAGGTGTAGCGGAAAATGACTCACCCTGTGGCGCAGTAGCAAGCTATCTCTTCCTCCCAAAAGGGGAAGGTAAAGCCTTCCCGCACTCAAGGCTCCTCTTCTTCTTTTTTCATCCCACCTGCTACTTCCTCTTGCCCTATTGCGGTGCCATCGACTTTTGCTCCTATGCATTTTCTAGGGAGTCTGATAGTGTCCTCTTGGCGAAAGGCCAAGAATCAAGCGTTTGAACTTTTTGTCTTACCTACGGTGCCTCGTCCCGTATTGTATGGTAAGGGGAAGGGTCCCCGTGGAGAATCTTCTGTGTCTCAAACTTCGTGACCTTCTACTGCTCCTACCTCTAAGGTAGTGAATGGGAAGAGGCCTACCATCGAGGCACTCAAGTCTGCTCCCCCCATTGTTCTTGCATCATCCTCTCCATCTCTTCCTCCTACTCCCATCTAAGAGTCACTCCCTCTTCCTACAATGGTTATGATGGATACTCTGATGACTGAATAGGAGTTGTCCATCCCTTCTCAGGTTGTAGCCTCTAGCTCTCACAATTGTAGAAAATGACTTCCATGTGAGTGGAAGCGCCAAAGGAAGGCTTTGGCCATTGAGCAAACCGCCTTGCAAAAGAAGGAAGGGGAACCAACAGCTCCTACTTAGGCATCTTCTGTTGTGTCCTCCCCTTCTGCTCCTTTTACTTTAGTTCACTTAGCCTCAGTGTTGCTTTCGGATCCCCCTATGAGCGTAAATGATCCTCACCCGAAGAGGGTGCAGTTATTCATTGCTCCCTTAGTTGAGCCTCCCCTTCTGATGTACCTTCCGGACATCCTTCCCTTTTCAAAACCTGTGGACATGTCGAATACCTTGGTGGTGTCCGTTGTAGTTTTCTCCTCTTCCTCCTTGCCTTATGCTTCATCTGTGGGGATTTTACATCCCCCGATGAAAAAAAAGATGGAGGATGACCTTGCTCGCAATGGGGGTTGAAAGAAGGGTTCACCTTCTTCATAGGTTAGTTCTGCATTGGCTTGTGTCGTCCTATTGACAAAGGCAACCCTAACATCCATGGAGTTTGTCACTGCACCCAAGTCTTTCGGTGAGCCTAGTAGTGGATCTTGGGTGCTGCCTCCATTGCCTGTTGAGTTGATGCATGGTACTCTTGTGAAGTGCTTGTTTAACTCTATAGATGATGTCCCACCCTATTGGTGATCTTTGTGAGATTGTTGGCATTCACCTCATAGGTTCTAAGTGGAGAAGACCTCGAGGGGCCCTCTTCCTTAGCTCTTTTTATAGGAGGTTTGGAGGGTACCCCCTTGATATTCTACCCTTGCAGGCTCATCTGCCCTCCCCTCATGATTATCTAGACTAGGATAACGATGACCTCTTGGTTGATGAGGACTAGGGGGAACCTCTTCTTTATCTATAGATTAGATTGTGTGTGTGTTTTTTTCCCCTGTGCTTGTTTTATATGTTCCTGGATGACCCTTGTCACCCTCGTAGGTGCTTGGATATAGGAGTGTTTTTTTGTTGTAAAACTTCCTCTATTTTTTACATCATTCTTCTATTCGTTGTGCCTTGAATTTTGACAAGTTGGGACGATGCAAAGTGTTGGGGGCATTTAGGCCTCCCTTCCATGTTGACCCAATTTTTTTATTTTATTTTATTTTCACATGCCATTATTCACATGGTCTGATATAGTATGAGATTGACGAGCTCATATTTATACTATTATATCTATTTATCTATATCTATGAACAACTCTGACCCTGAAATATCAAATCTCCTTCTCTTGTCCTTTTTGTCCTTTCTTTTTATCTTTCTCTCTTTTTTTCTTTCTTTTTGATGTTGTGGTGCTCACGTGTTGTCCCTCGTGTGTGTGACAACATTACCATGGTTACATTTTGTTATGTTCTGCGGGCCACAACATCACTTCCACTCTTGCTTTTCTCTCCTTAGGATATCATGTGTGCCTTTGTGTTCGGCACACACCATCCTAAGGGGGGGCTATCATATTGCTTTGATTTTCAAAAGGTGTATTCGGTGGACAATGAATCCCTTCATGAAAATCTCTAAAAAAAAATTCAAAAATTACATTCTTCAACATGGATTCCTACATTAATTTTTCTTTCATTTCAAATCATAAGATAGAATCTATACTTTCCCTTGCAAGGGAACATTCTTTCTTTTGAATTCCTTGATGAAATGAATCTTTCAGAAGGAATCTTTCATGCTAGAATCATTGGAGAAAAATCTCTCTTTCACTTTCAAACTGAGTGTCCCTTAAGTGGGCCCCTATTCTTTTAAAGGGTTCCCAAGGGATCCCTTTGAAATCTCTTCCTTTGATTTTCAACTTTTTGTTTGTCTATGTGGATTCTTTTTGTTATCTAACATGTTTTGTTTGTGGATTAATATGTTGCTTTGCAAGTGTACCTATGAAGCTACTTTTCAATCAACCTTCCAGGATCGTGTACCTATAAGGCCCCATCAGACTCTATGGAGCCTCTCACACATCCGGCTTCCTTCAGGACCAAGCACCTAGGGGGAACCTCCTTTGCAAGTCTAAGGACCTGTGAAGCGCTTACATCCTACGGGATCTCTTTTTTCAACTATGTAGCTCTGAGGACCTATAGGGCCTTTTTGTTCACCATATGTAGGTATGTGGATTTGTGGTGCATGTTTCTTCAATGCTCCTTTGGCCTAAGAACCTATGGAGCCAGCTTCTCTTCCTATGCTTTCGAGTGGTTCAAATTGACGTCTACTTCCTCGATGGTTTAAGTATAACTCTTTCGATCTACTTTTGTAAACACCTAAAATTGTCCTAGCTTGCAAACTAGTATTTTAACCCTAAATTTCCTCTATTGATTAAATAATAATACATTATTTAATTAATTCACTTTTTCATCATTTTCGACCAATTAAATAAATTTCATTTATTTAATAAAATCCTAAAAACCTAATTTCTTCTATTAATTGAATAATACAACATTATTTAATTAATTCATGTTTTCATTAAATTCAAAAAATTAAATAAATTTCATTTATTTAATATAGTCCTAATCTAACTTTGTTCTTCATGATTAATTAAATAACGTCAATTATTTAATTATATCGCTAATTAACTTTATTCCCCTAAGTTGATTAAATTATTAAATCATAATAATTTAATTAACTCACTTTCTTTCCAAATTTGAATAAATTGAATAATACTATTCAAAATATCATCAAAATCAAATCAAACCAATGCAACTTTGTTTGCAAAAGTCAAACTTGATTTTCATGTTCAAATCCAAAAAGAGAATTGATTAATTAAATCAATCAATCGCCCCTCATAAATTAAATAATATTAAATATTATTTAATCCCCATTCAACATCGCCCCTTTAAAAAGTAATCTTTTATTTATTAAAAATAATTCATCATGCACGTTCCTCTTAATATTAATTAATTATCTTCTCCACATGGACTAATTCTTCTTTTAGTTAACTAAACAATCTATTTAGTTAACTATTCAATTATCTTTGCATGCATTATTCCCTTAAACATAACGACCACTTTCTCTTTGTTGACTAAAATATCTATTTAGTTAACTCTTCATTTAATCCTCTTTCAACTTCTACATTAAATAATTGTTTTAATTATTTAACCCCACATATTCTTCTAATTTAATTAAATGGTTATCAGTAATTATTTAATTAAACAACTTTCCCCTTTCCAAATTAAATAAATTAAATTATTTAATTCATTCAACACCATCGCTTTAATAAATAAACTTTATTTATTAAAGTCAAATTCACATGTGCACATTCCTCTTGATATTAATTAATTAATTTCCCTCAAAGACTTAACTAGCTCTTCTAAATCAGTTGACTAAAATATCTATTTAGTTAACTATCTCATTATCTCTTCATGCACAATCTCCTCAAACGTGACGAATACTTTCTTCTAGTTGACTAAAACAATCTATTTAGTTAAACTATCTCATTATCTCTCCATGCATTATCTCCTAAGTTGATTAAATTATTAAATCATAATAACTTAATTAACTCACTTTCCCTCAAAATTTGAATAATTAAATCAAACTATTCAAATCATTTATCAAAAATCAAATCAAACTAATGCAACTTTGTTTGCAAAAATTCAAAATTGATTTGCACGTTCAACTCCAAAAAGGAATTAATTAATTAAATCAATTAATTCATATTCCTCACCCACTTTCTAATTGAGAAAATTATGGTTGTTGACTAAGCAATCTAATTTTGCTAACTCAACCATCTAATTCCTAACTCAACCCTAACTGATCAATCAATTGCTAACTAAGCAATCAAAATCCTAACTAGTCAATCTATTCTTCAATCACCCTAATTGTGCAATCAACTTTGCATTATCTCCTCATGTCTAAATCCTCTCAACTCATTTTGACCGTTGATCTGGATATTCTCCAACGCGATCTCGACCGTTGATTTGAAATTGCTTTTTCTATATAACAAGCCTTTCTCTTCACAAAAAAGTATCAAAATTTCAAATTACCTTATTCAACGAAGTGTTGTCACAATCACCATTGATAGAGCTTCAACCTTTTTCATTAAACCAAGCCTCGATCATCAAGATTTTGCACATAAGCAATGGAGGCTTTGCAGTGATACGAACAACCCAACATCATGCAAATACACTCCACCATGGGATGGTAATCTCTTCTTTTGTTATTTGTATTCGTTTTGTTAATCTTAGGATCTCATTTCATTCAAATAGCTTAGATTTGTACATTTCATGAGTGATGGAATAGGATAGATTAAGTTTTTTTGAATTAGATTAGTTTTTTTATTTCAAATTATGCATTTGATCTTGTTTTTCACATTGTTTTCCTGATGGATTCCTTCCCCCTCACACATTTTGGCACGCCCGATGGGACCAATGGTCCTCAATACTAATGTTTTTCGTGAGTTGAATTGAAGCTACAGGGCTCCAAAGGGATTTTGAAAGACATTCCATGCCATTTCCCAAAAGAAATTCGCCATTGCCAGGCCCAAAAACTCGTATTTGCTTTTGATAGGGGCGTGTTTGTTTACCCTATCTTTAAATGACTATATCTTGGTCATACGGAAGTATTTTTCAATGCTTTTTTTTAAATGGGGTAGAATTTCATGATCTTACCATTGGTGTAGGTGGTTTTCAATTTTTATGCATTTAAATTTTTCATTGGTACACTTAAAGTTAACTTACCTCACAATTTGGTCTATGTTGTAGGGTTTTTGATGCTTAATCAATTGTTTAACCCTAGCATTTGATTGTGTGTTATGTTTGGAAAGTTTCTAACATCACTTGGGAAGATCTTGCAGGATTTATGGTGCATTATTTTATGAAAACAACTAACACCTTTGTTACAGGGGAGACGATCAGTCCAAGATCTTTGGAGCCACAAATATTTTTGCTTATTAACTTAGGAATTTCCTTTTGGTGCTTTAAAATGAACAACAACAACTCTCACACTTCAAATTTGGCATTGTTAAAATGAACATTTTGAAGCTTTCTAAAGTAGGAATCTCCATTTGGTGCTCTAAAAATGAACAACACAACTCTCACACTTCAAATTTGGTGTTGTTAAAGTGAACATTTTGAAGCTTTCTAAAGTAGGAATCTCCATTTGGTGCTCTAAAAATGAACACAACTCTCACATTTCAAATTTGGTGTTGTTAAAATAAACATTTTCAAAGCTTTCTAAAGTAGGAATCTCCATTTGGTGCTCTAAAAATGAATAACACAACTCTCACATTTCCAATTTGGTGTTGATAAAATAAACAATTCAAAGCTTTCTAAAGTAGGAATTCTCTTTTGGTGCTCATAAAAAGAACATAAAACACTTCAATTTGGGGATCTAAAATGAACACATTTCATTTTTTCATAATTATCAACCTTTAAATTTGGTGCATAAAAAGAGTGCAAAACATTTTTCACTTTGTTGACGCACGTACGATTTACATTTGTTGACCATTTAATGACTAGGCCTGATTTTTTTTAGAAACATTTCAACTTTGGGGCTTAAAATGAATAAAATTCTTTTGTTATTTTCACACCACTACTATCTTAATTGATGGGTGTCCTAAACATTTCAATTGGTGCAAAATAAAAAGAAATTTTCATTTTTACTCATATTCTTGGGGATAACATCACTCAAGGTGTTTAAAATGAATCAATTTGCAATAAATTGTCTTTCGTGCATGCATTGATTGGAAAGCTAAAGTGTTTTGTCTTCTCCCCTCGCACCATTTTAGCGATCTTGGGTGAGCGAAGAACATTTTTTAGCTTTGCATTTATTTTAAAGTTTTACCTCCTTTAAAGGGCTTGCCTATTGAGACACATCCCGCGCTGGAGAACTCATAGGTGACCCAAGCGGTACTTTCATTCTGGACTGCTATATAAATCTTTTGTGAGTGTGAGGAAAGTTCATCACTCACTAAGTGCGGATTTCCTATACCGACGTATTCTTCCTCAGTATCCTTGTGATGCGTAAAAACCTGAAAGGGCTGGAAGGTTCTTAATTGAACAAAACACCACATGTGTAGGTGCCCGAAAATAATATCCCCAGAACATGACTAAGAGCCAATTGTTTTAGAAGCCACCCTATTTATCCAAAACATTCTCTGAAAGTGGTGCATCAGAATTTACTTTCGAGAAGTTACTTGCCAAGTTTGACTACAGGCCCACGCCATAAGTTGCATGTAAAATCATCTCTCCAGAGCATGAGGCAGGCCCACCTAAGAGGATGGTTTCTCTCCACTAGGGTTGTAATTGTTTGTTAATATTAAACTTATCCAATTACATTTAAAAATAGTTGTGACATCAAATTTTGTGTTTGGTTTAAAGAAAAAAGAACACATCAAAACAAACATTGAACAGGATGGTCAAACCACAAACCCTTTGAGCTAGTGTACACTTGCGAAAGAATCCTTATGTTTTCACTCCTTGAAAGGATTTATCCTTAAAGGTTTCTGAACATTTCAGTTTTATTTTTAGGTTCCATTGATCAAAGTAAACTCTTTGGTAACTATGGTTTGGGTGTTGTGATTTCACAACCTAAGCTATAGACATTCAGGTCACACAAATTTCATGCTTGTGAGTTAGTTTAGTGATATTATATCATTTGTCATACTCAAGAACAAAAAGGAATCAAACACAAAGGGGTTACAAATTGTCATTCCAACTCACAATATTTTTTGCTAAAAACACTTAGATTGCTTATAAGGTCATTACTTGAACAAGATACTTGGAAAATCATATTGGTCATAAAATCTCACTCATTATTCCCATACTACTTATTTGAAATCAAAATCCAACAAAACATTAGGATCATTCCTCCACTCAAAAAAATTTATGATATCAACAGTTACTCACAATAGTTGAAGTATCTTTCCCACAACATATCCTCTAGATCAAGAAGTGGAATATGGACCCTAGTTCTTTAGCATTTGATTTCCAAAAATAGTAGGTACATTCCAAAACAACACTCAAACTTTAGGGTTTTTGAGTTTCATAACAAACCACCCCATACCACCACACCTTATGACCATTTGGTGACCTACAGTTCTCATTCAACAACTAGGCCTTGTAGCACCTATTTACAACCTAGCCTTACGCACATTGAAAGTGCCCAAACCAACATCATCAGCAGTTTGAGAACATTCATTTTCAAGGAAAACGAAACACCCCATCAATTTCTCGTAGCATCCATCATCTTGAATGAAGAAGAAGAAAAGGAAAACATAGCAATAGGAAGACCCATGTTACTACCTCCTGCATGGCAATAGGTAGTGAATAACCTTGCGATAATGTATTGAACACCATAAACCACCATACAACATACCTCATGACCATTTGGAGACCCACAGCTCTCGTTCAACAACCAAGGCTAGCCACACCAATCTTTCAGCCAAGTAACACACATATTGAAGGTGCCCAAACCGACATCATCAGTAGTTTGAGAACATTTATTTTTGAGAAAAAAAAAACACCGCGCCAATTTCTCACTGCATCCATAGTCTTAGATGATGAAGAAGAGAAAGCAGACATAGTAGCTGAGAGACCCATATTACCACCCCCCGCTTGACAATAAACATTCTTATTCATCCATGATCTCACACAAAGTTAGGATCCCCAAAGCTAAACCTATAAGGTGTTATTCTCGACTTAGGCATCTTAAACAAAAGTATCTCAAGAAACACCTTGCAACACTATGCAAAGATAGAAACAAACTGGTGGAAAACTTTTATAGACGTGCTTCCAGAAAAGATCCAGATTTGTACATGTTCTTTTTTGGCCAAAACCCAGGTCTTTTCCATGATACTAAGCTTCTCTAGAGAGATAAACTAGATTCACGTACCCAAATCTACCCTCTTATTCAGACCAACATTTGATTTGAGAACTTTAGAGATTTAGCACCATTTTTTTCTTGTTTATGACAACCATGAGGTCACAACATAGAAAGAAAATGGAAGCAAACAAAACCAACACTAGCATCCCACCAAATAATACCATCAACGATGAAAGTAGCCCTTGGGGCTATAGGCCAAATGATCTTGAAACACCACAAAAGAGGCCTATGTATAGAAATACCTTCAGTGAAGAGAAACTAAATCAAAAACAGAAGGAGGTAATTGAACAAAACAACCAAGACCCAAACAAAGTAGTTATAGAAGAGGTAGCCACAAAGGAGGAAATAAATGAGGATGAACTGTTCGAACATTCCAACAACCCCAAGGTTCTTAAACTAATGGACAGGCTATTGAGAAAGGATCCAAAGTCCTATTTTTTCAAGTTAGCACAAAGTGGTGCTAAATTACTAGTGGATTTTAACATAGAAGCTCTCAAAGAATCCAACCTTATTCCCTTAGGAGATAACTTGGTTGTAAGATAGATAACCGAACCTCTAGAGATGCCAAACATGCCACCTGTGTTCTCACAAAATGATGGTCAACCCAAAGAGAACCCCTTATTAAGAAGACCAACTCAGGTTGAACAAGCAACAGTAGCACAACTGTATCAAGGAGGACCATCACAATATGAACCACCAAACAACAATCCTCCACCTGGACAACATATACCTCAAAATACCTTGAACATTGACCCATCTCAAAATATTCAATACCTTTAACAGGGCGGAACACAAGGTCCCCCTCCCAACGTTCAATACCTTCAACATGGTGGTACACAAGGTACCCCTCCAAACAATTAGTACCACCAACAAAGTGGACCATATGGTCCCCTTCTGAACTAGCAATACCAACCATAAGGTGTGCCACAAAGCACCCTTCCTCAGTCATCCTACCAACAAGGTGTCCCAATAATGCATCAATAGGGTAGCATTCAGTTTAGTCCTGCCCAACAACAAGGTGTGCCATAGAGCACCCTTCCTCAGTCATCCTACCAACAAGGCGTCCCAACAACGCATCAACAGGGTAACCTTCAGTTTAGTCATGCCCAGCAGCAAGGTGTGCCATAGAGCACCCTTCCTCAGTCATCCTACCAACAAGGTGTCCCAATAACACATCAACAGGGTAACCTTCAGTTTAGTCCTACCCAAGAGCAAGGTGTGCCACAGAGTGCCCTTCCTCAGTCTTCCTACCAACAAGGTGTCCCAATAATGCATCAACAAGGTAACCTTCAGTTTAGTCCTGCCCAACCGTAAGGTGTGTTGCAGAGCGCCCTTCCTTAGTCATCCTACCAACAAGGTGTCTCAATAACGCATCAACAAGGTAAGCTTCAATACACTTCATCTCATCAACAAGGAGCTAACCCTCCTTACACCCATCAAGGACCTAGCCTAGTATATAACCAAAACAGTTACCAAGGTCTCATACCTTCACAATATCCGATATATGACCCAAACATGATGAGACAACAAGGCTATTATACACAAAACTCACAAACAAACCTATCAAAAACGGACATGGAAATGAAGCTAGAAGCAATCACCCAACAGGTAGTAGGTATGCAAGCTAGAAATCAAAAGAAAACCTATACTATCCGAGAGATATGCCCATTTCCATTTGATCAATCTATCACTAAAATCCCCTTTCCAAAGAATTTTGAAATACCTAGGTTTGACAAAAAAAATATAAAGGAATAGGGGATCCAGTGGAGCATATACGATATTTCTCGGTATCATGAATGGAAGTACGACACAATGACTCATACCTCATGAGATTATTTCCACACAGCCTTACAGGCCATGCTATGGAATGGTTCACCCGTTTGACACCAGCAATCAAAAACTTTGATGAATTGTCTAATAAGTTCATAAGTCACTTCTCCTTCAACATTGAACAATATGTCATCATTACAAGCTTATCCACAATCAAACAGAATCAAGGAGAATCTTTTATCTCCTATCTACAGCGATGGAGACATAAGGCTAGTAGATGTAAATGACCAATTCTCGATAAGGAGTTGGTGGACATATTCATTACCAATGTCTTACTTGAGATCAATTATCGACTCACAATGTTATGTCCAGTATACTTTGAAGAAACCATTGAGAAGGGACTGAATATCAAAAAATCCCTCATTGCAATAGGTGCCCTTAAAATATATAACTCAAAAGATAATCCATCTACTTCAAACGAGAAACCTAAAGTATGGGATAAAAACAAAAATGTCACAAACAATGGAGTGGTTGATGCTAGAACACTATGGCCATCACAGAACACAGTTCAAAACAAACCATAGGTAGCACAGACAAGCTATGTTCAAAATAATGTGCAAAACAACCAAAATACCTATTTGAAGAACAATCAGGTTGTAAACCCACAAATGAATCAAGGGGGACAACAAAGGCAATATGATCAACCGAGAAGGAAATTCACAATTCTAGGTGAGTCATTAGAAACAGTCATGCACAAACTAGTACAACAAAACCTCCTCAAAACTAATGACCATCCAAACTATGAGGAACCTAGATTCAAAACACCGTGGTACAATGAAAAGGACTTGTGTGATTTCCACATGATCAAAGGACACACCACAAACAACTGCATGAGACTCAAGCACCTTATCCAAGATTTAATAGACAAAGGGGAGGTAGATCTCGAACATCATCCTAGGAATAAGGACCTACAAATTTACACAAACCCAATCCCGAACCATGCCAAAGGGAATGACAAAGGAAAGAAACAAGAGTACCATAGTGCCAATTACACTTATGGGGACATAGTTTTAGGAACCATCTCACAAGTTGATGATAATAGGGCAAACATGGTGACTATACAAGGAGACAATAACTGTAATGTAACCACCCGCCAAGGAAGAGTTACAATTCAAGGAGCACCACCCAAACCTGCAATCAAGTCACACAGTGACTATAGTATTGTAGAACAATTAAAGAAAACACCTGCCTTAATCTCAATTTTAGAGTTGTTAAAACTATCACCTTCCCATAGAGAAATACTTGAAAAGACATTAGAAACAATCGTCCCTGATGACCTCAATCCTAGTCAATTCCAAGCTATGGTTGGTAAAATCACACAGACTAATCACCTAATCTTTTTTGAGAAAAATCTACCCCAAAGAACCTTTCATAACCAAGCCCTCTACATAGAGGTTGGTGTTCATAAAACCATGGACAAATGGGTACTGATAGATAATGGTGCAAGTTTAAACATTTGTACCTTAAAATTTGTCAAATAGCTAGGGTATTTTGACAATGTGATTGACAAAATAAAAAGTATCACAATAAGGGATTATGATGATCTAGAAAGAAATTCTGAAGGAACTGTTAGGTTACCAGTACAGATAGGGCCAGCCCTAACAAAAACCACTTGTCAAGTACTGGATCTTGAGCTACCATACAACCTCCTTCTGGGACGGCCTTGGATCCATGCTTTACAAGCAGTCTCGTCCACTTTTCATCAATGCCTAAAATTTCCCCATGAAGGAGAAGAGGTAACACTATATGCTGATCCTGAGCCTTTTCATTTATGTTCCAATTTAGAGGAGAAATACAACAAAATCCAATGTGTGCCTAGCAATGACATAGCATTCCACTCTTTTTCTTATGTTGACCCATCAACACTTCCATCTACCTCAACCAAAAATGCCTCAAGTGTCCAACCAAAAATGGAAGCCAAGATTTAGGTACTTAACAAGGGTAATGGAAATTACTTTTTTAACCAAGCATTCTACATTGGCATGCTTCCACCAACATCCAGAGCATATGGAGTTCCAAAGGAGATCAAGATAAAACAAATGATTTACAAGCCCACTATTTTCACTAGATGGGGAGACATGCAAGATGAAGAAATATTTGAGGACTTTTTATCTATGATCTACAAGGAGGAAAAAGAAGAACTAGAAAAGCAAGAACCTAATTTTGACCCTACTACTAGAGGTTATCAATTAGTTAAACAGATGGGATATAATGGAAAAGGTTGCCTAGGGATACATGAACAAGGATGGTCAGAACCTATTATATTAGAACAAAGGAAGAAGAATATGGGGTTAGGTTATGAACCAAAGGATGTGGTTATTCCAAAAATTGGACAAACCTCTTCGAAGAAACGAGGAACTTCTGCTAGCATCAAGGCACTGGATACCTATCATACCTTAGACAACGATTTACCCGTTGAAGATTTATTTGATAACTTTAGCTTTGATAGGTTCCCTCTCCAACATATTCAAACTATTCCCAACATCTACTACAATTCTGGTATAGACTCTAATGAATACGAGTGGAATTCCCCTTCCTTCATCACTGGATATCATTCCCCCACTTCTAGCAATGATGACCTAGACACCTAGTGGGTAAAAGACACCCGAGCCATACTGACCCTTTCATCCACTTCCATAGGCTTTGCAGATCAAGATGATAATCTCCCACTCCAATACTCGCAACTCATAGATTGGGATCAACAACAACATGCACCTATTCTGGATCAATTCCAAAATGATGAGGCAATTGCAGAGTTCATGGGACTTCGAGCAGACATACCAGCAGGAGACCACAAGGAAGGGTTCGTCATGGAACTGGAACGAGAGGCATACTTTGGTGGAGAGATTGAATCTTTTAGTCGCAAAAATGAAAGAAAGAACATAAAATTACGGTCCCCTAGAGAAAACCACCTAGTGGCTCTATCGGATCCTGAAAAGAGAAAAATAAAGGATGCATCTGAAGTTGAAAACCTCTCAGAGCCACCCGAGGATGGAAGATTCAATCTCCCCATATCAGAATATCAGGAAAGATCAACACTGCTAGTGGAAGAAGTAGAACCCATAAATATTGGCAAAGTAGAAGACCCCAAGATAACCTACCATGCTGCATCACTAGACCCAGAAGAAAAAGACAATTTCATAGCTTTAATCAATGCCTAGAAGATAAATTTTGCATGGACCTATGTTGACATACCTGGACTAGATCCAACATTAGTGGTACATCATCTAGCTGTAATACCTGAAGCAAAGCCTATCAAGAAAAAACTCAGAAAAATGCATCCACAGATAGCATTATTGGTAAAGGTAGAGCTAAAGAAACTACTAGATGTGGGTTTCATCAGACCCATCGATTATCCACAATGGATATCGAATTTGGTACTAGTGTCCAAACCTACTGGGGGCATAAGGATATGCACAGACTTTAGAGACTTAAACAAAGCATGTCTAAAGGATGACTTTCCATTGTCGAGTATTGACATGATTGTAGATCTAACAGCTAGGCATGAGATGCTATCCTTAATGGATGGTTTCTCCGGATACAACCAAATAAATATTTCTCCAGATGACCAACACAAAACAACATTTACTTGTGCTTGGGGAACATTTTGTTGTCCAATGTAATGTATTTTGGTCTAAATAATGCAGGAGCGACATATCAAAGAGCAATGACGACAATATTTCATGACATGCTACACACAATCATGGAGGACTATGTGGATGACATTCTAGCAAAATCAGTCAAAAGGGAAGACCACTTGAGAAATCTAGCAAAGGTATTTGATCGTCTTGAACAATACAACCTAAGACTCAATCCTAAGAAATGTGTATTTGGGGTAACATCTAGAAAGTTGTTGGGGTACATAGTATCAAGAACAAGGATTGAAGTAGATATGGAAAAAGTAAAAGAAATAATGGAAATGCCTCTACCAAAGACACTAAAATAGTTAAGGAGCCTACATGGGAAACTATAATCCATCAGGCGATTTATCACGCAATTGGTGGACAAGTGTCACCCTTTCACTCATCTCCTACATAAGAACATCACCTTCAATTGGGATGGGAGATGTGACCAAGCATTCCAAAAAGTCAAGGAGTACCTACTTACTCCTCTTGTACTCATGCCACCTATCCCAGAAAAGGAAATGATACTTTGTGTACATTCTACCAAGCAGGTAACACTAGGAGCTCTCTTGGCCTAGCTAGATGATAACAATAAAGAAAGGCCAATCTACTATATCGGCCGAACATTGGTGGGCTATGAACTAAACTACTCACCCATTGAAAGAGTGTGTCTCTCAGTTGTATTTTCAACACAAAAGTTGAGAGACTACATCCTAAATGGAAAGGTCGAGTTGATTTCTAAGATAGACCCTCTCAAGTACTTAAGAGCAAAGGCAGCCCTAACAGGCCAAATAGCCAAATGGGTAATGATCCTAAGTGAGTTTGATATAGAATATGTGGATAGGAGAGCTATCAAAGGGAAGATTATAGTAGAAAAATTGGCTGAAGCACCCTTAGAGGATCGTAAACCTCTCATAGTGGATTTTCTAGATGAAATTATTTTGATGACAGAACAAATAGACCAATGGACTCTATACTTTTATGGGTCCCATACTCAACATGGATCTAGAGCCGGTATTCTATTTCTCACACCACAAGGAGATAGTATACCTAAGGCCTACAGGATTGCATTCACATGCACAAACAACATCTCAAAATATGAAGCTCTTACCACAGGTTTGAAAATGGCTATTGAGTGGAAAATAAATAAGCTACAAGTCTTTGGAGACTCTCAAGTAGTGATTAGACAAGTGAACGATGAATACCAGACAAAGGATGACAAATTTTTGCCATATAAAAGGATGGTGGATAGCTTCAAGGAATACTTCGTCAGAATAACCTTTGAGAAAATTCCCTGAATCAATAACAGGGTTGTCGATGCAATGGCAACAATAGGCTCACTGCTTGATATTCCACAGAACGTGCCTAAATATGAGTTCCCTGTGGAACAGTTGTTGGTACCAGCATTTGACATCTCATAATCAAAATTGGTATGTGTTGTTGTTGGTCCTAATTCCCCATGGTACCAAGATACCTTTGACTACATCCAGCATGGTACCATACCCATTGACTTAATGACCACTCAGAAGAAAACCTTTACCCATAGAACTTCTCGTTTTACCATCTTAGGAGATACCCTATACCGTCATAGTCTAGATGGTATGTTACTCTGATGCCTTGATGTAGAAGAAGCACAAATAGCCTTACAAGAGGTCCATGAAGGTATTTGTGGATCCCACTTTGGCGGACTTAACCTAGTCCATAAACTACTCAAAACTGGATACCACTAGCCCTCCATGGAACAAGAATGCATATAGTATTCTAGAAAGTGTCAAAAATTTCAGTAGCATAGTGACCTTTTTCATGCACCAACACAGGAATTGAGACCTATAATCACACCATGGCCTTTCTTGCAATGGGGATTAGACTTGGTAGGCAAGATATCACCAGCTTCATCCAATGGGAACAAATTCATTATCACAGCAACATAGTACTTCACCAAATGGATAGAGGAAATTCCATTGACTTATATCACCGACAAACAGATATCAAAATTCATTTTGAATTATCTCATCTGCAGGTATGGAATTCCCCAAACCATAATAATAGACAATGGAACCCCATTCAAAAATCAAGATGTCCAAGAGCTCTGTTCCCAATTTTCTATCCACCATTGATTCTCCATGCCCTATTACCCCCAAGGGAATCGTCAGGTTGAGGCATCTAACAAAACCATTCTAAAAATAATCAAAAAGACTATTAATAAAGCCGACTATGATTGGCATTTTCAACTAAACCTAGCTCTATGGGCCTACCGAACCAGCAATCGCACACCTACTGGCACCACACCATTTTCCTTGGTCTACGGATCAGAGGTCATCTTTCCTATTGACGTTGAAATCCCTTCATTGCGAGTTTCACTAAAAGGCATGGTCAACAACAAAGAATACAGGGTATCCAAACTGAATGAATTAGAACTCCTAGATGAAAAATGTTTGAGCGCGTTAAACCATCTGCAGGTTTATTAGAATCGGCTCAAGAAAAACTATGAAAAAAGGATCAAGGATAGGAACTTTCAAGTTGGTGAATTAGTCCTCAAAGAGAATCAAAAGGTACAATTGAATCAAGATGGCAAAGGAAAATTTGAACCTAACTGGTTAGGCCCATTTGTCATCACAGCGAGCTACGACTCTAGGGCATATTAGTTAGCTACTCCTAAAGGAGAACCTTTAGCTGAACCGTTGAACAACCGCCACCTCAAGAAGTTTTACACATGAAGCATGTCAAAATACCCCAGGAAAAAGGGTAAAAATCCCAAAAAAATTGAAAAAATGATTAAAAAAAATACAAAAAAAATCAAAAAGAAAGAAAAAATAGTAAAGAGAAATAAAATGTTCTCTGACTGAAAACCACTTTGTGGCACTCTTAGAATAGGCACCATAGTGAAAACCTAGAAAACATGCACTATGTTTGAATAAACTTGCATCATTATCTATTCATGTTATCCATAACATCCACCCATTCATAATAAAACAAGATAATCCAACCATGGCTTGTCACTGATTAAGGAAAGTCGTCTTGTCCACAACTGGGGGTAGTTTCAAAAATTTGGTCATGGAATAGATCTTTGAGCATCCTATCATGGTCTTGAAAACAAAAAAAGAACAAAAACATTTGGAAAAAATCAAAAAAACAAAACAACATTGTAGGGTTATTCCTTCACTCAAATAGTCTAAAGATATCAACATTTGCTTGAACCTTACAGCTAGTTCAAGTAGATTTCCCGCAACATATCCTCTAGACATAGAAGTAGAATATCAATCCAGATTATCAATGTTGTTTAGCCATAAATGGTTTGAGTCAAACAGTTGAACTACATGGTCTCTGCGTGTACAACGTAAGCAAGGCTTGAAAGCCCCCGAGACCCTAGGTTAGTCCCCTTAGGTTTCCAACATGCTTTATTTCAACTTAGTCACAAAACACAAAATCCAAAAATAGTCAAAAAAAGGAAAAAAGCCAAAAACATCACAAAACAGTAAAAATAAATATAAAAAAATTCACAAAACAGAAAAGGTCAAAAACACTCAAACCAAGCAAACTACGTGGTCTCTGCGTGTACAAAGTAGGCAAGGTTTGAAATCCCTCAAGGCCCTAGGTTAGTCCCCAGAAAATGTCAAAAATAACATCATAAAACTTAGAAAAAAAAAGAGAGACCCATGTCCGCCATCACAATTTCGCAATAAGACATCATCCATAATAAACGGATCATCACACTCACCCTTTGACAAAACAAACAAACAAAGCATCAATAGTTGGAACCTTCAAGTAGAAAATCAAGGGGTAATTTGATCGCAGATTAAACTAAAACAAGGCCAAAGTATCAACTACATATCTTTTTTACAAGACCCAACAACATCATGAGATATGTCTTAATGGATCTGTTCCTACGATAGAAATGATCAACACCGGATAATAGACCCACCCCAAACAAATATGGCAAGTGATATAATGGCATTATTTTATCTTTTGTTGTCTTATTTTTTTGTGATTTACATTATTGACTCATTTCAAGGATCTCTCTAGGATGTCCATAAGGATTTAGAGAAGAAGGAATCGGGGCAATTGAATGTCATTTCAATTTGTTGTTTGTGGATACTCTTGTTATACTACCATGGTGAATACTTGCTTTGTTTTTTGTGTGGAAGTCATCTTTGAAACATTTCATGTAACAGTGACATGTTAGGTTCTTAATACCTCTTGTGTTACTGGTTTGACATGTTTTTAAAGCTTCTCACCTATACACTCTAACAAGGTTTTCGTATGTCTGGTATGAGCAAGAATACTCCTTGTTTGTAGAGACAAATTCCATGCAATAAATACAAAATCCTCTTGGTCATTAATACCTGGGCGCATCGTATTTATTCGCTATATCAAAAAGGATTGTTCAAACTGCAAAGTCTCTAAAGAAAAGTGAAAAGAAATACTCATCACCACTAACAACATCAACTATTATTCATTTCTTATTAACATTTTCTTCTTCTCTCCATTTTTTTTGGTCAGTCCTTAACGCATCACATCAGCTTATCAGAAAATTTGGTTCATTATCAAGAATTTTTTACCAAATTTCCCGAGAGTGCACCAGGCTATCCTGTTTGGGTTATACTACGGCATACTGGGGAAATTCTTGCGCCTAGGGGATACCAGGGCAATGTTCTTTGAGACAAAGCAACCAGTACTTTGTCTCAAAGAGGGGCAAAATGTAGACACCTAAAATTGTCCTAGCCTGCGAACTAGTATTTTAACCCTAAATTTCCTCTATTGATTAAATAATAATACATTATTTATTAATTCACTTTTTCATCATTTTTGACCAATTAAGTAAATTTCATTTATTTAATAAAATACAAAAAACCTAATTTCTGCTATTAATTGAATAATACAACACTATTTAATTAATTCATGTTTTCATCAAATTTGAAAAATTAAATAAATTTCATTTATTTAATATAGTCCTAATCTAACTTTGTTCTTCATGATTAATTAAATAACGTCAATTATTTAATTATATCACTAATTAACTTTATTCCCCTAAGTTGATTAAATTATTAAATCATAATAATTTAATTAACTCACTTTCCTTCCAAATTTGAATAAATTGAATAACACTATTCAAAATATCATCAAAATCAAATCAAACCAATGCAATTTTGTTTGCAAAAGTCAAACTTGATTTTCACATTCAAATCCAAAAAAAGAATTGATTAATTAAATCAATCAATCCCCCCTCATAAATTAAATAATATTAAATATTATTTAATCCCCATTCAACATCATCCCTTTAAAAAGTAATCTTTTATTTATTAAAAACAATTCATCATGCACGTTCCTCTTAATATTAATTAATTAATTTAATTAATTATCTTCTCCACATTGACTAATTCTTCTTTTAGTTAACTAAACAATCTATTTAGTTAACTATTCAATTATCTTTGCATGCATTATTCCCTTAAAGGTAACGACCACTTTCTCTTTGTTGACTAAAATATCTATTTAGCTAACTCTTCATTTAATCCTCTTTCAACATCTACATTAAATAATTGTTTTAATTATTTAACCCCATATATTCTTCTAATTTAATTAAATGATTATCAGTAATTATTTAATTAAACAACTTTCCCCTTTCCAAATTAAATAAATTAAATTATTTAATTCATTCAACACCATCACTGTAATAAATAAATTTTATTTATTAAAGTCAAATTCACATGTGCACATTCCTCTTGATATTAATTAATTAATTTCCCTCAAAAACTTAACTAGCTCTTCTAAATCAGTTGACTAAAATATCTATTTAGTTAACTGTCTCATTATCTCTTCATGCACAATCTCCTCAAACGTAATGAATACTTTCTTCTAGTTGACTAAAACAATCTACTTAGTTAACTATCTCATTATCTCTCCATGCATTATCTCCTAAGTTGATTAAATTATTAAATCATAATAACTTATTTAACTCACTTTCCCTCAAAATTTGAATAATTAAATCAAACTATTCAAATCATTTATCAAAAATCAAATCAAACTAATGCAACTTTGTTTGCAAAAAGTCAAAATTGATTTGCATGTTCAACTCCAAAAAGGAATTAATTAATTAAATCAATTAATTCATATTCCTCGCCCACTTTTTGATTGAGCAAATTATGGTTGTTGACTAAGTAATCTAATTTTGCTAACTCAACCATCTAATTCCTAACTCAACCCTAACTGATCAATCAATTGCTAACTAAGCAATCAAAATCCTAACTAGTCAATCTATTCTTCAATCACCATAATTGTGCAATCAACTTTGCACAATCTCCTCATGTCTAAATCCTCTCAACTCATTTTGACCATTAATCTGGATATTCTCCAACACGATCTCGATCGTCGATTTGAAATTGCTTTTTCTATATAACAAGCCTTTCTCTTCACAAATAAGGATCAGAATTTCAACTCACCTTATGCAACGAGTGTTGTCACAATCACCATTGATAGAGCTTCAACCTTTTTCATTAAACCAAGCATCGATCATCAAGCTTTTGCATGTAAGCAATGGAGGCTTTGCAGTGATACGAACAACCCAACATCATGCAAATACATTCCAACATGGAATGGTAATCTCTTCTTTTGTTATTTGAATTCATTTTGTTAATCTTAGAATCTCATTTCATTCAAATAGCTTAGATTTGTACATTTCATGAGTGATGGAATAGGATAGATTAAGTGTTTGAATTAGATTAGTTTCTGATTTCAAATTATGCATTTGATCTTGTTTTTCGCATCGTTTTCCTGATGGATTCCTTCCCCCTCACAAAATTTTACCTTGCATTTGGTAGCACATATGCTCGCTAAAGTGGGGGGAAAATGTAATGGAGTGAATTTTCACCCCTCACAAATTCCCCATTTGCATCCATTCACCTTAAAAAAATTAAAACTGGCAATGCATTTCCACTTCATCCACTCGCTTTCTACCCACTTGGCAGTTGTTTGTAGTGTCAGTGGGGGAATTTTTGTCTAGGATGCTAGCATGGCATGCTGCCATCCTGATAGGATTCCCACCTCTGAAATCTGCAGAGGCATTACAATTCTCCATTGGCGATGAAGAGTAACGCCCTTGCACCCTTGATCGACCTCAAATGGCTCTTTTGGACTTCTATTCATGCTAAAACCATCTCATTCTTCATTCATTCAATCTTCTTCACAATTCTTCACACTTCTACACACTTTGGCTTCATGTCGTCAAATGCTTCTTGATCATACTTCACTTCTTGTTGCACTTTCACCACCATTGGAGCTACGACTTGGTGTCTTGTGAGATTGCTTCTTTGTTGTTATGGCAATGTCAACTTTGTCGAGCTTGCATCTTCCTCTATGTGCTTGAGGGAATTTTTATTGGGAAGGTGATATTGTTTCATTTCTCCATTTCCATAGCATTATCATTTGAATTCGTAGCATAGTGTTGTTTCCATTGCTTGGTATCACTTTCTTCCATTACTTTCTTTATCGTATTTCCTATCTCATGGCTATTTTGGTTGTTTGTGGAGGTGGGAACACTGAAATAGGGGTTTGACTGCGGCAAGCCTCGAAACAACCCCAAAAAATTTCCTCCTTGTTGTGTGTAGGTACCTTTCGAAGTGAAGATCTCAACAACAACAACACATAGGTGGGTGGTACGCTATTCTTACCTCCTTTGTCATTTTCGTAATTAGACTAGATATTAGGTTTTTTCATTTTATGTAGTTATTATGTTGTCATTTATTTTTGTTACTGCATTAAAACTTTCTCAGTTAAGTAGTTAGCTCTTTTCCTAAGGTTTTGCATTATATTTCATACTTTCTATCTGTATGGACTCCAACTCACTAGTGAGACGCCAGCATGTTGCACTGTCATCCATGTTTCGTGCTTCTTTCCCCTGGTAGAGAGTTGTCTGAGGTATAGTCTAAAATCTAAAAACCTGCTCTCTTAACCCCCTAAAACTCTCGGGTCAATAGAAAGATAGCAGTATTGAGAGTGCTCTTCTTTCTCTACCTTAAACACCTTACAACTTTCCTGAACCTCCCATATAGCTTGAGGTAGATCAGGGTAGTTGATTGTTCTAGACCCTCCTATGACCTGAGGTCCTAAGCATTTGGTTCCCCTCCTCTACAGATGAAATATTTCATTTTATTCAATAGTCTTTTTTACTCTTAGGATGGTGTCATGTCTCAACCGCTCGCTTTCCCACATGCACCTTAGATCGGCTTAAAAACTTGATGTGGTATGGCAGGGAACAATTAGTATTAACTCAACATCTTTAATGTCTGTCGTTGATCTAAAGAGCCTACCATGGTCAACTTTTAAAAAAATTGTGAAGCCCACCAATGAGACTTTCCACGTGGGACATGCCCGCCGCCCTATGGTATTTTCCCTAAATATTTTAATGTTTGTAGGCTGGCAGGGAATTGATCAACTTTGAGTGGTGGGACCATGTCGAGTCTTTAAGAATTTTTTATGCACGTGCTTTAAGTTAATAACTTAAAATGAGGCCATCCTAGGAATTTTGACTTAGACATAAACATAAGGTATTTCAACCTATGTCTAAAGTGAAAATAAAACATTAAAAATGTTGGCACATTCAAACTTAGGACTTTCGGCAAATATTAAAAAGCGTATGCAACCAATTTTTGCTAGGATAAAGGGGCTAGTCAACAAATGACTTTAATGGCTCAAGTTGTGACATAACTATCTAGAAACAAGCAGATACAGGTCAACAATTAATTAGAACAAAAGGTTAGGGCATTTATACTATTAGGGTTTTAGGAGGGTTTTAGTCCTAAAGGTGAACCCTAGTAGGATTGAAAATGAAACCCTAACCCTCAAAAGACCAATGGAGGAAAAAAAATTGAAATGTAACCATGGAGCCACTCAAATTTTTCAAATTCCTATTAGTGGCTCTAGTTTGAGACATCTTTTTAGCATGATCATAGCGTGATACCAAAACATTTTGGTAGAGCAAACCACACAAAACGTAGACAAACCCAAAAACTAGAGGACACCTAGAAAAGGCAAGAAACAAAACCTATTTACAAACCTATACATAGAAATACAATGTACATGGAAAAAAACATACCCCATGCGAAGTATGGTTTCAAGAATTGTCCATGTATTGGCAATTCAAGAAGTTCACCAATTAGATTTTGTAAGTAATATGAATCCTCCCCATGTGTGTTGCTAATTAGATATGGTCCTAGCAAAAGAGCATCAAATTTACCATACTTTCCTTTCTCTTGTGCTCTTGCATTCCACGTTAACACCATATCACCAACCTCAATCTTCCTGAAGGAAGACTTCTTATCATATAGGGTATTTACTTGCAACTGCATCTTCATGTTCTTTTGTTGTGTTGCACTTCTAGTTTCATCAAGTTCAACCAGAGCATTCATTCTTATTTGCATTTGATCTAGGATGTCATCTTCATATTCTTGGATGAATTTGTACACTTGCATAAAATTATTAGTAGGCATTCTAGCCTCAACCCTATAAACTAAATCATATGGTGACTGCCTTGTTGCCTTCTTTATGGTTACTCTATCATCCCACATAGCTTGCTTTAACTTGGAGTCCCAAGCCCTTTTGTTCTTCTCTATCACCCTTTTGATAATCTTTATTAAACTTGTTAATGGACTCAACTTTTCCATTTCCTTGTGGGTGATAAGGGATGAATATGAGAGTGAGATCCCATACTTGTTGTAGAAGTCAACAAATTGTTTTGACCTAAAGCACATAGCATTATCTGTTACCAACTTCTCAGGTACTCCAAACCTGGTAAGAATATTGCTCATCAAAAAATTAGTAACCACTTTAGTAGAGGCCCTCTTTATGGGAATGGCCTCTATCCATTTAGTAAAGTAATATGTGGCTAATAGTATCCATGAATGTCCTCCACTTGACTTTTCTGTAATCTCACCAATGAATTTAATGCCCCATTGTTGGAATGGTGCCTACACTACAACTAGCCTAAGAGGTAAGTTTCCATAAAATTTTAGCTTACCAGCAAACCTTTGGCATGCATCAAATGCTCTTACCAATTTTTGTGCATCATTGAATAGTGTTGGCCACCAAAACCCTACCCTCAAAATCTTATGAGAAGTTTTTTTGGCCATATAATGACCACCACATACACCATTGTGTATCTCATACAAAATTTCTTAGGTTTGTTTTCCATTTACACATTTGAGCAATACTCCATCCATATTTTTCCACCATAGTTAATTATCAATGATTACATATTTTATGACCTGGAGCTTTAGTGTCCTTTTTTCATTATCTGGAATCCCCTTAGGGCATGACAAATTTTTCAATTAGTGTATAATATGTGTATACCATCCAAAATTGTGCATATCACAAATATGATATACATCAACAACATTAGCATTGTTTATCTAATTGGCCTCTAAATTTGACTCAGCCATCAATTTTTCTAATCCTTGTCCTCTCACAAGATTTTTAATCTCAATTTTAATGTTGAACTCTTGGATCTAGTTGATCCATATACACCTTCTACCAATAATCTCTTGATGAGTAAAAATATTCTTGACAATAGTTGAAGGTACATATGCAATAATTATTGTACCAACTAGATAGGTTATGAAATTTTTGATTGCCTTCACCAAAGCATAAGTCTACTTTTCAGTCATGTCATACTTTAACTCTGTAGCTTGAAATTATTTACTAAAAAAGGAAATTTTTTGCTCATACCCCTCATCATTTTTTTGTAGAAGCACTGCAACAATAGTGTGTAATGAAGCAAAAGAAAAAAGTTGAAAAGACTTAGAGAAACTAGGAGATTTCAAAACTAGTACCTCCTTAATATCCTTTTTTATGCCTGCAAAATCCTTAGATGGCTCTTCACACCATGCTATCTTCTCATCCTTCTTCAAAAAATTTAAATAAGTCTAGTGATTTTTGCAAAGTTTGTTACAAATCTCCTTAGAAAATTCACTTGACCAAAGAAAGACTGTATGCCTTTCACACTTTTAGGCTGAGGAATCCTGTCAATTGTAGCCACTCTCTGGATCAATCCTCACTCCTTCTTTGGAAACTATATGTCCCAATAAATTCCCTTAAATAACCCCAAAGGTACACTTTTTAGGATTGAGGGATATCCCATACTCCAAGGATCTAATGAATATCTTCTCCAAATGCATACAATGTTCTTCCTTTTTGGTGTAAGTAATTAAGTCATCTTGGTAGAATACCATGAATATGTCTATAAAATTTTAGAAAGCTACATCCATAGCTCTCTGAAAAAGTGGCACCAACACTTGTTAAGACGAAATGAATTCTAACATACACATAGATTCCCCAAGGAGTTGTAAATGCAATCTTGTACTGCTCAGACTCCTTAACCTTAACTTGGTTGTATCCTGAAAAACCATCCATCATTGACAATAGCTCATAGCTAGTTATCTTTTGTAACATGTCTTCCATATTAAGAAATGGATAGTTTTCCTTCAAAGATAACACATTGAGATTTTTGAAGTGGACACAAAGTCTAATGTCACCATTTTTCTTTTTTACTAGAATGAGATTGGACACCCAAGTTGAGTGTCTAATGGGCTTGATGATGCTTGCATCTCTTAGCTTCATCAACTCTTCTTGCATTTTAGGTGCTAGGGTAGGGTTGATAGGCCTTTGATTTTTCCTAAAAGGCTTAGCATCTGATTTAAGAGGAATTACATGTTGAAACAAGTCCTCTTTGTACGCCTTCAGGTCATCATGTGACTAGGAAAAAACATGCTTGTACTTTCTAAGAAAATAAATTGGCATTTCTTTAACTTGGGTCTTCATCCTTTTGCCTATATACACCTTTTTTGGGTAATTTTTAGTACCCAATTTTACTTCCTCTAAATCTTCGTGGTGTGTGAATGATTTTTTGGCATTGCTTTTATTAGGGCCATCAAAAATGCTTTCTAAGGCTACCAAACCCTTTGGGATCCTGTTGGTCTTGAGATGGATTATTTCATTTCCAAATACAATCTCCTTTCCATCCACCACCTCAACAAATTCCCCAAAATCAATCTCCTAACTCTCATATTGATCCATACACTTTAAAAACTTCAATATATCTTCATCATCATTGAAGAATTTCTAGTTCTGAATATTATCAGGAATTAATGGTCTTGTTTGCACCTCAACTTTGGAGATGCCTACAAAGGTTATGTCATTTGGTATGAGGGAAATGTTGGCCAAAAAATCTACCACTTGACTTTTACTTCTCTCTAACCAATCAATACCGAAAGCATAAAATTGTTCAAATGAATCCCAAACAACATTCATATATTGTTTCAACCTTTTATTCTTAGATGCAAATTTGGATCTAACTTGGGAAACAACCAATTTTGAGTCACCAATGACTCTCATATTGTTTATTCCATGATTCTCGGCTAATTTCAACCCTAGTAGATAAGCTTCATACTCTGCTACATTATTTGTACATACAAATAATAGAGAAAATGAAAATTTAAATGTTTTGCCACTAGGAGAAATAAGTATCACTCTTGCACTTAATTCTTCCTTTGAACAAGCACCATCAAAATACATAGTCCATAGTTCATCATTTTTTTCTTGTTACAAAATTTCCTTTTCCAAAGGTGCAGGTTGCTTGTCTTCTTCCTCTTCTTGTAATTCTTCAATTCTAAAATTGTCATACTAGTATCCACAAAATGAATCCTATATGCATTGACAAGATATTCTATCATATGTGGAGCTCTTGGCTCCCTAATGAGCTTAATGTCCTTTCCTTCAATGGGAAAGGTAGCATATGGCATGTCACATTTCATGGTCCCTCCCATGGATGCACTCCACTTTCTTGATAGTAAAATTCCATAGTTCGGTGGAATGTCCACCATTGTGATACTCATGGTGAATTATTTATCAAGGAAGGCAACAAGTTTGAATGGAATATCTCTGATAACTCCAATGATAGGTACTTCCTTGGAGTCCATGGCATAACACTTGCCATATTCACTATTAATCTTCAATCCCATTTCTTTCATTATCTCTACTAGCATAATATTAGATGAATCTCTTGAATCAATCATGCAATTCTTCACCAACATTCCATCAATAATACAAGTTACATAAAAAGGATCTACCTAGTTTGGACAAGTTGTAATGGTGGAACCCAAGTAGATCTGAAGGATATCAATTATTACCCCCTCCACTTCTTCACTATTTGATTCATTTCTACTCACTTTAGTATGAGTAGACACGCTCTTTTCATCAAAGGTTGTAGCCACACCATTGATAAGGGTGACTACCTTTTGTTTATGCTCATCAATTCTCATCATTTCAAGCAAACAAACTATGAATTTAACTTTAGATAGCAACTGAAACATATCCACAAAAGTATGCTTAGGTAGATCGTAAGATACCATACCTTGTTAACCAACTCTATCCCTTTATTCTTCACACTTCTCTTCAGTCCTTTTGAGGTCATCCTTCCTTCCTTGTTCCATTTTTTGCTTCTAATCCTTTGTTTTCATAGCTAAAGACACAACACCATCATCAACCTTTATTGTTTCATTTTTCTTGGCCCAAATTTTATTTCCTTTATTTTCCTTAACCTTGGGCTCATCCACTTTAACCTCTAGTTTAGTCCCCTTATTTTTTGCACTTTTCTCCTTGATGAATACACTACTAGCCTTACCCTGATCACCGTTCAAAAAAAAATTTATCAAATGGTAAGTGCTCTTAGCTTGTGCAACAATGGTAGCTATCATTCTTTTAATCTCTTCATCTGATGGTCTTCTTAAAAGTACATTTAGCTCACTTGTTTCTAAAGTATAGAAATCGTGATCATTTTCATTCTCTTCATTAGAAAAAACTTGTTGTTGATAAGCATTTGACTTATGTCTCTAATTATCAACATCTACTTCATGTGATTCCTTGTTAGAGGAATATTCTTCACCAAAAAAATCTGAGATATGTTCATGAGCACATTTATTTCCTCATCATTTCCATGATGTGAGTCATAACCATCAGGTGCACTACACATTGATTAGAAGAATGTGGCAGCTAACAAGTAATGCACCACAGGGCCTCATTAGTAAAATTTGTAGAATTCTTTTGTAACAGGTCTGGGGGAACATTAACTTGTGTGTTCTTTTGGTTGTTTAGGATTGGATTTCCATTATGATAATTTGTGTTGTATGGTTGATCATGTAATCTAGGAGGCCTTTCATTTCTTTGAAAGTTAGGCTTGTCATTTCCCAACCCCTTTTCTTTTTTGGCTAGCCTATAGTTCAAATCCTTCACTGTACTCATGATCTTATCCATTTTTTCCTCAACAGAAGATCCCTTTTCTGTTGATCCCTTGTTTGGGTTCTTCAAGATTTTTACATCTTCTCTTCTTCCCACCTTACTAGAAGCTCTTATGTTACTCTCTATATGTAATGTAATTTTGAAAGCATCCCTTAAATTTTGAGGGTCTTTGTCTCTTAAATGATAACTCATATTTTACTAGTAGAATTTGGCAAATAAATGAGTATGTGACTAAAACTTTTAGTCACAACAACTAAAAATGACTAAATTCTACTAACTTTTTGCAACTCAGCTATAAATGAGTAAATAAATGACTAACTTGGTCATTGTCTAAAAAATTATTTAGTCATACAAATAAAAATGACTAAATAGTTAGTCACACAAATAAAAGTTGATAATTAAAAGAATATTTTGAATTGAAAAATTATTGGCGGGATGCTAATCATTTCCTCTCCATTGCTACAATTGAGAAATTATTGGCGAGATGTAAATATTTCCTCCGTTGTTATTTCGTTAGTTTTAGATCTGAGAGCCTCAAAAGGGAATGTAAGCTCAAACTGATATCTTTAGTACAAAGAATCCTCCATCTTTTTCTCGTCGGATGCTCTCTAATGAATGAGTTTTCCATGTATAAATAGGATTAGGGTTTGAAGCTCCATCCTTTTGTAGATGTTTGATGGAGAATAGAGGACTTCTTTGATAAGTATAAATTTAGGACACAATGATATCGGTAATGTAGTATGACTCAGTGCAAACTTCTTCCAGTATTTTGGTGGATTTTTATTCTATTGATTTCTATTGTGGATGCACTGTTTTGTCATTGGTCATTCTACAAAAGATTTAACTTCCATCCTTTGCATTTGGTTTTGTTTAAAGATCAAATTTTTGGAGAAGATTCAATGTAAAATGAAACTTCAAAAATTTGTTTTGAGGAAATTTTTCCATTGATAGTAGGGTTGTTGAACATCCACAAATCACCAAAAAATTGATTCATCTTTAGGGCTAGTGATCTTAAATTCCCATGTCCATCAGTATAGTGCCAGTTTGCATAGTCGCTTATGCTTTTTCAAGCCTTTCTGCATCATCGGACTTCTTGATTCATCTTTAGGGCCATTGAAACTATATTTCCCATGTTCATCATGACAGTGCCAAGTTGCATAGTTGCTAGTGATTCTTTAGACCTTTCCACTTCATTGCAGTTCCTTGTTGAATTTGAATGGGTTTAGATACCAAGAGATTAGGGATTAAAAGTAACAATCTGAATGTAGCTAATAAGGTTCACTTGGCATGCATATGGTTTTGAACGTCTGGTGGTTGGGTCCTTTCATACAAACTACATTGCTTCTACAGTTGACACTAGGAAAGTCCCACTGTCAGGAGCAAATGGAATTTATTACTTTTAACATGACTTTATGATGCCCAAAATAAGTTTTGCTTCTCTTTTTCTTTATATGTTTCAGTTCCTTAATCAACTTTATTGCTAGTCTAATAATCCACATTTAAGGATCTTTGTATGAATCATGAAACATTTGGCAAAGGTGCACTTTTTGTAACACTTTGTAAAAGAGAGAAACCTAACTTAAATAAACATTAATGAGATGTTATATGTGTTTTTTTTTGCAAAATTTGAATGTTACAAACAATTTTAAGGTACCATGACATGGATTTACTTTTGCGAAAGGAATATTGTGAGTCGTCTTATCCATTATTTGGAATATCATTTGGGTTAACTCGATGTCAACATGAAATGAGTACATGAACTTGTTCTTTAAATGATTTTATAAGTTTCCTAACCAATTTTTTCTATGCTAATGCAGTATCTGATCACAAATTTCACTAATTTTCAAATGGCCTCCATAGGCAGCTTTCTTCTTCATGAAAGCATATTCTTCTTGTATGGGCTTCCTTTTATAGTACTTGAAAGACTAGGCTACTTGAATCATTACAAAATCCAAGTTTCTTTTCTGTTACTCTAGATTGTATCCTTTAGTTGGTTATTTGATTGTAGAATGTTTAGTTTGATTTATTGTAGAATCATTCCCTCTCTATTAGCATTTATGGTTTTATGTTTGAACTGATGTTAAGCATCATCTCAACTTTCTTGAACTTACTGTGTTATAACACATGACTGTCTTGCTGATGCACTGCCTGTTGGATTCTTGATATTATTTTCTAGATGAAATTTGATCTCTGTTGTAGAGGCATTGCCTTCTGAAAATAGAATATTAAGTAGATGTAGTTTACTAGTGGTTATGCTAGTTTGCATTATTTTCATAAAAGGTAAAATCTACATTAGATTTTAGTTGCTTTATTTGGAAATAAATGCAAAATCATTTTTTGCATTTTAATAAATCTTGTAACTACCTTTAATGGTATCCATGTGTGTGTCTCTCTCTCTCTACATACACACACAGAGATATATATTAGAAATAGTGACTATGACCATTTTACTAGATTTCTACTTGAATTTTATCATCAAAAATAAAGTTAAATAAGGGTTGTTTTCCAGCAATTATTTCAACATATCTACCTTTTATTTTCATTCTCGCATTTGTAAATGATTTCCACATCTTGGAAAATTCCCATAAATGATCAATTCCTTTGAAAATCCAATTGTTGGAGAAGATAGTCTTCTAATGGGAAAACAAATATGAGTTGGCTTTTGAGTCAGTTTCAATGATGCTTCTATCCATTCCACTTTTTGTGACCATAACAATACCTTTACTTATCCCCACAACTTAAAACGAGTTCTTAGGTTTGATGTGATAACCCTCAACAAACTAGAAGATTGGGTTGTCATAACTACCCCTGAAAATTTTCCTTGGTCCAGATGTGCACTAGTTCCCACAAGAGGTATTGGGGTTTACTTTGCACCATTCCTTGGGTGGGGTACACAAGTTTTCAATATCATTTTTTTTTATCAATCTCTTTATTGTGTGGCAAGGTTCAATTTGGACAACAAATACATTTCCTATGGTTTGATAGGATCAACACTTCTAAAGGAATCAGGTGTATGTTTCCTTGATGATTTTTGAATGACATGGGTATTGATGGGTTCACAAATCAAAGCATTTTTCAAGAGCTTCAAGGAGAAAGGAAAGACTAACACCAAGCTTACTGCAGATTCTGGCTATCTGAGAATTTGCTGATGTAAAAAGCTAAAGAAATCCTGACAAGATGCAAACAGTAAAAGTAAGTGATTGGATGAGTGGAACCCTCTTCAAGATCATTATAGGAAGCATTGGGAGGGACCAAGAAATGCCTCTTTATCCATTTCTCATAAGAAAGGAATTTGTAATGTAGGATCAACAAAAAGAAAGGTAATTTCTATGGATCATCATTCCTAGTTCCTTATCCAATACCAAACATGTTTATATTTTGGTAGTTCATATTCCCAAGCAGATTATTGTACTTTTCATTGATTGTGAATCCATTTCACTCTCAATACATGTCATCTTCTTCCAAACTGCTTGTAATTGTTTGCTACTACAAGAATTTTCAGAGTTTATGTTAGCTATAGATTCTCTGTAAGTGGTCATTTTCAAGTGATTTTCATGCTTTGATGGTAGTTCCATTGGTTTTAGATAATTGAGAGAAATCAGCCATTTGTTTCCTGAGAGGTTCTTGTAGGGGTTGAAGGTTTGGGATCTCATCAATGACCACAGTCCATAACAGGATAGAGTAAACACTGGTAAAAAATAGAATCAGTCACCGCACCAGCTCCCCATAACATTTTTCACTATATTTTATCCCTTTGCTAACACTAGGTATATGATGTTTGCTATTATTGTATAGTTCCATACAACTTCTTAGAGATGACCACCTTGTATGATCATTTTACATAGGAAGGAAAGGGGAAGGAATCAATCACTGCACCAGCTCCCCATAACTTTTGAGATAGTATTTTAAAATACTTTTGGATCACCAAAGCCTTCACAAAAACTTCTGCACAAAATTCAATAATGAAGAATTTATGCACAAATCCTCTTTTGAAGCCTCCACCACAACACTGCAAGGTTTTTTGCTAGGCCTTACGGTGATGTAGGTGATTCACCGCATCACCACAAGGCCCAACAAAAAATAGTGAAGTGTTTCGATGGAGATGATAGCACATTTCTTTGAGGCATTTTTTGAAACAACTCACTTGCCTTGTCTATGCTTCCACATTTTCATTCAATTTAGGTTACCTATAATCTATTTGCATGAATGTGTCCTTTATAGACTGCAGTAACCTCATGAGTTTTAGATTCTTTGAAAATCAAGAATCGAGCTAGGATTCGATGTTGGTCATAGATCACATGCAACTCCAATCAACAAATGATCAAAAATCAAAATACTAGAATGAAGTGAAAATCTGAAATGAGAGAAAAATAGAGACAAAGCAATAGAATTTTGAGAATAATCTTGTGACTCTCACCGAACAATCACCGAACTAGCCGAACTAGTGAAGGTGAGAGGAGAGTGCTCAATATATAGAAGAATAAGGGCATGTACATCCAAGAGGTGCATTAATAACTACTACCCATAAAAGGTGGGAGGTTATCACCTACTTTCTAAATGAAAAAACATGTGGCATAACCTCCTCAAGTGAAGACAGGAGAGAGGTGGCACATAAAGCCAAAAGAGGGTGAGAAACCCAACTACCCCATAAACTACTTAGGTAAAAAAAAAATAGTGGTTATGAGAGGTGGCACAACAAGCCAAAAGAGGATGTGTAAATCAACTACCCATGTGTGGGGAGAGAGTGACACATGTAGTTGTTGTATTTTACCACATTTCCTCATATTACCACATCTAATAAACCTAAGCAAGCTTAAATAATGTGTAGGAAAATGTAAATACCCCTAACATAAGGAAATTAAAAAACCTACACTAACACCCCCCTTAAGCATAGCTTAGGTGGGTGAAAAGATGGGTCCCAAAAAATGAGGTCATGTTAGGTACCCATGTACATAGAGATCCCCCCATAAGAAGAACCCCCCCCCGAAGAGGAATAGCCCCCCTAAATAGAGAGAGTAGAATGACAGGCTAAGAAGACCCTCTTGAAATAGACACATGTCGCACCCCTAGCAAAGCTCAAAAATGAAGGAACTTGCTCTTTGTGAAGGGTTTGGTGAAGATGTCCTCAATTTTCTCCGATGTAGAACAATACTTAAGATCAATGATGTCTTCCTGAATCAGCTCCTAAATGTAGTGCATATGTATCTCAATGTGTTTTGTCCTCTGGTGATGAACTAGATTCCTTGAGATTTGTATAGCACTCTAATTATCACAGAAGATGACTATAGGTTTTCTGAATGGAATGCCAAACTTAGTGAGAATATTCTGAAGCCAAATAGCCTCAGTGGTGGCATTAACTACCCCTCGATACTAAGCCTCTATAGATGAAAGAGCAATTGTAGACTGCTTCTTACTTGACCAAAAAACTGGACCAGAACCAAGAGAGAAGTAATGCCCAGAAGTAGACTTGTGATCCTGAGAATCGCCTGCCCAATCTAAATCTATATGTCCCACCAAGTCAATATCCACACCAGCTGCATAGTGAATCCCATAACTGTGAGTACCCTTAATGTAGTGGAGGATCCACTTAGCTGCTTTCCAATGCAACTCATGTGCTTCTTGCATGAATCAAGATACCATGCCCACAAAATATGAAATGTTGGGTCTCATATGAGTCAAATAAATGAGGCTTCCAACAAGCTATCAATATAAAGTGCCATCAACCAAAGGTGAAGAACACTTAGCCTCGAGTCTGACCCCTGACAGAAATGGAGTCGATGCAGGCTTACAATCAATCATGAAAAATCTGGAGAGCATGTCAAGTGCATACTTGGGTTGTCCAAGGTTGATACCCGAAGATGACTGAGTGATCTCAATTCTTAAGAAAGAATGCAAAAGACCCAATTCTGACAAAAAAAAATCTATCATGTAGAGCAATTTTCACTACCTTGATGGTGGATGAGTGACTCTAAGTGATCAACAAGTTATCGACATATAGAACCAAAAATGTGAGTGTCATCCTATTAAAAAATGTAGACGTTCGAATCAAAATGACATCGAGTGAACCCAACTATCAGAAGGAATGAGTCCATCTTGGCATACCAAGCTCGGGGAGCTTTTTTAAGGCAATAGAGAGACTTTTGAAGATGAGACACAAGTGAAGGATCCTGGATGAACCCCTGTGGCTGCTCTATGTAGATTTCCTCTTGAAGGTCACCATGAAGAAAGGCACTCTTCACATCCATCTTGTGAACTTCCCAACAATGGGCTGCAACTATAGCAAGGACAAGTCGGATGGAATTCATCTTAGCAACTGGTGCAAAATTCTCAGAGTAGTCAATCCCGGGAACCTAGGAGAATCCTTTTGCAACCAAGCGAGCCTTATGCTTATCAACTGACCCATTTGCTGCAATTTTTTTCTAATAGATCCACTTGCATCAAACAAGCTTCCTTCCTATAGGAAGAGGGACTAGATCCCATGTGTGATTCCTCTCTAAGGAATTGAACTCTTCCTGCATTGCAACATCCCACTTGGGAATACCTGAAGCTTCTCGAAAAGATTGTGGATCAAAAGCTGAACCAACGAAGAGATGAGGAGCCTGCTGAAACTATGACCTAGTTCTTCTAATATCTGATGGATCAGCAACCCAATCACCTACTAATTCCAATGTTTGATCAGCCCAAAGAGGTGTAAGGGATGGAGAGTCGGGAGGAGAATCATCACCCTATAAATGATGACTAGGGGAAGAATGTGAATCCACATCATCATTGTCACCATCTGAAGTGGAGAAAGAAGACTCCTCATCAAGATTATGAGGATTAAGATCCTTTGAAGAACTTTCATCATGATGCACAAGCTCCAATATGATAGTGGATGGAGAAGTGATAAGAGAAGAACTGGAAGGGTTCTCCTCAAAACGAACACTCCTCTCAATGAACAACTCATGAGTGGTAGGATGGAGAAGCCTATAGCCGTTGACATCATCTGGATACCCAAAAAATATACAAGGCTTGCTTTGTGGATCCATAGCCTTGCGTTTCTCTGCTAGAATGTGGGCCCATGCAAGAGAGCCAAACACTCTAAAGTGCTTAACTGTGGGTTTTCGACTAGTCCAAGATTGAAAAGGATTTAATCCCTTCACAACTTTGTGAGGAACTATGTTCTAGATGTAACACACACAGTTGATGGCCTCTACCCAGTATTGAGGTGCCAAAGATTTGGAGTGAATCATACAATTAGCCATCTCTTTTAAGGACCTATTCTTGTGCTCTACAACACCATTTTACTGAGGACTATATGGAGTTGTGTGCTGCATGTTGATGCCTTCTGAAGCATAAAACTGTTCAAATTGATGATTAACATATTCACCCCCATTATCTATACGCAAAAGCTTGATGAACTTCCTAAACTATTTTTCTGCAAAAGCTTTGAAATCCTAAAAATGCTCAAAAACCTCAGACTTCTATTTGAGAAAGTAAACCCAAGTGTATCTAAAAAATTCATCAATAAATGTCAAGACATATCTAGCCCTATTGAAAGATGGTTGTGGAAATGGTTCTATCAAGTCACTATGTACCAACTCCAATAGCTGTGTAGCCCTCCATGCTTTTTCTTTATCATATTTCTCCTCAAGATGCTTACCAAGAATGCATCCTTGGAAAACAGCATCAAAAAATTGAATAGAAGGAAACCCTATAACCATATCCTACTGATTGAGTTGTTGCAAGTAACGGTAGTTCAAGTGGCCAAACGGTTGATGCCACAAACAACTCACCTCATTTGCATGAGTGAGTAAGGTTGTCGAAGGAGAGTCAGAAACAAAGTGAGAAAACTGGTATAGTTTGGACTGATGATCTACTTTTCCCATAGCAACTGTAGACCCATTATGCATTTCACTGATTACCATTGTATTTGGAGTGAACTCAACTCGCTTTCTAGTACTAGTGTGAGTGATCTGATAAACAAATAGGAGATTAGTTGACAAAGATGGAACACAAAGGACATCCTCAAATATCCCTTCACCCACATCAACAGACCCTCTCCCATGCACTTCAACAGGAGGGTCATCACCCATTAATATGGTAGGCATAGAACATGGCTCCAAAGAGGTAAAATTATCCTCTAATGAGGCCATGTGGTGTGAAGCACCCGATTCAATGATCCAAGAATTTGGTTTTGAAACAACAGCAACTAGGGCCTTGCCCTTTCCTTTCCCCTTACTTTTGTTTTTGTCCTTAAAAGACCCTTCTGATGAACTTTGTTTGACTGAATCAGGCACCTTGATATTGTTCTTTTCTAGAAGATGAGAAAGGTGATCGATTTGCTTCTTTAAACACTTATGTTCATCATGCCCAAGCCTCTTACAGTAAGAACACTTGACCTTCTCCTTCTTAGGTTGATCACCTTTTGATGAAGAGGTCTAATTATATGCTTTTGAAGTAACAGGTTTCTAATCTTTCTTCTTCTCTCCCTGGTTCTTTTGTTTCTTATCCTTCTTGCTTGGCCCTTTCTGTTCTTTTATGTCCTAATTGACAGCTAAGGCATGTGACTTAGAGGGCTTAATTGTACCCATTAGAACCAATTTGTCCTGATCCCTAGTGAGCTCTACAAAAAATTCATCTAGAGAAAGCATTTTGTAGGTTGAACCTAGGGCACATTTTGTAGCATAGAATGTAGAAGCAAATGCAGAATAGTTAGGACCAAGCTTAGAAAGAATACTCAAGATCAGTTGCTTATCATCCTTCTTGATTCCACACTGTTCTAACTGCAATTTAATGGCCTTTCAATTTTGTGAAGAAGTCTTGTATTGTGTCAAAACTGCTAGGACTTAACCCTACAAGTTCATTCTCTAACCGATGACCCCTTAACTCATCCCGCTTACCAAAGAGGATTTCCAATTTAGTCCACACATCATTTGGTTTTTTAGCAAACTCAATATGAAAAAGAAGGTCAGGAGAAACTGACATGCACAGAGTACCAAAAGATTCATCACACTTGTTAAACCATTTAATCTTTTTTGCATCATTTTTTGGTTCAGTTTCAAGTCCCATTATTACACGATGATATCCATGTCTTTTCAAATATATTATCATCTTAGATTTCCATTCAAAATAGTTATATTGAGTTAAAATTGGAAGTTTAGATGCATCCATGAGTGCATAAAAGAAGATTGCAAAGCAAAATGAAAAGTGTGGAAGAAGAAGAACACTAGACACCCCCCTTTTTTCACTAGTTTCTAAAATGACCCCGCCATAAATTACAATACTGGCACTTTATAATTAGCGCGATTACAATGCAAAAATTAGATCTTTCAAACTCTTATAGGGCCCAAAATGGCCAAGAAACTGAAACTACAATTCAAGTACAATATGAGATATTTTTTAGAGCACCAATGTGAAGTACATAGAAAAAAATGAACTCTGAAAAAAAATGGCACCTCAAACAGAGTTCATTTGCCCAAGTTATGGCTCCCAGAAGGTCTCAAAACGAGACTGTACTACAATTTCTAAGACAATATTCAATTTCTGAAAATATGGAGTATCAAATTAGAAAACCAACTTCACCACTGCATAGAGCATGAAATTATACCCCAAAACAAGAAAAAAATTGTATCTGAAAAGGCCTCTGTATGGCTGAGAACGAGCCTTTCGAAGTTGACCTACAAAACTCAAAATGCAAATGGTGAGGGGCACTAAATTTTCAAAAGGGTGTTAATGTTGTGTTGACGTCAACACTTCATCTGATTAAATTTGAAATCTTTGGGGTGTCAAAAAAGAATATTCTTTAACCTCGACGGAATATTCCCTACTAGTCAGCCAACGTGATCTTCGCCGAAATATACTTGATTCCTGGGAATTTGCGATGGAATCTTGCTTTGAATATTTATGAAAGAAATTTAGCGGTTTTCCGCCCAAATTTTTTTCAAGCTTGCCAGATTTCTTTTTATAGTGCCTGATTTATTTTGAAGAATGACCGCCGAAACTGTCGCCTGATTTTTTAAATGAGACCCTCGGTCTTTGATTTTTTTCACCGAGTTTAAAGAAACGACCACCAAAGTTTAAGAAAATTGACAATTGTTGGTGTTTGGGGCCGCATGGGCTAGTATCCACGTGGCACCCACACAATCCCATGGTACCCTGCAGAGGGTACAGTATGCAGTACTTGGTACTGCACTAATACGTAGAGAAAAAAAACTTTTTCCATTTTTTTTTTAATTTTTGAAAATTATTTTAAATATAAACAAGTTTTACCAGGCAAATACAATATATATATATATATATATAATATATATATATATATATTTCGTACAGTACAACGCTATAGGGGCTGTATGGCCCAAAATACTTTCTCCAATTTTGACAAATGGGTAGTCGATCGTTAGGTTCTTGGGCCTTCTGAACACGATGGCAAGATCCATTGGGGCTGAAAGTGCTCCAATTTGATGAATACCTCAAGGAACCGTACTGAAACCCCTATTTTGCAACTAGCTCCTCTGATCTCTGATTTTGGTGAAACGAAAGCCAATATTGACTTTCTTAGGCCTTCTAGATGCTATGGAAATGTTGAAAACACCTACAAGATTACTAGAAAGCTACAATCACCCAGATCTCACAAGAACCAAATATGCAACGTAGATTATACAGATGCTTATTTTTTTGTTAAGCTATTCATGTTAGAGGAAAATGCTAGCTCTGGATTAGTCTCAAATCTCCCTAAGAAATCAGATAATAAAAGTGAACTAAACCAAACAAACAGGCTCTGATACCATGTTAGATTCTTTGAGAAGTGAGAATCAAGCCAGGATCTGATGTTGGTTGTAGATCACATGAAACTTCAATCAAAAAATGATCAAAGATCAAAATAGCAAAATGAAGAGAAAATCTAAAATAAGAGAACAATAGAGACAAAGCAAGAGAATTTTGAGAATACTCTCGTGACTCTCACCGAACAATCACCGAACTAGCCGAACTAGTGAAGGTGAGAGGAGAGTGCTCAATATATAGAAGAATAAGGGCATGCACATCCAAGAGGTGCATTAACTCCTACTACCCATAAAAGGTGGGAGGTTATCACCTACTTGGTAAATGAAAAAACATGTGGCATAACCTCCTCAAGTGAAGACAAGAGAGAGGTGGCACATAAAGCTAGAAGAGGCTGAGAAACCCAACTACCCCATAAACTACTCAGGTAAAAACATAATAGTGGTTATGAGAGGTGGCATAACAAGCCAAAAGAGGATGTGTAACTCAACTACCCATGTGTGGGGAGAGAGTGACACATGTAGCTGTTGTATTTTTCCACATGTCCTCATATTACCACATCTAATAAACCTAAGCAAGCTTAAATAATATGTGTAGGAAAATGTAAATACCCCTAACATAAGGAAATTAAAAAGTAAATTTGGAGCCATTTTATAAAACATATGTTTTGGTGGTGTTTGGCAAAGGGGTGAGCTTGTTGGAGCAATTGGGAATGCCTCTAACCAAATGAAAGAATGATTTTAAAGGGGTTTTCATCTAGAATGTGAATCCATCAATATAATTCAAACCCATATCAGATTTACAAGTTTTCTAAACCTTTTTTTAATCTATTTTAGGCATTTTTACGGCATCATAGCTACTCACAATCCATTTTAAATTAAAAAAATCAAGTGTGATGAAAAACCTTCCTTCCCAAATATGTCATCAACAGTAAGTTTATCCCATCTAATGCACTTGAATACCTATAGCTCAATCTATCAATATATCTATGTCACAATCTTCCATATAAAATAGATCAATTCAACCATCCATACCTTTTCATGACATAGATTCCATACCGTTTTCTAAATAATATGTAAATATGCTTTATCAAAATACTATTGTATATAATCACACAACCACATCTATCCCAGATCCAAAAATTCCTTCATCCATACCTCATTATGCCAACATTTCCTTTACTTCACAACCTATCACATCAAATCATAACATCAATATTCACTTTTCCTCACAATCCATCACATCAAACTATACAAACAACCCTTTTGCTTCATAAAATATCACATCTCACATTCCTAAAAGAATTCCATACACTTCAAAAATATCAAACATAACCATAAACACATATAACCCCACTCATTCCCACCAACCTTTTATTCTGAGTCATTCACAAATTTCTTCATTCAACATTTCAAAATAATCTTCCACATCTAACATACGTAAAAATTCAAACACCCTAAATCATTCACAAGAATCTACATTTAACATACCTAAGAATTCAAACATCCCAAATCATTCACAATCTTTCACATCTAACATACTTTCAATTACAAACATTCCCAATTCATCACAATTTCAATCTCAATCTATTACATTCACCATCCCCACAAACACATGTGCCTCAAACCCATAATTACACATACAATATTCCACAACAACAAACTTTTCCACCAAATCAAAATCTCTCATTCAATTCATGTATAGCATCTCACAACAACAAACTATTCCACCAAATCAAAATCCCTTATTAAATTCATATCACAACCCATAATAAACTATTCCATAAAATCAAAATCCCTGATTCAATTCATACCATATCCCACAACAACAAAATGTTCTATAAAATCAAAATTCCTCATTCAATTTATACAACATCCCACAATAATAGAACATTCCACAAAATCAAAATCCTTTATTTAACTCATCATCCATTCCACAACATCAAACATGCATTCTTTCTAATCAACCACCCATTAACACAACAAATGACTTGGCATCACAAATACAAAGCTTTCATCAAAAGATAACTAGCATACAAACAAAGAAAAGCTACGCACTTGAGGATCTATTTCCTTATCTATTTGATAGAACATTATCTATGGTTTCTTTCCCTCACAAATTTGAAATACCAAAGGTTAGCCAGTACAAGGGAAGATGTGATCCATGAGAAAATATAAGGGAATTATGTGTAACATTCCTAGAGGTAGCTTATAATGACACATATTTGATGTGCCTCTTTCCTCGAAGTTTAGGAGGACAAGCAATAAAATAATTCTCTCATTTACCACATGTTATCAAGACCTTTTATTAACTAGCTGAAACATTCATCAATAATTTCTCTTATGACATTGAACATGAGATATCCATGACTGATTTATGTAACACCCAACAATGAAATGGAGAATCATTCACTTCATTCCTACAATGATGGAGAAACATAGCCAATAAATTCCCATGACCTATTCCAGAAAAACTTGTGAGATTTTTTGTTCAAAATCTTAATCAAGAAATCGACTTCCACCTACAAGTGCAATGCACTAACAACTTTGATGAAATCATAGAGAAATGAATTACCACTAAAATAAGGACTTTTTAAAATCTACAAAGATAGCAAAGACCATGCGTCAAACTCTAATTATGAGAAACCTCACCCATGGGATAAGAATAACAACGTTAGCAATGATGATATAGTGGGCACTAAATTTATATAAAATATACAACCACCACCTAATGCTCAACAAAATAACCAAAACGTGAATCTTCCAAAAGGAGCACTAAGATAGAATACCAATACTAGATGCAATTACACTTCCTTATGGGATCCAATTGAAACCATATTGAAGAAACTAGTACAAATCAACCTCATTAAGCTTCCAGAGCAAAGACAATATGATGAACCACAATTCAAACCATCATGGTACAATGAGAATGACTATTGTGAGTACCATAGAATAAAAGGTCACAAAACACTGAACTGTATAAAACTGAAAAAATATCATGCAATATCTTATTGATCAAGGGGATGTAATCATTGAAAAACATCCCAAAACTTCTAACAATAACAATTTGGGCATTTACAAGGATCCAATCCCTAATCATGGTAAGAATAATGAATTAGGTAAAGGGAAGGATTATAACAAAGTTAATTGTTCATATGACGTCACAGTAGGACATATTGAAGAAGCCAATAACTACATTGTCATTGTCACCGTCCCAAGTAAGAATCATGAATGTGAAGTTACCACACACCAAGAAGGATCACCCTTCAAGGGGCCCCACTCTAAAAATATATATTGAATAAGTTGTTACCATTTGAGTATAATATGATAGATCATTTGAAGAAAACACCAACCTAAATCTCCATATTAGAACTCCTTCACATAGAACTTGCACATAAAGAGTTTCTAGATAAGGCACTTAAAGCATCAACCGTACCTACCAACATAGATATTGAACACTTGCAATCCATGGTAAGACACATTGTATTCACACATCATCTCGTATTGATAGAGAAATGCCTTCCTTATGTTGCATATCATAACCAAGCATTATACCTAAAAGTCTTTGTCCATAAGCATAAAATCAAAAGAGTCCTAATAGATGGTTGAACAGGCTTAAACATTTATACTTTAATATTGGTAAACAATTGGGATACTCTGATGGGGTCATAGAAAAATATAAGATCATTACTATAAGAGCATATGATTATGTTGAGAGTGAGTCAAAAGGAATAATCAAACTACCTATCCAAGTTGGTCTGACAATTATAGAAACAACCTATAAGGTATTGGACCTTAATCTCCTCTACAACATTCTCCTAGGTGGCCCATGGATACATACCATGTAATTCATCCCATCCATCTATCATCAATGCATAAAGTTTCCCTACAATGAAAATGAGGTAACCATTTATGGGAAACCTTGCCCTTTCTAGTATTGCCAAAATATAATGGAAAAAAATACCAGAAAATCCACCAATTAACAAATAACGACATCACCTCATCATCATCTAATATTGACCCATCCAAATTGGCCCCATATTCCATCACACATGATTCCTTTCATGAAATCAAGGTCCAAATATGTGACAAAGATTGTGGAGACTACGATCTAAAAGAGTCCTTTGTAGGAAAAAAAAATTCCTCTCCTAAGACATATGGTGAACCCCAACATATAGATAAGACCACTTAAATTATCAATTTTGAACCCACAATATTCTCAAAATGGAGAGAGCTAAACAAAGAGGCCACGAAAGAAGATATTTTGAAATGGTTATACTAGGAAGAGAAAGAACAACCAATCCTACTAGTCAAGCATTATAACAAACGTTTCCAGATTATCAAGATCAATATGGGATTTACAAATCAAGGTGGCCTTGGAATCCATAAACATGAAATAAGAGAAACAGTCATTCTAGAGAAGAGATATAAATATCAAGGTCTTGGGTATGGGTCATTATTTAATTCTACTTCTGACAATAAATGTGCCCCTAGTAAGGTAGTCAAAGATTTTCTCGCAATTGAAACCTCTAATGATGATACCATTGATGACTCTTCCTGTACATCACTAACCTATTCAAAAATGCATCTAATAACACCCTAATACCCATATCATTTACATCCCCCTCGTAAACCTACAACCTACCACCTATTTACCCTCAACTTATCGATTGGGACCAACAAGGAACTTTGATTCTATAAATGTTTGAAAATGATGACATTAATATTGAGTTTATGGGACTTAGAGATGGCATACCACCTGGAGATCACAAAGTGGGATTTGACATAGACCTTGATGAACAAACATAATTTGAGGGGAAAATCAAATCTTTTAATTTCAAAAGAGAAAATATAAAAATAATAAAAAGATACCCTAGTGAAAACCATAATGTGACACTTTCAAATTGAGAAAAAGTAAAAATAAAGGACATATCCAAGGGTGAAAACCTCTTTGAGGTACCCACAGAGAAAGGATTTGATCCCCCAAGTATCAATAAATATCAAGAGATATCATCAGTTTTAGTAGAGGCATTAGAGGAAATAAATGTTGGAACAACTGAAAAACCCAAAATCATATTATTCAATGCATCATTAATGCCTGGAGAGAAATAGGATTTCACATCATTCCTTGAGACACAAAGAATTAATTTGTCTTGGTCATATGTAGACATGTTAGGATTAGATACAACTACCCATTTGATAGTCTACCTACAGGCTAAACCTATAAAATAAAAACTACATAAGATGCATCCCTAGATTGCACTACTAGTCAAGGTGGACCTACAAAAACTCCTAGATGTTGGATACATCAAGTTGATAGATTATCTAGAGCGGGTGTTAAACCTTGTACCTATTTCAAAACCCACTAGGGGCATCTGTTTATGTACTTATTTCATATATCTATACAAATATTGTTCAAAGGATGACTTTCCAAATGTTACTAAACATAGACATTGTAGTGGATTTGATTGCAAGTCATGAGATGATTTCTTTCGTGGATGGTTTCTCAAGATATAATCAAATCTATATAGCACAAGAAGACCAACACAAGACCGCTTTCACATGTCCTTGAGGTACCTATTGTTGGAATGTAATGTATCTCAGTCTTAAGAATGCAAGTGCAACCTATCAGAGAGATATGATAGTGATTTTTCATGACATGTTCCACAACATAATGGAAGACCATGTAGATGATTTAATGGAGAAATCAATAAAAAGGAAACGACATTTATATGTTCTTGGATAAATATTTGACAAACTAGAGAAATATCAGGCAAGACTAAACCTTAAGAAATGTGTATTTGGTGTCACTTGTGAAAAACTATTGGGATATATTGTGTCTCATAGAGGTATTGAAATCAAACTTGTAAAGGAAAAAGCCATAATTGAGATGCCTCCTCCAAATAATCTCAAAGAAACTTCATAGTCTTCAAGGAAAGCTACAATCTATTAGAAGGTTCATAGCCCAATTAGTAGATAAATGTCATCTATTATCTCATCTCCCATATAAAGATGTCGCATTCAAATGGGATGAAAAGTTTCAACAAGCCTTTCAACAACTAAAGGATTATCTAGCTTCACCTTCAGTATTGATGCCTTTGATTATAAATAGACCATTGATATTGTATATTTTAGCTACATCAGTAGCACGAAGAGCTCTCTTGGTACAACATTATAATGCTTGAAAAGAGAGAACAAATTATTACATAAGTAGGACATTAGCAGGGTACAAGATTAATTACACTCTTATTGAGTGAGCATGTTTAGCTATTATGTTTGCATCATTGAAGCTATGGCACTACATGTTCAATCACCAAACTAAGGTCATCTCAAAAGTTGACTCATTAAAGTACCTATTATCTAAAGCAACACTCACGAGTCGCATGGCTAAGTGGGTTATGATGTTGAGTGAGTTTGACATAGAGTATGTAGATTGAAAAGCAATAAAGGGATAGGTCATTATATATCATTTACTGAAGAACCTTTACATGATGATAATCCTCTCATATCAGACTTTCTAGATGAAGCAATTTTCATCATCGCCCCTATAAATCAATGGAAAATATACTTCAATGGGTCACACACACAACATGGTTCAAGAGCATGATTCCTATGCATCACCCCTCAAGGTGATTGTATCCCATAAGAATATCAGTTGGCATTTCCATGCACTAATATATGAATATTGAGCAATTATTACAAGACTTCGAATGACAATCCAATGTAAAATCAAAGAGTTATTGGTCTATGATGATTCACAACTAATGGTTAGACAAGTTAATGATGATTATCAAATAAAGGATGATAAATTGTTACCATATAAGAGAATGGTTTACAATTTCAAGCAATTATTTTCTACTATCTCCTTTAAGAAAATACCTAGATTGAATAATAAAGCTGCAGATGTTATGGCGACTATTGGATTTCTCCTAAATATACCTCATAATAGTCATAGATGTGAGTTTCTAGTTGAAAAACTCATGTTTCCTGCCTTCGATGTACCCAAGACAAAATTCATGTACAAAATTGTTGGTCCTGATTTATCATGGTACTGTGATATTTACACCTACCTTCAAAATGGTACCATTCCACCTAACCTAACCACTAACCAAAAAATATATTTATCCACCACTCATCTCGCTTCACCATTTTTTGTGACACCTTATATCAAAAGTGTCTCAATAATGAAACATTAATTAGATGTTTAAACTCATAAGAGGGTAAAAATTACCTACATGAGTTACACAAAAGGTGTTTTTGGGTCACATTCTAGTGGCCCTACCCTTGTTAAGAAGCTACTAAGGACATTATACTATTGGCCTACTATGGAGCAAGAGGCACATCAATTTGCAAAGAAATATATACAGTGTCAACAATATGAATACCTAATTCATGCACTAACCCAAGACTTGCAACCAACCACCACACCTTTTCCCTTTGTATGTCAATAACAATCTTTGATGGTTCCTTAATCATATCACAGTGTATTATCATAAGTCTAAAAAAATTCACCTATATCCCATATTTTGTGATCATGAGAAAATTGCTCCTCTAACCTCATGAAATTACACTCTTGATGTTCTTTGCATAGGCTAACAACATGTTGAATCTTTCAGGTATGAGGGACACTTAAATCATTATGAAGTATTCCATCACTTTTGTATTCTTCTCCATGTTTTCGATGGTAGCTTGACTCTAAATTACAATCTATATGAAGCTCATTAATTCCTTTAATTATTTGGTTAACTTCCATGGTCCTTGTGTTAGGTTCTTGTTCCTTGGGTGTGGATGCAATAAATGACTAATTTTTAGCTTTGTAGACTGAAAAATGAGCCAAACTTAACTCCAAGTTGAGATCGTCAACCTCTTTATCCTTATCTTCAACAAACTTGAGAGCGTGATCCTTGTTTAAGAAAAATTATAAGTAATCTAGTTTCATTATTTCTAATACACCTTTGACCATTTACAAATTTACAAGAGTTACTCCTCTTTGATTGTCTTTTTTCCTCTTCTCAATTTGATTTTTCCAAATGAGGTCTTTAATGAATTTGTGTGTGATGTCAATTCTTGTCAAAACTTGTACCACTTTCTCTTCAATGACCAACAATTGATTCTTCAATTCTTGCAATTCTCTAGGACTTTGATCTATATCAACAAAGGAACTTGGCTCATCACAAAAAAAAATTACTTGTCCTCATTTATAGAAAATAATATCATCTTTAATCCTAAGACTATCATCTCCTTCAAACTCAACACTTTTGAAGATACTCATGTACTCTTCTTCACTTGTGGACACAATTGAAAAGTCAAATTTATAATCATTTTCAGCTAAGACCTTACCTTGATGTGCATTATGAAATCTCACGTCATATGTACTTTACAATAAGGTATGTCTTTCATATTCAGATATGAACTTGTTGGAGTGCTTATCTTCTTTTGTTGTTATACATGAAAGATCAACACTAGTATTCATTCTTGACCCTCATATGTAGTTATACGAGTTTTTTAATTAGATTCTCTATTTCAAGTAATTTCAAAAATTCATCAAAGGAAACTTGGTCCTTGAACTTATCAAGTAATTCTTGATACTAATCAAGAATTTTGGTGACCTCGTGATCATAGCTCCCTTTATCATTTCCCCTTATCAATGTTGTTAGGTCCTCCTAATATTTTCAAAATACTTGTAATAACTCAATCATGGATTATTGAAATGACTTCATATTGCTATGGTCACTATATACTATCAAAAACTTTGCTAAAACCAATCTACAATTGCTGAAATTGAAATTTAATAGATGCAAACCATTTCATTTTTTTGATTACTAACCAAAACTATTGAAATTAATTATAAATAAAATATGGTCACTTATTGGAATAAATCTAAAGATAATCTCCTCACTGTTAACCCTACAAGTCGGTAGAAAACACTACTTTGATATCACTATAAAAACCACTAGTAGAAAAACAACAATAAATGACTAAAAATCTACTAAAAATTGCATATAAATGACTAAACTTGGTCACGTGACCATTAGTAGCTTATTTTTTATCATTAATAACGCGACCAAATTTATGACTAAACCATTTTTATTCATTTATTTGCTCATTTTGATTGATCAATTTGGTAGTATATTTAGTCATTAATTTAGTCATTGATTTAGTCATATATTTAGTAATATTTATTCACTAAGCTTGGTCACGTGACCATTAGTAGTTTATTTCCGGTCATTTATAACACGGCCAAATTTATAACTAAACCATTTTTAGTCATTTATTGGTTGTTTGATTGATCAATTTGGTAGTATATTTTTAGCCATTGATTTAGTCATATTTATTCATTGATTTATGTCAATTGGTAGTATTTATTCAATGATTTTTGTCAACTGGTAGTATATTTAGTCATATTTATTCATTGATTTCTATCAATTGTAGTTTATTTAATTGTTTTTGCTCACTGATTTCTGCCTAAAAGTCCTGGAAGTGAGACAATGCTTTTGAGGTTTAAACATAAAACATAGAAAATAATAATCAATCATTCATTTGCACATAATGAAACAACTATTAAGAAGAAAAAATACTTAAATTTTATTGAGAAAAGATGTTCTTACAATAGATACAAGACTTAAATATGTGTCTTTTCTTTGAAAAATGTGTTACAAAGTGTGTTTCTCAGTGTTGTGACTGAGAAAACTGAGTTACAATGCTCTATTTTTTGCTTATACAACTCCAAAACATGAAAGAACTACTTGAAAAATGAAGCCTAAGGGTCCTATAAAAGACTCATCTGCAAACTTCACACCATGAATACTTAGTATGGACTAAGAACTATGTTCTGCATATACCTTGACTGATAAGCTTTATTGAACATGACAGTGCACAACAATAACGTGCTTTTACAAAGTCATGTTTACATTTGAGACTTTCAACTCTTGACAATCCAACTTTAAGCATAACACCTCTTCATACTCAGAGCAAAAAGAAATGGGTCCATACATTATTTATGCTTTAGAAGACATTATATGTTCTACCATTTCATAATTGCTCATATAGAGTGAGTCACTGTCATACAAAGGCATAGATAAGCCTTTTATGTTCAATGTTTTAAACTTTGTCAATTTGAAACATATTGTCTAAAACTTCTAATGCTAAGAAAATATCAAGTTACTACATATCCCATAGAATTCAGTGAGGTAAAAGCCACCAAACCATTGGAAATCAATGAGGTAATAAGCATTAACAAACTAGTAAACCCAAACCTATATACTCCACTTTGCAGTCATTATGCAAGAGAAGATATTCACTAGCAAGCAACATGAACTTTATGATTAGACCCCACACTTCACACTACACTGGCAAGCAACTACTGATATATACCACTGTACCACCCATTGGGAAATTGCATGAGAAAACTTCACTCTACAGTATAGTCATGATGCAAGAGAATTGTATGGAATTGAAAGGAAGACACTGTCAACATTATGGAATTCAAAGGAAGTCACTGTGAGAAGAATCATAAGAAAGAAGTATACCACTGTCACAAGCTCAAGAAATTTGTTAAGTTACTAAGCAACCACTGTGAACACAAACTGTTTGTAGCATAGAGATGATACAAGATGTCACTGGCCATTGAAAGAGGACTAGTGCATGGTGAGGTAACTATACTATCAAGTTCATCAAGGTGTACTGTCAACAATGACATTGTATTGTTATCACATCAAGGTTTATTTCAAGAACATTGTCTACTAGCAACTATTGACACAAGAGTTATAAGTCACTGTCATAAACCAAACAACCAATATCATTGTCATGTCATATTAGCACTGTCAATTCAAGCAAATAAAGACAACTATCACTATCAAGAAACCATTCATTGTCTCTATCTCAGTTGGAAACTTAGGAACCAATGCATCCACAATACCACATACCTTTGTTCATCAAAAGCACAATGATAGCAAGGAAAATGGACTGTACACTGGAAAAGAGGCATAGCATTAGTAAAGATAGAACAAAGACTTCATGTTGCAAGACCATCAAGATACTCCACTATACTCCACATACCACTCCACTATGCTATACAAACAGTCATAACACTACTAGTAGAGACCTACAACTAATCATCTGAGTAGAAGGGATATAAGGACAAGAAACATATAGAAGCATTGTCTAAAATCATGAAATGGAACCATCAAGTTAGAAGGCTTATTGTCACACCATCAAAGAACTACTTCCATTAGGAACAAGAGGCATAATACACATGGATTTGTATATTGTCTTTGTAATCATTGTCATTACAAACCAACTACAAACAAAGACACTTATGTTTGAAACCAATGAGGAAAACATTCTTTTCTGAAACCAAGTAACTAATGTTAGAAGAAAATGAAGTAAATATATCATTATTCACTGTGCATTGACAATCTAATTGTCTCAAAAGACCATATCTATTCACCTTTGATCATATCAAAACATGACATGTCCCAACCTTGTATCTCTTGTAATCATACAATCACACCTCTTGCAACTTTTTGAAGCATAAATAACAATACTCACTTCTACTGAATATCTGAATGACTAAGAAACAACTCTTTCATAATTCTATGTATAAGTACCTTACCTTGCATCAACTTTTATCAACACCTTTGAAACTTGCCTTGCATCAACAAACACCATTACCTTTGACACCAATGATGTGCAACCAACAATCAAAGAAGGATGCAGATGCATACCACTATCACAAATACCACTATCACAAGCAACCACTGTCATTAGCAAGCCACTTTTTCATTGTCACAAGCAAGAAGTATAAGACCATAACTGTCACAGTTAGAGAATTGCAAATAGCTTGACTCAACCAAATTTTAAAGAACATTCTAAGAAAAGATACTTTTGAGATATTGTTACAAAAATAACCTATCTTGGAGGTTTATAAAGAATGGGAATACAAGGGGACATCAAAAAGAATAGCAAAGGACACTTAAAACCAAAACCAAGGAATTTGCAAAGCTTCAGCTTACCAAAACACCGTTGATTATGCCTTTCCATCATGTGTTGAAAGAGTTTGACAGTAGTCAATCCTGCTTGAAAGCGCTTCTAGATGTAACTGTGTAAATACTTTTGACATCAACATTTCAGAGCACATGCTATGATCCATCAAGATCATTCTCTTGCTGATGATGGATCATGGAGCATGATCCAAAACATTGATGTCAAATATCTCTATGTACAGTTACATTCCAAAGCACTTTTAAGCACTATCATGGACTGTGGAAATATCATGCCTATTAGTGGTCAAAATTGTTTCAATCAACTGTCACTGCCAAGAACAAGTTCAACTGCAATCAAACCTATCACCCATGTTATGTTCCTATCTAACTTCAATATCTTGAGTGTCTCAATCACTTAGTCCACAACTATCATTGTTCCGCCTTAACAATTTGAACTATGTAACTCTATTTCATTTACTTTCTTGTTTATATGGCTCGTTTTAAAATTAAGAGTCAGAAGTACAAGGATGAGTTTTGAGATCATAATGTGACTAACCAAGCTTATTACACTGACTTAATGAATCCATTTCAGATCACGTGGAATAATTATAAGGGCTTTCTAGGCATGCTACTGCAAGAAAATTTTGAGATCTATTTGTGTTGCTAGGTTCATTAATGAATTCTAAAATTTGGACTAGTTGGAGGAAATGATGCAAGTGAGGAGACTAGAATCTGCTCATAAGGGTAGATATGTGAACACTCATATGGATTTGAAACAAATCCAATCTGGTTTAGATCCACAGAGAGCATTTGAGAGGATAAGAGTGGTCTCAGAAAGAGCATAAATCACAAACTATTCAGAAGATGGTTTCTCCCATCATCAACAAACATTTTGTAATAAACATTCCTTGGAAATAAATGCTCTAGACTAGGACTATTTGAATTCGTGTTGGATTGAAAGAAAATCATAAAAAAATTAAGTTTCACAAATAAATACAGGTTTCTGATTCATCAAGGAAAATTTTGACAAAATTGAGGTCTGACATATATATCCTGATTTACAATAGGTAGATCAAGAGCCCTGATATTTACGGCCAGAAAGTTGAAGTAATTATCCAATATATACTAATTATAATTAGCATGTCCCCAAATAGACCAATGTTAGAAGTTGGTATAGGTTGTTGTTCCATTAATGACAATATTGCATGCACATAAAAAACTCACTTGCTTAGACTAAATTTTTGCTTCGCCATTAAAGTTGCGAGTCTTAACATTTCCTTTATCAGCATCAAATACAAATTACCTACATTTTTCTTACCCTTCTTAATAATCACGTGCTTTATGTTTAGCAAGCATTGTTTGAATATTCTTGAAGATGACATGTTTGAATGCTCTTCAAGATAAATGACACTTTTTGTCTATCAATAGATTATAATGAAATGAGTCTCGAATAACTTTCAGACTTGAGCTCAATATCTTGACAACACATATCTTTCTTGAGCAATTTCAATATCCCAAATTTCAGAAGTCGTTTTTGAATGTGAAGAATTCAATGATCTTAACTTCCTGTAAACACACCTTGAAATCTTGTCATTATCAACTCTAACATGTTTCATTGTATGCTCAAGTTTTACAGTGACGATCCCATCATTGAGATATTTGCAAATGATTTTCATTGATAAAACTCTCAATAATGTAATCTTCACTTCCTAACAAGTTACATACAAGGATAGTTCCATAAATACCAAAATTAGTAATCATAATGTCAAAAGATTTGACAATAACTAATGAGAGTCCTTATTTTTCTCTTGCTTTATGATGTTGAACTTATGCAACAACATCTCTAATCATTGCCCCTACTTAAGACACAAATACATGCATAATGAATGTGCATGCACACACATGCAGACATGTACCTCTTATCTGGCAGACATGTAATGTTGAGCCACAAGACTTACTTATTTTACTTGGAACAAACATATGCACCATCTTGGAAAGAATGTACATGCTAGAAAAAATTAATTGAATTTTACAAAAGGTCAAGATAATCTAATTTTTTATGCATTCATAATAAAATTTTAACAAATGAGAAGATTTGAAATAATTTTCTACTATATTTTTACATATCACTCAAAAAGTAAACAAAATTTAAGGTAAGATGAGGCTTACTCTTTAAATATTTCTCGCAAGCCACCATGGTGTCTAGGGGAAATGTTGCATAGTCACAAAATGTACATCCACCCTATAGTTGACCACAAAAGGAAGTGTAATACAGGTTTCCATGAGAAATCATATTGACAGAATCCAGCTTGAATATTTTTAGCCCCACCCTTTCTAGGGGTTGGCCTTGAGTTGGTTGCACTATCTGCAGTAGATTCAACCATTTCAAATTTTTGAACAACTTTTTTGGAGGGGTATCTGGACCATAGCTCAAAAGGTATATAACAAGATTAGCATGCAAATCACTGTCACCATATTCCTGTCAATATACTAGCATTGTATAGTAGTACAAAAAACGCATACAAAGCTTAGAGACATTGTCCATAACCATCCTATCATTGAAGCAAAATGTGAGATTTGTGAATCAAGATTGACACTATAGCCATTGTATCACTTGAAAATCACTTCATTGTAAACTATTGCATTGTACCAAATGTAGAAGCTATTCTTGCACTGTCATATGTATTGATAGGTTGATGAATAGCAAGAGAGGGGTGACATAGTTTGAATGAGGAAGTGGATGCTTGAATGTGGAGAGGCTAATAGGCTTGTGTAAAGGTTGATTTGGTAAAGACAAAAAGGAGACTCTAAGTGCAGAAAGAGAGAGAGTGGATGAATGTGAGAGTAAAGAACCAAATGGAGTGATAAAATACAACCCATGAGAGTGGAAGAAAGGGGGCAGCACTGAGGAAAGACACCAAGTTTGAAGGCAACGAGGTACTCTAAGACAGGGCGGTGTAGATTGGAAAATTGCAGTACCATTCTATGTGGCTTGATTTGAATTAAAACAGAAGTTGCATCTAAAAGGATGTGTATGTAAAAAAATTGGAGAAGCAACGCCAGAGAGAGTAAGTGGTAAAATAACAAAGGTCTCACAAAAAGGGGTAGAGATTGGGTAACGAAAGATTGAGAAGGAATAATTACCTAATAGATTGCTTGAGACAACCATTTGAAGAATACAAAACCGCTGGCAACTCTTCTAGAAACGTCATCCACCACATCACAGAAGCATTCCAATGCATTTCCCGCATCATCACTGGCATGACTTGAAGAGTATGCGGGAGAGTGGGCAACTCAACATGCTCTTCTTGCATTCCCATAAAAGTTAGGAAAGAGGAGTGTAGGGCAGCGATAGGGAGCCATTGAGCCATAAGATTAACCCGCAACCTCGCAACAAGCACATGAAATACATGAGGTATTGTGGTGAAACCAATAAAATGAAATTTTATGAAGTGTCGAGGAATACAAAACAAGATCTATAATTTCACCTATCAAACCCAAGACAGACTCCATATTACAAAGTATAGAGAACAATCTTTATATGTTCAAGGAAGATGCTAGGGTATTATGATTAATTGGAGTTCATTAATGTCACCTCTGAACACATCAACAATGATGAATCTCGAGGTAAGACCAATCACCTTACCCAAAATCTTCTTATGAAGGATAAATTGAAGCATGATATTTTCTAATCCAAAGCCAAGTTATAGTTTATGTCCTCATGAAATGCCTTGGAATCTTTTTGTCCCTATCATGATTATCAAGTTATATAATTATAGTCTTTGGAACCCCATCATGTTGAACAACTTCTTTAAATGTGAAAGAAATCTTGATAGTCAATTGTAGTTCAGCCCCACTTATCTCACATACCACGCATTAGAATTAATTTGTGAATGGAAATTTGGGTAATTTCCTAAGGAGCATGGTTGGAGAATGTCCCAAGCAATGTAATTTGGTTCCTACTAGGGCTGAATTTTCATATAATTCTAGTGTGAACAAGTTGACTGGAAAATGTCTGTTTCAGGTAGCATTTGGCAAAATTATAAAGGAATCCATAGTTGGTTTTCAAATGGTGGCTACACAACCACTATTCCTTGAACTCCTAGATTATGCGATGAGTATAGAAAGAAGCACTGATGCACAAAAGGTAGTAATGGACAAATGCATTGATTTGATTAGGGAAGTCTCCAAACATACACATGAAAGGTTACAGTCAATAAAGACCTATCAACTACCTTTAGGATTGGAAATAAGAGTAAACGAAATCCATAAAGACTTGTACACAGTCACAATTGAATTATAGATGTAGCATTTCAAATCTACAATATTATTACAGTTACCAAGAAGGCAATCAACTTCAATAAGGGCAGTGACTCCATGGTAGTTATGAGGCAGTTAACCAAGATTTTTCATACATGCACAATAAGAGTAGAGTTTGCAAAGTATGTGATAGTCATAGGTAGTTTTTTTATCAAAATGAGTTCTTTAAAACAATGATGAGTTCTTTAAAAGAACATAGGATAAGGACAACGCCTCGAGGACAGTCCTTTTAAATAAAAAATTTATGTATGGAATGGAAAAGATATTGGTTTTATATGACAATATTTTTTTATTACAAGCATAAAAAATAAGGAAACAATCATTTGTGAGAACATGAGTCATAGTGGAGCACAGTCAAAGGAGGCAGATTTGAAGACTTGTTCTAAGACCATGATGATTCAATAAAAAGGGAAGACTAAAGAGGCTTTCCATGATAATTTAGAAAAGATCATCATCATAAGGGAAGTCTTTTGCAATGAACAAAAGGGACAGTTTGGAAACAATAGAGAACTCACTTGCAGAAGACCAAAGGGAAGATTGGTGATGGTAAGATTGCAAATGACAAAGGACGATGAAAATGTCAAGTTGAGTGCAGTCTTAAATACAAGTAGGATAATCCTTAACTTATGATGAAGGAAAGCACAATAGGGGCAAAACTTAAGAAGTTAGAGAACATTCATACAAATTGCATACACAGTCATGAAGGGTAGAGTCTCATGAAGAAACACAAATGATAAATCCATGAACCTTAAAAAAAATTCTAATACACAAGAAAATGGTTGTAACCTAATGACAATGCATAGACAAATCAAAGTATTGAAGATACTGCCATTTGAATTGTAGTCACAAATGGTAGATTTTACGTGATGACAATTATTATTGAAATAAAATCATAAAAGAAGATGATGCAAAACAAAATAGTAGGCAAGGATGAACCTCTCTTCAAATTCCAAGGGGAAGCTTCTAGAAAAACTAAACCAACCCGAGACTCTAAGCCATCAACAAAATACACAACTATGTACACTTTACAATATTCTCTAGGGGGGCCTACATAAATGAAATAACTAAAATAAATCTTGCCCTATCTTTTTTTGTCTTGGAAATAAGCACAAGAGTCAAAATGGTTTTTCTCTCACAAGCAAGATTTTATATTTTAATCCTTGCAATTGAATGAAACACTGACACAACAAATACTTCTTTACTAGCTAAAATAAGAGACCAATAAATCTGATTCACAAAAATAGGGTAAGTGAACAACCTCTGACACACACAAACAATACATGATTTCATAGATTGAATAACTTAGATGCATGCACAACTACAACTTAAATGAATTATAGTGTTAATACAAAGCCTAACGTTGTTCTTTACTTTCAGTTCAACCAATTTAATCTAAGCACACTAAATGCACATAAAATCTAGATCCAACACTTGAATGACAATTTTTGCAACATAAGCACAACTTCAACTATCATTAACCATCTCTTGTTCCCAAAGCACTTATTTATAGGTTACAAAGAATACTTAATTTTAAGGATTTAAAATAATTATTTATCCCAAAATTCATAGTTTTAAAGCAACCCATAAAAGTTATAGAAAAATAGGAAAGACAAATACTTTGAATTAAAACTATTTTCAACAATAAATAAAATAAAGCAGCCTAATATAGGATCTCCTTATCAGCCAAAAATAGATTATGACCGAAAATAGGCATTGGTAAAAAATTAAAAATAGTAACTTTATGCATGTCTGGTCTCTATGATTTTGATACATTTCCTTGCTTTGAAACTTGATGGATCCTTTAAAGAATTGAAACCCTGAAGTGCCATGAGACTTCACCAATCCAACTTGATGACTTGAATACTTGAATCTGATACCCTTTGTGAAAGTAGGGAAAATATAGAGTTCCAAACCCTAGGGAACTTCATCAATTTTAGAATACAAATTTTTGTATCAGATAAACCCTAGTAGTGGGAATATTTCATAAAACAACATGAGATTTGCATTGAAAATTCCCTTTGTTCCTTGTTGCTCTAACTGTGGTTGCTATTAATTTATGCTTGAAAATTGGAATGATGGAGAAAGCACATAAACTACCCTCATTATCATTAGGAGATCTACTAGTAGGTAACTAAAATGACTATTTAACTACATTTTTTAAGGCTAGAAACCTTGCTATTCAAACCAAGGTACCTATCTTCAACTTTATAGCTAACTATCAATGGAGAGGCACAGTTAAAAAAATTATTGCACACAATATTCTAGACCAAAATAAGCTCATTAATGCACACAACCACTACGAACTCACTAACCCTCATAGTGACTTGATTCCCATTCCTTGTCAAAGAGACTAGATCCTCATTTTGATGCACAGTTAGATTGATCTCCATTTTTTATGACTACTGCCTCCTTAATGAACCTAACACAATGGCTTTAATGGCAATGCAACAAGCCAATATCCCTAAAACAAAACCATTGTCTCTTTTTTGCACTCTTGAAACCCTAGATCCCAAAGCATAATGATTTGAAACATTGTCCAAATGCTAGATTGCAAGGGTTTTGAATCTGAAAACTTCTATTGCATAATGTTACCTCCATAATACATAAAACAAAGCTCTACAAAGCAGCATTTCAAACTGAAATGCACATCAAACACGAAATAAAACCCTAACCCATGGGAATAAGGGAAAGATTCTTCAAATGGATAAAGAAGACATTGATATGCAAGAACATGAAGAAAGAACACTCCCTTATTTGCCTTTTGTAACTCATAAATGAAACAAAGCAACCCCAGGAAGATGGAAAAACGTAGAAAAGAGACAAAGGAAACAACCAACTGTGCAAATGAAGATTGAAAATGCTTAGAAACGTTGCCATGAAGCTGCCCCATGATCTTAGCTAAATGAAACTCAAATAGAAACACTGCAACCTTCCTCTTCAAAGCAACAAACATGAGAGGAGGCATCCATCTTGGAATGGTAAAAGCAACAAGGGTTTTCCTCTTAAAACTAAAACTTTCCTCATGAGCCTGTGTTATTTCAATCCTTTTGCCAAAAAACAAAATTCCCACGCAAGTTTCCCTCCTTTCTTGCAAACTAAAAAAAATAACTTTATCACTTGCTCATTTGATGAAAAAGGTCATTAAAGGATAAAATGCCTTTTATAATGTTTTACCATAAAATAACATTTATTTGCCAAAAAAAAATTTATATAATACAAAAAATTAATATATAAATATAATACAAAATATAATTAATATATTATATATATTTAATATAATAGTAATATAGATTAAATTATATATAATATAATTATATTTATTATTATATTTAATCATATATAAAGGTTATATTATTATTATATATTGTATTCTATAATAAAAATTATTAAATATAAATATAAAATTATTATAATTAATAATTAATAATTAACATATTCTTATATATAATGTAAATTAGATTAATATATAAAAAATATGATAGTTTAATTGATCTTTGGAGAGATTAGGAAAAAGAAAGAGAGATAGAGAGGGAGACAATTCTATATAGAGAGAGGAATATATACTAACACTTGCACCTAAAGGAGGTTCAAGGATTGCACCTAAAGGAGGTTCAAGGATTGCACCGATAGAAAACTATATGTATGTTAATATGTTAGAGTATGTGTTGAAGTTAGGGCTCCCTAACATGCTTCCTCTCTGACCCCATCATGGTGGACTATGGGAATAGCACTATTGATTCTTGATTCCTTAAATGATCTATTCAAGTGGATTGTGACTAAATAAATGACTAATTATTTAGTCATTTTTATTTTTGTGACTAAATAAATGATTGATTATTTACCCGACGATTAAATTAGCCATTTATAGCTGTGTTGCAAAAACTGACTAGAATTGTCATTTTTAGTTGTTGATACTAAAATTTTTAGTCATGTAGTCATTTATTTTCCAAATTATACTAGTGAAATCCTACTGAGAAATTTGTTCCACTCTTACAATTTATATGATTTTTATCTTATTGGCATTTCATCAAATATTTTGCATACAACCAAATATTAAAAATTTATGAATACTAAATCATAATAGTTGCAATTAAAATTTTGAACCATATGTTAATCATTAAACCATGCCCATATTCAAAAGTTTCACATAGATATTTAGTCAAATAATTTGTAAGCTTTCTATATAGCCAAAAATAACTACAAGAGTAATACAACTTGCTATCCTAAAAAATCAAAATTATAAAGATGTAAAATGCTTATTCTTCTAACCTTCAAAGATGCCAAATACACTTGCATTAGGTGCCAATATGATTCATAATGTGAATAACATTGGAAATGGTAGATAGGAGATTGCTTATTGCTAAAATTTGATCATTTAAAAAATTATAAGATCCTCCAAAACTAGAATTTATAGTGCAACTCCTACGGATTCAAACCCATTCTCAAACATCCAGAAACTATATACATGAAATATAACTTAAAGTATAAGAAATTACATATTCATATGTAAATGTCACTTATACTTAAATGTTTATTTCATGTACAACACTAAATCATATGGCCAACAAACAAGTGCAGCTCTAACAAGTATATGAATGACCCTCCTTCAGGAATGATGGAAGACAATATAGTGGCTCACAATGCCCACATCTACTTCTTAAGAAGGAATGCTTGACCTCCAAAATGTAAAGTGACAAACAAGGTGTATACAAAAATTACCACAACTCTTTTTCTATGCTTGGAATAACCTCATGCCCAACAATGTATAATATTTTTCCTCAACAAACACCCATATATCGTGTCCCATGATCAACACCCAATACTTCCTATGGATGGTGCTTGGGAATATAACAAATAAATAAATTATCCACCTATAAATTGGATATTATTTTCCTACAAACCTTCGATAAATTACTACACCCATTATGCCCAATTGTGAATCTCGTGTGAATCCACTTTTGAATTCTTTCTACACACACTATGACTCTGAATGAATCACATAGTATTAGCTAGGGTAGAATCTTCGCCATCGCAACTAATCTTACCTTAGGGTTTCATTTAAGGTGGAAGAGATGAACAATGCTCAATATCATAATGAAAATAGAGTTAAACAAATTGTTCAGGATCCCCTTCTCCTCTAGTTTCCCTTTTTATAAGCATTTTTGGGAACTTTCTGGAAATTATAATTTAAAATCACCTTTTAATAATAATCCTTTAGCTCCATAAAGTGACTTTATTTTATTATTTTATTTTGAGCCTTAAAGTCAATTTAAAATCACTTTTATAAATAATTAATATAAGTTGTCCTTAAATTCACCTTTTGACAACTTAAATATTAATTATTTAATATTTCATTCTCCCACATCCACCCAAAGTTGTGGAAAATAATAAAATAACCCACAAGTGAATTTTGTTAGAGTAATAATTTATTCCACTTAATTAATTACAACATATTGGTTAATTAATTAAGTCACTTATCACTTTAGTTACTTAAGCTAAACTTAGGCACATTAATAATTAATTATATTTATTAATTATTAAGTGTGCACACTAGGGTTTCCTTTTAGGGTTTCCTTTAGGGTTATGCATACATTGCTTTTATAAAACAAATCATCTCATGTAATTTAATGAATTCCTGAATAATATTATTTGCACATCTTCATACAAAGCTCTTGTTTTTTTTTTTTTCTCTTCTATGGAAGGTTTTTATGGTTTGCATGTTTGATCTTGGTTTCTAACATGGTATCAGAGTCTTGATATGCAACCCCTTCTCCAATTTTTGGAGAGGTTCAGTGCAGAGTACTTCAGGGTCCCTTGAGGGTTTCATGCCTTGAGCCTATTTCTGGCTATGGCTGCAAGATCTTCTTGAGTTTGTCTCTCTATTGGGTTCTCTTGCATGGTCACTTTCGACGCATGTTGGAGGAAATTTGAGCTCATTTTTGAGTCCAGGGTTGTCGAAAAAGTCAGGATCAACTTTTGTTTCGCCTAAATCTGACATTTTATGCCAAAGTTATGAGGGTTTGAAGATTTTCCGGATCTGGGAGTTGTGAAGCTTCTGGTGCATTTTCAGGTAGATTAGACATCGCCATCTAATCCAGAGCATCTGAGAGACGAAAATCAACTATAACACGCCCTATTTCAGTATCGAGAGCTTCTAAGACAATTTTTTTTGGTTTCAAAAGTCGTACGGTCTGTGTACGGCCCCTGTGCACGCAATCCGAAAAAAAAAAAAGATCAGGTTTTTTAATATTTTTACCTGCATGCAAAAAAAAAATCATTAGTATTTTTTTCAAAAAAATTAAATAAAAAAAAAAGTTTTTTGAAAGAAAGAAATCAAAAAAGATTTTTTTTGTTTTGTTTTAGGCTTTAAAGCTTGCACACAAGGTACAGGGCCATACCCTAGCGGCAAGCCCAAGTCGGCCCCACGCGCCCACTTGCTTCCTCTCACCGGCGGCCACTTGCATGCAGCCGACGGTTGTTTTAACTGTCGACATTCAAAACTGGTGGTTGGCTCCTTCAATATCGATGGGTCTTCAAACTCAACTGACCTAAACTGGTGCATGCAAATTTCGGTGGCCACTCATAAAATCTGGTGACTCCCTCAGATTTTGGTGGGGAACGGAATATTTCGTTCAGCAGTGAATATATCGGCAACATGTAGGTTCGCAGCGGCCGTCAATTTTTTTTCGGCAGGGGGAATTTTTTTCCAGCGACAGCCAAATGGCTGTCAAATTTAAGCCCGTAAGTCGATAACGTCAGCGGTCGTACGACCCTCTATGCCCCCTTCTAGCCCTGATTTTTCTTCAAGGAGCAATTTTTTTCTTTTTGGCATAACTTGGGCATATGATATTGAAATCGTGCAAACGAGATATCACCAAAAAGTTGGTTTTGAGCACTATCCTGTGGTGCAGTTTATTTTTCAATATTTTTTTATTTAGATGCATTTATTGTTGTTTGAAGTTAGATGTTCATTTATGGCCTCCGAGCTCATAACTTTTTGCCATGACCTCTGATTTTCACTATCTTTACGATGTTGGAAAGGTATTGAGGAGCTCTATGTTGTTGTCCATGCACTTTTTTCTATATCTATCCCACGTTGATTGTTATTCCAAATTTGGCCCGATGGGTGTTTTGGAGATTATTTGGATGTTTTGGCAGTTGGAAGGGTGAAACTTGCATCTTTGCACTTCATTTCAGTATCGCATCATTTTATCTACTGTTGCTTTATGGATTCCAGGGTTGTTCCAGTTTGTGAGTTTTCTAGTGTTCTGTGGCATCAGGTCTATTGTTGCATTATTTTAATTTCGTCTGAGTCCTTTAGTGACTCTCATTTGGTTTCTTGTAAACATAAGTATCTTTGTTTGCTTGTCGTATTCAGGTTCCAATGTTACTCCACAGTGTTCTTCCAGTGCTTCTTTACAACAGGTCATCTCATTGTAGGGGGGTTTTGTCCCACTGGGTTTTTCTTCTCTACCTCATTATTGCATTTGTACGTGGGTACCTGATCAGGCCTTGTTGTCGGGACCCATTCATGCTTTCATGCATCTTTTACTTAGTGTTTTAGCTACTTCCTAAGTTCATCTTAAGGGGGGGTGTTAGAGTAATAAGTTATTCCACTTAATTAATTACATCATATTGGTTAATTAATTAAGTCACTTATCACTTTAGTTACTTAAGCTAAACTTAGGCACATTAATAATTAATTATATTTATTAATTATTAAGTGTACACACTAGGGTTTCCTTTAAGGTTATGCATACATTGCTTTTATAAAGAAAATTATCTCATGTAATTTAATGAATTCCTGAATAATATTATTTGCATATCTTCATGAAAAGCTCTTGCTTTTTTCTGATTTTCTCTTTTGTGGAAGGTTTTTCTAGTTTGCATGTTTGATCTTGGTTTCTAACAAATTTTGATTAAGCAACATAATTTGAAGCGCATTAGAGATCTAACTTTATTAAAATTGATACTTTTTAAAAATATAGTATTCCTCCAAGAAGTTTGAAATGCATCTTGAATGTCAAAATTACTCCTAAAAAGAACCAATAAATTCAACTTGATCTTTCGAACACAATGCCACTATTGGCACTCTCCAAGAAGTTTGAAATTCATTTAAAAAGATTGGCACTCTCCAAGAAAGTTGGAGCTTCTAAAGATGTTGGAAAGGCTATAAAAAGGGGACATTACAACTCATCTTGCAACTTTTGCTTAAGGAGTGAGGAGGAGCTATAAGTGTGCGTAAGAGATGCTTGATATGGACGTGAATGAATAGGATGAGGGACATGAGTAAAGTTGGGAGGAGGCTAAACCACCAATGTTAGAACCCCTACAATCCATAATAGACTAGGTGTGGATACTTAGGGATGTAGGTATGTGAAGAAAGTATAAAGTATATCTCTTTAGATGAATAGAAGATTAATTGCTTTAGTGACTATAAATGGAATTGGATTGTGTGTAGGGATGGTGAGCATGCAGATGACATTGATTGGTGTGACCCTAGAGACCTTGTTGTGAGGTATTTTAGGGGTGATAAATGATGAACGAGGGTGTATTATGAGACATGTCAATATACACCTCTATTTGATCTAATGCTCTAAAGTTGAATAACTTGTTGAGAGATCTCATTGCACTCTATAGTATGATGCACTAATATCCAAATAAATTATCAATAATGAATATTGTGATATTGCTATCAAGATTCAATCGTGTAATTTTACGAGTCAAACTTATTGACCCATATTTCATGAGTGAACACTAGCATTTAAATACCAAATTTCATTTAAATAAATGATTTTTACACACTCATATTTGTTGTTCATGCACAGGTCTGAAAATGGCTTCAACTATAGCAAATGACCCCTCAAATACAATCATTGTTCATTGCAGGAAAAAGATACGAAGCTGGATGCCAGCACCAAAGGATAAAAAATGCACCAAACCCTAGGTGCTTCACAGTTGCAGCTCCCACATCCAAGTTAGGAATGGTACGATCCCTGTGACAATTTGAAAATGCAATAAAATGCCTACAACTCTATTTGAATTGCCTCAAAACTCAATGCCTAACCCTTCTTCACTCAACAATTGCTCCAAATGTCATATATATTGCCACACAAGTCTCCAAATGCAAGGAATAGGTGGTATGACCTGTTTTGGAAAAGGTCAACCGACCAAGGGAAGAATTTCTAATTTGGAAATAACACCACAACCCTATTGTTTGTTATTTCAGCACGAGCTTAAAATATTCAATATTGAAATTCCTCCAAAAACTCCATAATAAAACCTAGGTGTGATTCTTGAATGACAATCACCACAAATTTCCCAAATTGGGTCTTTCATCAATGAAGGAAATGTCGCCTATGAGGGATTTCGTCCTCACAAACCATGAGAAGAATAGTCTCCTCCAAGAACAAGAGAAATATCAAATATCAATCCAACATAATGAGAAATGATCTCAAGAGACATTTTATATCCCCCTCAAAACCCCATGAACACCTTGGGGAAATAACATATTTTACTTTTGAATTAAAATATCCCCTTATAACTCCCTTTTGGGTGCCCAACTTTACTTGCTCAAAAATTTAGTTTATAATATTTCCTTATGTCTCCCATGGCCCTTTTAATAAAGTAACATTATAAAATAAATAACATGTTGAATATTTAATTTAACCTTAATAACTTCATGTTATTTAAAATAATTGGACTGGATCATTTAAATATTAAAATATTGACATCAACTGTTCCTACCGACACTACTAAAATAACAGGATTGACAACTGGCTCCATCAATGCTTGAGACTGACTTACTAAAAATAGTATGGAATAAATCGATAAAAAAAACTCCAGAAAAAGGTGTTATGCAACTCCCAACCACACCATGCTAGATAAATGGACAACAAAGTTCCCTAACCATAACCCCATTAGCCTACGAGAACAACCAAATAGACTAACTCTGCCAAACTGTTATATAGGCTAGGAAGGGGACATTACAGTCCACCCTTCCCAAATTTTATTTTCCTCAAGCAATCTCAACTTTGGATGCTATAGAATCTACTCATTTTCCCAAGTTGCATCCTCCACAGGCAAGTTTTTCCATTTGACCAAATACTCCTTAATAACCCTCTTTCGAAGAGTCAACTCTTTGGAATCAATAATGGCCTCTAAAATCAAAATCAACTTATCCTCCTCATCCAATGGTGGAAACTCTAATGAAGGGACCACATTGTGTCTTAGCACCTTCTTAAGCCTGGATACATGAAATACATTATGAACCCTGCTACTAGCTTGTAACTCAAACTCATAGGCAACCTCCCCAATCCTCCTGGACACCCTGAAAGGACCATAAAATCTACACTTTAGCTTCTCAACACCACTCTTCTTGAGAAAAGATTGTCTATAAGGCTAAAGCCTCAAATACACCATGTCTCCGACATCAAAACTATGCTCCACATGATGTTGATCAACATATAACTTTTGTTGATTCTGAGCTTGTTGCAAGTTCTTCAAATATTTTATAACATCCTGACTTTCTTGCAACAAATCTCTAGCCTTAGGCACTCTACTATCTCCAAAAAGCAAATCCAAAAATTTAGGTGCCTCATATCCATAAAGAGCAATGAAGGGTGATATCCTAATTGACATGTGATAAGTGGAATTATAGTAGTATTCACCAAGATGTAGCTACTTAATCCAAGCTCTCTACTGCCCTAATACATAGTTCCTGAGATACCCTTCCACCCATTTTTTGACTATCTCAGTTTTCCCATTTGTTTGTAGATGGTAGCTCATGTTGAGAGTGAGATTTGTCCCACTCAACTTGAAAAGTTCCTGCCAAAAGAGACTTAGGAACTTGTCCCTATCACTCACTATACTCCCTGGCATCCCATGTAATTTGAAAAATCTCCCTGAAGAATAAATCAACCACTTGAGTTGTAGTGTATGTCACTAAAATAGCGAAAAAGTGTGCAAATTTGGTTAACCTATCAACCACTACATATATGCAATCCTTGTTCTACACCTTAGGCAACCCAGTGATAAAATTCATGGAGATACATTCCCATTTCTGATTGGGAATGGGCAAGGGCTAAAGTAAACCAGTTGGATAAGTGTTCCCATTCTTATTCTACTGGCAAGTAAGACTCTCTCTAACACACTAAAATTCATCTTTGCATGCCTCAATCACTGTTTTAGGTTCAACTTTGGAAAGCAAACATAATTTTACTTGTTCTTTTGTCATGCTAACCTTTCTTCTTGTTAATACACCTCATATTTTGTCACTAATGACTTGATCTTGAGAATTATTTGTCTACACATACTTAGGGGTCTTAGGGATCTTTTCCAAAGGTTCTTCCTCTTCAACTTGTACTTCTTTTTCCTTACCTTCATATTTCTCTTCTTCTTTGCAAGAGGACTCATCTAATTCATATCCATCTATCAGCACTAAACTTTTATGTAAGTCTTCATACACTTTTACACTTACACTTTCAACAATTCTTTTTAGCCTCTTGTTGTAGCACCAATAAGCCTTGATTTTTGTAGAGTATCCAAGGAAGATTCCTTCATCAGACCTTGCATCAAAATTTCCTAAGTTTTCTTCATCTCTTTTGATATAGCACTTGCTTTCAAACACTCTAAAATATTTGACAGTAAGAGTTCTTCCATACCACAACTCATAGGGAGTCTTTGAACTGTTTGTCCTTTCTTGCACTTTTTTAAGTATGTAGACTGAAGTATGAATTGCTTCTCTCTATTAGACATCCAGTAGATTTTCTTCCTTCATAATTATCCTTGTTACTTCTTGAATAGTCTTATTCTTCCTTTCCACCACTACATTCTGCTAAGGAGTCCTAGGAGTTGACAAATGTCTCTTTATTCCATGATCTTCACAAAAACTATTAAACTCATTAGAGGTGAACTCTCCACCTTTGTCAGATCTTAAACATTTGATTTGCATATCCATTCCATTCCCAACCATAGCTTTAAATGCCTTAAACTTATCTAGAGCTTTTGATTTTTCTTTGAGAAAAGTTACCCAAGTCATTCTAGAGTAATCATCAATCAACAACATGAAATACCTATCACCTTCAAAGATTCTTATTCTTGTAGGTCCACAAAGGTCTATATGAACCAACTCCAAAGGTCCTATGGTAGAATATTCTTTGGCATTGAACCTTTTTCTTGTTTTCTTCCCAACCTAACATTCCTTACAAACTGCATTTATAGGCTTTGTAATCTTTCGAAAATCTCTTACAGATTGAGCAGAGCTGATTCTAACTAGGCTATCAAAATTGATGTGATGCATTCTTCTATGTCATAGCCAAATTTTATTGATTTAAGTCATAAAGCACGTACCATTAGCACCCTTAAGCTAATAAACATTTCCATCTATCCTTTTTTTTACAACTAGAGTTCTAGATCCTTTCCCGATCTCACAACCACCATCTTGAAATACAAAATTATATCCTTTGCTACACATTTTTCCTACACTTATAAGATTATGTCGAAGACCCTTAACATAAAGAACATCATCTGCATTATGCTTTCCATCAAAACTAATTGAACCTTTTCCACATATCTCAGTAGATGTATCATCACCAAAATTAACAAGACCACCTTCAAACTTTTCAAGTTTAAAAAACTTACTCTTATCACCTATCATGTAATTTGAGCATTCGTTGCGAACAATCCAGTAGTTGTTGTCTTCTCTAGCATTAAAAGAAGTCACCATAGTTTTGTTATGACTTGCTTCTGAAGCAACTTCCTTCATACATCTCTCAAAATTAGCAAAATTAGTTCTAACATTTAGAGCCATGCACAAACATTCATCATTTTCATCATCTGGGTAATCAGATTCATCATTAGATATACTGACATCTTTAACATTGTAACTTATCTTAATTGATTTACCTTTATTCTCCCTAAATCTATCATTTGAAGCTTTGATTGGACATCTTGAAGCATGATTACCTATATCTCCACAATTAAAACATTTGAAAGTTAACTTATCTTTGGATTTTCCAATGCCCTTTTTCAATCTCATAAATTTTGCTTCTAGCTCATCAAACTCATCTGGATCAGATTCCTCATTCTTCTCTGCTTTTCTAACTTTAAAAACAATCTCTTTTCTTGAATCACTTGGACCAAGCTCTCTCAATTTAAAAGTAGTTAAAGCACCAAACAACTGATCTCTAGAATAATGATCTAAATTATAAGCTTCTTCAATAGTAGAAACCTTATGACTACAAGATTTAGGAAGAGTTCTTAATACCTTCTTTACCCCCTCATCTTCTTCAATTTTTCCACCAAGGCCTCTAATGGAATTGACAACTTTGTCCACTCCATGCATGTAGCCTATAATATCCTCATCTTCTGTCATCCTTAGGGTTTCAAACTTAGTCTTCAAAATTTGTATTTTTGTTTGCTTGACCTTATCATCTCCTTCATAGATACTTTCCATCTTTTTTCAGACATCACCAATAGTTTTAAGACTCATAACCTTCACAAGTTATAAATTAGAAAGACCACTCAAAAGAGCATACCTTGCTTTTCCATTGTTCTCATATGCCTTGATCTCATCATTAGTACTCAGACCATTTGCAAGCATTGTATATCCAGTTTCAATATACTTCCAAACTCCAAACCCTAGAGAAATAATGAAACCTTCTATTATGGTCTTGTAGAATGCATGATTAGATCCATCAAATAGAGGAGCCTCCTTATGTACCATACTAGATCTACCTCCAGTGGTTAATATTTCTTCTAAGGATCCTTGCTCTAGTACCAATTTTTGAATGCATAAGACAATTGAGAAGGGGGTGAATGAGTTGTACATTAAAACATCAAAACCCTCATTTACATTCAGGTCTGCATTAATCCTTAAACCCTTAATAACCATTAAACTATTGTCATGCATTAGCAGAATATAAACATAAAAAATAGTAATACAAACACATCCATACACATGAGAACACCGAATTTACGTGGAAAACTCAAGAAGGGAAAAACCATAGTGAGGATTAGCTCACAATATAAAGTAATTACAACACTGAATACAATAGGCTCACTGCCCAAAAGAAGGAAGGGTTCACTGCCAATGGCTCATTGCCAGATTATAAAGAAGATATAAGATTGTTACAATGAGAAATCCATCTCAGAGCAACAAAAAGAGCCACCATTGCTTCACAAGAACATTCACACTCTCTCTATAGAATGTAGACACCTTATTCTCATTGCTTCTAGTAGCCTTAGGCATTAAAGCTCACAATGCATTTCACATCTCAATACTTCGCATCAAACATCTTCTTTTACACTTATTTCCTCCATCAATTCATTACACATGTATACCATCTTCAACCTTGGAAATAATCTACAAGGTCGGCTATGCACCTCAAACGTGCAAATTCAAATTAGTTTGGCACCAAAACATTCTCATGGTGGAGAGGAATGAAGGTGAAGTACATCACACCTTAACTCGGACATAAATCCACATACACACACCTCACCATGCTTGCACAAACACTGCAACATATCCATAATTAGTGTAAACACCCAAGGTCAGTCAAACCTGTGTTAACACCATTAAACATTTAAATACACACTTTCTCAAATCTATAGACAAATTACGGACCACACACAACACTTAAACACAATCTAGAATATTCCATCAAGACCCTGAAATCCAACAGATCCTTCACAACATCATACACCTGAATAACATACTCATTCTATACACCAGTTAACCTTCCACACACTATAACAAATGAACCCAACCTTGTGGAGAATCAAAACTTAAAAAATTCATACCAAAGATGTATATGAGAAACATAAGCACACTTCCAGATCCATAAGACCAGAAACCACAACACGCAGAAATGCAGAGAAAAACCATTTCTCCCAAATAGTATTGCATCACAATTCACACATAGGTAAACACAACTTCTTCAGTTGAATGATCCAAAACATGAAAATATACATATAACACCTCTGAACACCTTTGATCAACATATCTGAACCACACAAGCAGATCTTCAACCATGAAGAAATGCAAAGAAAAGCACTAACACCACTCTACCACACTGAACACTCTTTACCACATTGTCTCCTCTTTTATTCAAATTTTCTCAAAAGCACTTGGAAACCAAGCACCACAAACACCATCTCAACATCTGCAACACCTTCTCATCATCTCAACCACACAAGATATTGAACATCCACAAACATATGCTCATCAAAGCAACACTAGAGGTTGACATTTGTGATACTACTAATGACAACATAATGCAATTGATCAAAGCATCTCCATAGATTGAGATCAATGCAACAAAAAAGATTTATTGACATCAATGACAACACAACTTCCAACAATGTGTAACTTGCCCTTACAACTCTTTTTATGTCCAACATATTTTCACATTTTCCAATTCAAGAGACCTGAATTCCAGAGGCCGTAACTTTTGATTTGAGAGGTTGATATATGAACCATTTGAACTATTGGAAATATTGTGAAGTGATCTATCAATATATAACCACTTTTTTGGTTACACCCACTTTTGGAAAAAAAATAGCCTCTAATTTCCTCAATTTTGACTTTAAGTTAAAAAAAGAAACATTAATATCTTGCAATCTAGACATGATCTTGTATTGAAACTTTATCGGCATTTTTATTTGGCAATTCCATAGCTTCGAGGAAAATTTTGGACCCATCCATGCTCAAATGTAAACTTACTATAAATAATAACATTTTTTAGTTGCAAGGTTGAGACACCTTTTCCTAATGGTATGGATTTTTGGAGTTTGGTCGTGGATAACTAAGTATGATCAATTATTTGATATCATATTTGTAGCATATGTATATGCTCAACTCATTTTTTTGTTATTTCAATAAGTTATTTATCTTTTTATGTTGTGAATTAGTAACCCAATGGATTATGCATTAGTCCTAGCAGGTAATGATCCACCATATGTTTAAAATAAATAAAATATTTCACTAATATCTTAGGAGTATGAAATTAGCTTGTATGCATCTCATGCTTTAATATTTCAACTAAGAAAACATTCATAGTGAGCCTTTAGTATTATTATCATAGAGAAACATGGTTTGCCTGTCCACATCTTGTAGTTGTATAATGATGTCATCTTCAACTTAATATGAGCTCTTATTTTTAGTAGGTTAGTCTTTGGTCTATTGATATCCTTTGGACCAATTGTACATTAGGTACTAATTTAGCACTTTCAACTTGTTCATCTTGATTTTTGATTAATTATTCAAACATATAAAAAGTGAAACCCTAGGATTTGGCACTTTTTCAAATGGTTTCAATAGATATCTAAGGGTAGTGGGGTTACCACTAATGAACATTACTTCATAACTCTCTAATGAGCATGTCCATATCACATCACATTAATTTTGATAACCTGGTAAGAATCAGTTCTATTCGAGCTGTGAGAGATCCGACAAACATTACAAAGCCTATCAATGCTATCTGTAAGGATTTCCAAATTGGAAAGAAAGCAAGAAGAAGCTTCAAAGTTAAAGAAATTATATTATCAAACTATTGGAATTAGTGCATACAGATATTTTTGGTCCTACAAGAGTAAGAATCCTTCAAGGTGACATGTATTTCATGCTATTGATTGATGATTATTCTATAATGACATGGGTCACTTTTCTCAAAGAGAAATCAGAAGCTCTAAACAAATTTAAATCATTCAAAGTTATGGTTGAAGAATGAAATGGACATGAAAATCAAATATTTGAGATCTAACAGAGGTGGAGAGTTCACCTCTAATGAGTTTAACATCTTTTGTGAGAATCATGGCATAAAGAGGCACTTTTCTACCCCTAAGACTCCTCAAAAAATGGGAGTGCTTGAAAGAAAGAATAGGATTGTTCAAGAACCTGCAAGAACAATGATGAAAGAGGAAAATATATTGGAAGTCTACTGGAGAGAATAAATTCATACTGTTGTTTATATACTTAACAAAATTCAAGCAAGAACAAACAACACAAAGACTCCCTATGAGCTATGGTATTATGGTTTCTCACATGTCATGCAAAGATGACATATCTTTGCAAATTCAAACACTCACATGGAAAATATAGGACATTCACATTGGAAAGACTAAAAAGTCCTATTCGGTCCAAGATCTATGTCCTTATCCATTTGATTGAAGCATTACAATATACCATTTCCCCTAAATTTTGAGATACCTAAATTTGAAAAATACAAGGGATGTGGTAATCCAAAGGAGCATATTAGAGAGTTATATGTTGCATTTATGGAAGTATCCTACAATGATTCCTATCTTATGCATCTCTTCACAAGAAGTTTGGGAGGGCAAGCAATAGAGTGGTTTTCACACCTATCTCCAGGAACCAAAATATTTCAAGAGATTATAGATCAATTTGTAGCCCATTTTTCCTACAACATTAATGTAGATGTAACCTTGGAGGAACTCTATACCATTAAACATAACAAGGGAATTTTTTTTGCATCATTCTTATAACAATGGAGACATAAGGAAAGAAAATGTAAATGGCCCATACCCGAAAAGAAATAGGTAGGAATCATTGCAAGAAACTTGAATATAGATTTAACCTTTTAATTGAGGATGCAATGTGTCATAACATTTGAGGAACTTATAACCAAAGGGCTAAACATTGAGAGGGCCCTCATCATCAAAGGAGACATATAGATTTATAACGATGATCTTCCATCATCTAGTTCCAGTGACAAACCTTGTATATGGGATAAAAATAAGAGTGTTACTAACAATGGCATAGTAGATGCAAAATTTGGGATTAACACTCCACCAAAATCTAATACACAACAACAAAACAATCAACAAATGGTTAACAATTCCAACCCCCCAAGACGACCACCACCTAAAAAAAAAAATTACCCCCCATGATGCAAATACACACCCTTGGGGGAGCCTATTGAATAGTCCTACACAAGTTGATTCAATCCAATCTAATCATGCTCCTAGACTTTATACACTATAATGAACCTCAATTCAAACCTCCGTTGTACAAAGACGAAGATCATTGTGAGTTTCACCGAACTAAGGTAAATAAGACTTCAAATTGTATGAGACTTAAGAATGTTATCCAAGACATTATTGATCAAGGCGAGGTGAGGATTGATCAACAACCCGGGAATAAGGATCTTGGGATATACAAGACCCCGATGCCCAATCACAACAAGGGTAATGATATTGGAAAGGGAAAAGGTTATAACCAAGTCAGTTACGTCCATGACAATGTTGTAGGGACATGTGACCATCAAATTTTTGTAATCATGATAAAATGACCTAATCTTGAGTTTGGAGTCACCACACGAAGGGGGAAAGTAACCATTCAAGGGGCCTCTTCACAACCTATAACCCCATCAAGGTCAAATCCCACCGATTATAGTCTCTTGGATCAACTTAACAAAATCCTTGCTCAGATTTCCATTTTGGAACTGTTGAAAATCTCCCCAAAACATAAGAACATCCTAAAGAAGGCTCTTTCCTAATTGATCATACCTAATGATATTGATATTTAGCAATTCCAAGCTATGTTTGGATACATCACATCCATTCTATTGAGAATTACCTTCCATCGCACACATCCCATAATCACGCATTACACCTCGAACTCTACATCCAATAGAACAAAGTTAAGAGTCTTGGCAGATGGAGGTGTGGGCCTAAACATTTGTATCGTTCAACTGATAAAGAATCTAGACTATTATGAAGATGTAATTGAAAAAGCATGTTGGCATTTAAATTCGCACCTTTGGTATGCGGATTTGAAAACGGACAACTATGCACAGCACCTCTCAAATCTTGCTGAGGGGAAGCTCCCTCTTGCTGATGGTGTTTGAAAGAAAGTAAACTAAACTAAGTTGCCTATCTTTTTTATCAGCTTAGAGCACAAGGTTTTTTAAACACAATCGCGGCAGCTGAGATTTTCTGATATAAGAAGTTCAACTATGACTAACTTAAACTAAAGACGTTCCTAACCTCTCAAGTAATAGCAGAGCAAGAGAGTTTAGAAATTAACAAGGTAGATCTTCTGACAAAATACTTTGATAAACTCTATTCCAACAAACATCTACACACTTCAATGTAAGCTGAAATCTAGATCATAAAAGTAGAACATAAATAACAAAAATCTGAGATTTTCGACCAAGGCAAAGGAGGCTCATGATTTTATTACTCAAATCTTTGAAACAAAGCTCACTTCTAACATGCCTTGAACAAGAAATTGCAGCTAAAGAGGCTTGCAAACTTATTCTTAACACAATAGAAAACAACAATCACACTAACTCCTTGTTGGCTAAAGAGGCTCAACAATTTGCTATCACAACACAATTGAACAATACTTGAGCAACAAATAGAAGGCACAATAGGCTCGGCGTTTTGTTCTCACTAGCACGGTTAAAGAAACTAAATGAGCAAAGGCTCTTATTTATAGAGAAGCAGAGGAGTAGGGAACCCTAAAATCTCCTTGCTTTCACAATCTAGGGCTTGCTCAGCAAGCAAGCTTTATTGCTAAATCTAGAAATAAGATAACATCTAAAACCCTAAGAAAGCAGAAAAAGTGGGAAACGCCAACTATTACATCTTATCTTCTTTCTATCCTCAAAGAATGGATAAGGATTATTCCAAGAATAGAAAGAAAGCGGGAAAGAAAGCTTCTAGAAGAAAGCTGCTTTAAAGCTCGATCACATCGCTAGGAAGTTAGAGATTGTGTCCCGGTTCGGTGCATCTATGCCATCAACAGCAAAGCACCGCTTTTCTAGGATATCTTCAGCATCTGCAATAGACCTCAGGAAATCTTCGACCTCATTGGCCGCTTTATCGAACTTTGCTGACATCATCGAAATATGACCGATCCTACCGCCAACTGGACTGCAACTATGAACAACATTCTGAAACTGATCTTGCACTTCCTCAAGCCCGATGTAGGAACCATCTTCAAGACTGTATTGAGAAGGGATTTCTATGATGAATTCGCTGATGAAAAGAAGAGCTTCAACCACCCTTTGTCTGTAGGCGATGAATTCCTCAGATATTCTCTCATAGGTTTTAACTTTGAAAATATGACGCTCCCTCCAAGCAAGAATTTGTCTCTTGTGTTCTCTTGAAACTGTTGAACTGTAAGCCGTGTCTAAATCAACAATGATAATCTCATGTCTCAGTTTTACTTCAGCCAGTGTCTGTTCAAATCCTTGGATGCCTTGACGTAGCTCATGAGCGTCTTCCCTTAACTGGAACATTCCCTTACACTGGACACTTTGATGCCAAGACCTGGGGCAGCAACTGGGTCTGCCCAAGAAGTCTCTTTCCCACAAATGACCAGCTGTCTTAACTGATGGTGATCAGCTGGTGTCTCCAAGACCTGGGGCAGCAACTGGGTTGCTTGTGAAGAACCATGGATAAGGTTAGAAATGAAAAGCCTGAGCTGCTGATTTTCAGCCTTGAGGGCTGCCTTGTCTTCTCCATCTTTAAGCACTCTTTCTTGAAGGTTTTCAGATACAACTTTGAAGAGACTCAAATCTGCATGTCTGGTATTTCTACCGAGATTAGCCTTGACCATGACGAAATCATCCATATTCACCTCATCCCTGTTCTTGTCTTCTGGGGGCACTGCAGTCTCCATGACTATCTCGTTATAAGGATTCCTATCAAAGTGAACTTGCTTATTTGCCTTCTTCTTAGGAGGTTCCTGATAGATGTTATCGAGATCATCAACACTCACTTGATATGAAGGCCTTCTCCTAACCCTTCCTAAGGAGTTCTCAAGCTAAGACACAGTAGTATCTTTACTAACTTCCTCAGGAGGTGCAACTGTAATCTCCTCATCATCTTCAATATCAAGGTCGATGTGAATCGGTGAAGAACCTGTCAAAGGTACAAAAACATGTGTCGAAGGTGGCTCCTCTGCTTCATTTTGAGGTACGGGCTCGTCAGGAGGAGTTTCTGAGGCTGCTCCTTATGACTATGCTTGAGAAATCCAACCTTCTTTTTACATTTTTATTTGATCTACTACCTTTGACGCCATCTTGAGACTGACTTTTGCCCTTCCCTTTTGACTGTGCTAAGAAGAGGGAATTGTCCTTGGCGGCTCTACTACTGGAATGGAGTTCTTCCTTTTAAGGATTAGGAAAACCTTACTATGCTTAAGGACTTGTCTTGTCCTGTCTTCAACTGAAAGAGATTCCTTGTTTGCCCAGTTAACTTGTGGTAAGGGCTGATCTTCAATTCGTTTCTGAGTGTACATCGGGAGAAGCACGTCTTCATCATCATCTGATAGCCCTTCTATATCTTCATTTAAGCAGTCTTTCATCTGATGGAGAGTGAGCCTGCTGTAACTACGCCTCCGCACCTCGAACTCATCTGTACAATTAGCCCAAAAATCTTCAAGTGCGGCTATATGATCATAGTTCTTCTCCAATCGGCCAGCGTAGACACCATGAGGATCAAAAGATCGCCTCTCGCTGTAGGACTTGAGGCCGAATTTATCTAACTCTTCTCCTATTGTCTTGGCATCTGTAGCAGTCCTGCATGTATAAATTCCCAACCCTAATGGAAAGTGGAGGGAGGGTTTCCTTCTGTTCCTCAAGACTGTGTGGACACCGTGAGCCTGCCTCAAGAACTCCATGAAGATGACCTCATCTAACGGATACCTTGGCGCGGGGCACCTGAATAACCATAGACTCTGAGGTAGGTAAAGGTAGGAAACTGTATAAACCAATCCTCCCATTCCGCCATTGCTGCCTTGGCAACTGAAGAGATGCGGACGTGCAATTCGTTGTCTAGGTCCCGCACTGTGTACATCAAGAAGGCCTCGTTCACCCTTTTGTAGTGGTGCAACGACTTTGTGAACTCCAACTGGGGATAGTAGTTATATATGTGTTGTATGCTCAATGATCCCTCGGTGTTTAACCCTCTGAATTGACCTTGATAGGCCACCAGGTAGACTAGGTAAGACACCATGTGGAATACATGAAACTGGAAGTATTCTGTTATTTGCTGATGTAGGTAGCCACTAATCAAAGTAGGCCAATCATAGAACTCGGTTTTCTTCATGATGTGAGGAATGGCGTAAAACATCCAAGGTTGGAACTTGGTGGGATCTTCTGAGCCAGTGACCCTGTTGAGCAAAGTGATGATGATGGCAATCTCGTCCTTGAACTCCCCTCGCCCAACGTTCTTTGGCAAGGTCTTATGTTTTTCTTTCATCCATCTCTACGTAATCTTCTTGCTATATTTATCTTTATGCATATTCCATATCCTTTCGCATTCACCCTTTGAGAGAGTAACGCTTTCAGGCCACGGGGGAATGGAAAAACACTTTTCGATCATATCAGGCTTTAGACTGCAAATCAATCTGCCATCTGGGATCTCTCCTTGTAGTCGGGTTATAATGCTTAATGCAAGCGATTACGAACTCAAGGCTCTGAACTGATATAGGAATTGACGCTGCAGCGAGGAGTCCAGAATGTCCCAGGTTCTTGATTGAAGTGTTGCCTGCTCTCTCCAAGGCATGTAGATCAAACACCGGCTTGATATGATGCAAGTCTGTCTCAGCTGTTTTGATGTAATTGTGAAAGAGAGCTGATTCAGTCTTGAAAACATTGGGAGTGTACTCCATTTCGGAAAACTCGAAGAATGACTGTAAACTCACCTAGGTTCAGACAAGTCTTGAGCAACTTCTATTTTTAGAATGCTAATTTTTGTGCTCTAACGGACAAATTTTTTGAGAAATTTTTCTGAGATATGGGTTTTGTTTAGAATATCGATGCAAGACAATCCCAGATCGTCCATTTTTGAAATCTTGAATTTTACCTGAAAAAGCAGCAAACCCTAATTTCTTCAATTTTTCCCGAAAAAAGCTGGCATCTGGGTTTTGTTCATAACAAGATTAGAAATGGACCCAGTTGATTAGATTTGTAAAACCCTGATGTTTGATCAAAAAAGCAGCCAACCCTGGATTTTGAACTTTCTTGAAAAAAGCTGCGACATGGGTTTTCTTCAGAAGACTGATTGGAAAGGACCCAGATGGTTGAAATTTGAATGCACTGAAGTTTTCACTGACATGCAAAATAAAAACACTTGCTGCAACTTGATGAAGTTCTTAAAAAATTCTTCAGAAGATTAAGGCAAAAAGACCCAGATGACAGAAAAAAGGAAAGCCTTGGCCTTCTGCTTAAAAAATTTGATCTTCTGGAACAAAAAGCTTGAAAAAGCAAGGGTTTATGCTTGCTGATCTGAAAAATCTGATGTAAAACCAGCAAAGATGGATTCTTGAATCACAAAAATTCTTCAAACTTGTTGCTCCAACTTTCTCCTCTGGATGCTACTTGCAAAAATAATGAAAAATACATGAAAGAATGATGTTAAATAGACTTTAGGGCTTTGGATTAGGTTTTGCTTTCTTTGCTTTTATTTCCAAAACCCTAAAACTCAGCTTCCTTGAACTTGGACGCCACCTTCCTCTTGCAATTTTGAATTTTTTTTGAAAATCTCAAAAAATTCTCTAAGGCATGAACATTTAGGCGCCCTTCTTCACCTGGGGCACCCACTTTTGCCAGACTTAGCCAAATTTTGATATTTTTCATTTCCTCTCGTTCTACTTCAGCTTGGATACCCCCATTCGGCGTTGAATTCCAGATGACTAAGTAATCTGATATTTGTACCGCTTGAATCCATCACGGAGCTGGCAGAGAACTAAACAAGTTTGACTGGAGGCGAAAACCCTAATTCTGACATTTGATGCCCTAAAAAGATGGGCGCCTTTCTTCAACAGGGGCGCCCATGTCTGGCAGTGTTAGAAAATTTTCTTCATCTTTCATTTTCTTCTCCGTTCTTCATGCATGGTCATCATTTCATCTTCTGTTGAATGCTTCGAACGTTGGATCTGACGCTTGGCAGCTGGCTGACCTCCAGTGATGACCTCGGAGCTCCAGATATACTTCTGAAAAGCAAAATAGACCCAGTAGGGCAAAACTAATTATTTTGAGATTCTGACTGCACCAGTCTGATGTGGACGTATTTTGAGCCAATCAAAATCAGTTCGGACCCTGTCGGACCAACTTTCTATTTTTAGAAAATTTTGCCAGTATCCGTTTCGAAAGAAACCCAAAAAACATTTACTAATTTTAGAAAATTTCTAAAAATAGCAGTTTTCCTAAAATTTAGGGATGAAAAACTGAGATCTGGGTTTTGTAGATTAAGTTGCTCTTAGCAGACCCAGATCGTCAGATTTTGAAAATTTAACGTTTTAACCCCTCATGCAAGACATGTACACCCAAATTTTGACCTTTTTGACTGATTTGACAAGACTTTTACTTATTTCTTCAAAATATCTAAGTGTAACAAAAATTTTAATTTTGGGGTACAACAAAGCAAAAGGTGTCATTATCAAAGCATATGATGACAATGAATGAAGTTCAAAGGGAACAATCAAGATACTTATACAAGTGGGACCAGCCATTGCAGAGACAACTTGTCAAGTTCTAGATCTTGATTTACCTTACAATATCCTTCTTGGCCGACCATGGGTTCATGCCATGCAAGTTGTATCATCAACATCAACATATCACCAATGTATCAAATTTCTATACGAGAATAGAGAGGTAGCAATTTATGGCGATCCAAATCCTTTTTTATATTGCAAAAGTATGGAGGGGAAGTATTACAAGGTGCTATAGGTACCCAATAACAATGAAGTTTTAGTACCCTCATCCTGTGTCAACCCATCCAAATTGGTATCTACATCTGAATCTGAGTCATCAATGTTGTAAACTATCCTAGAGATCAAAGTGCTTATCAAGGACAAGGGTTGTGGAGATTATAATTTAAAAGACTCTTTTGTCATAGAACTTCCACTTTCTCCTAGATCCTATGGTAAACCTCAACACATTGACAAGGTGACAAAGATAATCAAAATAACACCAACCACTTTCACAAAGTGGGGAGATCTAAACAAGGAAGTCATAGATGAAGAGAACACATAAAAATGGATATATCAAGATGAAAAAGAAGAGCCTCCACTCCTCGTGGATATCAATGATAAAGGGCTCCAATGATGAAAGGCATGGGATACAATGGAAAAGGAAAACTTGGTCTAAATAAACATGGCTTGCATGAACAAGTATAATTCCTAAGAAACGTCCAAAGAATCTTGGTATTGGATTCACCTTGATAAAAGGTGTGACCCTTCTTGGCAAAGGTTCTTTAAATAAGGAAGTCAAATATTGCTCTTGGTTAAATACATCAAATGATGAAAACATCGACAACTTCCCCATTGATGTTATAGACCTATTTGAGGATACCTCCATTTTCATGTGATCACCACAACATCTTTCCAATCCTCTATCCAAAACACTAAATTGAGACTCATCTATTTGCAAATCATCAACTAGGACCATCAAGGACCACCAATTCTCGATTCTTTCAAAAATGATGAGGCTATCGCTGAATTTATGAGGCTTTGAGATCGCATACCATTTGAAGATCAAAAAGAAGCTTTTGACATTGAGCTAGACACCTAGGCATAATATGGTGATATAGTTGAATCCCTTGGTCATAAAATTAAAAAATTGAAAATATTAACTCAATCTCCAAGTGAAAACCACACTATGGCACTTTCTAATACCAAAACAGTAAAAATGAAGGATGTATCTAAGGGTGAAAACCTCTCTGAGGCATCTAAGGATGAGGGATTCAATCTGCCTAGTATTGTGACAAATCAAGAAAAATCAATAGTACTTGTAGAGGCATCAAATCCAGTCAATGTAGGAACAGATGAAGCACCATAGGTCACCTTCTATGCCTCTTCACTAGATGATGAGGAGTAGAACAACTTGGAAAATTTCCTTAGAGAGTAAAAAGTCAACTTTTCTTGGTCCTACATAGACATGTCAGGGCTATACACAACAATAGTTGTTCAACATCTCACAGTACATCCTCAAGCAAAGCTAGTGAAGCATAAATTGAGAAAAATGCATCCGAAAATCACATTATTGGTCAAGGTGGAGTTACAAAAGATTATTTATGTAGGTTTATACAACCAATCGATTATCTTGAGTGGGTTTCCAACCTAGTTCTAGTTTCCAAACCCATTGGGGGCATCATGATATGCATAGACTTCAGAGACTTGAATAAGGCATGTCCCAAGGATGGATTTTTGCTCCCCAACATAGATATCATTGTAGACCTAATAGCTAGACATGAAATTCTCTCGCTCATAGATGAATTCTAAGGGTATAACTAGATAATGATAGCTAAGGAAGACCAACATAAGACGACATTTGCATGTTTGTGGGGAACTTGTTGCTGAAATGCGATGCCTTTTGGTCTTAAGAATGTTGGAGTGACCTATCAGAGAGCTATGACCTTAATATTTCATGACATGATCCAGAAGACCCTAGAAGACTATGTGGATGATATCTTGGCTGAATCAATAACAAGGGACATCTAGAAGTCTTGGTAAAAAAATTGATATACTTGAGAAGTATCAGGTAAGGTTGAACCCTAAGAAGTGTGTCTTTGGATTCACTATAGGTAAACTCTTAGGATACATTGTATCACGAAGGGGAATCAAAGAGGACTCGGTCAAAGTCAAAGCAATCATGGAAATACAACCACCACAAACTCTCAAGCAACTCTATAGCCTAGAAGGAAAAATTCAATCCATTAGAAGATTTATTAAACAACTGGCGAACAAGTGTCACCCATTCACCCATCTCCTTCACAAGGGTGTGGCCTACAAATGGGATCAACATTGTGAGTAGGAATTCTAGAAACTAAAGGATTATCTAGAGACACCACCTGTCCTAATGCCACAGATAGCAAGAAAACCATTAATCTTGTACATTTCAGCCACCTCAACATCTCTAGGGTCTCTCTTGGCTCAACATGATGAAATAGGAAAAGAGATGGCTATATACTATATTGGCAAAACCTTGGTAGGATATGAACTCAATTATACATCCATCGAAAAAACTTGTTTAGCAGTGGTGTTTGCTTCCCAAAATATTAGGCACTACATGCTCTCCCATTAGGTTAAACTCATCTCTAAGGATGATCCACTCAAGTACTTGTTGTCAAAAGCCACTCTCAAAGGTCGTATGGAAAAGTGGGTAGTGGTCCTTACTGAATTTGATATATAATATATTGATCGTAAATCTATAAAGGATAGGTCATCACATATCAACTAGAATAATCCCCAATGTACGTAGAAAATCCTTTGGTATCAAAGTTTTATTATGAATCAATATTCACCCTTACCTCAATAGATCAATGGAAGTTGTATTTTGGTGGTTCCTACACACAACATGGGTCTCGAGGAGGCATTTTATTCATCACCCCACAAGGTGATTGTATCCCCAATTATTATAGGTTAGCCTTTCCATGCACGAATAATGTAGTTGAGTACAAGGCCCTCATCATAAGGTTAAGAATTGCAGTCCAATGGCAGATTAAACAACTCGAAGTCTATGGAGATTCTCAGCTAATTATGAAATAGGTCAACGAGAACTACCAAGCTAAGGATGACAAACTGATGTCCTATAAGAAGATGGTCAACAGTTTCAAGGACTATTTCATTGATATCACATTTGAGCAGATGCCTAGAATCAACAATTGAGTAGTGGATGCCATGGCCACCATCAGATCCTTGATAGACATGTCGCGCAATAGCCTGAAATGTGAGTTTCTTGTCAAGCAACTTCTCATGCCATCTTTAGATATACCTAAATTAGAATTTTGTGTAAAATTGTTGGTCCTGATTCCTCATGGTATCATGATATTTTCACTTATCTCCATAATAGTATCCTATCATTCAAACACCCCTGACCTATGAAAAACCTTTATCCAAAGACCACCCCAATTTGTCCTTTTGGGTGATACCCTTTATCGATGAAATCTTAAAGGAATTTTATTATGATGTCTTAACCAAAAGGAAGCTTTGACTTCCTTGAAGGAACTACAGAAAGGAATTTGTGGGTCACACTCAAGTGGAATAACCTTGGCCAAGAAGTTGTTGAGAACTGGATATTATTGGCCCATTATGGAGCAAGAAGTCAATCAATTTATGAAGAAATATTTGCAATGTCAACAACATGGGGACCTCATACATGCACCGGCTCAAAAGCTCAGGTCCATCACCACACCTTAGCATTTTTTACAATGGGGACACAACCTCATAGGTAAAATAACCCCCACCTCCTCCAATGGTCATGATTTTATCATCACAACCACTAAGTACTTTACAAAGTGGATCAAATCCATACCCATGACCTACATAATGGGAAATAAAATATCCAAGTTTATCTTGAATTACCTCATCTTGTTGGAAAAATGTGTCTCAACCTTGCAATAACATAAGTTGTTATTGATACATAAGGTATTGTTCATTTAACGACCAATATTATTGTAAATCTAGACCGTTCATCATTATGTCTCATATCTGATGACTGACATTTTGTTAGCTTGAATTTCCCTAGAAGACAACCCTATTTTATGAGAGCATTATATTACGGCCATGTATTGTGATGTATTCAAAGAGTCTGATAGTGTTCGTGTTGCCTCTGGATCTATGGTTGGTGATACTTTTGTGAGAAGCTTGCTCTACAAGTATATTGTAATCTTTGTGATTTCTGAATGATATATTGGGCAACTATTTTTAGTGTGGGGTTTTTCTCCCGAAAAGGTTTTCCCCATGTAAATCACTATGTTGTGGTATGCATGATATTTATGTTTATTTTTGTTTAAGTTCTTGTAACTGTTAAAGATCTATAAAAGTTTTTCATTATCCTCCTCTCAAGATTAGTGTAGGAAGTTGTTTCGCTACCTTAGCTTCCTTACACATTTGTCATTATGGTGTTCCCCAATCTATTATCATAAACAATGAAACACCCTTCAAGAACTAGGATGTCCATGAGTTATGCAACAAACTCAATATCCAACATCTCTTTTCCACCCCCTATTACCCCAAGGAAATAGTCAAGATGAGGCTTCTAACAAAACCATCATTAAGATCTTGAAGAAGATAGTCAATGAAGCTGGTTGGGATTGGCACCTATAGTTAAATCCCACCCATTGGGCTTATAGAACTAGCATCTGTACACCTACATGTGCTACACCCTATTCCTTAGTCTATGGAACCTAATCCATCCTGCCTATTGAGGTTGAGCTCCCGTCATCGAGGGTTTCACTACAACATCTCATCATAGATGATGAATACAGAGTATCCAGGTTGAATGAACTGGAATTGTTGGATGAACGTCGCCTCGAAGCACTTAATCACCTACAAGCCTATCAAAATAAACTCAAAACAATTTATAGCAAAAAGATAAATGGTCAGTGCTTCTAGGTAGGGGATCTTGTCCTAAAGGAAAATTAGAAGAACATGTTAGATCAATATAACAAGGGAAAGTTTGAGCCAAATTGGTTAGGACCTTTCATTGTCATAGCAAGCTATGACTCAGGAGATTATCAACTAGTGACACCTGAGGGAGAACCCTTGCAAGAACCTATCAATAACTACATCTCAAAAAAAATTATTCCTAGCCCATGAGGGGTATTTCTAAAAATCCAAGAATCCAAAAAATCCAAAAAACCAACAAATCCAAAAAATATAAAAAGGATCAAAATAGTAATGAGAAAAATTATCCTCTAGCGAAAACTACTTTGATGGTACATTGGGAAAGTACCTTAGCAAAAACCTAGCAAATAGGCACCTTGCATAAATAAGAACCATCTCCCATCTATCATAGACTCTTTTGATTATCCTCCATCCATTTCATCCATGCATCCATCTTTCATATATTTATCCTCTCATCCCTTCATCCATCTGCATTTGTATCATATCTTGGTATTTAGTATCTATCCTTGTTAGTACTACTTGGCACACTCCTAAGGTCAGTTTTTCCTATCTATATCGGGGTAGTCTATCACATCACACTATGAGAATATTCATATACCTATGTCAGATTGGATTCTTGTGTATTCCCTTAAGGTTATTCTTAGAAAAAAAAAAATTCAAACATCTCAAAAAATTCCAAAGACATCAAAATGTTTATAAAGTTTCAAAATTTGAAAACAACAAAACATTTGCAAAGTCTCAAAATCCAAAAGCATCAAAACACTTTTAAAGTCTCAAAATCCAAAAACATCCAAATCATTATCAAAATCCAAAAGAATTTGAAACATCTGAAAAACAAAAAAACATCCAAATCAAGTCAAAACTCATAAAAGGTCAAAAACATTAAAACCAGAACATGCATATAGTTGAACTACGTTACCTCTACATGTGTATGTTGGCAAGGCCATCATCGATGAGCCCCCAAGGCCTAGGTCAATATTTTAGGAGTCTGTCATAATAAACAAACAGTCCATTAATGTTCATGTCTCATAATGAATAGTCACTGGTCAAAAGTTAGTCGAACTACATTGTCTCTGCACATTTATGCAGGCAAGGCCATCTTCAATAAGTACTCGAGGAATTTAGGTCAGTACCCCTTAGGTCCTGTTCTCTTGCTCTACCCTTGGAAAACTCAAAAACATTTTAAAAACTTCAAAACTCTGAAACAACCTCAAATATCTTTGAAAATCCAAAACAACCTCAAACATGTTGAAAACCCAAAGCATTCAAATAACCTCAAAAAATTTCAAAACATCAAAAATACTAAAATATTTGGAAATCAAATCACCCATATGTTCTCGCTTTCACCTACAATAAAATTTGACACATAATAAACTGATCATCCCCTTCAACCTTTGGCAACACAAATGGAAGTAGGTACAACAATTAGCAAAACACAAAACATTAAACACAAGAAGTCTTAAGTCTCGATTATGGTTAAACATGTCAATTAACATTTATATCAATGACCTATAAAACAATTAGAATTAACCAACATCCAATAGCATGTCCTATGGATACATCCTCCCCACAATGGGTATCATCATTGGAAATAACCCTAATCAACAAAATCCTTGGAAAGAGGTATAAATAACATCAATTGTTTGTTCATTTTGATATTTTCTTATGATTTATCTTATTGGTCCATTTCGATGATCTCTTGATGATGTCTAAAAAATAATTTAGAGAGAAAGGAATGGGGTATTGATCATTACTTTCATTTTCCATGCTTGTTGGATATTCTTGTAATATGACCTTGGTGAATACTTGCCTTATGTGTGTGAGGGTAGTCTCAAGTAAGACAATGGTCAAAACATAACAGGTTCATCATACCTTTTGTGTATTGGTCTCCTTTGATGGATTCATTCTTTCAAATGATCAAAAAGGTTTCCGTATGTCAAGTATGAACAAGGATAGTCCTATTTGTTTTCAAAGTCAAAGTCCATGCATTGGATACAACGTCATCTTGGTTTTCAATACCTTGGTGCATCGTGTCTATTTTCTATATCAAAAATAAGGAGTGCTATGATGAATTAAGCCTAATCCGAGAAGCAAATAAATATCATCTATCCTATCTCATCACATATCCAATAAAATATCGAATAATCACAGATTTATTAGAATTCTAAATAAATCTCAATAATAAATGCTAATCAATTTATATCTCGTTCTTCTACTTCTATCCATGCTAACATTTACAACCTAGTATCACGACATACAAAAAAAATATTAATATATAAATACATTCATTCTACATCCACAAACCGTCAGCATATCATATCATACATCCTACATAATAATCATATATCAAAGATATATATATATATATATATATATATATATATATATATATATATATTATCATATAAGAAATCATCCATAACATTGCACTGCATACATCTTGCATACATGAATCATATCCATATCCACATCATATCATAAGCATAATTATCACATCACATCAAAATCATAATAAAAATAAATAATCATCATCCATCATGTAAGCATCTCATAAACATTTGCATCCATACATCACATGAGAGCATAAGCATGAAATACAACATCATAAGTATAAATTCCACATCTAATCATCTCATATGTATATCAAAGAATGACTATCATGATACATATTAAAGTGTGTGATATACATTAAAATATATATGAGGATATCAAAAAGAGCTAATGAATGAATATACATCATAAATCAGGGCTACATAAAAAATGTATATATTTGTATATGGGGGATATCCCCTGCTCCCCTAAACCTCTTTGGGAGGCAGTCAATGTCCACTTGATGGATTTGCTCCTCCTGATTGTCTAACTGAGGGCCCACCTATGGATCCACTAGGAGCTAAAGCACTCTTATGCGAGAAATCTAGCCATTGTCTATGGGAAGGAACCTATGTATAAAGAGTTGTTGAGACCATTGTACCCTATCTCTAAGAGGAGGCATCCTCAAGTTGTTTCCCACACGCAATCTCTTGCGCTAACTGTATCTCTAGTTGTTGTCTTTGACCCCTCTCTCGGTCTCTCTCTATGCGGGCCTAGTCTCGCTTTTGCATGAATGTATATCGCTCCTATTAAGTGACATCCCTCTCCTGCATGAATGTGTCTCTATCAGCTGGGGCCTAGTCCCGCTTGGCCATCCTCTGGTCTCTCTCCTATGTGACCACCAACAACTGTGGATTAGGCACTTTGACAACTACTGCAACTTGAGGCTATTGTGGCACAAGTGGTGGTGGACCATGAGGTGGTGGTCTTGGTGGCCCTTGTGACACTTGTACCTATGCCTATCCTCTACCTCAACCTCTTCCTCTGCCTCTACCTCGGCCTCCTACATCTACCCCAAGTAGATTTGTAAGCCTCACTGGTTTGTGTTGCACAAACCATGCATCATATCTTGGAGTAGTGTCGAGATCATCTAGCCCACCTACATAAACCCATAGAAGAGGAACCGACTAGGCGAAGTCACCTATCACATTCTGAGGTTGCATCTAAGGGCCCCACTCTATGATCTCCCTGTATATCCATGCATACATGCCCCTATAGTCATCTCTAGGGGTATCTTGTTGATCCTCAAACTAGCGAGCCACTTGATCTAGAAGACATCTCTTTACAATGTGGATGCTTTGAACCATAAGCCAACATGTATATCTACAATATCCTAGATGAGTTGCATTTTCATCTCATTCCTACGCCTGTATCCATGGCCTTCTTTTGAACTAGATTATATCATCTATAACTCGTCGCTAATATGCTATATTGGTTACTTCGGTATGATGCAGAGTGGTCATACTCGCATATCGATAGGATATCAGATCCTCCTCATCAATGTCCCTAAGTGCAATAACTAGTCTAAGCACTGCTATGTGCTCCCATGCCCATATGTGAAGTAATGTCACTCATGCGAGAAATGTTGGCTCCATCCCTATACATCACCTGGTGCATATCATGATATAAAGTGGCCAAAATGCATGGACCCCAGGCATAAATGTAGATGTCTTCCATGTTCCTCTGAAGAACTACACCCCATCCTAGGCTAAATAACCTGCTCCTCCTGTCAAGCATGAGGACTTCTATGATTACTCTTGCAATAACCAATACGAGATCAGTGCAACGATCAATGAATTACCGTAAATCAATGTAACCCCCCTCTAGTTGAAGATCATCTACTCCCAATAGGACAAACATGGAATTGATTCTGAGGTCTACATCGTAAATGATCCTATCACCATGGATAGGTAACCTTAGAATCCTCTGGATGTCCTCTAGAGTCACTATCACCTCACTTGTCGGAAGGTGGAATGATGAGGTCTCAAAGTGCCACCACTCTACAAGTGAGTCATTAATTCCAAATGTGTTCGGATCTTTGACATATATGCAATGTGATAGAGTCCAACCATAAACAGAAACATAACATCAAACTCACTCAACTCGACTATCCACTCTAATAAATGTGGTCTCCTCTCTCAGGAAAGTAATGCATGGAAGACCTCCTACACGCATAATGTGCACAACGCCAATTTTCTAAAAAAATTGAATTTTTTTTGTCAATATCCCTAAAATGTAAAAGTGATCCTTTATTACAAAGGTGTCCCACCATTTTCCTAGCAAAAGTGTCGCTATTTGGCAATAGTGTCACTATTTTGCAAAAGTGTTGCTATCCTACAAAAGCGTCACCATTTTAGCGTCACTATGCAAAAGCGAGCTTCTACAATCATGCAAAATCCTTGCCATATTTTATGCAATTACGTTAGTAAAAGGTAGAAGCATTGCTAAATTTTTAAACTTTAACACATATGCCTAGTAGCGACACCTGAATGCAAAGGTGTCACTATATTCTGCAAACACGTCATGTTGGGTTTCAAAAGCATTGCCAAAATAGCAACACCTTTTTTTCCCCTATTCTACCCTACATTTGGCTATCTAAAAATACATGCAAGAGGAGTTTTTCGGATACATACCAACGGTCCTACATCAGTTGGCCACTAGAATTTGTAGACTCGATCTGTGTAGTGTGGGGGAAGTACACGATGCATCATAGTGTTAGGTGTTCTAGAGGAAATCTCATGGAATCTCTCTAGGATCTCTCAAATTCTCAAAAGAAAAGTGTGCAAATGAGCTTGAAAGTGGCCTAAATTCACATATATGCATTGCCAAACCTAGGGTTTAGCCCTGTATCCTCATTTTCTCACTTTGCAACCTACCTTAGGAATTTTATCAGGGTCATAAGACTTATTTTTCATCCTCTTTGCAACCAAACCATTCATGTAGCTTTGTCGTGAACTTGACCTGAAAGTCAATTTTTTCACTCGATCTCTCGAGGGGGCAACACTCTAGCATTCCTTCATCCACTGGGGCATAGTGGGGCATTTGTAAAAGTCATAACATTTTTAAAATTTTGATATGAGTAGTATCAACTTAAGTAGTATCTGTTCTTTGAAGCAACACAATAGGTACCTCGCTTTAAAGAGGGGAAAAATGTAGACACCTAAAAATTTCTTGATCATGTCACACATCGAAGTTTCAATTATTAACACCATTTCTCTCCTAATTCATCTATTTTCATCTATTTAATTAAATAATGTTAATTATTTAATGAAATTCACTATTTTCCCATATTAATCAAATAGTTAATATTATTAGTTTAATTCACCACCTTCACATTAATTTTTCCCTCATTTGATTAAATAATGTAAATTATTTAATGAAATTTACTTAATCTTCTCATTTCATTAAATAAAGCAAATTATTTAATTGAATGTCATAATACCACCTTAATTGTTTAATTATGATCTTTATTTCCTCATCTTGCACAATTAAATAATTTTATAATTATTTAATTGACTAATTTCCTCCACTCCTCAAAGAATATTCCCATGAAATATTCCTCCAATTGAAATTCAAATATTTCCCTCCACATGGAAATATCTCCCACATGCTCCTAAATATGGGTCAATGATATGGGTCAATGAGTTTGACTTGTAAAACTACATGGTTGAATCTTGATAGCAATATCACAATTTGACACGCTGTGGAAAATGCCTCATACTTATCAACTGATGAGCTCAAGGGGCTCTATAATGATGGTTCATAAAGCACAACACTTGCTGAAGGTTTTGCAAATGAGTTTGCAAGCTAAGTGGGCTTAACCTTGGGGAAACTTTGTGGTTAAGCATGCTTGAGTTGGAGTACTACTGGAATGGGTGACCTCTCAGGAAGACTCAGTGTTTCACCTTTGTGAGCATCACCTATATGCAATGAGTGCTAAGTGGACCATTCATTATCATGAGAGATGGGTTCTTGTGAACCACTACTCATGAAACATGGGTTAATGAGTTTGACTCGTAAAACTACACAGTTGAATCCTAATAGCAATATCAGAATTTGACATGCTGTGGAAAATGCCTCATACTTATCAATTGATGAGCTAAAGGAGCTCTATAATGAATGGTTCATAAAGCACAACACTTGCTGAAGGTTTTGCAAATGAGGTTGCAAGCTAAGTGGGCTTAACCTTGTGGGAAACTCTGTGGTTAAGTGTGCTTGAGTTGGAGTAGTATTGGGATGGGTGACCTCTTGAGAAGGCCTAGTGCTTCACCTCTGTGATAATCACCTAGATGCAATGAGTGCTAAGTGAACCATTCATTATCACGAGAGATGGGTTATTGTGCACCACTACTCATGAAACATGGGTCAATGAGTTTGACTCGTAAAACTACACAGTTGAATCTTGATAGCAATATCACAATTTGACATGCTGCGGAAAATGCCTCATACTTATCAATAATGAATATGAAAAAATATCTACTTGTGATGGAAGATTAATTTGAATATTATAAAATAAAAATAAAATTAATGTACTCCAAATAATTAAATTCAATTATAAATTATTTATAAGCTAAAATAAATATAAAATTAAAGCCAAAAATGGACTCTTACACTCGAAATAAGAGCTAAAATTGCATCCTTGTTCGCTCCATTAAGCAAATATGATCGTTTTAAACCTGAAAAGGACATCCTTGTGAACCATTTTAATGATTTTGCTTGAAATTTCCCTCTCAACTCTTTGAGTATCTCTGCTAAAACCCAAAACCATTTCCCCATAAAATTCCTTGCCATAAATTGGAAAAAATACTTCACAGAGGTTACCTGTTAATATTCCTTTTGGTTTAGTGTGAGCAGAGAGAAATGGACATGGAGACAGAGGTGGACAATGATAATAGAGAGGTAGGGCAAAGCAGCAGATGGTTGAGCGACTCGAATCAACTATGGTCCGACTTTGTTGATCCCTCCGACAGAGAACAATATCGTCGTTACAGGTAAATATTTATATGTCACGCTTTACCAATACACATTCATCTTTCTCTTCATTTTACTGAAAACCATCCACACACCTCAAATGCTTTCCGTCTATGCTACTTTGTTTCTTTTTGTTAACCGACAGGTTTTTGCCAATGCGAGGCACATAGTTCGAGTTCGTGCAATCTAGTCTACGTGTTTTAATTATTATTTTGCTTTGTTGCTGTTTGTTAAGGAACGAATTTTCAGCACTGAAAGGTTCCCGGTTCGATCCCTGCGGCCTATAGTTACTTTTAATCATTATTACTTTTTCCCGGTTCAGTTAGTACCAAGGTTTTGCCAAAAGAGAAGTTAGGAGTTCAGTTTGGCTGGAGTCTTACACTTCTTTTAACTTAATATTGCTATTTGAAAAAAAATATTGATTTGTCTTCGACGAGGGGGGAGTTTTAATCCGGTTAGATCAAATTCCTACCTTTTAGGCACAAAAGATTTTAAGTCTACTTGAATTTAAGGAACTCCTTTGGTTAAGAACTAGAGCGTGAGGATTGATCTATTCTGCCAAAGTGACTCTATGACTCATGATAGGCTCATCCCTTACATTGTCTGGGGCTAATGCTTACAGGAAGGATCGAACCCTGGTGGTCTATTAGAGAGCAAAACATTTTCACCAATTGAACAATTACCATTTGACTACAGTTTTTTTCCTTGTATCTTTCTTGTTGTATTTGAGAATTAATGAACTCTGTTTGGCAGCCAAATAGGAAGGCGAATTTACCAATGTAGCCATAACCAGGTTGGCGTAGATTGCTCCCTTTATTTATATAATGGAATTGCTCAGCATGATGGGGTGCATTTTGGCCGTACATGTTACAGTATTATTTTTGCAGAAACAAAAAACATTACTAGAATTCTTTTTAGTTGGTAAATTGGCCCTATCTTAACTATGACAGTTGAGATACTCTACGCCCAGAATTGGATGTTGTATAGAACTTGATACAACGCATTAACATTTTTTTGCAGGGATTTAAATTTGGGGCATCTCTTTGAAAACCTAGTTAATTTGCCACTTGAGCTCATCCAAGTGACCAAAGCATTCCACGAATTGCTTTAATACAAATTTCACATGTTGCCATTTCAGATATTTATTTCACACATCTTTCACTGAATTGAAAATTATTCACAAATTAAATGGCCTTTTGCCTATGCTGCCATGTTTATGTTTGTTAGGTAATGGATTTTGGCAATGATAGGTCCTGAGTTAGATTGCCATGCAGTCTATAGTTTCTTTTGAGCCCAAGTACTTTCCCTGAGAGTTCTCTCAAGTAGTGATCTATTTCTTCAAGGCATTGGATTTTTAGCAGTGCAACATATTAACATATAAATATCATATTCATGATTAATTGTGTGAAGTTACAAGTATTTAATACTCAAGTTATTTATTCAATCACACATTTCTCATGGGTAGCTATTTCTTCCATGATTGATGTGTTATAAACTTGATGTGGCTAGAAGGGTAAATGTTATGAGCTCAGATAAATCCAAACTGAAATTGATTAAGTTTTGGAAAAAAAAAGTTGTCTATTAAATTTCAAATTATAAACGTGAGAGGTGAAAGCAACGTGTTTAAGAATCTCTGTACTGGAACAAAGTGAGTATTGTCATGTATCAAATGTATCAGATGTGGACAGCTGTTAAATCGAAAACCAAAATCAACGTTTCATGATAGATTCCTTGAGTTGAAAACCAGAGATGGCGACTTGGGGAGTTTTCGCCTCTTTTGAAAACCCAGAAACATCATCTTTGCAAAGTGTCAAGTTCAAAACACCTAGGAGTAATATGACAGATGCATCTTGATATTTTTGCAAAACAGTTATACTGTTATAAGAAGGCATTGAGCAAGAATTACATGAATAGATTTTAGAGCGGGTTTTGGTGTTATTTTCTTTCTGTGTTCTTGCCAGGTGTAGGAATGCCTTTGTTTCACATCAGGGTTATTTAGAGAACAGAGTTGACATATGGAAGATCAAAGGTGTTTGTATCCATGGATTTAGCTCAGACCATCTTCAAACAGATACGATAGGTGTCACATGCTTGATTCTGAGGTTGTATTTTAGCATGTAGCTCATTATCATGCAAAGAGTTGCAGATAGTTTGAATATGTATCCATGAAAGCAAAGATTTCAATTAAAAAAATTGTTTCAAAAAGAATAAAAATGATATTCTCTTGCCTAAAGAAGTACACGCTTCCTAGGTTTCTGTGGAAAAGCATTAGCTTGTATGACATGTGTTGCACATGGGACTACTACAACAATCATAGAAGGTTAAACACACCATTACAAAGATCATATAAGTATGGAGTAATGCAATATGAGCCTCACCCTTGTGTGACAATTAAAGGAACTCAGGTAATGGTTGATTTTTTTTTAATAACATGGCTGCTCATAGAAAACCATTTAAGAATTTAAGTGATGATTATGTATGCATTTTAGATGTTATTAGTCGGTACACAACAGGTATGGATTCAAAAATCGATACAATTAGGTAAGTTTATGGTCCATCCATTGCTTGTGAGCTTGTTGAGATGATAGCTTCAAATGGTGATCTTTCATGCTCAGTCTTAAAAATGGAAGGTTTTGTTTATAGTGCAGATTATAGCTCTATGAAGACTACAATAATGTGCTTTTTAAATGATAAGATGCTTGATTGCAACCTTCTGAAAAAAGTGATTGAAATATATACTCTGCCATCTTGCTTAAAGCATCAAAGCCTTTTATCTACATTCGTACAGTACTTCCTACTGATCATGTTTATGCAAATATTCATCCTCCACTTTTGCCAATTCTCTTTGGGGTAAGATTGAAATTTAATCAGATATCAAAAGGAAATGATCATGTGAATTAGCAGAAAGAAATGAACATTGGTGAAGATCTAATTGCAGAAGAGAAAACAATATGAGACTAAAATGAGAAATCATTAGAAAAAAACAGAGAGACAGAAATAGGAGCGAGAGGATCACATGTACGGTGTTTCAAAACTATTAATTCCTGTGCCCTGCTCCTGCTGTAATTCAAAAAGAGGTGGGCATGCAGGCAAGGCATTTTGACACCCCATCTGTCAAAAGGAAAACGTGTTAACTCACTTCCAACCTTGTTTGTTGCTACATTTCAAATTTTAAAATGTGACTAATTTTAAAAGGAATTCCTATTTGATGAAATATGATGGCACACATAACTGAAAGATTGGACACAAAGCAAATTAGTTATGTGAATATCCATAACTGTCCAAGTCTACTGTAGTAATAGTTATTAAATCTGAGATTAAACATAGCATTTTTTCTTTGCTGCAAAAAGGAAATGTTTTGAGGGCTCTAGTGCTGCTGTTGCATACTGGGAAGAGGTTTTTTGGGAAGTATGTCATCTTTAACAGAAGGAAAGTCCCAGAGAATCTTGAGAGACAGGATGTGGCATGATTGTGGTTTGGACAAGGGCTGGCTATTGAAAGTATTTTGTATCTTTCTGTCATTTTTTTCTTCTTTCTGATCCTTAGATTCTTACCACGTGTATTTGAGAGTTATTTTCAGGACAGGACCACATACAGAGCAAAAAATATGGTTGAAGATAAACCATAACATCAACCTGAAGCTCAACTTTCCACTACACAAAAACAATAATAAAATTTAGATATACAAGTGTTCATGTGTGTTATATGCTTTTAGATGCATTCTTGTCAAAGAATGAAAGCAGCTGCTAGTGGTCATCAGTTTTGTGACATATGTTTGTCAGGTTACATTCATAGATCGATTGGTGATGGTCCTGGATGCCTGACATTGATCTCATTTTTTTGGAATATCTTCCAAGATTTCTAGGACCATTGTTACAAATTCATTTGCCTCGTGTATTGTCAGTGACATTAGATGGTTTTGAGGATAATATAGGTGGCATATAAATTTGGAAACTATCATCATTTTCAGGTTTTGCAGGACACTAGTCAACATTGATAGTGGAAAAGAGCAGTTTGAAGATTGGATATTCATTCTCAAAAATGTAAAAAGAAAAGGAAAATAGAATCATTGGCAGACAGGAGTGGGCAGAAGTGGTATGATGCTGTACAGGTGGATCATTATAGATCTATGGACTCATGGTTTCAGTTGCCACTCTATGTAAGTAACTTGGCTTTAAAGATTTTGAAGACTTTTCAGAGTAAGGCATTCAATTCTACCATCACTTGCCTAAGAAGAGAATTTAGTTTTTCGATCAATACAGTGTCAGGTACAATAAAGTGGTTTTAAGTGATCTCATTTCATGTTGATGTGGATGGGCCTCACATCATGTTGAAGTTATTTTATAATTGACTTGAGAGTCACTTAAGTTATCAAGTAGGTGGTGTTTTTCATGGTGCGTCAAATTATGTAATGTTTCATCAGGATTTAATTGCATAGTTTTTTTGAGTTGAACTCATTGACCTATATTTCATGAGTAGTGTTTCAAAAGAACCCATCTCTCATGAGCATGAATGGTCCAAGAACCTATTTGAGATTCAACTGTGTAGTTATTTTGAGTCAAACTCATCAATCCATATTTCGTTAGTAGCGTTTCACAAAGCCCATCTCTTTGGAACATGAATGGTCTAAGAACCTATTTGAGATTCAACTATGTAGATTTTTTTGAATCAAACTCATTAATCCATATTTCATTACTAGTGGTTTACAAGAACCAATCTCTCATGAGCATTCATGTGCACTTCGCATGAATGGTCCAAGAACTATTCATCTCTCAAATTGGTTCTTGGACTGTTCATGCTCATGAGAGATGGGTTCTTGTGAACCACTACTCATGAAATATAGGTCAATGAGTTTGACTTAAAAATCTACGTAGTTGAATCTTGATGCTTGAAATAGGTTCTTGAACCATTCATGCTCATGGTAGATGGGTTCTTGTGAACCACTAGTCATGAAATATGGGTCAACGAGTTTGACTAAAAAAAACTACATGGTACAATCTTGTTAAATCATTACATAGTCACTTAAGTTGTTTTAGGGTTTGTTTGTTATAGGTAGTTAATAAAGTTATTTGGTAAGTTAAAGGCAATTGTCTTTCTTAATTGCCTAGGGAGGTTCTAAAAGCATGTCATAACTCCCATTTGTACTATCTTGGACCACTAATAAGAGAGATAAGTTTATGAAGCTTCAAGATTTGTAAGGAGTAACATTTGGAGAAATAAATGAGACCACCTTGAAGGTTTCAATGCCTTAAATTATTTGTTTCTTTCACTTTGGCCTTATAGAATCTTTATAGTATTATTGCTTGGTCAAGTAAGGGGTTGTTTGGTTTAAAGGTTATCTTAATCCATGGTTTTTAATATTGTTGTGGGTGAAACGTTGTTGTATGTGAGCTAAACATTCTAGATGGAACTCTATCATTATTCCTTCAAAAGTGTTGAATCTTTTGGAACTATTTTTTTAATTTTTAAAATGATGATATCTTTTGCTATTGTAAATATGTAGGAAATTTCTATATGCCATCAATATTCATTGTTCACATGTTGTTAAAAGGTACCTCCAATGAGTGCCTAGATTTGTAGGCCTCAAAACTCATGGAGACCCTAGGTCCTTGCATGCTTTGTTGCCCTTGCCCTATTTCCCACCATTAATATCCAATCTACGAAATTGTAAGTGGCCCCCCCATGTGCTGTAGTTGTCAGGCGGTCTTGAAAATTTCTAAGTTTTTGTATGTCTCTATAGTCCTTAGTGTTTCCCTAGGCTGTGGGCTTGCTGGTGGACTTGGAACTTAGGGACCAAGTCCTAGGGTTCCAAATTCCCTTGGAAGCTCAACTCTTGCCCCTCTATTGTCTTTCTCTTAAGTCCTCTTGGGCCTCAGGTCCATGGATGAACTCAGGACTAAGGGATATTCTCGAGGTCCTTTATCCTTGCAGGATCTTGGTTCTTGCCCTTTGTTATGTCTTAGAGTTTTGAACTTCCCTAGAACCTTGGGAGCTCCATTCCTCTATGCTACCTTTATTGAGCACTGACCCTCGAGAAGAATGTGGACCAAGGGACTAAATCCCAAGGTCCCCATTCCCCTTAACGCCCTAGTCTCTATAATCTTCCTACCCTCAAGTTTCTTGTCTCCTTGTTCTCTTGAAGCTCAAAGCTTTTGGAGGACCTCAAACCTTGGTAGTTGGCACCATCTTCACAGTGCCAGGTTTGCCCCTTGCCTTGATCCTCGATGTTCTTCCCCTTCCCACTCCCCATTTTCTCTTTGGTTCTAGTTTGCATTCCTTTTCCAATCCTGGTCTCATCTCTTCTATCTTAATCTTGCCCCTTGGATTGTGAATGTCCCTTCAGACTTGGAACCTTGGAACTTAGTTGCAAGTTCTGATCTCGTCTTGTGACTGTCTATATCATCTCCCCTCCTCTCCTCCTTGGTTTTGATTCCCTTCCGCCTCCTAGTCCTAGCCTCTGTCATATCCTTTCCCCCTACAAACCCAAATCGCTAAAGGAACCTTTCACCTCCGAACCACTTCCATGGCTATGGTTTTTTCCCACCTCTGATCCTCGACTATTCCTTCAATGTTCCCTATTCCTGGGTCCCTCTTGGGAATCAATCCCCAATTGTTCCTTTGGTGTTTCGTATTCCTAGCTCCCTCCTAGGACTCAATCCCCACTTCGTCCTAGCTCCTAGTCAACAATCCTTCTTTGGACCCGATCCTTGACCCTTTTTAGTGTTAGTCCTTAGGTCCATCTTGGACCCAAGCTCTTGTTATGCACTTGAATTTCTTGTTTTCATTCCAAGGTTCCTCATGGACCCAAAAACTCTCCATGATTCAGTTTCGACCCATGAACTCTAATGTGACACACTATTATACCTATCCCCATGCCATGGCAAGATGTTTTAGCTATCATATTGAATTCACATGACTTTGAAGTGTTTTCTCTTGCTGTTTTGTGTGCTCGACCCATGCCCTAGCACACCATAACTAGAGCTCCATTGTTGAAGGACTATTTGCAAATCAATTGGGAATGTTCTCCCACACTTCCCTAGTATAACTCGACACATTTGGTCATGATTTTAGGTGCAACTTGTGGAGGAGGGATGTAAGAGATATGGATGATTGTTGTGAAGTTCTAGTTGAAAGATTTTTGAAGTTATTGCATGTCTCCTGTCCCTTTTTTTGGTGGTCATGGATCTTTGAGAGTTCTTGCACCTTGGTACTTTCTGCCCTCAAGTTGCTGTTTGCGTAAGAACTATATATATATATATATATATATATAGATATATACATATATATATAGATATATACATACATACATACATACATATATATTATATGTATGTATGTATGTATATATCTATATATATATGTGTGTGTGACTAAGAACAACAAATGACCAACCCTTTGAACATGGAATGAACATATATATATATATATATACTTGTGAAACTAGAAAGAGGTTAAATTTGTAAGTGTTATCTATAGTAGAATGTCTCCACGATAGTTTGTATTACTCCAGAGGAATCTTCTTGTTCAACTAGGGTTTCTTCTTTTCCACATTTGCTGGCACAAGTGTAATGTTGGATTTGATGAATATCATAGTATTCTAATGCATTGCAAGTCTTGTAATGGTCTTTTTTGTATTACATATGGATTTATGCAGTTCTGTGATGGATTGTTAAGCATGCTTTGTTATTGATATCACCTATTTGATGTATGTATATGCACAAATCATCCTCCTTTGTGGTTTCAGTTTGCTTTTCTTTTGATAAACTCACTCTGTTGCCCAGTGGATAGGCATTGGTCTTGAGAATCAGTGATTCAATCATACACCCTTAAAGAATAAATTATTCACCAATAGAGCAGGAATTAGTTTTAGTTTCTGTGTATTTCATGATTTGGTAGTTTAAACAGGGAAATACTAATAAATGATTTGTGAATTATGTCCATGCACCCGCATCTTGTATTTTCTGCAATGATGACTACACCAGCTATATAAGAGGTCATTTATGTACTTGGTTTGCCTATAACCCAGCGATAGTCTTTGGGGATAAACTCACCTTGGATACCACTCCAAACTATACAACTTGCAACAACTTTATGTCTTTCAATCCCACTTAGGATACCTCTAGGAACACCCTTCTAGGCCTAGCCAAGCCTAAAGTGCTGGAGAGCTTATCCACTCTTGTTCATTAGCCCAAAAACCACTATAATCTCTTGACATACTCTTGTTTTACCCTCATGAACGACAACCCCTGTCCTTGATGGTAAAATTGTCTTCTAGGATTGTGGACCCTTGTTTTTGGAAAGTGACACCTCCCTTGCAAATAGAGGAGGGAGTCCCACATGCTGCTTCCTATCAATTTGTGCTGGTAAATTTTAGGATAATAAGAAGTAAACATTTTACTAGGATCTACCAATAAACAGAACAACCCATGCTTGCAAGCAAGCTACTCCTAATTTTGAAGACAATCCTATCTTCAATGGAGTGCAAAATTGCATAATTTCATCCCAAATAATCACATCCTTATTGGAAAATGTCTCGCAATATATATGCGCATAGAATCCCTCTTCAAAAAATAACCTATCTTTGTAATAACCTATCTTTGTTTTTTCCTAAAGCAATTGTTGCTTTATTCTTCTATAATAGCAATTCTTGCTTTATCTTGTAAAATAACAAAACTATCTATTGCCTTTCATGGCTATATATGCTTTATTCTATCTTCTTAGAATGCAAATTTTTTACTAGGAACAACTAATAAATAGAACAGCCCAAGATTGCAGGTGAGCTGCTCCCATTTTTGAAGACAATCCATCTTCAATGGAGTGTTAAATTGCATAATTTCGTTCCAAATAATCATGTCCTTATAGTAGAACTTCTCACAATATGTATAGGAAAAGAATCCCTCTCCAAAAGATATTATTGTTTCATCCTAAAATAGTCATTGCTTTATTCTTCAGAAATAGCAATTCTTGCTTTATTGTGAAAAACACCAAAATAATCTATTGCCTGTCATAGGGATATATTCTTTATTCTTATTCTATTTTCCTACAATAGTCTTTTGGGCCCATACAGTCCACCTCTTCTGAATTGGTTGGTTCCAAATCAATGCAAATACTGAAGCATGTTGTTTTATTTTAGGTCCCTCCCAAGATGCATATTCTACAAACGAATCTTTCCATTGCACCAAGTATTTTGTTAGAACCCTATTTCTTATCTGTCTATCTTTGGTAGCCAGGACTCTACAAGACTCAGAATCAATTTTTTTTCCTCATCAAGTATAGGCATAGTTGGTGAAACCATCAAATTTTGATCAATCACTTTATTTAAATTAGACATTGAAGGTGTTATGTGGCATTTGGCTGATAAGTTCAAAGTATTGGTTACTTTTCCAACTCTTTGAAGAATAGTGAAGGGACCATTATACCCTAGAGGTGGTTTCTCTAATGCCTTTTTCTTCAGAAAGAAAGAAAGAAAAACCTGATCTCTAACCACAAAATGCCTGAGTGGTGCAAGTCTGCTTGTGACTTCATCTTATACTGAATCTTCTTAGGATTATCTTTTAGGACCAACGAGATCTGTTGACCCTATAGTGAAGTCTCAGACTGTTGGTGCTTTGGCCTACTGTTTACCTTGATCTATCAAGGAAGTTGGACAATACCCACACAAAGCCTTGAATGGAATCATACCAATTGAGACTTGGTGGGTGGTATTATATCATTTTTTTGCTAAATGCAAATTCCGAAGCCATGTTGCTTGTAAATTAGTCACATAATTTCGCAAAATTTCCTTCAAAGTCTAATCTTCAAATTTTATTTGTTTATAATTTATATGAGGAGAATAGCTGCTACTGAAGGATAGTGTGCTACTAGTTAACTCATGAAGCTCCTTTTGAAAGTTATGAGTGAATTTTGTGTCTGTGTCAGTTACAGTAGTTTGAGTTGAGGTAGTCCATGCCACTTAGAAGTTTTCTCCATTAAGATAACTGTAAGTTGATGTGATTGTTAAGTGATGTCAATAGGAATAAAGTTAGCATACCTTGTTAATCAATCAGCAATAACAAAGATGCAATCTGTACCATTTATTTTAGGTATACCTATGTGGAAGCCAATGCTGATGGATTCCCATTTTCCATTGAGAATGGGTAATGGCTGAAGTGATCCTGGACTTATAAATGTTTCCACTTTCAATTTAACTCTCAAATTTTTTGGATTGCACTCCATGATCCATCATTAGGATGAGAGGACAAATGGCATAGGATGTAAGTATTTTTGAGTTAGTTCAATAAGTAAGCCATGAGATGCCAAGTGGGATATCCAGATCAGTCGTCAAGTTCCCACTTTGTTTTTGGCATTGTGCATGAGCTGCTATAAAATTGTGGACATCATTCTTCAATCCTTCCATTTGTAGTTTTTCTTGATTTGTGTATAAGTTTTGGAAAACCCCATACACATGGCCGGTGGGGAAGAGTTTTTTTCAGTCATTACCTTATGGATAATCATTTATTTTGATTTGGGACTTAGAATGACTCCTGGTGATGTGTTCATCCATTGTGGAAGCAATACATGCTGTCCTTGGATACGGCTGCCTTTTGATCTAATATTGCGGCCAAGTCATCATCCTTGGCATGCTCTGCCTCAATATTTTGCTACTAATCTGGAATGACTGCCAAAATTGACTGAATTTTGGGTCTCCTGGATGGCATTAGCTACTATGCTTTTGTTACCATTGCAATGCTAAATTTTAAAATTATATTCTTGCAGTTTGCTCTCTGACTTAGATTTCCTCTTATTGAGGTCACACTGTGTCAGGAAATATTTCAAACCATTATAGGTTCCTCTTAAAAGTGAATGTGCCACAAACCAAATATTGTTTGAATTTGGCCAATGGATGCATTACAGTGAGCCCCCCCTCGTCATAAATAGGCAACAACATTTCGTTATGGTTGAGCGTGCTTCTCACAAAGGTAATAAGCCTTCCCTGTTGCATCAAAACTGCTTCAATTCCCAACCAAGAAGTGCTGTACTCAATTATGAATGGGAAAGAAAAAATAGAGAGAGCTTAGCAAGTATCGATTGTTTTCTTAAGTGCCACAAATACTAGAGCTGAATTTGACCATTTAATGTCTTTCTTGGTCAAGTCTGTAAACATTTCGTTATGGTTGAGCGTGCTTCTCACAAAGGTAATAAGCCTTCCCTGTTGCATCAAAACTGCTTCAATTCCCAACCAAGAAGTGCTGTATTCAATTATGAATGGGAAAGAAAAAATAGAGAGAGCTTAGCAAGTATCGATTGTTTTCTTAAGTGCCACAAATACTAGAGCTGAATTTGACCATTTAATGTCTTTCTTGGTCAAGTCTGTAAACAAGGCAGCAAAGTGAGATGATTCATATTTAAAGCATCAGTGATAACTTTATAGCTCAAGGAATCCTTTCAATCGAGTAAATGTCTTTGGTACCAGCCCTCCTTTAGTGGCTTGAATCTTGGATTCATGCACCTTGACTCCCCCCTCAGAGATGACATTCCTCAAATATCAATATTCAAGTGCAGCAAAAACACTGTTGCTCTCATTTGCGAATAAATTGTTAATCTTCATGACATTCAAGACAATTTCAAGGCTTGTCAGGTGCCTCTGTAAATTCTTGCTACACACCAAAATACCATCAAAAAACGCCAAAACTGTATAGTAGCCTGGAAAGTTACCATGCATTGGTAAGTAGAGAAGACACGACTTGAAATTTATAGTGTCTGCATTGCATCTTGAGTGCTGTCTTTTGTGTATCATCATATGCCATCTTGATTTGATGATAGCTGTATCTTGAATCAACTTTAACGAAAATTAATTGCTCCATGCATTTCAATCATCTCATCCATTCTACTTTTGGAATTTGGTTGTGTCAACACACTTGCATAAAGAACCATCCTTTTTAATCAATACCACTGTTGTGGCATGTCGAGTTGATCTCATCAATTCGTGATGTGGATAAGGAGTGATCATAATGGGTTTATACCCTTTTCCGTCTCAGTGACATGCACTTGACCTCTATTAGGTCAAAAGAGGAGGCTTTCTAAATATCACTTGATACTACTCTAAAACCTGCTCACTTGTTGGATAGTATTCAAGCCTTTTGAAGTGTGACAGCAAATTACAGAACTTGGATTGCGCTATCGTATCTTATGAGTTGATATGATGGAACATTCAGGTTCTTGGCAAACTCTACTTTCATTTTATTTACTTTCTCACCTGAAATTCAAATACAATTCTTTGAAGTCCATGCAGAGTTCACCTAGTCCATGAAGACAGTCTATGCCTAATATCAGATCAGCAACACCCAAAGCTAATCTATAAAAAATTGCAGCTACTGTATAAGACCCCATCGTGAAGTTCTTACCCTTAAAATACTACTTACAAGCCATGTTAGTTCTGTCTGCAATGGTAACTGGGATTGCTGGACATGCACAACTAGGTAAACGAAGTGTTGGAGCAACTTTAAAATCAACAAAATCATGTAGACTTTCAGAATCAATCAATACTAGCACTTTTCTCCTTTTAATCCATCTTTCCACTCTTAAGGTGGAGAGTGTGAGTTACACCTCTAATGGCATTGGAATATGCTGTGTGCTGCTTGGTCAGCCCTTTTGGTGGTAGTTCCTCTAATGGTGCATGTTTGAATCATTCTGTACATTTTCATCATCACTGCTGCCTCACTCATCTAGCATTTTAATCAATTGGGTAGTTCTTTTGCAATGCACCTATTCCACGGACTTAGGTTTTCCTCCCATATGCAAATCTGCCTTCCTTTTGTTGATGTTTATGGCAGCATCAGAAGTATTCTTCCAGCGATCTCCTTTACATCATTGGTTAAATTAAATTGTAGCCTTGGGGCTATTTAATTTATAGAAGATTGCGATTGCTCAAGAGACACGCCATTTGTTAATGATAATTAATATTTAATGAAGAGGTCCGATTTGTTAAATGAGGCCGACTACCTTCAAGGACGCGATTTTATAGGAGAGGCGCATCCTTCTATGTTGGCCGACTTGTGTTCTTGAAGGGTCACGTCTCCCTTCCATATTGTCTGTGTCACCGCATTCGGCGAATTTCAACCATGAGGTTCGAAATTTGGCGAATTTCAAAACAAGATTAAAAATTCGTTCAGATTCGCCTATATTTGTTTGCCTAAATAGCATAGGTTTTTTAAATAAAAAACATTAACTGTGACGGCGGATGGCCTCCGTTAATAACAAAACCCCGACTGTGATTGTGCTTGTCAGAGCCTTGGTCGACCACTTTTCCGTCGTCGATTATGGCGATAATGGAGAGCCTGTGCGCGACAACTACTCTCGTCCTGGACTTCACCATCCGGCGCAAGGCATCTTGTAGCAAGCACGCCCGTGGCTTCGTCGGGGAGTAGTATGGAAAGGGCTTTCAGGAAAAGCCTAAAATTTAATAACAAATTTAAAAGCCTTCCGTGAAAGAAAACCTACAATTTAATTTAATGTCCATTAGGATTTATTTTTGTTTTTTATTCACAATGTTTTAATATTTTAAAATAAATAAACTAAACTTTTACTATATTAATTTATTATTTAATATATAATTTAATTTATTAATTATGTATATATTAATAATATTTAAAATTTAAATTATATTTTGAAACATATTTATTATTTATTTTGCTTTGTATTTATTATTATTTATATATGAATAATATTTAAAATTTAAATTATATTTTTAAATATATTTATTATTTATTAACTTTATTAATATATTTAAACATATTAGTATATCAATATTATTTTTTAATTATTTTAAGTATATTACTTATATTTTAAAGAAATCAAAATTATATAAGGCGAATTTAATTCGAATTTTTTACTTTTTGAATTTTTCCCTTGTCGAATTTCAATGTTGCCGAACTTGAATTCGAATTCGAACGTGGTGACTTAGCATATTTGTATATATAGCCGATGCCTCTCTCATTGTTTATCAATTCATTTATAGTTCGTCCTTCATCTCAAGTGCGAGTTCTTCTCAAGGCAGATCGACATTATTGGTGGCTGAGTTTTCATCAGCAATTTGTCTCTTTGTATTGCTGTGTTGCATCACTCTTTGGTGCATGTATTTGGGCCTGCATATTGGCCTCTTGTAAGGAGATCATTATTGTGTTAATTCAATATATAAGTGATATATTGTTGCTGGGTTTTTCTCCCTCAAGAGGAGGGTTTTCCCAGGGTATCTGCTGTGTTTTGTGTCTGATTTTTGAATTAATTTTCTGTGCATTACATCTGATCATAAAACTAACACCTTTTGCTCTTCTTTCCTAGCTTCTCTATTAGCAATCAACTCAGCATTAGATGTTTGATGCTTATCACTATTTAAGGGCTGTTCTACTTGGCTTGGTTTTGTTTCCAAGGATTGCATGCCATTGGTTGCTGCTTGCCTTGCTTTTAAGCATCTTCTCACATGATCTCACTTTGGAAATAGGCAATGCAAATCAGCTGTCTTAAGCACCTCAAAAAACATGCAAACTATCCATAAACATGTATGTTTGTCTAGATGTTGGGATACTACAGGGATAGCATGCAAAGTCTTATAAATTTATCACCATTATAAACATATTCTTGCATATTTTTGTTGCAAGTTTCTTGACAGTATTTAGTGATTATTGCTAGTGTTTTTATCAAACACCTCAAAGAAGAGAGAAGAAATCATGCTAGTTGAGGATTTTTTGACATATAAATTATGAAGATCTACCAATCATATGGACTTCCCTGCAAGTGTGAGGATGCAAACTACACTTTCTCCATATCAAACATTGTATTCATATTGAAATAAACAAGTTGATGAATTCATGCCCATGGTTTAATCTGTCCCTATCCATCAAATTTGGGGATGTTAATCTTTTGTCATCAGAGATCAAATTTCAGCTTTAGGATGGTTGTTTCTTCTGTGCTGCCCAAGTTCGACAGCTTTTCTCATCTCACAAATTCTTCAAAGTTTTAGTACAATTTGAAATCATCATCATTGGCCATATGAGTTATCCATACCCTTCTAATATGGTTTTCCTTAAAATACTTAGCTCCTCTTCTTCTGTTCTTTTGCTAGGAGGATATCATTGTAGATGCAACGTTTTCACCTTGTGTGAAGAGTATTGAGTAGATTTGCTGCCCGTGTTGTGCTGAAGTTGTTGCATGGTCCTTGTCATTTCTCTCATATCCCTACTCATACTATTCATGTTTTGAACTAAGGGCTTAAAATTTTCTTCCATAATCTGACCTATAAAACAGATTTGAGAAGCATGGCTGAGGGGTCATTTGTTGCCATTACTAGTGAAGAGATTGTCTTAGGACTTAACACTATCTAGGAGATTGGAATTGGATGGTTTCAATGCCTGAATTTAAGTTGAATTCAGTCTTGGGGTGATCTAGATCATCACAAGGAGGTTAGAAGATAGGGGTTTAGATAGTGAAACTAATTAAAATTTGAACGGTGACGAAACTGCCAATTTACAATAGGAGGTGATTTTGTTTTCACTTCACTGGTTTTGGAATTGCTCATTTCCAAGAGGTGGTGGTGTTGTTCCGTTTGGATGTTTGGACATGAGAGGAAGTTTAAGAGTTTTTGATGCTTCTTTTTGCCTTCCAGGTGTTTGGAGTGCCTATTCCTACCACTAGAAGACATAGGAGAGTTATATAAGCATAAGAGACACCTTGTGCAAGGGCTGGCTCTCTTTTGTACCTTATATTATGTTCATTATGCAGGGGAATCGATTGCGGAACAGGGGCTGTGAAGTTGCAGATAAGTTGTAGGCATTAGAGGTCATTTATGCATGGAAAGAGCTTGTTTTAATGTGATGTTACATAACTACATGTATATTGACCGGATTTAGAGGAATGAGGAGCTGTTTTGCTCACTCTTGCTGGAGCTTTTCCTATTTTCCCAGGTTTCGTCAGGGTATCTTGGTATTCAGTCATTGTCTTGCTTTGAATTCTCTGTTTTTGAGTGTTTTGAATGTGTTTCCATGTCTTTCCAATTAAGTGTACCAAGTTGATTGAATTGTTGTAGTAATTTGCAAGTATAATTCAATTTTTTTTTGAGGATTTGTAGTTGAGCTAGTAAAAATCTGTTCTTGATGAACTCTTGAGGATTACCTGTTTCAGTTTATGGATCAAGTGGTATCGGGACAGGTTTGAAATACCTGTGTTTGTATGATTTCAGTAGGTAGAGAAGGAAAAACTGCATTTTATGCTTTTTACAAGATTGAATGGAAGTGGAGATTTGGAACTGTTTGAGCCCAAAATTGGTACTAGGGATTGGAATAGAGCATCTAGGAGAATGGCCAAAGATATGGACAAGGAGGTAGATGAAGATGAGGTGACATTCTGAAGATTGGAAGAAGATGTATCCTAGATTTGTAGGTCATGGTGAACTGAATCAGCTGCAAATTGTTATTCTAGTCATTGTTTGCAAACTTGGACTCGCCGTGGACTCGGCAGCCCAAAAATATGACTCAGACTCGGGACTCGGCATGGACTCGGGAAAAGACTCGGCTAGGACTCGGCAAAAAAAAAACCGTAGTTTTACAAAAAAACAAGAACAAATTAATGCATTTAGAGAACATAAGAGCCTAATTTGATTATCAAACACTCATAATTCAAAGATTACACATGTCATATGATCATCAAACACTCAGTAATTGAAATTTCATCATTCATAGTCATCAAATACTCATAGTTTCAATGTATAACAGCATCACAAGTTTATAAATGTTTACATATAATCATGTGAAAAAGAGGAAAACATTAACAACCACATGTAATCTACATCTTCCTCTTTCCCCTCCCAATGGTACTCAATTTTGGAGGCCTAGAACTAGAAGGTGTCCGTGCTATAGTATCTGAACGAGGACTAGGAGATCGAGCAAGGGAAACATGATATTCAAATGTTACTTCGTTGTCCTCCATGGCATTCAATCTTGCTGCTTCTTCTTCTTCTGCTGCTGCTCTCTCTAATTCAGCAAGATCCTCATCAGTAAGGAAGACATCAGCCTCATCATTTTGTTCATCAATAGTCCATTCACCATATGGATCAATGTCTTCCAAGTCGATGGACTCGTGTGAAACACCCTCCACCTTTCTAGTTCAAAGGCGAAGGTTCTACCGAACAAAAACTAAATCATTTAGGCACAGCTGAGTCAACTTGTTTCTCTTCTTTCTGTGAATGTTCTCAAATAAACTCCAATTGCGTTCACACCCAAAAGCACTGCATGGCTGTGACAAGACATGTATGGCTAGCTTTTGAAGATTTGGTGTGCTAGCACCATAGTTCTCCCACCATAGATCTACAAAAACATGTTTAAAAATATAAGTATTAAGAAATCAGAATAAAGTTAAAAATATATATGTAAGAATCAAGTTTCTAATTTCATTTTTTACCTGGTTGTTGTTTTCCTCTCCTTTCAATTGCTTGTTGGGAGGAAAAGAGTCTCCCCTCTGTACCCTTGTAGACCTTGAATAGATAAAAGAAAAAGTAAATCAAATACAAAAAATTCATAGATAGTCAAGGCTCAACATTGCAAATTCATGAATAAGAAGTAACAATTCTCACCTCCAACTCATCAAGCACCTTATCTCTCAGCTCACGATCAGGCATCATCCTATCAATGCATATGACAAGACCTTCCATGACCTCCTTATCCGCCTTAAATGTGTCTGAGAAGTAGAACTTCGGATTCAAGAAGTAGGCAAAGGCATGAATGGGCTGGTGGAGTTGGTGTGTCCATCTCCGATCAATGATGCGCCATATGATTTCATATTTCCTTTTGTTGCCGCCATAGTAACGTGATATGGCCTCTTTGGCTCTATCCATGGCCTCATAGATGAAACCCATTGATCTCCATCCACCATACGAAGAACCCTCTCCAAAGGTTCTGTCACCAAAAAAATTAAAACAAATGTTAAATTATAACAAAATTAACCCCTCAAAAAATAAAAACAGCAAATAGATTATCATGTATAATTTTTTTTTGTGTGATTGCTACTTACCCCCATCAACTCCTCTCCATTTTTGATGAATGTCTCATCAAAAACTATGGCAACAATCCTCTCCCCTTTAGGTTTATTGGAAAATCAGGACTCCTTCCAAGCATCGGACAGGAACATTTGCTTGAGATGACCAATGGCACCAAGAATGCTTTGCAATGTGAGGAAGTGGCTAGCAAATCGTGTCACTCCAGGTCGCACAAGGTCCTTACCATTTGTGAATTTCCTCATCAAAGAAAGCACCCAAGTATGGTTGTAGATAAATTTTGTAACACTTTTTGCATCTTCTACCACTCTTTTAACCCATGAAATCTTCCCAATGTCCTCTAGCAACAGGTCCAAGCAATGTGTAGCAAACGAAGACCATGCAATTGTGGGATACCTCTCCATAAGTAGTCTACTTGCAGCTACATATGCAGCTGCATTGTACGTGATGATTTGGACAACATTATCAACTCCAACCTCCTGGACCACCCCATCTAATAGATTGCATAAAGTCTCATCATTTTTGACTTCATGGGAGACATCTATTGATTTTAGGAACACCAATCCACCATTAGAGGCCACTAAAAAGTTAAGGAGAGTTCTATTTCGTCCATCTGTCCACCCATTAGATAAAATGCTGCAACCTTTTCTTCGCCAAAATTTCTTTTTCTCATCAACCACAAGCCGTGTATTCTTTACGGCTTCCTCGAGCAATGGCCCACTCAAATCTCTAGATGATGGGGTCTTAAACCCCTTTCCTGCAACTGTAAGGGTGTTCACCAAACCTTCCCAATATGGGCTGTTTGCAACATTGAAAGGTAGATTATTGTAGTACCAAAAGTTTGCAGCAGCCATCCTAGCTTCATGATGCTTTTCCTTATTCCAACCGGTACCTTCAAGTGAAGGTTGTGCTCCTGGAACATTACGTGGAATAAAATAATTTGGTCCTGATGAAGGACTTTGGCCAGCACTAGCAGTAGAAAAGGAACCATCAGGACTCACCAAAAGATGAATGTGGAGCACGGATGCTTGGACTTGTAGTACCATGGGGCATAGATGGTGTAGAAGGGGATCCACTCATCGCTGCTGCTAGGGCATCCTTTGTTTTTTGTCTTTCATCTTTTTTTAGCTCATATTCAGCAAGAAGGGCCTTCATCTCTCTAATAATCTCAGGAGTAGTCTTAGGGCATCCCTCCACATTTTGCCCAGGTATTCTTGCAAGGTGGTATTTTAATCTGTTTATCACTCCTGTCATCCATTTCTGGCATTCAGTACATGTCACTTCACCTTTTTTATTTCCTGGTATTCCATACTTCCATGCAGGGTCTTTTCTCATTCCCTTTGGATTTGAAGATGACATTGTTGTTTCAAGTTCAACATGGAAAAAAAAAATCAGCTAGGGTTTGCTAAAAAATCAGCAAATAAATGTGATTCAAAGTTTCAAACATTTGCAACAAAAAAAGAATGCAAAACCAAGCTAGAAATAGTAGGAATTAGGCTATTAAGGAAAATAGAAAAAAATTTGGCAGCATTTCCCCTTATTTTTCTTGACTTTTTTGATTTTGAATGCAAGAAAACAAAAAAAGAGAATTGTTAGATCACTTACCTGGCTCTATTTTGATCTTTTTAGCTTGTTCTCCTGGCTTGAATCAACCCCAAATCAATTTGCAGACCTGTATTTCACAAGACAGAAAGTTAAAATGAAAGAAAAAACAAAATAAAACATGGGTTTTTAACCCAATTTAGCTGTTGTTTGGTTTTCTTGGACTGTCCCTCTTGCTCTTCTTGCTCATTGTCAAGCCTAAATCTCTGAGTTAACACTAGAATCATAGTTTGCAGACTTGGTGGGCTCGCCATGGACTCGGGAGTCCGTTGGCCAGCTGAGTCGACTCGCCACGGACTCGGGAGTCAAGTCCAGGAGAGTCCTGGGTCAGGACTCCCGAGACTTGAGGCTGCGGCGAGCCTGCAGAGTCCAGCCTAGTCTGCAAACTATGATTCTAGTGTTAACTCAGAGATTTGGGCTTGACAATGAGCAAGAAGAGCAAGAGGGACAGTCCAAGAAGACCAAACAACAGCTAGAGGAGGTTTATTTAGGTGGAAACAACATCCTCTTTAATGCTGAAGCAAAAATTGACATACTCCTCTTTAATGGAGAGGTCAATGCAGAAAAGCTAGACCGATGAATTGCACAAATGAAGGTCTACTTTAGCATACACAAGTAAATTTCACAGCAACAAATTTCTTTTACAAGGCTGAAACTATTTGGCCATGCTTTCATTTGGTATGAAAGCTATGCCACATCTTTGCAATTAAGAAAAGTTCCTTCCTTCTCCAGTGGTAAGATTTCAAGGAGTTGTGGAAGAAATATGCTATGACTAAGAGATGTCCATCCAATGACACTTTTTCTGTCAAAGACAAGGACAAAATGTTAAAGAATACATGGCGTAAAAAGATTGTTCAGTTTCATAAGGATGTGATGGAAAGGAAGTGTTCATATGTACATGGGAGACCTGTTTGTGCACCTCAAGAGGGCTGTTTTTATGGCTAAACCCCAAAATATGACAAGGCATGTGCCTAGGCACACTATCTTGAGATGGACAAGAAGATCTCTTTATATCAGCAAAAGCAGCAGCAAGGTGGAGAAACGAGCAAGTGGAAGGGAAAGAAGAACACCACAACCATGGTAAAGACCAAAGGCAAAGAGAAGCAGTTTTGTAACTATTGTGACAAAGGACACACCGACGAAGCGTGTTGGAAGCTCCAACTGGAGTTACACCATTACAAGAACAAGAACAAAAATGCTTCATTCAGTGGGAAATGTGAGGAGATAGAGTGCAGTTCTGAAATTGATGAAAGATTGTCATGTGCGACCATGAGAAACAATGCATGTGTGGGTAATAACAAAGCTGAAGAAGAGAATAAAATAATCAAACTTTTCCATATAAAAATTCAACTCAATGGGAGAAAGGTAGATGCACTTTTTGTTACTCGTTCTTAAGCAAAAATGATTTCACAAAAAACTAGTCAATGAGTTTGCTTTGCAAATCCATATTCGTTGGGTTGGCTGAAGCAAGGTGTTGAAATTGTTAAAAGGCGTAGGATAACTGAGAGGGGGGGCGGGGCGGGTGAATCAATTGTCACAAAATTCAAACTTAAAACTTCAACACTTATCAATTCCACAACCACACTATTCTGTTATTAAGCATGAACATGAAACACAAATAACAAAAAGTAAAATCAACACAATGAACACCAGATTTTTACGTGGAAAACCAAATGAGGGAAAAACCACGGTGAGGATTAACTCACAATATAAAGTAGTTCCAAAACCGAATGTATAAGGCTCACTGCCCTGAAAGGACTCACTGTCCCGATACAAAAGCTCACTGCTTACAAGGAGGCTCATTGCCTACAAAAAGATTTACAAAGCAAAATTGGGCTTTACAGCCAAAATGAACTGAAAAGAGTGCACCTAACAAGTGCTGATACAGTTTCGGTGATGCTCAATAGATAGACTTAACACACTTCATTATTTTCGCTCTTCTTCACTTTCGCATTCACAACTGCCTCATCGATCACACATACACGCTTTTTAATCTTCAACACTGTCCAATATATATACTCGATTCATCCGCAAGCATCAATTAGGTCGGCCTAATTAGATGCATTTCCTTGTTTATCAAAAATACCAACTTGTCAGCTACAAGCATTCACAAAATCTTCCCAAAAGGCAATCCAAACGTCCAACACGCTACATCATGTTGGCATGGACCTAAGATAGGTCGCACATATATCCGCATAAGAAAAATTTATTCACCATCTCACGACTTATCCAAGAAGTCGGCCAGAAATATAATTCATTGCAAAAAGCAATCAACAGAATAATGTCAATACGCTGTACGAGCACGGGGGCACACGAGATTCTGATCATACATGCCTTCAACATCCATAAACTGTTTCCCAAAACTGCAAGCAGCAACTGTCAACTGCGGAGGATTGCAGACTAGAATACTGGAGTGTGTAGCTTGAATACCGGTCCAGATACCGAACCAAAATACCAGATCAAGCACTGATTTAAACTTGCAATCAAAACATGGTGACATCAATGACAACACAAAACTGTAGAGATGGCCATTCTTCTTCATTCTTCCAACAGAAATACCAGTCAATACACAATGTGCAAGTGGATCTGGATTCACCCCGGAGTTCGTGGATGAGGTGGTTGTGCATGTCATCATGTTGGAGGTTTGTGGGGTGGTGTTTAGTAGTCCTTAATTGATGCAGCTTGGATCAAGGGATTCAATGAAAAATAGCCTAATCTAGCAGCCAACAATTTTGTCAACAGATTCATATGCAAAAAGAAAGAAACAATGCCAAGCAACAGTAGCTTTATGAATTCCCTGTAGCTCAATGCAAATTTCTTACAAAATTACATAGTGCTACAGAATCTGTAAACACTTCCTATAACCTGCCTTTTATTTAAGCACTATGGTTTTTGTAGAAAGCACTCTTTGCAAAAAAAAAAAATAGGCCAATTCCCTACTCTTTCCTTTGTTCTTCTTTCTGCAATAGCCACCCAAAGTTACTGATTTACCCTAGGAGTCCTGCTTCCCCTTATCTGTTCATTCTCTTTTTTCTTTCGACAGTGCCAGCCCACAACCACCTATCTTTCCACGCCCCCTCCTCCCCCCCACACACACACAAAAAGAAGAAGAAAAAAAAAAACAGAATAAAACAATAATATCTTGAGTCTGATTGTCGGTTCAGTGAAGAAGGCATTTTGGTTTCTGAAACAGAGAACCCTCATGAATCAGCATGTGGCCATACAAACTCTTGGTACTCCTTGTATCTTTTGATGTCAGCATGCAGAACATCCACATGTGGTCCCAGAAATGTAGATAATACATCATGAATTGAACAATCAAGCAAAAAGGATAATAACCCACATAGAAGACAAAGAGACCAAGAAAACACTCAGGTACAAAAATCAATTTTTGCAATGTAGAACAATTGTTACAGCATGAGCCACATGGGCTGAAAGCTTGTGCAAGGGCAGAAAAGAGTTGTCCTAAAATAACATGTTTTCTCTTTGTTGCTAGGTGGAAAAGAATCATAGCATGTTCACTGCTGGAGGCAATAAATAATGCTCAATCTAGAAGGTTTTGTTGTTGCCAAGGATAGCAGATATTTTACAGAGGAAGGTTTGCAGCTAACATGAGATCAAAAGGAAAGCAAGTTGAAGGGAATACGCATGAGATCCCGACCTTCCCAATTTAGCAACTATATTGAATAAAGCAGTGTCCAACATGACATCCAGTCAGCACAATATACATCTCAGTACTAAGACATTATATTCCTGTTGCAGTCTTGAGGTATGAGAAATTGAATATGCATGAGATCCTGACCTTCCCAATTTAGCAACTATATTGCATAAAGCAGTGTCCAACATGACATCCGGTCAGCACAATATACAACTCAGTACTAAGACATTATAATTCCTGTTGCAGTCTTGAGGTATGAGAAATTGAACCAAAGCAATACTCAAAACACACACAAGTGCAACATTTTTTTGAACAGTCCAAATACCAAAGGCTATCCTGCAGCAGCTTGATTTCATGACTGTAGCAACATAAGGACAGCCTTAGCACAGCTACAGAAGGTGGAAACATAAAAAAATCTGCATCCTTCCTTTAATATTCTTTGTGAAGGCAAAGTGACAAGAACAACAAAAGCAAACAAAACTAAAGAGGATTGCTCGTGAACCCAGATACTCTTGCATCATTAGGTTTATCTCTGGGATGCTGTTTTCTATCAGAGAGAAAACAAATATATTTGGGTCAAAGATGGGAAGAGGTTTAAAATCAGTTCCTATGAAGGCAATTCTAAGATATCCGTGGTAAGTGCTGCAATATAGGTGATTGATAAATGCTAGTGGCAAATTTTCTTTGCTTATGTGAGGGCAAAGCAAGAAGAGTAAGTGGCTAAGATAAAGTCAGTTCATGGTCTGTATACCAACAAAAAGAAAAGGTCTATGGATTAGCTCATAAGGCAATTTAGCAAGCTCTATGAGGAGCTAAAAGGGCTTTTCCCACACATAGCAATTGAGCACAAAATACAATTGTTACACTATCGTCCACTTTTCAAACATAGGTCTCCATCGGCAAAGCAAATCGGAGATTGTGAAGTTAAAAACCAGTAGAACATGGAGCAGTCAGACCGAACACCTTTCTATGTTGTTCTCCCATAATAGTAGTACCCAAGAAAGATTGTACTTGGCACATGTATAGAGACTATAGGGTGCTGAACAAGATTACCATAAAAAATAGGTATCCCCTACCTCAGATTGATGATCTTTTGGATGAGTTGCAGTATGCTAAATACTTTTCTGTGCTGGATCTCATATCTAGATGTCCTCAATTGATAATCAAAGATGTAAGGAAAACAACTCAAAGACAAAACCAGGTCTGAATGAGTGGTTAGTACTTCACTTTGCTTTGTGTAGTGCAGATGCAACTTTTCAAAGCAAAACCAAAACAATAGAATTATTGAAAATACAATAATAACGAATGGTGGCTTTTAAGGATATAATGGAGATCAGTGAAAAAAATAGAGCAGGCAGTGAGTGTTCTAAGGAGGATCATGTGGAGGAGGAGGCTGATAAGGCCATCTTCATGATGGACTCTAGTCAAGCAAGGGGTGAAATTGGTCATGGTTCTTAGATAGAGCAAATTAGAGTTGAAGGTGATGACCAAGAAATCCAAGGGGAGAACAATGCTTTAGATAGGTAGGAGTTGGGCAAGCTACTTGTGGATGCGAATAAGATCACAAAAGAATTGGATTGTAGGGCAGAAAAGGATTATAGAATCTCGGTCTTCAATTTGAACCTCACTATTGATGCGATCATCTCCACCATATAGATTCCCAACTACTTTTTAAACTCAAGGGTAGGACTGTAGGAGTATTAAAAAGAATGACAATTATTGCCAAAGTCATTGACATTTGACCAACTATTGATAAAACCAAGGCTTTGATGGGGCAATTGCCCTTACCCTTCCATAAGGTTTTTGGTGCTAGGATTCTTACAGATCACTTTCCAATTGGAGGAAGATAAAAGTAAAATTTTAAAAGGCAGTCCATGGTTCATGGGCAATGTGGAGTTCTATTTGTGGTAGTGGACACCTAATTTCCACATAGGAAAGGAATTGGCTACTAGAACCTTGCTATGGTTTAGGATGTATATATTGCTAAATGAGCTTTGGTTGGAAGATATTTTAAAGGTTATTAGCAATACATTAGGGGAGTATTGTACAACTTACCAACCATGGAACAAAAAGGATTTTCTTCTTATGCCAATATCTTTGTGTGGGTGGATTTTAGTAAGCCAATTAGACACTGAATCGAGATCAAATCATTGATTGGGGTCTGGGTTCAAGAATTAGATTATGAATGTCTACCCATTTGGTGTATTAAATGTTGGAAATTTGGACATCTGACACAAAAATTTGAAGTCAAGAGCAAGCCTAAGAGCAATGAGTAGTCCAAAGAGGTCAAAATTTGGCGAGAAACTTTAAAGGAGAGGAATTCAAATTCTTCCTTGCATGGGGAGATGGTAGGAGAGGGAGAGATGGTGGCAAGGGAAGATAGGTCACAGGGGAGAGGTGGAGGGTAGGAGAAGAATATTGAAGGTAAGGAAATGGAACTAGGTGATTTTCCATAGGAAAATGAAGAAGAGTTGATATTGTAGGATAAGATGAATTTGGTGGATGATCTTTCGGATGATGAGGAGAGCGAGGGTTTATGAGAGACTTTTGAGGATAAATCTAGGACAAAGGATTGGAAGGTTATATGTAGGAAATCCACTAGGCAAAGCACAAAGACCTAACAAGGTACGACTAGCTTTACTATGGTGGTTATGGGACCAAGGAGGACAAGAGGTCGTAGAATAGAGGCTAGTAAGGTCAAGTTAGCTACTATGGAGGATATGGAAGAAGGTACCCAAGCCCCTATCAAAAAATTTGCCATAGTGAAGGTGAACACTTCCTTGCCCCTAAAAAGAGATGAAGCTTCTTCATTGGAATGTTTGGGGGCTCAACACCCTTGAGTATTGTTTAGTTAAATGACTTGTGGAGATGCAAAATTCTCACATTGTGTTAATACAAGAAACTAAGGTAAGTGTTGATAAACACCAGAGATGGATGGAGAGTATGTGGTGGGCTAGTGATGGTGTGACTTGGAATGTTGAGGGTTCGGTTGAAGGTCTAGCTATTTTTTGGGATAAAAGAAAGTTTTTAGGTGTTTTTATTGGTGAGTTCTATTAAATTTTAATGATCAGATTAATGCACAGAATTTAATTCAAAAATCAGACACTATAACACAGCAGATACCCTGGGAAAACCCTCCACTTGAGGGAGAAAAACCCAGCAACAATATATCACTTATATATTGAATCTCAACAATGAAATACTCCTTTACAAGAGGCCGATATGAAGGCCAAATTCAAGCACCAATGAATGATGCAACACAGCCAACTCAAGAAGACAATTCACTGATGCAAAACTCAGTCTCAATAAATATCGAACTGCCTTGTGAAGAACTCGCACTTGATGAAGGATGAACAAGAATAAAATCTGATGATAATCAACAATGAATTTCTCATTGAATATATATACAATATAGAGGGAGAGGTCGTGACTCTCCAAAGCATCATGTCGGCCTCCTTGAAACATCACGTCTTCACTAAAGAAGTCGGCTATCTTGAAATTTGCGCCTCCTAATTCGTATCAAGGTCGGCCTTGATATTAATCGTGCTTCTTCATTATAATGTGTTTGCTTTAACAAATAGAAATGTCTTTTCAATAATCATGCCTCTGGAGTCTTAATAAATTAAATAGCCATAGGCTACAATTTAATTTAACTCATATAAGGAAGATCGCTGGAAGAATAGGACCGACGCTGCTCAATAAACATCAACACTCCCTCTCAGCTAGGGAGTATACTTCCAGCTGCATAAGACATATCACCTCATCGTGATGTCTACCACTACCGCTACAACCATAAGTGGAAAGGAAGAATATCACCTCATCGTGATATCAGATATCACCTCAACATGATATCAACCATAATGGCTACAACCATGCATGGTATGTACAAGTGTTCATCACCTCAACATGACTTTCACCATGGCTCTCCCAGAGGGTGAAACACAAGTACAAAAAAAATCATCACGGACTCTCTCACGTGATGTTGTCATGGAGTCACACACATGACATCCACCATGGCTCTCCCAGAGGGTGAAATCAAGGGATTTCACCTCGAACTTCTCTTGTAGAGAAGAACTCATTAATCAAGGGATTTCACCTCGAACTTATCTCACAGAGAAGAACTCATTAAAGAGGATCACTGATACTGAGACTCCTTCTCAGTTAAGGCTGTATTCTCCACCATACCAAGCTTATCTCGAAAGTACACAAGCTTTATCCTGGAGAGAGGCTTGGTGAGAATGTCTGCCGTCTGCTCATCAGTGTTGATATACCTCAATTGTATAGCTTTCCTCAATACCATATCTCTGATCTAATGGTATTTGATCTCAACATGCTTGGTTTGTCATGAAACACAGGATTGACAAAAAGTTTCACACAACTCTGGTTATCACAATGAATGATAGTAGGCTCCATTGATTGTCCAAACAATCCTGCAAGGAGCTTACGAAGCCACACTGCTTCTCGAGCTGCCACACAAGCTGCAATATACTCTGCCTCTGCTGTACTTAATGCTACAGATGACTGTTTCCTACTGCACCAAGATATCATAGCAGACCCCAAATTGAAGCAACATCTAGAGGTGCTCTTCCGATCAGTGACACACCCTGCCCAATCAGAATCAGTATAACCATGCAGCTTCAAGTCCACATCTGAAGAATATCTCAACCCATATCCAACTGTGCCACGCAAGTATCTTAGGATATGTTTAGCTGCAACAAGATGTATCTGTCTCGGTTCACACATGAACTGACTAAGTGCACTCACAGCATAATGGATATCTGGTCTAGTGTTAACTAGATACATTAAAGACCCAATCAACTGTGCATACAGCGGATCCACCGGATCTGAACTAGCTGTAGCCTCCTTAAACATCTTCTTCAGGTTCAGTAGACTCCCTTTGAATCTTCAAGTACTTGCATCAACCTTCTGACCTCTTTGTCCAAGATTGCTTGCAACACTTGCCTTAGATAAATGTTTCCCAGCGCACACCTCTGGTACTGTAGAGAATTCAGGATTGTCCTCCTCGACCTCATCCCAGATCACACTATTTTGAATAGGTTTGCGGAGCTACCGATGTCAAATCCAGATGACTGTCTTGTGCAATTATGATCTTAGTAGCTGAAGAGGACTTTCAAGGATTTAACACTTAGCCTTGTAATACAATAATCTTCACTTCTTCTCAATGAGATACAAAACTCCCTCTTGATCCCTGCTTCAGAGATTGCAAAGAAGATTTCTGGAAGTGAGCTCCCTCTAGCCAACAACTCAGTCCCATGGCTGCAAGTTGTGACTTCACGCTTGATCATTTCTTTGGTCGACATGACTTCCTCACAAGATGCCTCAAGCTTTTCATCACTAAGTAATCTCTCATCACCTTCTTGCTCCTAGAACTGTCCTGAAAGCATTTTAGAGAGAGATTACTAACAGTTTATAACTATCCAAAGAAATATCAAGGCTAGAATCATACAAGGTTTACTATTTCAAGTTATAGCATGAATACATAATGATTTATGAACAATATTAAAACATGAATAAATAAATCAACCTAAGGAGAAATATATCAAAGGATCAGAATGAAGGGATAAAGAAACTTATCTTTATTGAATTTTGATATAGCTCTTTCTTCCATTTTTTACTCCTCTCGAGAGTGCTAAACTTAGCACAACAAAAGATAATCTGAACAACTACAAATTTAAATGCATTATGCAGTTAGCATGTAGAACAAACTCTCTCCAAGAGTTCAAGGCTCTATCACAGTTCATGCATTAGAGAATGATATTGATGTGAACAACTAATCACCATCGAAATTGCAATTTTCTTTTTTATTTCAGAGTCAGACTCAGAAATCTTCACAACCAACATGAAATAATTTGTAATAAATGAAATCTTCAAAGGATCTTATGCTAGTGAACACAATTCAAGAGAAACCATTATCTCTCTTTACTAATTACAAGATCCAAATAAATGATATAACTCATCAAACAAAGAATACTTATCTCTTTAAATATTCTGATGGATGCAAATATTGGATGTAGTAAGATACGCTGCTCTTGCGTACAAATCAACACACAACCTTCACGGCTTGAACACAGGCCCATGGCTTAGAATAGAAATTCCCTAGAATCCTTTTGAGGAGAGATCTCATCCACATCCGCAAATGAAGCATGCTGATTAGGCTTGGTGGGGCAATCCTTTGCATAGTGACCAAACTTGTCACAACGAAAACATTGGACTTTGGAGAGGTTCCACTTCTTCTTGAATGCGGGAGCACCATCGGCTCCTTTATCTCTATTCCTCTTGAAATATCCTTTCTTTCCACCTTTCCCTTTCTTCTTTGAGGATTGAGCGGAAAGAACATGAATGTCTTCATTTGTAGAGCTTCGACCAATACCTCTCGCAGCCAACCTAGACTCTTCTTGAATACAATCTGCCCTCAAACAATCAAACTTGGGAAGTTTCGATCTTGCACTGATTCCTTGAATGTAAGACTCCCAAGATGAAGGAAGACCACTAAGGGCAAGCATGGTCAAATCCTTGACATCAACAAAATGACCAATAGAAGAGAGCTGATCTCTCAATTTGGAAATCTTCATGAAGTAAGTGATGACAGATTCTCCTTCCGCCATCTTCACATGATGAAGTTGCTGCTTCAATGCAAGTGCCCGGCTTGTGTTGTTGATTTCGTACATCTCCAAAGTTTTAAACATCTCTCTTGCTGTCTTCAACTTGGAGACAATAGGAACAATATGATCCTTCACAGAATCAACTAACATCTTCTTCGCCTTGATATCTTTCTTCTTCCATTGTACCTTTTCTTCCTCATCAGTAGGTTCGGGGACTTTGCTCTCCACAAACTTGACCAATTCACTTTCTTCCAAGGTGAGTATAATTCTGAATCTCCAAGATGTGAAATTAGATGCTCCTTCAAGTCTATCCTCAAGCTTAAGACCGATCACCATCTTGACGAAGAGATAGAAGTAAACAACGATGAGAAAGAGAGTAAAGAGTATCGCTGTAATAACAACCTGATCAAGATCTTCTTCAAACCCGCTCCAATACCATGTTAAATTTTAATGATCAGATTAATGCACATAATTTAATTCAAAAATCAGACACTATAACATAGTAGATACCCTGGAAAACCCTCCACTTGAGGGAGAAAAACCCAGCAACAATATATCACTTATATATTGAATCTCAACAATGAAAGACTCCTTTACAAGAGGCCGATATGAAGGCCAAATACAAGCACCAATGAATGATGCAACACAGCCAACTCAAGAAGACAATTCGCTGATGCAAAACTCAGTCTCAATAAATATTGAACTGCCCTGTGAAGAACTCGCACTTGATGAAGGATGAACAAGAATAAAATCTGATGATAATCAACAATGAATTTCTCATCGAATATATATACAATATAGAGGGAGAGGTCGTGACTCTCCAAAGCATCATGTCGGCCTCCTTGAAACAACACGTCTTCACTAAAGAAGTCGGCTATCTTGAAATTTGCGCCTCCTCCTAATTCGTATCAAGGTCGGCCTTGATATTAATCGTGCTTCTTCATTATAATGTGTTTGCTTTAACAAATAGAAATGTCTTTTCAATAGTCGTGCCTCTTGGAGTCTTAATAAATTAAATTGCCATAGGCTACAATTTAATTTAACTCATATAAAGAAGATCGCTGGAAGAATAGGACCGATGCTGCTCAATAAACATCAACAAGCTCCAGTGTTCATTGCATGTTCATTTGGTTGGGATGCAAATTGGTCTTAAGTGTATTTGCTCCAATATATATTGTTAGTGTAATGATAGTTTGAGAGTAGTAGTGTGGGAGGAGTTTAAGAGCTTTCAAGGCCATTTCGACGCTGAAAGTTGGGTTATTGGGGGAGATTTTAATACCACTCAGAGTCTAAAGGAAAAGGAGGGGGAGAATGTTAGGATTAAGTTGGTTTGATTGCTCTTCAAAATGTTTGTTTTGACCTTTTCTTACGAGATATTAAACTAGAGGAGGGATGGTTTACATGGATTAACAAGAGGGAGGGCGATGCATGTATAATATGTAGATTGGGTTACTTTCTATAAAATTTTGAATAGGCCTGGGAGGATATTGTTCCTTCATCTAATGCAATTCATTTTGTTGGGTTGGACAACTGGTGATCTCTATTGAGGTTGGGAAGGGTAGTAGGTGTAAGAGTTGTCCTTTCAAATTGTAGTTCATGTGGTTTGATCAACATGACTTCAAAAACCTCCTCAAATCTTGGTGGAATCATTAGATCAAGGAATGTCCTTTCAAATTGTAGTTCATGTGGTTTGATTAGGCCTGACTTTGAAAACCTCCTCAAATCTTGGTGGAATCATTAGATTAAGGGATGTAAAAGGTATATTCTTCAAAAGAAATTATAGAGAGCTATGTTCGAAGCTAAGGAGTGGAACAATAAGGTTGTTGTATTCTATGGGTGTAAAAAGGATGAGATGGAGGCTAATGTGTAAAATTGAGGAGGAAATTGCTAGGTTTGTGATGGCAAAGAATTGCTAAGAGGAAATTGCTAGGTTTGGAGGCTAATGTGTAAAATTGAGGAGGAAATTACTAGGTTTGGGATGGCAAAGAATTTAAGAGAAGGAATTTAGTGTGATGAAAGATCTGTATTCCATTTTGTGTATGGAGAAATTAATTTGGCTAAAAAAATCTAGAGTTAAATGTTTGAAGTAAGGTGGTTGATACACAAAATTCTTTTTCCACCAAAATTATAAGGCAAATCAACAAAATTGACAAAATTACCCTCCCCTTAGGTGAAGAGGTGATGGAGATTGAAGACATAAGAAGAGAAGGGAGGCAATATTTGAAAGAAATTCTAGGGCAAGATGTGATTAGAGACTTTGAGGGCACAATATGCTCTTCTTTGACATATTCTTTGTTTGATTTCATAGGTAAAGAATGAGGCCCTATTAACCCCCTTTCTCTTAGGGCTAAAAAACCCTCAGGTTTGATAGCTTTCAGGTTGGATTTTACCATAAATTTTGGCATATTGTAGGTAATGATGTGTTAATGGCGGTTGGAGAATGTTGAAGGAGGAAGGCAATGCTCAATGGTTGGAACTCCATCTTTTTAGTGCTAATTCAGAAGGTCAAGAACCTTAGGTACTTGGATAATTATTGACCTATTACTCTTTGTAATATGATATATAAAATTGTAACAAAGGCTATGGCATTCAAATTTAGAAAGGTAATTTTTAGAATAATTTTGAAGAAACAAAGTGGTTTGTTTTTAGGAAGACAAATTTTGCATGACATTATTTCTCATGAGACTATCAATTCGATCACATAGAAGAAGGATGGGATGCAATTGAAGATGGATATGATAGAGTTTCATGGGATTTTTTGAACAAAATTTTAAAAAAGTTTGGGTTCAACAAAGACTAGTGTAAATATGCCAACAATTGTTTTCATGTTTGCCTCTTCTATGCTCATCAATGGGCCATTGACAAAGTTCTTTATGGTGGGCAAGGGATTAGACAAGGAAATCCCTTTCCCCTTTCCTCTTCCTTGTGGTTGTTGAAGTTCTAGGTAGAAACTTGAAGAAGGAATCTAGGAGCATAATCTTGAAAGGGTTACAGGTCTCCTCAAAAGTGAGTAATGTTACACATTTGCAATTTGTAGATGATACTCTTTTGTTTGGGAAAGCAATGATAAGAGAAGCTAAAACCTTCAAAAGAGTGTTGGATATATATGAGAAGGAAGCTGAGCATAAAATTAATGCTAGTAAATAAAAAATCTTCTTCTTAAAACATCATTGTGAAGAAGCATTGGATGTTCAAATATAGTAGGTTTCGAAAGAGGATTGCTTCCAAGCCCTTATCTTGTGATGCCCCTAGATGACAAAAAATCTCTATCATGGAATGGAAGGTTGTGGTGGATAGAATTTAAAGCAAACCATTTGCATGAAAGGGAAGATGGCTTTCCTTTGCTTGTAGGATCATACTCATTAAGGCAATATTGTTATCAATCTCTATTTATGCTATGTCAATTCACCATATTCTCGAGAAAGTCACGAAGGCAATCTTTGATTTGCAACATACTTTCTTTGTGGAATGTGGTTTGAAGAGCAAAGGAAATATAGTCTTGTTGAGTAGTCAAAGGTATGCACTTGCAAAGAGGAAGGTGGATTGGGTTTTAGGGGTTGCAAAAAGATGAATAGAGCACTTGGGATGAACTTGATTTGGAGAATGTATTTGGAAAAAGACATTCTGGAGCAAGATACTACAAGGCAAATATTTAGGTGACTTCTTGGTGGAAGAACTATTTACTTTAGAGTAGGACCCATGGGGCTTTGGAGTTTGGAATCTTGATGAAATTGTGGGAGTTTGATTGCTATGAATCTTCAGTGGAAAATTGGCAAGGATGACAAGGTTAGATTTCAGGGAGATGCATGGGTGGATAAACAAGCCTTGATACAAAATGATAGTTTTAGATCCATGGTTTCACATTTTCAAGAAGTTTTGGATATAAGGGTTGAGGATTACTTGATTTCCGCTAGGGGGACCAAATCTTGGAAAGGCTCATGGCTAGAGTTGAGGGATGAGGATAGGAGGGTGGAGGAAATTACTTGTCCCCTTGGGAATTAGGGAAGATAGATTGATATGGGATAAAGGTGGCATGGGGGAAGTGACAGTGAGGGAGGCTTATGCTTCAATAAACTAGATTAGGGTTAAGGATCTTGACTTCCCAAATAACAAGATTCAGAAGGATAAAGGATTGCCCAAGGCGAATGCCTTCTTATGGGTGGTAGTGAAAGGACGGGCTCTAATGTGAGATAAAGAAAGCCCTTTGAGATGTCTTCTTTGCAAAGAAGAGGAAGAAACAAATGAGCATATTTCATTCATTTCAAATACTTGAGCAATATTTGGAATTGGTTTTTCTGTAGGTAGGGTTTGGTTGGTTTCCATTTAGAGAATGTTAAGGATCTAATTAGAGGGTGGACATTTATAATTAGATCATAGGGGTAGAAGTTGATATGGGAGCTCTTCCTTGCTCCCCATTTGGAACCTATGGATAGAGATAAATAGGAGGATTTTCTTGGAAAGGGAATAAAAGTTGGGATAAGATTGAATTGTGGCTAGAGGAGTTGGGAGAAAAGAGTGTGGATAAGGAGAATGTGGAAGAGGAGGTGATGTGTGAAAGCTTAAATCGAATGGCTAAAGATGGATTTGAATGGCTCAAACAATAGGAAGAAGAAGCTAGTTAGTTGGAATCCCCACAAGTGGGTTGGGTGAAAATGAATTTTGATGGAGCAACTTAAGAGATGACAAAGGCAAACTCTTGTTAATTGTAGCTTGGGATTTTGGCAAAGGCACAAACGATATGGCAAAGAGTAATGCAATAGTCAGAGGCTTGAGCATTGCTAAAATCAAAGGTTGGAGGAGGTTAGAGGTTGAAGGAGACTCCAATTTTTTTTTTTGATAGCATGAGAAAGGAAAGTGTTATGGATGGCTACTAGACATTGACATCTTGGAGGGAGTGAATTTGATTGAATGTTTGGATCAAAGTTCCATTTTGCATATCAAACAGGAAGGTATTTTTGTTGTTGATTGGGCACCAAACCAAGGTGTTAATTTGGAAGGAAGGAAGGGAAGGGAGAAGAGGATATGGTACAATGATTTTCCTAGAGAAGCAATGGTTTCGATAAAAGGAGATTTGAAAAATTAATGATGCTTGATAAAGGGTTGGCTTATGGGGTAATTATAGGATGATTGTGTGTCCTTGTGAAGATAGGGTAGGTGACATATCAAGTGCATTGGGGAGTTATGGAAGGGTGATATGCTCCATATTTGGAGCAAGCAACATTATTGTTTTGGTGTATGATGAGTAGACATGGCGTTGGGGGATTTTAACATTTTGTTGTTATGCTATGGCTATTTCATTTTTTTTGCATTCACAATGTATGATGGTCTCTAATATGGCTTATGCTTCAAAGGCCAACAAAGGTAAGTTGGGCACATTTAGGTTTGGCGGCAAGGTGGCTTTGGCCTTTGATTACAAGAAGTGCAAGGTGTGTCTGGCTAGTGAGGAGAAATTGAAAGGCTTTGTAGCATATTTGAAGAGGGAGATTGGTGACCTGGACTTAAGGCAGTGTATGATGAGAAATTGGGGACTTGCGAAGGATGTGGATGACACTCCTAATGTGGCGATTAAGGCTGCAATTACGAGATTTCTATTGGAGCCACAACAATCATTGAACAAAAGGAATATGTTTGACACAACTTAATCCTTGAGATATGCCACCCTGCTATCTTTGGCCGTGGGTATGTACTTACTGCATGAAGACATAAAGGGTATTGACAACCATGCCAAAGCTTTTCTCTTTTGTCAGCTAGGGCATTTTCATGGGTTGAGTGAGAATTTTTGTTGCTTGTGCAAGGCAATGATTGAACTAGCAAAAGGGTTAAAGGTAAAGATTTCTTTTGAGGCTGAATTTAATGTTCATGTGTGTTGTTGTGATGAAGACTCAGAGGTGGTGGTGGTTGAGTTCGCTCATCTTTTGTGGGAAGCTGGATATAAGAAGTGTAATTGTCCCTTCTAGTAGGGGGGGTTGTGTGATTTGCCCTCCTACTCCTTGACATTTTATTATATGTGTTTTAATGCACAGTATGGTAGATAGATTATATGGTGTGGTCAATGAATAGTAATGACATTTTTAGATGGTTTGTTGGCAATTTTGCATCATCTATATGGACTAGCATAGGTTTGTGGATATCATATATTAGCAATATGAATAGTATGTACGATTTATGGTTACTTTGGATTTCTTTTGTGGAATGTTGCTGGTTCCATATGTGTGATTGGGGTTTGTTTGGTGAATATAGTTGGTTGACTCCTATATGTTTTGGAGTTTCGGTTCTATCAGTTTTCGAGGAAGGGTTTTCTGTGTATATTGTGAAATACAAATGTAAATTAGATGAATTTGGTGAACCTTGTGGTTATTAGTTATCTGAGCTTCAATGCTCTTTTTTTGGTGGTTCTTGGGTGCCTTTCCTGGGTATGCTGACCACAAATGAAAAATGGTGGCTTTTCAAAAAGTAGAATTAAATGTTACATATAAATACACAATATATATATTTTTTATATTAGAGATTGAATAACCAAAAAACACCAAAGGAATAGGTACAATATAAGGTGCACAACAAGAAGTCCAGCTGGCCCAAACTGAACCACAGTTAAAGAGACTACTAAGGGACTGCCCCACCAAAATCAAAAGTCGTCGGACAGAAATAGCAGACCAGGAATAGTTACAAAAAGATCGTAAGTAATTCTATTGTTTGGAAAGACAAAACCAAAATTAGAGAAATATGTCCTACTCCCAAAAATACTTTTGATTGCTGTCATTTTCATAGAAATCGAGTTCAAATGTGCCAATTACAGGATCAGCTTTGTCCCCCGAAGCCAAGTCTTTCACAATAAGTTCATAGCTTACAATATATTCTTAGGATTAATCAAAACTATGTGTCAAAGTTTCAGGAAGAAATAAAGAAAATGTTAGAAGTAGAAATTATATTCAAAGTAGAAACTAGTGACTAGGTATCACCCATTGTCATCTCATTGAAGAAAGAATTTGAGCAAATCAGAATTTGTGTGGACTTCCGAAGCCTAAATGTAGTAACTATCAAGGACCCATTTGCAATCCCATTCACAGACTCCATTCTCAAAGAAGTAGCAGGACATCAGATATACACCTTCATGGACAAATTCTATGGTTACAACTAGATAAGCATTGTTGAAGAAGACAAACTAAAGGCTACCTTTGTAGTAGGAGTATATGCGTTTAACGGAATGTTGTTCGGACTATGCAACCCTCTTGCAACGTTCCAAAGAATGATTTTGCATGTCTTCAATAAAATGTCTGTATATTAGTTTTGATTTACATTAGTTATATTATATCTTCAGTTAGTCGGCAAGTGTAGTTATGACTCATCAATTGATTGAAGTAGTTTTTGGTAGTTGCTGACGGTTGGAATTCCTTGGCAACCATTGGCAAGTTAGTTGGCAAGTGTAGTTAGGACTCATCAATTGATTGAAGTAATTTTGGGTAGTTGCTGACAGTTGGAATTCCTTGGCAACCATTGGCAAGTTTATATAGTTGTTCTATAATTGGGAAAAGTGGCCGTGTTGTTGAAAATGATTCCCTTCCCCATTTTTGTATAAAAGCATCGAAGCATTGAATGAAATGAGAACAATTGTTATATCTTCTGAATTACTATGTTATTCTCATGTGACTCAATCATGTATGTATAATTCAGTTTATTGTGCTTAAGTAATTGTATACTTGTAGAGAAAGTAAACAGATGGTAATTGATTGTAGCTCATAGTTTTCTGTACTTTTTATCCTTTCCGCTTCTTTCATCTGTTGGATTTGAAAAAGATATTTTTCAGAAAAGTAGCTTCTAAGGTGTTTTCATAGAACTATTAGATAATTTAGATCAACAAGCCATTCAATTGTTACAGAAGTTCCTGTACATAGTGTTCTTTCTTGCTAGAAAATGTTGAGATGTTTGTTATCTTAAAGTTCATACACATTCGACTACAGTTGATTTCCTAGTTTTGCTATATGCCTCATCTATTTCAAAATTCCTCTTTCTTTGGTGTTTTCTCTTATTTATAGTCTTAGTCCTGTTGTAATATTTTTGTTAGTTGTCTTTTTATCTTCTTCAAGGGCATGTTATATTGACACCCCTCGTGTGCTGGTGCCTTCCATCTGGTTATGTTGTTTTGCCTTCCTGATACCCTTCCTTCTGATGTGCACAGGAAACGATCATCTCTTGGGAGTCATTTCTTAGTCCAAGAAAATTCAAGTACCAACAGACTAGAAGCTGGAGCTTTAAATGACAAGAATGCAGAATATGTCTATCCTAGTCCTTCTCTTTTTCTTGAAGATATCAAGCAAGAGGTGGAAGGCTCTGTTGCTCAAGGGGTTCAAGTATCGCCTGGAAGGCGTTCTTCTTTGACTACAAAAACGGGTGCTTATAGTTACAAAAGATCATCCCAGCTTGAGGATACACTTGTAACCGGTACCCAGTCGTCTCAGTCTTTTCTGAAGGCTGCAAAAGAGGAACCAGAAGAGGTGTCAGACAGTGGAGAAACAACATTTTCCCGCTTTGAAGCAATCCTTGATTCTGCTCTGCAAGGTTGGTTCTTGTAAATCTTAATTGGTTTGATGTTGACACTTTCCTTGTTTATTTTTAGCCACAGGCATTTAATCAGTTATATGAGACAATAGATACTGTACAATATTTGAAATTATTGCTGCTTGCCTGACGGATAGTGTTTACTACAATGCAATACTATTTGTGTTCAAATTTGCTTGGGTTTGATTTTAAGTAAACTTGCATCATTGTCACTGGTAGATAACTTCTGTGTCAAATTTTTTGGTGCAACAGTTATCTGCCATTTTTCTCTTTGAATTGTAACTGGGCCTTTTTCCTTTTGTGTTTGATTTACATGCCACCAAATGCTGCAAATTCAAAGACAGTTGGTGTATGTCGCTTGCCTATGTACAAAAAATTCCAGTGGGAATGTTTGACTTACTCCGATGACGTTATGCAGTTTTAAGTTAACAGTTCAATCTTTTTATCTGTTTCATTTTTGCCAATGTTATTTCCATCTGGTCTATTTGTTATCTTATAATTTTTTTTGTACTTTTGGAGTTATTATCATAGTTCAATGGAGTTTCAGAATGGGGGACAGATATTAAAAAATGTATAAAAAATTGCAACTTGTCTTTAATGAAAAGTTAAACTGTAAGCACAATGAATCAATTGAGCACATCTACTAATATTAGAAATACTTCCATTTGTTTTTCCTACGACTTTTCTTTCTTCCTCTGTAGCTGCTAAATTTCTCAAAATCCCAAGACCTTCTCTGGTACATCCATATTGTCAATTAGATTTGGTAAGAACTAAACAACGTTTGTATCTACAGTGAGTGCTTCATTTGCTGGACAGATTGACACATTGTAAAGAGCCTTAGTGCTCAAGACAGTCATCTGTCTTATTCGATGAGAACCTATATCCAAAAGTACAAATTTCTGAGCCCAAATAAAATATGATGTTTACAAGAAGCTGACGTTTTATGAGAGGAAAAAGAAGGTTTTGAGGCACCTAACTTGAATTTACTGATAATAGATTTGTTTGCAGAAGTGTATTAGATGCAGTTTATCTGCCAGATGAGATTGTTGGCTATGATGTATTTACTACTGACCACAAAGGCACAAAGAGTGCAGTTTAGTTAATTCCAAAATGTGGCTTCTCTGGTACATCCATATTATTAATTACGTTCGGTAAGAACTAAACAACATTTGTATCCACAGTAAGAGCAGCAATTGCTGGACAGATTGACAAATTGTAAAGAGCCCTTAGTGCTCAAGACACATCTGTCTTTTTGGTAGAGAACCCATATCCAAAGTACAAATTTCTGTCCCCACAATAAAATATAATGTTGTTTACAAGAAGCTGATGTTTTATGAGAGAAAAGAAGTTTTGAGACACCTAACTTGAATTTACTGACAACAGATTTGTTTGCAGAAGTGTATTAGATGTAGTTTACCTGCTAGATGAGATTGTTGGCTATGATGTATTTTCTACTGACCACAAATCCACAAAGAGTGCAGCTTAGTTAATTCCAAAAGATGATTATAAGCAAGCTCCTCAATGTTGATGGGATGCAGGGCAGGGCAACAGGCTGGGTGTTTTTCAAAACTCTGATTTACTGATGGGATCTCCTAAAGCAGTTTCCTTTGAGAAGTATCTGGAAACTATGAGGTAACTTCACAACATTTTGATTAAGTAAACATGTGACCACTGGTTGAGAGAAGGTCTCCCTCCAAATATAATATCTTGTCGAAAAAGTTAGATTAACACCAGGGAAACCACCCACAGATTCCATGTTTATGGCATGAATCTCAATAGGTAAAAAATGATTATTATTTGTGTTACACTCCTAGTTATACATGTCAAATGTGTGGATGTTTTTAGTGGCAGTCTACATGTCATGACCCCTCCTCTAGCATAAGTTGCTAAAGACCCTAAGCCTGTTTTTCTCATAATCGAATGGAGTGGTGGAAAAAGGGAAAATAATTAAATAATTTAATAAAGTTGTCGAAAAGTAAGTTTAAATCAAAAGTTGATTTATATTTAATTATTTAAAAGGCCATTATAAATGAATGAATAAAGTGTTGCTAGACGTAAGGTACAAAAAGTGAGTGAAAAAGGACAATTTATTATTTTGTAGTTGAAACTTGCAGCCTTTGCGCAATTTGACGTAATTTTTGTATAATATATATCAGTGTTGCAAGACTCACCCAAATTCGGTGAGTACTCACGAGTCCCGAGGCGGGTGAGCTTGGGTGAGTTTGGCAGACTCGGGGGCTGAGCCTTCACTAAACTTGCTGGGTTTGGGCGAGTCTCGACCCCCAGATTCAGCCATTTTAATTAATTTTTAAAAAAATTTACAATCTTTCATTTATAGTTTTTTTAATTAAATGGTGTGCGCCATGAAGGTTTGTGTGGTTTTGAAGGTCTTCATTTGGGCTGCCCCTCGACCTCGCTGGGGGATCCCCCGTGAGGGGCGCTGCCCCTCGACCTCGTTGGGGTGTTTCCCCCAAACCCTCATCAAACTATAAGTCTAAGCATGTAATAGGCCAATGATGAATCACGATCATAAAACCTACAAAATACATATCCCTTGTTGCAAATCTCTGCATCTTTCATAGTCAAAGCCATAATCAAGGATTATCTTGTTTCATACATTAGACAAAAAAACATGCAGTCTTGAAGACTTCAATACAATTTTAATAATAAATTCCTCACTTGAATATACACACCAATCATTGAGACAAGCAAATATCATTGCTACATCATCATCTAGGACTTATCTTAGAAACTAGCGCATGACTTGTCGTGATGTTGGGATGAGTAATGCAAGCTCTTCTGAGCCATAGACTTATATTTTTTAGTTTTGGTATTTGTTTTGATGCCATAGATTTCATATTACATGAGTTTTGTATACTTTTGACAATATTTATATATCTAAATGTGTTATTTCCTTCAGCTAAATTTTGCGTTTATACTTATGTGATTGATGTATGTTTGTGTATGGGATGATAGTAATACTAATTTCTATTTGATGATGTTATTGTATTTAAGGTTTATTTATTAAAGGGTGCATGAAACAAGTTTTAAATCCTTGAAAATCTGTGAATTTCTTGGGTTTTTCTATTTGCCGAGTCTTTGCCGAGTTTGGGCTCCGAGTTCGAGGCGAGTCCGAGTCTTGTAACACTAATATATAAATACAATTAAATTTTGTTAAAACTTCATTTGTTTGTCGCTTTCTGTGAAACGCAAATAATAAAATATCAATTGAACTCTAATATTATGTGTTAAGGTTCTATTAGAGTTCCTATTGATATTTATACTTATCATTGCTATCATATGAATATTTGAAAATTTTGATATTTTTAAAATTTTCCCTATTTTCTTAATAGCCGTCCCCTGCCGTCCCCTAAAAATGGTCTCCCTCCCGTCCCCGTCCCCGAAATGCATCCCTTTGTCCCCTACCATCCCTGTCTCGGAAACTTGGGGTAACATAGATCTCATATGCTTAGTTACTTGTCAAATTCCTCATTTGCTTTGAAATTTGAACATTCTTGCTTTTTTAATGGGGGAATCGCTCTATATGAATTATTTTTTAGATGTTTACTAGTCATATGACTTAGAGTTATATTGTTCCTGTTGCTAAGTGTTTGTTTAATCATATAATCACCAGTTTATGTGTTAGCCATACTCTACTTGCATGGAAAGACCAATGGCTAAACACCCAAGGCTTCTTACTTATTGGCAAAACACCTATGTTACTCTATTGGCATATGTCTTGTGTCTCACCTAAAGCACGTTGAGCTCCTCATCTTTTGTTGTGACCTACAGATCACACTAATTGTAGAGGGTGTTGAGTAGCACTATTTTTTTGAGCTCTCACCATTAGACATTTGATTGTTGTATGTCGCTTTGAAGGACACTCCATACACTATAGTCGTCACTTAGATTGTTTTGCACCAACCAATTATTCCATGTGTGTGACCATCTAGCCCATGTTTTCCTCCAATCATGTTGTTTCTTCAAAACCTTGTGTTTTGCCAACAACTTCTAAACATAAGGTGACCTCCAATGCTTTATTTTGTGTTGTAAATGTGCGTTCTACTAGTTCTTGTTGTATATGTTCAGTCAATCCTCCAATAAACCAGTCATGCAAAAGGGCAATATCTATATTTTGTTTGATCTTCGCTACCAAGTCCTTAATTCACCGGTCATACTTCATAGGCTGATTCTCTTTGCTGCTGCTTCAACTCTTTTAATATGACTATGTTTACATCTTCAAGCTTTAGATATTCAAACTTGTGCAAATTGTTTAGCTTCACTCCATGAATATTAACCTTAAGATCTTTTGGGTCTTACTTGTTATAACAATCTTTCAAACACCCTCCAATCATGGTAGCAAGTAAGCCAAATTTCTATGGGTTATCATTTTTGGTGTGCTAAGCTATCTTGCAAGCCCTTCAGTGATGAGGAGCATCTTCCTTCCCCATAAAATTCTTGACCATAATAAGCATGGGCTCTACTACTACTGTATGTGCCATACCCTATTTGGGCATTGATAATTGTTGGTGTAGTTGTGTGATGAATTGGTCAAGGTGCACAGCAGAAAACATTGCAAATTGCCTTAACTCAAATCTAACTTTGTTAAACTTCAGATCTACTAAATGCTTATATGTTGGGTTATCTAATATCTGTAGCCTACCTGTTTCCTTTCTCAATCTATTCTTTGCAAATGATATTGCCTCTGGACTGTCACTAAAATATGTTCTAGATAATAGATCCATGCTAGATGGTGGTGTCAGGACTGTGGGAGACTCATCTCCATCTGAATGCTCAAAGAACTCAGTATTTGACTATTGGGGCATAAACATTGTTTTTTCTTTCATTCCACTTTCTTTTGCTCTCTGACTGTTCTACCGCCAAACTACTGGCCTCCATATCTTGTCTCTATTACTTCTAGGGTAAGAACCCCTCCTACCGGACATCCTTTTGCATGAGAGTTGACTACTCCATGGCGCTCAATTCAATGGACTGTTCATTAATCACCATCTCATATGTCCTGTATATAAGCTTTCCTCTGGCTGTTGTGAATAGAGTCCTATATTGTTTTGCTGACTGAATAGTAGACCGTTATTGCAAATGATGGTGCCCTGCCTATTTATAGCATCTCCTTCAATTGCTACTGATTCATAACCTTTTGATCTGCACGTAGATGGTAACGTACAGATTCTGAGAGGGTCTTGGCAGTGGAACCAAAATGTTAGCCATACTCTACTTGCATGCAAAGAACAATGGCTAAACACTCAAGTCCTCTTAAGTATTACTGTATCTCCCATGTCTCACCTGAAGCACACTAAGTCCTTCAACCTCTGTTGTGACCTTCACATCAAAATCTGTATGCGACTACTAGATTTTTCCATAGATAGAATTACTCAAATGCAGGAGCACCTTTGTATTGATTTCTACCTTTGTATCTATATATAAAAGTTTGTAGTTTTGGAGGTATATACAGGTGCCTGTCTCCTAGCACTGCCTAAACTAACTATAAAGCAAACTGCAAGTTGCACGTATCCTAACATACATTCTTTTCATAAATACAATCTTTGCATGATTATCTAGAACTATATTGACGCATACTTGCACAGTCATGCACAGTCTCTCTATGTTTAGGGGCTATTTGTGTTGCAAATACAAATGGTTATGATCTTGTAACAACATTTTGATATTTTTTATAGAAATGTATCTTGTGTTTATAAGAAAAGTGGGCAGAGTATACAGAAGCATGCAAAAGATTATGGACTGAATAATATGTGCTTCTATTCTAATTTTTTGTTCAATAATGTATTGCATATATATACTATTTTCATATCCTATTTTATAGGAAACCTCCTATAACAACTCTCCTAAATATATGAGTTGTTTTTGTAAATGTAACCAAATCTCAATCAGACTAGGAGCCTAAAAACTAAGGAAATTCTAAGTGTAAGAATTCTACTTAAAATTCTAAGTCAGATTTATTTTCACTAATGCTGAATGTGCTGATTGCAGAACATTAATAATTTCGATGTTTGCATATCAATGATGGAACAATGTTAAATACCTTTGGAGACCCACCTCTAAGAGACGCGTCTCATGAGAGGACGTGTCTCCACAAGTGGAGACACGTCCGCTCATGGGATGTGTCCCTTTGGGCGCGCGGGTCTCAAAGACAACCGAGTAACACTCGGTTTAACAAACTTAATACATATGCCCTCACATACATGGCGGATATATATCATATGAGTTCCGATTTTATTCAATGCAGAATTTGACCATCATTTTATTATTTCGAATTTATGCATGCTTATAAATTCGTTTTACTTATTTTCCAGAAATATGTTTAAGGATTAAATTCGATCACATATAAATGATGATGATGCTATTTAGCAATCATCATTTATATCTGACCGAAGCTATATCCCATTAACACTCCCTCTTAGCTAGGGAAGATATTTCAAATCAAATAAGTGGAGATATCACCTTCACACGTGATATCGAAGATATGATATGTTTTCTCAATATTGTCAAGTCACATGACATTCTTCATAACACATCTTCATTATGGTATGTGCACTGACATCAAGTCACATGATGTCTACCATAATTCATGGCATATCCACGGATATATAATTATCCACCATGATTATCTCTTAAGGATCACAATGATCTTCAAATGATATCAAGTCCCATGATATTCATCAAAAGTGTCCAAGAGATACTATCATGACATGTCCACAGATATCAAGACACATGATATCTATCATGATAGTTCAACTCATCATTGTAGAGTCGTCACTTTACAATGTCAAATACAAGTGTTCATTATTAGAAAGATCGTCACCTTTCAATAATGTACACAGGGGGAGTAGGCCCATAAGGTCATGGAGTCACACACATGACAAAAGAGTTTACACATTAAACATCTTTATATATTAGTACAATTTATAAACAATTTGAATTTCAGACATAAATATCAAATTACATTTCAACCATACCAAGTTTCTTCCTGAAGTGCTCTACCTTGATTCGGGAGAGAGGCTTGGTGAGAATGTCTGCAGTTTGATCATTTGTACTAACATACTCCAACTGGATCACTTTCCTTTCTACCATATCTCTTACATAATGATAAGGGATCTCAATGTGCTTAGATCTATCATGGAAGACAGGTTTACAGAGAGTTTGATGCAACTCTGATTATCACAATGAATAATTGTAGGATTCAAGGGCTCACCAAAGAGTCCCACAAGCAACTTACGAAGCCAAATTGCTTCTCTTGCTCCCATAGAGGCTGCAATGTATTCAGCTTCTGTTGAGCTCTGTGCAACTGAAGACTGTTTTCTGCAAATCCAAGAGATCATAGCCGATCCTAAACTGAAGCAACATCCTGATGTGCTTTTTCGATCGGTTACACTTCCAGCCCAATCTGAATCAGAGTACCCATGTAGATCTAGTTGGTCATTTTTGTAAAGAAGACCATATCCAATAGTGCCTTGAAGATATCTCAAAATATGTTTCACAGCCATTAGGTGAATTTCCTTTGGCTCACACATGAATTGGCTGAGAACATTCACTGCATAGCAAATATCAGGTCTGGTGTTAACTAGATACATCAAGGATCCAATCATCTGTCTATAAAGGGTTGGATTTGCACACTTGGATTCTGCTGTTGCTTCTTTCAGTTTGTGAAGGTTGGTTTCCATAGGTGTAGACATCGGTCTATAGTCCAACATTCCAAATCTCTTCAGAATATCAATAGTATACTTCCCTTGGTTTAGTATAATGCCCTCTGATTTCTGCCATACTTCCAAACCTAGGAAGTAGTGTAGGATGCCCAAGTCTTTCATGTCAAATTCAGAAATTAGATCCTGCTTTCCTTGAGCAATGAGGTGATCTTCTCCTGTTATCAGCAGGTCATCAACATATAAAATAATTATTAGCATATCACCTTTGATTACCTTGAAGTAGAGATTGGAGTCAGCATCATTCTTGGAAAATCCTAGTCCCAAGAGATAGCTGTCAATTCTTTCATACCAGACCCTGGGAGCCTGTTTAAGTCCATAGAGGGCTTTCTTCAGTCTGCACACATGTGAGTTAGGTTTATGTATCACAAAACCTTCAGGCTGTTCCAGATAGACTTCCTCTTCAATGGTTCCATTCAGGAAGGCAGTTTTCACATCCATTTGATGGATCTTCCAGCCTTTAGCTGCAGCAATGGCTAACACTGCTCTCACCGAAGTGTAGCGGGCAACAGGTGCAAATGTTTCTTCATAATCAATGCCTTCCTTTTGAGAAAAACCTCTTGCCACAAAACGTGCTTTATGTTTTTCTATACTGCCATCAACAGCATGCTTGATTTTGAAGAGCCATTTGGAAGAGACAACAGATTTCTCTTTCGGTCTAGGCACTATATCCCATACATCATTCTTTAGAATGGACTGATATTCCTCCGTCATTGCATCCTTCCATGCTTGATGTCTGAAGGCTTCTGTAACACTGATAGGTTCTGAGTTTATGATGTTGTTCATTAGAGCAACATAGCTAGAGAACCGTTTGGGTCTTTTACTTTCCCTGAACGTTCCTTTGGGTGCTGCATGATCCTCGGCTTCTTTGATCATCTTTCTAGCCCAAAGTGGCCTCTTTTGCCGTTGTCATTTGTATTCTCATCTGAAGTAGAAGGAAGTTCATGTGGCATTTCCTCAGGATGCTCCCTCTGAATCTCAGGAGCAGGTTCCATTTCAGGTGCTCTAGGGGAATAGGTATCTATCTCACTAGAACTTCTTGCCCTCTTGAATGCAATGTCCTCTTCAAAGATGACATCTCTGCTCAATTCAATTTGTTTCTGCCCGGGTATGAATATCCTGTAGGCTTTGGAGGTTTCACTATAACCCACAAATACCCCCTTCTTTCCGGAAGGTTCTAGTTTGAATCTCTTCTCTTTGGGCACATGAATATAGACAAGACAACCAAAAGTCCTAAAATGACTAATGTCAGGTTTTATGCCAGTAAAGGCTTCTTCAGGAGTTTTGTTATCAAGATGAGAATGAGAACATCTATTTTGGATATAGACAGCAGTCCTAGAGGCTTCTGCCCAGAAAGAAGTTTCAATGTTTTGGTCAAGCAACATTGCCTTAGCAGCTTCTACAATGGTTCTATTTTTTCTTTCAGCAAACCCCATTTTGTTGAGGGTTGTAGGCAACTATGAACTCCCTCTTAATTCCAGCACTCATGCAGAATTCCTTAAAAATTTCAGAGGTGTATTCTTTCCCATTGTCTGTCCTTAAGGTTTTTATTTTCTTCCCAGAGAAGTTTTCAGTAAGGGTTTTGAACTCTTTGAACCTTTTGAGGATTTCTATTGACTCTTTACACTTAAGGAAATAGATCTAGGTTTTCCTAGAGAAGTCATCTATAAATATGACATAGTATAGAAATCCTGCTTTAGAGGGTACAAACATGGGTCCACATAAGTCTGAGTGAACCAGTTCTAACACATTTAGGGTTTTGCTCAAACTATTGGGAAAGGATCCCTTTGTATTCTTTCCTAAGGCACAACCTTTACAAGTTCCTTCATGAGATGGTTTTAACTTAGGTAAGTCTGTTACAAGTTTTTCCACAGAAGGTAGGGCACATAAATGAAGGTGTCCTAATCTTCTATGCCAAATCTCATTTGACTCAAAGGTGTCAAGGGTAAGGGCTTGTTTAACTTCAATGCATAGTTTGTAAAGATACCCTTGTCTTACACCTATGGTTTGGGCTTTCTTGATAGTTGAGTTTTTAGGCCATGCTAGAACTTTTCCATCCATAAAGGTAACTCTATATCCATTGTCTTCAAGGGCAGAGATGGATATTAGATTCCTCTTTATTCCAGGTACAAGTAAGACTCCAGTGAGTTGAAGAGAAAGACCAGATTTCAGTTTGATGGAGCAAGTTCCAACCCCTTTTACCGGGTGTGCAGAATCATCCCCAATGGTTACTTCTTCTTTAGTGTTTTCAGTCATAGTGTCTAGGTGTTCTCTGAATCCTGTGATATGTCTAGAGGATCCACTATCAATTACCTAGTTGAGGGTGTTGTTAGATACTTGACTAGATAAGGTTGTATGGAACACAAAGTTCTCAGATTCATGATCTGAATTTGTCTTTCCTACTTTGGCAAAAGATGCTTGTTGCTTTGATCTGTCAGGGCACTTCATTGCATAGTGGCCATATTGATCACATCTAAAGCATTGCACTTGAGAGATGTCTTTCTTCTTAGAAGATCCCTTTCCATTGGAATTTCTCTTTCTTTTAAAAGATCCTCTCTTGTAGGAGTTTTTCTTATTCCTTTTATTAGACGATGTGTTGAGTACATGAATGTCTTCATCTATGTTCTTCTGTTTATTTTCTTTTGTGGAGAGTCTTGTTTCTTCTTGAAGGCAGTCAGTTCTTAGCCTGTCAAACTTAGGGAGTTTAGATCTCGCACTTATTCCTTGAACAAATGACTCCCATGAGTTTGGTAGGCCTCCTAGTGCAATTAGAGTTAACTCTTTGCTATCAATTTGATATCCAATTGTGGATAATTGATCCCTTAGTTCAATGATCCTCATGAAGTATGCATTAATGGACTCTCCTTTGTTTATTTGAGCATTGTTGATTTGCCTCTTTAATGCAAGAGTCCTACTGGTGTTGTTGATCTCATAGGTACTCTCAAGAGATTTGAACATATGATATGCAGTTTCATGTTTTGCTAGGATGGGCACTATATGATCCCTAACTGCATCTACTAAGATTTTCATGGCTTTTTCATTGTTTTCAATCCATTGAGTTTTCTCAGGATCAGCCTCTGGTTCCTTTTTATTTTCTCTCACAAGTGAGTCTAATTTATTCTCTTTAAGGATCATCATGATTCTAAATTTCCATGATGTGAAGTTGTCTGCTCCTGCAAGACGATCTTCAAATCTGATCACACTTGACATTATGAAGAATGTGATGTGAATTCGAATTTTTTTAGAAAATACGAATTTTTCTAGAGCAATCTGATATCTAGATTTGATTTGGATTCACACAACTTGGCTTTGATACCATGTAAATGTAACCAAATCTCAATCAGACTAGGAGCCTAAAAACTAAGGAAATTCTAAGTGTAAGAATTCTACTTAAAATTCTAAGTCAGATTTATTTTCACTAATGCTGAATGTGCTGATTGCAGAACATTAATAATTTCGATGTTTGCATATCAATGATGGAACAATGTTAAATACCTTTGGAGACCCACCTCTAAGAGACGCGTCTCATGAGAGGACGTGTCTCCACAAGTGGAGACACGTCCGCTCATTGGACGTGTCCCTTTGGGCGCGCGGGTCTCAAAGACAACCGAGTAACACTCGGTTTAACAAACTTAATACATATGCCCTCACATACATGGCGGATATATATCATATGAGTTCCAATTTTATTCAATGCAGAATTTGATCATCATTTTATTATTTCGAATTTATGCATGCTTATAAATTCGTTTTACTTATTTTCCAGAAATATGTTTAAGGATTAAATTCGATCACATATAAATGATGATGATGCTATTTAGCAATCATCATTTATATCTGATCGAAGCTATATCCCATTAACAGTTTTAACAACTCGTACAACCAAATAATTCTATATTTCTATACATATGACCAACAAACCTAACAAATAATTATCACATGCATCCTATGATGCAATATTCCTAACAGCCCCCCATATTGCATCATTCTCCTAATGGGGACAAGTAGACCAACAATACTTGATGAACACATTCAATAGTTCATCCTAAGGTATGAGGAGGGACATACACATCTGCTCACAACAATTATGATTGGGGACAAACACATCCAATCATAATTACCAACTCCTGTGACTGGGGACAAACACTTGCAATCACTTATGCCATCTTGTGAATGGGGACAAACACATCCATTCACTAACAACCAATAATTGTGATTGGGGACATAGTCATCCAACCACAACGTAAAAAGCTTGAGAACTAAGTCCTCGTCGCGTATGTAGCCACCATTATAGATCATTGCCACTCTGATCACAAATGATATGAGACGGTTGCTGCTGCCACTTGGAAACCGATCTTGGCTTTAGTCATTTTGGCACAATTTGTTTGGTCACTAATGCAATTTCACGACCTCGTCACTAGTGATTGACGAGAGGTCGTTGAATTTCTCCAGCTTCTTGTGCCTCCATCCTTCAATAGGTTTGCTACTTATTAGCAAATTTGGCTTTCAGGCTCAATTTTATAATCCCCCCCCCCGCCCCCCCCCTTAAGATGGACGTCACACACAAGCGATAATGCATCCATTTACAATTGAGACAATTATTTATTTATTTATTTATTTTTATATTGTCATGCGTCCGCCATGATCAATTGCAACACTAAAGTATAAAAGAAACCAAACATTAAAATGCAATATAAACATTACAAATATAAATATTAACAATTTAAATATTATTAAAATTATAATCATTTTACAGATTAAAATATATAAAACGAATATAAAAATAAATATATTTATATATTTACTATAATTCAATATATATATATATATATATATAATAGTAAAATAGGAAATATAAAATATAAAATAATATATAAAGAGAATACAATAATATAATATGTGATGAGGAACAGCCAGCGACTCCTAGTAATTAAGAGACCCTAAAAAACATTAAGGCTGCGATTAATGAAAAGGCAGGAATTATTATACAAAGGGAGCAGCGATCAGTATAAGACAGCGGTTAAGAATAATAGAGTAAGGTCATAATGAAGCAGCGATCTTTGTTAAGGTAGGTATTAATATATCAATGGCAGCGACCAGTTAGTGACTATTAAAGCAGGCAGCGATTGGTAACATGTAGCAATTATAGAGGCAGCGATTTAATCACTGAGGAGTAGCCATTATAATTAGTTTTAAAAAGAAACAATCTTAGGTTGTGACTATTCTAAGGGATGTCTCTTTCCATGAAGAGGCACAAGGAAGATATAAATGAATAAAGAAAAAAGGAATAGAAATGAATGCGCAATCTGAATAAAAACAGCAGAGTGAAAGAAATAAAATATCATTTGGGATTGGAGCAGATGTCAAGAAGTATGTAGAAGATTGTTCAATGAGAAATATATGAAGACAAATTATAAATAAATAATAAGGGAAGTAAGTTTAATATGATTAAATATACACATATATATAAATATGTTAGTTCATGTCAATTGGAAATATATATATATATACACACACACACACACACGATTATTCAATAATGATGCTTGCAGCAATTATTGAGCCTTCTTTAATATGAATGTGGATAATAGATTCTTATTCGTTTGCTTTACACTAAGCAATATCTTCTGAATATTAAGAACAGATCGAACAACAAGGCATTTGGAGCAGATCAAACATAATTATATGCACTCAACAGTCCGTCTGGTTATTGCGGTGTGGTATAAATTTTCTTAGTGTTGTACCCAAACCAAATTTTTTGCTTCATCAAGGCATTTTGCTTAAAAGAGTCTAAACTTTGCTTAAATGATGTCAAATACAGTTTTTGGGCAATATCAAGCATGGACTTTGGTCAGTGTTGTGTCAGTCAAAAGCAACTGTTGAGCAGTACCTGTTAATCAGAACCTGAGTCGGGGACTAAGAACAAGGCATTTCATGATGGAGGAGCATTTCACGATGAAGCTATACCTTTGCATGGTCATTTCAGTGGCCAAGATGGGGATTTCAGTGATCAAATTTATGAAGATTTTTCAAGCAGAAGCAAATCTGCGCCCCTATAGCTCAAGGGCACCCTTCTCTTTGAAGGCCCAAATCTTGTTCCATGTGCTTGCAAATGCAGTCAATCTCTTCAAAATTAGCCTAGCTATCCGGTAAGCTATCCTGCGAGGTTATCCGAGGTCTACAACTTCGGTTGCTGAGGTTAGAAGCTGAAGGTTCAAGAAGTTGCAAATTGCAAAAGACGATCAGTTTACAACTTTTGCGCCCATGTAGCCCAGGGGCGCCCTTCTTAAAGGAGGTCTAGATTCTGTTATTCTTGCTTGCTGATACGTTCAATCTCTTCCTAATTGGTCTGGCTATCCAATGAGCTATCGAATGTAGACATTCGAGACCCAGAGCTCCGACAGTCAAGGTCAGAAGTTGAGATTACAAGGAGGGTTTTCATCAAAGAAAATTGTCAATTGGCAAAACCGCGCCCCTGTAGCCCAAGGGCGCCCTCCAAGATGACTCCTAAGATGGATGAAATTGCAGATGAGGTCTTCCTGACATCTGTGCTACTCTAGTTCGGTTTCGCAATGCACCAGTCAGCTTGTCAATCCGATATTCTGAGAGATCGTGGCAGAGATTCTGCTAGACACGTAAATCAGAGGGTGGAGAAACATGAAACATACACTGTAGCCTCTGTAGGCCAGGGGCGCCTAGCCTTTTGGCTTGTCTAATGGAGTTTTTAGCCTTCGAAGTCTTCACGAGACTTGTGAGGAATTACTCCAGCTATCCAACGAGCCTAGCCGTCAGCCTCCGGGATTTAGCAAACGCTCGTACGTGCGAGGTCTTTACAAAATACTGAAAAATGAAGATAGCTCAGAAAATGGCTAAGTTTGGGCGTACATTTCACCTTGGGAAAGGCACCCTTCTCTTTGAGGTCTTAGAAGTAGTTTTCTTGCTTCGTCACGTCCAGAGACATCTCTCGTAAGTTATTCTAGCTACGCAACGAGACAGACAATGCACAAATCAGGTCACCCTAGCTCCCAATATCAGAGGTCAAAGTAGGGCATCTGGTTGAAAGTTGTACTTTTGACAAAACGGTGTTTGAGCCTTCTCAGGCCAGGGGCGCCCTTACTTTTGGGGTCCCTAATGCAGTCTTCTGATGCCTTACGTATAGTTGTTGGATGCAGAATACTTCCAGTCACGCAATGAGTCTACCATCCAGTCAGCAGGGTTCATCGTTCGTCGTCAGTAGCAGTTTGAAGCGTTAGATGGTAGAATGGAGAAATGGCCAAGTCTGGTGCCGGAGAATCAGTTTAATCAAAGGTGCCTAATTTTTTGAGGTGCCAAACGTTGATTTTTGCAGTTCCAGCTCCCAGCAGACATTTCATCCTTGCTCTGCAGGCTTCACGATGAATATCCCGGCTTGGTCTCAGTGTCATCCGGTCACTCGGAAATCAATGCTGAATATGGTCAACTGTGATTTGTAGTCAACTACAAAGTAGGAAGTTAACGAAAAACGTAATATGTTGAGCAAATGGACGCCTATGAGGTCAAATGAGGACTTTTCGAAATCAGTGAAGTTTGGTGGACAAGTCCAAATGCTTTACGTGGTTTGTTAACTGAATAAAATAATATTAAATTTTTAAATTGCATGCCAGCATGAAAGGTGGCGATTTTGTCCAATAAGCTATTTTTGGTGCCCCGTTGTGTTGTAAGATGAAATTTGCATGTGGTTGGCAACTGAATATTTTTATTATTATTTTATTCCGGACTCCGAGTCAGTGTCAGTGTAACTGGAGGGGGTCCAATCAGAATCATTCTATTTTCAGTTGAGGTTTTAAATCTTATAGTCAGCATTATGGTGCGATTTTACTCTATTTAATGATGGCGCCATCATTAAACATTCATCCAGCTTGAGCAAAATTCGTAATTCTTCATAGTAGAAGCGAATTTTCCAGAGTTGGGCGAATTTATCATCATCAATTAAATTCAGAAACATCAGTAATTCCTTTTGCAGGTACTAGTTTACAGTTATCAGCAAATTTAAAGAAACAAGTGGCGATTTTGGCAGAGGAAGAACACAAAAAAAACGTCTTTTCTTCTCTCAAATTCAATTCGAATGTTCCAGAAACAGGGAAATTTTGGCAAATTAATTCATTTGGATCGATTTCACAGAGCTTCCTCAAGTTAAATTCATGTGTTTGAATTTTCAGGAATTTTTAACTCCAAAGCATCAGTTCTCGAGTTCCTAATTTTCTCAGTTGAAAATTGCTTGCATGGTCGAGTAGAAGTTGGATTTTCGTATTTCTGATGTTCTGGGTTGCCTTATAATCTTTTTCTAGACAAAACCCATATCTCAGATTTTTCGCCGAAAATTGCCCTTCGTTAGGCTATTTTTAGCTTTCCAAAAATCTTGTCAGAACATAGCCGTGTTCATAGTCAACGGGCGAGTTTTTCAAAATGCAATACACTCGGCTCGAATACAGGACCAAATCAGTCCTAACTCACGACTTCATTAGGACAGTTGAGACAAATCTCCACAAGGTGTTGCCAGAGGCAGTCTTAGATCCACTCAAGATCAGAGATTCGATTATTCAAAACATTTAGCAGTCCGGGTTACTTGAGGCCGCTTCCATACCTATTTCTGTTCACTGTGTTGAGTTCGTAATGTCTTGTGTTAAGCATTACAACTCTGTTACTCGTGAGATAGTGTCAATAGATGGACGAGTCATTTGCAGTCTCAAGCCTTTGGACGTTGAAAGAAGTTTTGGTATCCCTCAACACTCGAGTAGTTTGGTCATTTCTATGGAGTAGTGTGCGCATGCATTCAACACTGATATAGACAAGTGCCAAAGCAAGATGGCAGAGCGATGGTTGAAGCAAACGAGGAACAAATTGCCAAAAAATGTGGGTCGCGGTGAATACAAGGATGAGTACGCGATTCTAATTACACTCTTGAATCGTGTCTCAGGTCGTTCAGATGTAAACATTTTCCAGCCCTGGATGTATTACATCATTGCTCGCATCATATCTGGGCAGGAGCATTATGACTGGGCATCCTTCATCAGCGATGTTCTCCACGAGCAAATCATCGGTTTCCTAGTTGCCAACGAGTTGCACATGTGTTCTTACCTCGTGTACTTAATTGCTTACCAGGGTTAGTTTAGAGGATTAAACACGATTGGTATACTCAATGTTCAGAAAGTCTATCACTACTACGATTAGCTTGAGTTCACAAATGCTGAACGTCACTTCAAGTGCGTTCAAGAGGCTTTCCTGACTTATACAGTGAGAAACATGGACCGGGAGTTGCACGTTCGTATCTCGGCGGTTGCTAGAGCAGCGATGGTTGATTGGGCGGACTGGTTCATTCAATTCCCGACATACACCTACATCCGAGTATATGGATTTACAGGAAATCCAGCCATGCTTCCATGCTATCCTTCAGATAGAACAGTTTTCATGGAGTTCCTGAGGCAGTTACATGATGTTCATCGTCATTTGCGCCGCAAGCATAAACCAGTTGCCAACTTTCCCTTGCAGTTCAGAATATATTGGTGTAGAACGATAGTTGATGCCAAAGCTGCAGGACAGGAGCTAGAGAAGTATCGTCTCAAGTATCTTGTTGATGTACGTGCCTATGATCCTTGGGGTCATTACACAACACGCCTCGGTGGTCGCGCATACCATAAACCTACTATGGAGGACTATTGGGCAAATTGCGAGGACGACTTCGAGGTGCATAGATGCAGTTATGGCCGCTTTTCTCTCTCACAGATTTTTGTTTTCCTGGCGGAAGATGTGGGAGGTTTATTAGATGATGAGGGAGAAGTACTTCCTCATTTTTTCAAAGAGCAGGTTGATACACAGCCGCTGCCGGCAGTTGATTGGTACGCCAAGGAGTACGCATCAGTAAAGGAGAGGTCAAGTAGAGTTATCCAAAACAGTATACTTTACCTTGACAATAAGAAGACCAAGAGGGTAAATGCGCCTAGAGCAGAGCCGCCAGTTGTGGATCCTTCGTTACCTTCCTCGTCAAAACCCAAATAGAAGAAGAGGAGTAACCCTCCTAAGAAGAGTCAAGCTCCAAACAATTCAAAAGGCAAGGCGCTTGCCATTGATACACACACGGAGCCTATCAGATAGCCTGTCAGAGAGCCAGTTCAGAGTCCGCCAATGCCTGAGGTCCAGCCTCGAGTTCCTACACCAGCCCCAGAGCAGTCACCAGTCCCGATTCATATTGAATTGGACTTAGACTCTCCATCTCGCAGCAGCTCCTCTACATATTCACTCTAGTCGGAGCCTCCTGTTGCTAGTACAAATCATTCTAGTGGCATTAGTCGAGACCAGTCTTGGATTGAATCTCAACTGGGAAGGAAGTGGAGGTAGCCATCCTATGTCCTTGATCATTCAGACTTCGATCATGTTTATTAGGATGCGCTAGACAAGAGGATCAAGAACATGGTCCACGTGGAGAGGAATGCTGATATGGAGATCGTCGTTGAGACTGCCATACCTCCATAGGGGAAGAGTTTGGATGAGATTGAAGCTCAGGACTTCGAGGTGATCACAGTTAACCTTGGTCATAGCACTCGCCAGACTCAGGTTGATCTCCTATAGGTTGCTACAGACAGCGCCAGGGATAGAATGTTGAAGGACGGAGAAGATATGGCAGCCCTCAAGGCTGAAATCAGACAGCTTCGTTAGTACATTTCTAGCCTTGTACACAAATAAGATGTTACCACCACACTCTTGCCAATGCTTGAGCCACCAGCAGAATAGGGCCAGCTTAATCACTTGGTTACATATGGCAAGCGTTTGGAGGAATAGGAGGAGGAGTTCGTTGCTAGAGGCCGCTCTATGCTTACAGAGCTATATCGGTTGTGGTACAATGCACGAGAGCTCCCTCTACGTCTCCGGGATGAGGAGCGAGACATGGCGATTAATAGACCCTGGGACGAGATTATAATTGCTCACCTGAGTGTGGCAAATGAATCAGTCACAGATGTAGAAGATAAAGAAGCTATCTACTCTTGGAAAACATAGTTGGTTTTCAAGGCAAAGATAGAAGAGACTATGGCATCATAGTTGGCTGAGAGTAGAGAGCACGTCACTAGTGCACTTCGGTCTGTGAGAACCTTAGTGTCTCGCTTACTTTGCCGGTATCAGATTGAGGGTGGTGCGTATATTGAGCTTATTGATGTATAGTCAGAGCTCCAGGCACTCATTCATGGCGTTTTTAGTGGGGAGATCGTTGGCTGTAAGATTAATTAGCTTACAGTCATGTCAGCGTTGCTCGATGAAGCAACCAGGAGCAGAGGTGAACTTCAGTCCTAGATCACAGTTGGTGAGGACATGCTGCACGAACACAACATACATCGACAGAGTATTAGTGCTCCAGACAGTGATACAGTTAACAATCTCGTTGAGGGATTGGTTGCTCGAGATCACAGCCAGTAGACTTCAGTTCCCACCTCTCAGGATAGACATTACACACAGGAGTTAAACTTGGCGTTACCTTTTCAAGTTAACTCGCTGTCTTACCTCATGCATGTCTATTCTAGGATTTCCTTTACACACTTGGAGTTGTATTTAGGGTTTACGTTAACTGATGGTAGTATTCTAGTTAACTTTGCTTTCAATAAGGACGTGCATGCTTGCACATTGTCCATTTTTAGATTAGGGTTTTCGGTTAACTGATGGTAGCTTTCCAGTTGACTATATAGTTTGCTTTATTAGGGTTTAGCAATAAATATTGCATGCATTGCAAGACTGTAGTTGACTCAAGGTGATTTTAGGGTTCCCTACACCTTTCGATGTCTATAAATAAGAGCTTTTGCTCATTTGTACATAACTTTTGCACGAGAGAGAAATATATGCTGCGCCTACCTTGCCTGTAATATTGCTCGTTCTGTATCTATTCATGAGTATTTACTGTTATGATGAATTGTTATGCCACTTGGGTTTCATGCAATTATGATGGTGAATGCTTGCCTTAGTTAGATATAGTGGCTAGTTCGATCATAGATTGTATGCGTGTCTCGCCTATGCAATTTATTGTCCTAGTTGGCTATCCTTTATGTTTCATATTCAATAAACTCGTTTAGATTGAGTTGATAGTTGCGCTACCTTGCCTTCAAGTTGAGAATCTGTACTTGATTATCGTGTGATGTGTGTATTCAATAAACCTATTCAGATTGAGCTGATAGTTGTGCCACCTTGCCTTCAAGTTGAGAATCTGTACTTGGTTTATCGTGTGATGTGTGTGAATAATAAGCCTATTCAGACAAGCAGATAGTCGCGCCACCTTGCCTTCACGTTGTGAGTCTATACCCGGTTTATCATCTGATAATCATTCCCGCTCCGTTTCGTCATGCTCTGAATTCTTGAGGGGATTGGATAGTTTAAAGTTACTTAGTTTTGGTGTTGTAGTTAAGTCTTGTGAAACCAGAAAATACTTAGTTGCAACGTATAGAATTTTCTCGAAAGCCTTGTGCCTCTTACAGCTGAGACAAAAAAGACAGGATACAGTTTAGTTTACTTTTCTTTTCAAGCACTTTTATCAGCACAACGAGGGAGCTTCCCCTCCTAATTTGAAGAGCACTCATTGCGTAGTGTGTATAGCTATTCGTACCAACTTGCACTCCAGAGGTCTTAGTTGTTACACCAACACTGAGGAAACATAATAAGTCTTGTAACAATATATATATTTATTTCTGCATATTTATGGTTAACAATATACTGCTGACATGATTGTTCATATATGTCATAATACATATAAATCTGTTCAGTGATACAATGCAGTTAATTTACTTCATGTAAAATGTATACCTTCATATGTTTTGGATGTTTCCAACCATGGTAGAGGAGATAGGGATTACAAGAGGGTTACGGTGATGGGGCACTCTCCTAGGTACACCACCTCAAGGTGGGGACCAGATAGTCCCAATGAGGCCAAGGGGGTACAGGGGGTACTGCCTTTGGGCTTAGGAGAGATGGGCTTCCAGGGCACCCTGTTGTAATCTCACTTCCTCTGCTCCGCCCCCCGCTGCCCCCCTCCCCCCGCCGTGCCCCTCCTTTTCATGGTGAATCAGCACAAGAAGTCTAATCATAGAGAGAGGGAAATGGTTGGCAAGATAAAGGGGGAATAGAAGGTGGACACCTCACTGGGTAGACCACTTATATGGATGGCATGGGCCACATGAGGCCAAGAGGGATGGTATATCTGCTCTTGGGCCTAGAGTAGAGGATCTGAGACACCACATTGAAGTCATTTTCTCCCATGCTCTCCTATGGTTGAGCTTTCCAAATATGTTAAAATGCTTTATGATTGAATTAATAATTCTGTCATGAATTTACTGATGTCTAATTATGATAATCTGCTAATTAGTATTATTGTGGTAAATGGTTTCTAATCTGTTTGCAGGGTTTCAATCAGGTGAAAGGCTATATATATATATATCACTTTTAAATTTGGACAGAACAATTAATGACTCATGAAATCTCCCCTTGACTTTGACTTTGACAACATATTATAATTTCACTTATTCTAAATAAAATGATACACCTTGACTTTGACAACATATTATAATTTTAACTAGACTTTCAGACGATGACGAAGTATCTCTTTATGAACAATATCTAACCTCTTAATCGGAATAAGGTCAAAAGTGTTGGGCTCTGCCAATAATGCATCTTGACTGTCACATTGACATTATTGAAATATCACTATGTCAACAACTAAAAAACCCAAAATCAATTCCAAGAATATTACAATGCAATGAAGAAGCACCTGCTTGAGATATTGAAGCCACCCAATCAGTCCAAAATATGTGCAAGGATCCCAAAGGTGGTTGAATTGGTATTGGGGATACTTGGTCATGTTTTTGGCCCCCATATCACGTCGTTTATTTTTGTGCAACGTTATTCCTGATTTATTCATATCTTACATGGTCTCAATTAAGGCTGTGAGATCAAAATACCTGTAATACAATCAGACACCAAGGGTATTCCAAAAATAGAGCGAAGGCTTCTAACCAAGCATCGATAGCGGCACTTAACATCACCACCATCAAATGTTATGAGTATCATGTCCAATGACCATTGCGGAGCCAAATGCTACAAGATTGAATACAACTGATTACCAGGACTCATTACAGGCTACCTTCAACTGTTTTGGATTCTCTCACTCTCAAATATTGAATGCTTTCCAAGAAGCATGAATCTCATATCAAGGAGTTGGCTTTCTACAGTGGGATTAGGGCCCGATCGAGCTCCCTTTCTAATAGAAGTGAATGAAGTACCATAGCTAGTGAAAAGTACCTATTTGTTGCACAATATTCAGACCTTTGTCTCCAGCGGCGAACTTCACTCATTCAAATCCTGTGGCTTTTCTCTCTTCAACAAACCTATGATTACAGTTTCATTTTGCCTTGCAAAGGCTGCGATCTAGCTTTCCTTAGATTTTTCTTTTGATGCAATCTTCACACAACCTCTTAAATAGCAATAACTGATCAAACCTCCCATATAAATAAGCTACATTTACCAACTCCGCTCCACCATTAATCGTAATAGCCAAAGGCGCCACTTAAATAAGTGGATGCTGCATTATAACCCCGTGGTAGGCTTATCATCCACAAAAGGAAGATTCTAGCGAACTTAGTGGCATTCACCAAAAAATCATATGTAGCTCTATACCATATAAGAAAGGTGGGCAGAATATATAGAAGCATGCAAAAGATTATGGACTGAATAATATGTGCTTCTATTCTATTTTTTTCGTTCGATAATGTATTACATATATATACAATTTTCATATCCTATTTTAAAGGGAACCTCCTATAACAACTCTCCTAAATATATGAGATGTTTTAACAGCTCGTACAACCAAATAATTCTATATTCCTATACATATGACTAACAAACCTAACAAATAATTATCATATGCATCCTATGATGAGATGTTCCTAACAGTGTTATTATTGATTTGGGATGCTTATCTACCTTTGTTGCTGTGCTATAATGCAATATGCTTTGAATACACAGAATATTGTTTTTCTTTTACTGTTAAAAAACACGTATATTCTTGGTTGCAAATTTGATTCAAATTTATGTTAAATTGTTTTTTAAAGATTCGGAATAATGTCTTGTATAACATTGGAAGTATATCTGATTCCTAATTCTTACGTGTGAGGTTGGAAATTGCAGGATTCATATCATTTGCAGATCTTATACTACAGTTTGAAACTACTTGTCGGGAGGTGTCTGAGCTAATTAGGTAAGACTGCATATTGTGACACTGAAAATAATCCATGTTGGCAGACTTAACACATAATTTTATAAACTAAAAGCTTAAAAGGTAATGAAGGGTTTTTAATGCAGGGCTAAAATTGTGTTTTACATTTATAGCATGATGTGGACATTTATGAAATTCATAATGTTGTTTTGCTGATTTTTATTGTAACAGGAAATGTAGTTTTTGAACTAATAGATGTTATTATATTGAAAGAGATGTTATTTTGTAGAGTCTCTGTGCAGAATTGTGCTCGTGCTATAGAAGATTAGAGGGAACAAAGTATCTGTGATTAATGACGTATATCATAGTGTGTTGTTGGTCAGATGTAAATTGCAAATGCCGATCTCATGAATATTAGATTATAAATAGAATGTTTCCTGCAGTGCTTCTCATAGTTGTGATGTTAGAGGCTATTCCCTTGGTTTATGTTCTCTGTCATCTAAATTTGATACATTCTTTGTCCTTGATCTAAGTTTTCTCATCATCTTGGCTAGCTATGTTTTAATTGTAATGGAGCATACTTAAAGAAGCAACAGTAAGTTGAAAGGAGACTAAATTGTGATCAATTAAATTGTTTTAAACAATTTGGCAGGTTATCATTGTTTGTGTAATGTGCTTATCATCTTATGGAGGACATAACATTGCAAGCAATTTGTTTCCTATAAATTAAATGATCAGATATATCATGGATAGAGAGTGAAATCATATTCTTTCTTGCATTTATGTTTGACATACTTTTCTCTAGAGAAGAAGCTACTGGGAGGCATCGCATAATAGAGGACCGTTTAATGCGACAGAAGGCTCAAATGTTGATTGACGAAGCTGCAACATGGTCACTCCTTTGGTATTTGTTTGGAAAAGGTAATCTCTCTTGTTCTTCTCTTATCATATTGTGGTAGACTAGACAGCATATATTATAATGTTACTTATGTTGTAATCTGTGTTAGATCACTTTGTGAAGTGTTGTGAGTGGGTTTTATGAGTTTTATAAAATTCATTTTTAGGAAGTCTAATTCTTTTCGTTTGGATTATGTTGAGAAAAGGTTTGCTTACATTAATTTAATTGATGGTAGGTATTTTATTTGTAGAATTTATACATGGCATGCAATTATGCTCTTATTGCAATTTATTTTCTGGAAATGGAACCCAGATGCTATTTTAGTTAAAACTGGTTGCAACATACTTTTAGATTTTTGCCCCGTTTATCTTCTTTTCAAATCGCTATACTGTAGCTGGTGTAACTGAATGTTCTTTCTTTTGTTGTCCTAAGCTTCTCTTTGATAAACAGACATATCTGGCTAATTGCAGCAATTTTTTTGACATTTTTTGGTAGTTTGTAATCGACCAATGTGCATCTTCTTTTATATTCTTCATTATCTGAAATATCTTACTGTACAATTTGGAGTGCGTTCATGTTTGCTTTGAACATGATCTGGCATTTTATTGTTAGAAACCGATGTGTATGCATGCTGTGCTCTCTATATGTAGAGATGGTAGATTTTTCTTGAACCTAGTTGGCATACTATGAGGATAGAGACTGACAATGTTGAATCTTGCAAAGGTCATGGAATATCAAATTTTGCTTTTTTTTTTTAACTCTACTTTATTTGATACTTCAGATCCTATCATTATATAAATATATAAATCTGTAGAAGTGATCCTAGGGGGATTACATCGTATTATATTAATTATTAACCCAAAAGAACTGAGTACATAAACTGGAGATGCCCAAACATGAATCTGAGGGAAAATGTATTCAACAGCATATCTCAGAAGACCATTAGAAAAAGCATTACCAGGCCTCAACTATGACATGATCAAAAGGCCTCTAAGATTGGCAACCAGCAGCAAGATTAGAGCTCACACCCGATTGACAGATTCTGGAAACAAAAAAATATAACAGGATGCTGCCAACAATGGAGGTAAATAGATTTAAAGCATGGTCGCATCAGTTGGTCAATCTCTTTTTTACCTGTCAACAAATCTTTAAAGTTTTCTCTATTAAAGTCTAGAATCAGAATATTTATTAAGTCATTACATCTAGCCCAATGAATGATTGTCATCTCTAGTTTATTTCTAATTCCATGGTGCACTTCTAGGTATTAAATTTTAAAATGGATGTGATGTTTCCATAGTGCTCATGAAGTAATACAAATTAGAAAATATCATATATGTAAGCATATTACAGTGAGTAATAAATGCAAAGTTCCAAAATTCTAGCTTTAACATAGGAATGTGTATACGAGGAATTGAATCTTTTTTTTTGATTTATCTGATTTAAACAATTGGCAGCTACTCTCCTTTCCAAAATTTAAGTACTTGAAATAGAACATCCTTTTTGACTTTCACGTTTTAGTATTAATTTTCCTGTCTTTAAATACATGTATTAATAAGTTAATATAATTAGTGCTTTTTATTTGTTAGATGCTAAATATTATTTCATATCTTTAACAACGATGAGGGAGGTAGTATGATTTAAATTGTAGTCATGTCAATTAGTTAATCCCTTTATATTGTATTTGCCAGTAAGCATTTAACTTTTTTTCTCCTCCATAAACATCGGCTGTGGGCTAATTTTGAAACCTTTTATGTTGTAAAACCTGAAGAAGATTTTATTAAATTGTCTTTATATCTAGTTTCAATGACTAATAATCTTCAGTTTATTTATTATTAACTCGTGCAAGTTGAAAGATAATTGTTGTAATTAGGTTTATATTTGGAACACAATTATGTGTTCACGAAGTAATACAAATTAGGAAAATATTATAGATCTAAATATATCAGAATGAGAATTATGAATGCAAGATTCAGAAATTGTAGCTTTCACATAGGAATGGATATTTTATGGAATTTAATTTATGATGTGGATATGTCTCATGTAAATAATTTAAAGCTACTCTCTGTTCTAGATTTATGAGTACCATTGAGATGATGGAAAGCCTCTCTGGATTTTACATTTTAGTACTGCTTTTCCTTTAAAAAATACATGGATTTTTATTTTTTTGTTTTTGTATGTTTTGATAAAAAGGTCAAGGTTTTGTTATCAAAAGAAGGGGACAAACCTCATTAGTACAATGTGCCACATGAACAAGAGAATTTAACTAGAATATGACAGACAGGCAACAAAGCCCAAATCACTTATTAAGTAGCCAATATTCAGTCTTCAGCTTCATTAACATAAAAATACTTTACTAATCTAATACTTGGAAGCTGAAACCACCTGTTTTGAAAAAATGTATGGAAATTTGCTTTAGGAGTTAATTTGCTCTCTTATATGAGATTTATATCAGATTTATAATCAGAACAAATTAGAAACATAAAAGTAAATCAGCAACAATGGAGATAAGATTAATCACACAATGTGTAGTCGCAACACCAAATATACCATGGGAAAACCTTTTTAGGATAAAATCCAGTGTTAAATCAATGACACTCGCTCTATTATCAGTAAAATAGGTTTACAATACAACAAGAAAGCTGATTTATGGTGTGACCAATCTTGCTCCAAATCTATCTATCAGAATTCCAACATCACTTACTTACTTCAAAAGCAACTATATCAAACCACTATACTATAATGTCCCCATTTTTTAGCACTACACTTTCCAGTGATTGATAGCCTATCCCCGGTGTGCTGTTGGCTAGTTAGAGGTAGAATTAGGGTTTCAGGCTGCTTGGTGGTTTCTTTTGAAGATTCGAGGATTTGCATGTTGAAGTTTGGCTGTTTGGATTCTGGATTCCTTTTGGGTTTTCAGAGAGCTTCGCAGTGGTATGACATGCAACTGCGTCGGGCAACCTTTCCGGACTTACAATTTTTAGTAAGTTACGACGGCTACATCTTGGAGTTTGGGATTTTGGATCACAGATTCTTTCTGGGTTTTCAGAGAGCTTCCAAATGGTTCGGTTTGCACATTGATCCGAGCAACTTGCTGAATTTACTATTTTTAGTAAATTCTATTTTTGGTAGTGGTCCAGATTGGCCTCAGTACAATTGGCTTTCCTCTTCAAGCAGTTAAGTGGAAATGTTGATTTTTGGCTTCATGATGCAAGTTTTGGGTGAGAAAGAGTTATTTTAAATTAATAATGTTATATTTTCACTTTATCCCCTTAGCCTAGCATCACAACTTCAAGTTGTTTTTTAAAAAAGGGGGAACTTGAGGGTTGGACGCCTCATGAGGAGTTATTTTTGATATTTCTAAAGTGAAAATGTCACCTTGGGAAATGGATGCCAATTTGGAGAGGAGCATTATTTTATTAAAAGAATTACTTCATTCTTGGAAAAGGGCGACTTGGAGAAGTAATGAAATTGCATTTGAATTTGGATTCCATTTGAAGGGGGAAATTGAAGTCAACTTGGAATTTGAATTTGGGCACACTTTCTAGAGGCTTCTAGAAGATCATCACAAATCTATAAAAGGGAGTCACTTGTTCTTCATTTCTCATCCATGAACAAATTATATCGATATGCTGCCGAAATGGTGAGTGAATGCTTCGAGGGATGCATACCTCCTAGCTTGGGCTTGACTTCTTGCTTGAAAGATAGCAACTAGTTGAGATATTGCTGTTCTTATTCTCTGAGAGCAGATTGGAGCACATTGTAGTTGAGTTTCTTGCATTTCAGTCAGTTTTTGGAGTTGCTGGTCCATTGTAGCTGATTGAGGTTTTTATTCATAAGTCATTGAGTAAATTTTATATGGTTCTGGGTAGTTTACTAATCCATTTCTCAGCTAGGGGCGACCCTTCTTGCAGGTTTGCAGATTTTATTTTGGAGTCCTTGATTTTATCTAGTAAAAATCGCCCCTCTTGAGGCTGTACCATTTTGTTTTGCCTGGAAAATGTTTAGAAAATAAAATTACAAGTTTTTAGAGTCATTTCTTGATTAGAATCTGGTCGCCATCTTCATAGTGTTCATACCAATAATGAGTGTTCTTCATCCAACCACAACCATGACATGAAACAATCCATAGAATAATCTATACCATTGCCTACATCCACAGTGCTAATTCAATCATCATAACTATTCACCAAACTTTCTTCATGAACATTGAAACAAACCATTCACTCATTATTAAAACACAGATCAAATAGATATAATAGCAATTCATTCACAAATAACTTAATGAGATAATCTTAAACCCAGTTCCTTCTATTGACTTTCATCAAATAAGAAACACTTAGGCGCAACAAAATCACTGGCATATGGATTGATTATATATCATTAAAATCATCAAATAAGTTATATATCATTAAAATCATCAAATAAGTCCAACTTGATAACATAAAAACTTGCACAAAGCTGTAAAACTGTATCTAAATTTACTTGAAATTTCAGAGTATCTGCTTAACAAAAAGGAAAACCTAAGACTATTCCTGTCTGCTATCATCAGGTGGTAGCCCATCAAAAGCTCCAATAAGAGTGAGGACTAATAGCTTCCTCAACCACTATCTCCATAACCAAATTTACTTCTTAGGCCTTTAATTGTCCAAATGATTAGGTTAAAGAACTTGAATGCCCACTAATGTCTAAATTGGTTCTCAAAGATACCCTTTTGCTCAAAACAATTATACAACAAGTAGAATTCATATTTAGAAGATTACAACTAGGCAATCCTACAAAATGGTAACTTCTATGGATGTTACGATGGATCTTCCTTGATCTATGGGACTTCTTGGATCTTCCTAACTTGTGCGTTGGGCTCTAGTAGGATCTTCCCTTGCATCCATGACTTGTAGATCTTCCATTGACTTGCAATGGATTTAGGATGCCAAAATACTTTCCTCTTAAGCTTGCATATATCTAACATCTCCTATATTTTCTTTCGATGCTTGAAACAAATGTGTAAACTTGTACAAGTCAAAGTGGAATATGAATAGTTGAAGGAAATGATTGATTTGAGGGATATGGAATGCCAATTGTTGGTTTTCTTTTGTGTGATGAAACGGCCACTTCTTGATAGTATGAAATTCCAGCTTTTGAGTGATTACTATTATTGCTTGTTACACCATTGTTGTTTAAGACTGCTGATCGAACTCAAATAAGATTGTCTCTCTATAGGGAAAAATTGTCTTGGCAATTACAAAACCACCCCTTGTTAGAAATCCACCAGTGCACAAACTGTTGAAATGGGAAAGGAGTGGAAAACGATTGGAGGTTAGGATGCTTGGAGGTGAAAATGGATGAAGATGTATATTGGAAATCTGCAAGTCCACAAAGGGGAACAAAGCACAAGGATGAAAGGTGGGACTTGACTGGAGGTTGGGATATTTCGAGATGGACAAGGATTGGAAGGAGTTTAGATGACCTCCACAAGTCTGCAAGAGGAAAACATAGAAGGAAGCAAGGGTTGTTAGGAATCAGTGATGGGGAAGAGAGGTCGGGAGATCGGATGAAGAAGCAAAAGTTTGCATGCCCATTAAAACCCACAAATTGATGGAATGAAGAAAACGAAGAGGAAGGGACTTTGTGGAACTTCTATGCGAGACTAACCACTGAAATAAGAGGTTAGACAACTAGAAGAAGTTTGGTAGTCCACTGTGTTGATGTTTAGCAGCTTCGGGCTCAATTCTTCCAACCTCGAATGAAGATATAATTTATTTATATGTGTCAATGGCAACTTTACTTTGGCCGACCTTCCTTGTATCATTCTTCCTTGGCCGACCTTCATTGTAATTTAATTATTATTATTTTTATTTTATTCCTTGATGGCCGACCTAGTCATTTGTAAAGGTGCGACCTATCTAGCAATGTATATATAGAAGGTCACTTTCCTTCATTCAAGCATAAAGAAAAGTTCGGTCTCCTTCTCCATTAAGTGCAAGTTCTTCAAGAAGAGTAGTGCGAATTCATATAGGAGCAGATTGTGAGTCTATTCAAGTGAAGATTGAAGGGCAGATTATTAGTGTGTGTTACAGCCATTGCTGGTGCTGTTTATTGGCCTTGTGTGTGGCCTCATTGTAAAGAGACTTGTTGTCATTACTTATATATATAAGAGATATATTTGTTGTTGGGTTTTTCTCCCTCAAGAGGAGGGTTTTCCCAGGGTATCTGCTGTGTTATTGTGTCTGATTTTGAATTAATTTTCTGTGCATTAAATCTGATCATAAAACTAACATGGTATTAGAGCGGGTTAGAAGAAGATCTTGATCAGATTTAGTCTTACAGTGATGCTCTTTATTCTCCTTCTCATCCTTGATCAACAACATGACAAAGAAAGGTTGAAAGGTTATTGGTGAGGAATCCTTAAAGCTTATGAGAAATCCTAAAAGCTCATTTGCTCACGGTGTTCATAAAAATGAGCGAAAGACGGTTGGAGCAGTACACTTGAAGGTATTCTCTGTCCAAGAGGGTAGATCGGATGACAAAAGGTTCTCCCTTTTCACTGACACTAAGACACTCCATCTGAAAACTGATTCTAGAGAGGATCGTTCAACATAGATTGACTCTTTAGTGGCTGCCAAAGACCTTTTTCCTTCTAGGTCAATCAGCAGCAATTTTCTTATGCCTGTGGAGGAGATTGTTGTTTCAATTGAGAAGCTCAGATGCCGCTTACAAGCAGAAGGATTGAATGATGAAATAATATGGGACTGCGAAGACATCATGCTATCAGGATTTTCTGAGTTACAAACTCAGCTGAAGTTCCTTGAGCAAAGGCGAAGGGTTTGGCCTACGAATATTGCATCTGTTAGTCCTTATTACTGCTGTGTATGCAAATTTGTCCCAGATTTGCATATCACTGTCACCGTGTATCTACATATTTCGATTCTTCTAATTATTGTCAAGTGGTTGGACTATGATTAAGTCTGGCAATATTCTTATGTGCTGAGTTCCTAATCTAGTGATTTTAGGTGGTAGTAGATCTATTGGATTAATTAATACTTCCTAGACAAAGAAGACTCGAATCTATTGGCAGTGCAACATTACTTCTTTCGGAGAACAACAAGCTACTATTACTTCCGCGTAGCTATCTTTGGAGGCTTCAATCTTAGCCTGCAATCCTCTGTGAAGTTGTGCAACAAGATTGTTTTCTTAGGAAGAATGTTATTCGTGGTTATATGAAACAAGTGATAATATTATCAAAGATTATGATTGAATTTCTTGTTGCTAGAGTCTTGGAGAATTGAAACGAGCTGGGCAGGATTTAATTGTTTGTCACTTATGTTGTGCAAAAGCTCTAAGAGAAAAGCTTCAAACATTTTTTTGATGGGCTTGTGTTCAAGTTGTGAAGGTTGTGGATTGATCTGAGCGCAAGAGCAACATACTGTGTTCAGTAATTGCATCCATTAGAATATTAAAGAGATAAGTATTCTTTGTTTTGTTTGAAATCACCTTTCTAGGCTGAATTTCAGTTACTTCATTTAGTTGGATCTTGTAATTAGTAAAGAGAGATAGTGGTTTCTCTTGGATTGTGTTCCTAGCATAAGATCCTTTGAAGATTTCATTTATTGCAAGTTATTTCAGGCTGGTTGTGAAGATTTCTGAAATAAAAGGAGAATTGAAATTTCGATGGTGATTAGTTGGTCACATCGATATCATTCTCTAATGCATGAACTGGGATAGAGCCTTGAACTCTTGGAGAGAGTTGGTTCTACATGCTAATTGCATAATGCATTCAAGAAATCTGTAGTTGTTTAGATTGTCTTTTGTTGTGCTGAGCTTAGCACTCTCGAGAGGAGCAAAAGATGGAAGAAAGAGTTATATCAAAATTCAATAAAGATAAGTTTCCTTATCCCTTCATTCTGATTTTTTGATATATTTCTCTTTTATGTTGATTTATTTATTCATGTTTTAATATTGTTCATAAATTCTTATGTATTCATGCTATAACATGAAATAGATAACCTTGTATGATTCCAACCTTGATATTTCTTTGGATAATTATAAACTGTTAGTAATCTCTCTCTAAAATGCTTGCAGTTCATTGTTCTAGGAGCAAGAAGGTGATGAGAGATTGCTTAGTGATGAAAAGCTTGAGGCATCTTGTGAGGAAGTCATGCCGACCAAAGAAATGAACAAGCGTGAAGTCACCACTTGCAGCCATGGGACTGAGTTGGTGGCCAGAGGGAGTTCACTTCCTGAAGTCTTCTTTGCAATCTCTGAAGCAGGGATCAAGAGGGAGTTTTGTAACTCACTGAGAAGAAGTGAAGATTGTTGTATTGCAAGGCTAGGTGCTAAACCCTTAGAGGATCCCTTCAGCTATTGAGATCATAATTGCTCAAGACTGTCTTCTGGATTTGTCATTGGTAGCCCCACAAACCTATTCAGAATAGTGTGATTTGGGATGAGGTCGAGGAGGACTATCCTAAACTCTCTACAGTACCAGAGGTGTGCACTGGAAAACATTTATCTAAGTCAAGTGTTGCAAGCAATCTTGGACGAAGAGGTCAGAAGGTTGATGCAAGTGATTGAAGATTCAGAGTGAGCCTACTGAACCTGAAGAAGATGGTAATCTAGTTGATCTTGGTTCTTTATGTTGATTTAATTCTTACTGAAGAAGATCATCTCATTATCAATGCAGGGAGGAGTTAGCTTCTGAATTTGAAATGAAGGATCTTGGTTACATTACTTCCTTGGTTTAGAAAGAATGACAAAGGCTTATTGAGTTCATTCTGAGTCAAGGGAAGTACACTATTGACATTCTGAAGAGTTTTGGTATGATGGATTGCAAATCCATGTCTACACCTATGGAGCCTACTATCATCCATTGTGATAACTAGAGTTGTGTGAAGCCTTTTGTCAATCCTGTGTTTCATGACAAAACCAAGCATGTTGAGATCAAATACCACTATATCAGAGATATGGTATTGAGGAAAGCTATACAGTTGAGGTATATCAACACTGATGAGCAGATGACAGACATTCTCACCAAGCCTCCTTCCAGGATAAAGTTTGTGTACTTTCGAGATAAGCTTGGTATGGTGGAGAATACAATCTTAACTAAGAAAGAGTCTTAGTATCAGTGATCCTCTTTAATGAGTTCTTCTCTGTGAGAGAAGTTCGAGGTGAAATCCCTTGATTAATGAGTTCTTCTCCGTGAGAGAAGTTCGAGGTGAAATCCCTTGATTAATGAGTTCTTCTTTGTAAGAGAAGTTCGAGGTGAAATCCCTGATTAATGAGTTCTTCTTTGTGAGAGAAATTTGAGGTGAAATCCCTTGATTAATGAGTTCTTCTCTATAAGAGAAGTTCGAGGTGAAATCCCTTGATTCCACCCTCTGGGAGAGCCATGGTGGATGTCATGTGTGTGACTCCATGACGACATCACGTGAGAGAGTCTGTGATGATTTTTCTTTGTACTTGTGTTTCACCCTTTGGGAGAGCCATGGTGAAAGTCATGTTGAGGTGACAACATCACGCAAGTGATGAACACTTGTACATACCATACATGGTTGTAGCCATTATGGTTGATATCATGTTGAGGTGATATCTGATATCACGATGAGGTGATATTCTTCCTTTCCACATTTGGTTGTAGGCATTGTGGTAGACATCACGATGAGGTGATATGTTTTTTTTGCATTTGGAAGTATGTCTCCCTAGTTGAGAGGGAGTGTTGATGTTTAGCAGCTGTGGGCTCAATTCTTCTAGCCTCGAATGAAGATATAATTTATTTATATGTGTTAATGGCAACTTTACTTTGGCCGACCTTCCTTGTATCATTCTTCCTTGGCCGACCTTCATTGTAATTTAATTATTATTATTTGTATTTTATTCCTTGATGGCCGAGCTAGTCATTTGTAAAGGTGCAACCTATCTAGCAATGTATATATAGAAGGTCACTTTCCTTCATTCAAGCATAAAGAAAAGTTCGATCTCCTTCTCCATTAAGTGCGAGTTCTTCAAGAAGAGTAGTGCGAATTCATATAGGAGCAGATTGTGAGTCTATTCAAGTGCAAATTGAAGGGCAGATTATTAGTGTGTGTTACAGCCATTGCTGGTGCTGTTTATTGGCCTTGTTTGTTGCCTCATTGTAAAGAGACTTGTTGTCATTACTTATATATATAAGAGATATATTTGTTGCTGGGTTTTTCTCTCTCAAGAGGAGGGTTTTCCCAGGATATCTGCTGTGTTATTGTGTCTAATTTTGAATTAATTTTCTGTGCATTAAATCTGATCGTAAAACTAACACACTGAAACTCCACAACTTAAAAGAACCTAAGGAAAATGACCAAAACCTTCCTAGACTTAGCACTTTCTTGAATTTTTGCAACTTCTAGCATGCATTAGGAACATGGGGAATGAAGAGGAACAACACTTAGGAAAACTTGACCAAGGGAGATCCATTTCTCAAATCGGTTATAGGTGATGGCAAAATGAGGCCTAACACACAAGGGGGATGGGACTCAAGCAATTTTTTTTCATTGCCACATTGAGTCCCAACACTTCGATTTTGAAATACATTTAGGTTCTCAACATATTTTGTTTTTTAGTGTTGGTCCCTTAAATTTTTTAGCATTCTCCTTGAAGACATAATCTTCAAAAGTTATGGGGCGGGGGCCCTAGCTTGGTTGGCTAAATCTTTCCTTTTGCAGGAGGTTGGTCACGAGGTCTAGTCTCCCCAATCCCCGTGGTACCGGAGGGCGTGTCGCGCTAGCGGCACCGGTCACGTTAAAAAGTTTACCAGGCACATTGCAGTTTATAGGGGGTCATGCTACCCGATTCCTGCAGTCTAAAAAAACAAAAAGAAAAATCTTCAAGAAGTTCCTTTCTCTTGAATCCATACCATTTTAGTTTTTCACATGAGGTGGCCTTTGATCTTCTTTGTTGCTTGTGTTGTCTAAGCTTGAAGCCATTCCCCATTACCCACTTCTCCAACTTCTACTTGTTTTAGCTTTAGTTGTATGTATTGGATCTTTGGATACCAAAGAAGAAAAAATGGTTATCAATTCTTTCCGTATCCTCCAGTGGATATTGAACTTTTGGCTCGAAAGCTAGTGGTGATTCACAAATGAAATATTTGTATGCATGACAAACTTTGTATTCATATCCTCAGAGTTAGACAAATGTTGGATATTGAGGTGCATTCATATCCTAGGAGTTAGACTTCTTAGTCAAATCCTCAAAGTTTGAAATCCTATTGTTGCATTCTTTGTACATGCACTCACCTAGCTTTGTTTTCTTTCATTCACTTGCATTTTGTTTCTCTTTCAAGTGATCTCATTCTATGTATCTTGTTGTCTTGATTAATGGAAATAGTATTGTTTAGCCCATAGTTGGAAAACTCAATCTTGGGAAATTTATCAAACATTTGAAAATATATAAATTTCAAAAAATACTTTTTAAAAACACTGAGTACTAAATTTGTAGAACAATTTGCTGATTTCTATCGCATATAAATGAAAATTAGAGTTTAGTACATATCATAGACCAAAAAATGAGTTCAACCTTTGAATACATATGAACTTAAAGTTTCAATATCAATAAAAATTATAAATCATAAATTTCGAATACAACTAGAACTCAAAAAAGTTTGCTGCCATTGTGTGGGTGTTGCAGGAGTGAATGGTATAGCTGCAATAGCCTCAATAGGTACCTCATGCATAGTAATAGATCAAGCTATGTATGCAACGAACCTACCCTTCATGACTCACCAACCTCCTGTTGGCGTAAAAACTAACACCTCTGGAGTGCAAGTTTGTACGGACACCTATGCACACTGCGTAATGAGTGCTCTTCAAATTAGGAGGGGAAGCTCCCTTGTAGTGCTGGAATGCATGGAAAAGAAAAGTAATCTAAGTCCTATCTTTTTGTTCTCTGCCGGAAGAGGCACAAGGTTAAGAAAACCAAGAACGTTGCAGCTAAGGATTTTTTGGTTTCACAAATCATTAACTACAACTAATCTAACTACTTTAAATCTATCCAGTTTCCTCAAGAAAACAGAGCATGAGGAAATGGAGCAGGAATGTTCTAATACGATAAACTTCAGGTACAGTTTCACAACGTGAAGGCAAGGTGGGCACAACTATTTGCTTGGTTGGGAAGAAGTTTATTGGAAACGACAAATATACGATAAACCGAGTACAACTTTACAACATGAAGGCAAGGTGGGCACAACTATGTGCTTGGCTGAATAGGTTTATTAACACACACATCAAACGATAAACCAAGTATAGATTCTCAACTTGAAGGCAAGGTGGCTCATATTATCTTCCAACTTGATGTCATGTTCTTGCACACTCTTCAACTCTGTTGCTTTTGCCGTCTTGAGAAAGAAGGCTATCTCTGATGGAAGAGCATTTATGAAACAGCTTATCAGAATCTCCGGTGATGGATCGAATGTAGAAGAAATTCTTGTAACAAGATGATTAAATCTTGCCACAAAATCCCTCATGTGTTCGTTGTGCTCCATCTTTGAATTTGTAAGCTGGGCAAACAACATGTGACTGTCTTCAACAGGCTTGAATCTCGCCAAAAATTTCTCGCTCATAGTTGCCCAGCTTGTGATACTGCCTGGCGCCAGGTGATTGAACCAGTTGGCAACATTTCCCACAAGAGTCTCGACAAAGAGACGCACCGCGATGTCTTCATGTGCCACGTGCGAGACGACGCAAGCCGTTGTGAACGTAGAAGAATGGTCCTCCGGGTGTTGAGTTCCATCGCCGTGAAACTGAGGAGAACGCTTCCTTGACCCTTTAGGTAACTCATGATTTACCTCAAAATGGAGCAGGAATGTTGTAATACGATAAACTTCAAGTACAGTTTCACAACGTGAAGGCAAGGTGGGCACAACTATTTGCTTGGCTGGGAAGAAGTTTATTGGAAACGACAAATATACGATAAACCGAGTACAACTTTACAACATGAAGGCAAGGTGGGCACAACTATTTGCTTGGCTGAATAGGTTTATTAACACACACATCAAACGATAAACCAAGTATAGATTCTCAACTTGAAGGCCCAGATCTTGTTACATGTGCTTGCAAATGCAGTCAATTTCTTCGGAATTAGCCTAGTTATCGTCAGATAATCGTTCTTGCTTCGTTTCCTCATGCTCTGAATTCTTGAGGGGATTGGATAGTTTAAGTTACTTAGTTTTGTGTGTTGTAGTTAAGTCTTGCGAAACCAGAAAATACTTAGCTGCAACGTATAGAGTTTTCTTGAAAGCCTTGTACCTCTTACAGCCGAGACAAAAAGACAAGATATAGTTTAGTTTATTTCCCTTTTCAAGCACTTTTGTCAAGCACAATGAGGGAGCTTCCCCTCCTAATTTGAAGAGCACTCATTGCGTAGTGTGCATAGCTGTCTGTACCAACTTGCACTCCAGAGGTGTTAGTTGTTACGCCAACAGTTTTCTGGCGCCCACCGTGGGGCATGAGGCAAGAAAACTTCAAGAAAAGCTAAATGCTTTTATTTCACGGGAATGATCACACTCTGGCATCCTATTACATGATCCATACAAAAGCAATGGATGATAACAACAATAATGCTGACATGTGACGTCCACCCCCATTACCTTGGGGTAATAACATTGGACCTTTGGCTTTTGAGGTAAATCATGAGTTACCTAAAGGGTTAAGGAAGCGTTTTCCTCGGTTTCACGGCGATGGAACTCAACACCCAGAGGACCATTTTTCTGCGTTCACAACGGCTTGCGCTGTCTTGCACGTGGCACATGAAGATATCGCGGTGTCTCTTTGTCGAGACTCTTGTGGGAAATGCTGCCAACTGGTTCAATCACCTGGCGCCAGGCAGTATCACAAGTTGGGCAACTATGAGCGAGAAATTTTTGGCGAGATTCAAGCCCGTTGAAGACAGTCACATGTTTGCCCAGCTTACAAATTCAAAGATGGAGCACAACGAACACATGAGGGATTTTGCGGCAAGATTTAATTGTCTTGTTACAAGAATTTCTTCTACATTCGATCCATCACCGAAGATTCTGATAAGCTGTTTCATAAATGCTCTTCCATCAGAGATAGCCTTCTTTCTCAAGACGACAAAAGCAACAGAGTTGAAGAGTGTGCAAGAACATGCCATCAAGTTGGAAGATAATATGATCACTTCCGGCTTGATGAAAACATATTCCATCAAATCTCTAGTTCAGCAACTGTACCAGCCAAAGAGGGAATATCTTCAGCCACGGTTGCCAACATCTCCATTAAGACCAATAATTGAAACTGCACATAGTGCAGTATTTTGTCCTTTCCATGATTCTTATGAACATACCGGATCTACATGTCCAGAGAACCTGAGAATGATCCAAATTATGGGATACATTGAAGCTACTCCCAATTCTAGTTTTGTACCAACACCAAGTTCAAATGTTGTCTTACCAAAGACGGATAACTTCGATGGCGACTCTGCAGCGGGATACTTTCATAAAGAACCCGTCAATCAAAAATAAAAAGAAGAATACTGTCAGTATGCTCCTCCTGTGTTTACACATGCTCAACATTTCAAAGCACATAAAGAAGAAGAAGAAAGGTGGAAATCAAACGAAGAGGGTAAAGAAGTGCCATCCACTTCCAAACCCAAACCTTCACGTGAGGACACTATGCCAGCTGCTCAAGAGACGTCTTCAGCAAATTTTGACATCGTAGCTTCCATGATGAAGACCAAGGTACAAATATTTCAACTGGAATATCTTCAGGATCATCCAAAAGAATTGGATCAGATTCTCAAGGTTGTAAAGGAGCAGGCTGTGCTCAAATCATCTGTTCCGGCAAGAGAAAAGCCTGAAACGGGTCCCGGTAATTGTGTGACTTTTTCAAAGATAGAAACTAAAGACCAGAACATTTCTTGTTCTGAAAAGAGCCTGACAAAGGATTTAAAGTCATGGACAATACAGTTCGATGGAGATCGATCAACAAAATTTTTAGAAGCAGAGGAATTGATCATCTCTCCTAAAGGACAGTTGAACCCAGTTGCAAATTGCCTGCAATTGAAATTCATTGAAGTTGAAAAAGAGGTGCTTTTGCAAGGCCCGAAAGATGCCGAAGACATGGGAATCAAACTCCTATGTGTTAAAGGTGATGTAGAGCTGATCGACAAGCCGGTCAAAGGATATTTTCAGGTCAGAAAAGATCACCTACGACATTTGTAATGTCCCCATTTTGGCCATACGCTCTTCGTTTGGTTTTAGCCTATTTCCGGAAATCCGTAGGCTACTTAGATGTGCGAATTTAGGGTTTCCACTTTCATTAAGTCTTGCTTCCAGCTCAGTTTTGCTTTCTGTTGGTTTTGAGGTAAACTTACTATTTTTGGCAGTGGCTATTTTTAGTAAGTCTAATTTTGGCAGTGGCATCATCAACAGTTCAACTCAAGTCATCTTGTTATCCATCAGTCTCAATTTGGCTTTGGGTTTGGTTTTCTTCATGAGCTGAGTTTATACTTAGTCAAATTTCATGTTTCTCAGTTGTACCCCACGCTTAGGAGTAATAACTTCATGTTGTTTTAAAAGAGGGGCCATTAAGGGGGTCAATTGTGCTTTTAATGATTTATTAAATGCTTTATTGTTGCGAAGTGAAGTTGGACGCCTAAAGGAGGTTGAGTAATATTTTATTATTTCAAAAAAAGTAAAAGGCAAAAAGGTGGCGTCCCTTTTGGAAGTTGAAGTGATTCAACTTCTTGGAATTTGAAAAGTTTTTGTTGCTTCATTTGCCAACTAAAGCTTATATATTGCTGCTGTTTGAAGAGCTGATTATCGAATGTTTATGATAATGTTATTGATAGGGAGGCTGCAGGAAGCAATCACAGATTCTTGCGCAAAGTTGCAGGAATCAATCACATTGTTTTCAGGTGCTGCAGGAAGCAATCACAGATTCTTGTACTAGGTCTTGTCATAGACCTCCTTGGTGAAATTGTTGTTCCACCCTAACCTATAGGAACTCTACCTTGTCTAAGTTCCCCTGGTTCTACTGCCAACCTCACTATCTTGTCAAGTTTGTAACTACTAAGACAAATCTTGGTGCCATGACTCCTTTCTTCCTTAGCCTTTTATGCATCCAAAAGACTAATCCTCCCTCAATACATGAATGGATCTTGCAGGGGTGAGGGAATGTTTTCCAAAACTCCAAAACAATCTCCTAGGGTTCTTGAAATTTCACTTAGACTCCATCTTACCAACACTTGCATGAAGCCTATTCCATAGGTTTGGCCCTTGAGCCACTGTTTGGTCTCTAAACAGGGGTAAGTTGCTTTTCCCTCCTAAACCCACCAAAGAAATGTGGTTCTTAGCTTAGGAAATGTGTTTTCCCTGCCTACACCTTCAAGATTTCTAGGGTCTTGGCTCTGTCCAGGCCATACTCTGCCCTCATGCAAACACTGCCCAGAAAACTAGGGTTTCTAACTGTTCAGAACCAGTTTTAGGACTGGTGAAAAGTTCTCCTCCTAAACGGATTGCTAGGCTCTCCTCCTTGGCACCATACGTGGCCAGGACCTTCCCCTAAATTCTCCAAAAATAATTTTTCGAAAATCTTTTCTCCCTTGCAAGTTATCAACGCTGTTCTGCAGCCTTTCCTAGCCGGGTCCTCACTGGCTCGCCTAGGGCAAGGCTTTTCTCATAACTCCTATAACCAAAGAAAACCTAACACCTACCACTAAAATATGTATAGAGATGGAGCCTGACCACGTTCCCAACAATTCCATACTTCCTGATACGGAGGGAATGCAGCCTAGAACTCCATTTTTACACAGTTCCAGTCAAAACAAAAAATAAGGGAAAAACACAGAATTTACAAGAATGGATGAAAGCGATGGAAACAGCTATCAAATGTGCCAAAACAAAACTTCCAGAGGCTTCTCTACATGCTAAACAAACCTACAAAATGCCTCTTTTAATTCATTTAGCTACTGTCACACAAACAAGAACAGAAAAACAGAAAAATAAGACAAGAACGCTGTTTTCTTCAATTTCTGGAAAAACAGTCCGTACAAAAAAATTCTAACCCACCAAAAAGGTCGTGGTATGCTTTAAATATGCCTCCACAACAATTTAGGTACTTGGGTCGAGCTTCAAAATGACCTAAAAACAACTTTTGTAAAACCCGCTGTGTTTTCAGACATTTAACAATTTTTGCCAACCTAGCAATATGATGCTGTAAAATTATTTAATGCTTGTCACCTTCTTTCCCAAAGTTCAAAAACACCCTAAGCACCTAAAATAATGGTCAACATGACCTTATGATAGCACAAAAAAATTAAGAACTTCAAACAAAATTCCAACAATAGTCCTTTGCCAGGTGCTCCTGCACCAGTTATGCTGTCGGAATGACAACTTGTTTTTTACTTCGAGGGATGCTTACCTCCTAGTTCCAATCCAATTTCGTGTTTGAAAGATAACACCTAGTTGGTATTATTGCTGCTTCTCAATCAGACTAGCAGATTGTGCTTCAAAATTGGTGAATTTTGGTGAGAACTTCAGTTTTTATGTTGCTGGTGTATACACAGCTGAAGGTGGTTTTCATTTACAGCTTTTGGTATGAATTTATTTTGGTTATGGGTATTTGATCATTGCATTTCTATGATAATGGCGACCATATTTGGAGGTTTTTAGATTTTAATTCCAAGTTTCTGATTTTTCCAAGAGAAATCGCCCCTCTACAGGGCCGTACCATCTCATGAGTGCTTTGGGATTCGTGCAAGAATAATATCTTGAGTTTTGATGCAGTTTTGTAGTTTGAGTTTGGGCACCATCCTCCTAGAAGGTCTTTGCAAAACATTCCAGCTTATTCGGAGGTATAGAGAAGGAGTTGTGATCATTTTTATGAGTTTGCTGTTTGCTGATAGACATTTCCAGATTGCAGATTTTTATATCAGACTTGTTAGTTTTTGATATAATGCTGGTTTGAGCTTCAATTCTTCATCTTATATCATTGTAAATGTTAGAGGAAGTGATACTCTAACTGTTTAATGTTCTTGGAAGATTATCTATTCTATTTGCAGCTGTTCTTATTCTTTGTAAAGCTAGTTAGTAGTACTAACAGCTCTTCCTTTACTTGCTGCAATTTTATATCTGTTTTACACTCCCACAATTGAGTGGTTGAGTTTTAGAATAAACATATATCTTGTTTGTAATTTCCCCCCACGTTATAAGTGGTTGTGTGGACAGTATTCCCCCCACGTTAATAAGTGGAAGAGTGGATTTAAAGGCTGGCTTGCCGCCTAATAATTGTTGTAAACTCACCCACTGAATAAGTGGAGTATTCCCACCGCTTGTGGATGCCTGCACCAGCAGATGAATTGTACTTTCAGCTCTGTTTATGCCTAACGATCCTCTGACCATATGCTATCACCTCACCCACATTGGGATCTTGGTGAACATTCTTGGTTAGAGTTATCTTCTTTGCTGGTTTACATTTTGGAGCTAACGCTAATCAGTGTTTGGTTGCTGATTTGAATGTTAATTTTGGAAAAAAATTAATGGGGAATATTTCAGTGGTATCAGAGCAGAAGTTCCTGCCATCCTGTTGGGAAGAACAGAAAATTAGTGTTGCCACAATGGACATCAACAAATTTGTCGAACAGTTCATGAGGGAATGTGAACATGATGCTTCCATATTCCATGCAGAATATCAGAGTATGTCAGATGAGTTCAAGAATGATGTTTCTTTTGATTGCTACTTGAATTGTGTGTTGATTAGGTATCCTGAAAAAGTGGGTGTGGTCAATTACATCAAGAAAAAAATTAAAAGAGAAGCAAAACTTGCCATGGTTGAAGAATCAAGGAAGGAAGAAGCAAAAGGATTTGTTTGTGGTTTGCAGCCCACAAGTAAGCAAATTGAAGAGAAAAATCAGTCAATTAGTGTTGAAGAAGACACAAGCAAGGTGCACATTTTGGTTCAAAATGAAAGTGGGCTTGATGAAGATACCTTGGCAAATGAGGAGATTAAGTTAGAGTCCCAAAATACATCCCTAGACTTGCATGGGATGGGAAATAATGAAGATTATTATGTAAGAAGATCATTACAGCAGTCTTGAGTCCTAATAAGGATTCAACCAATGAAGATCTCGAGACAAATGGCTTCTCAAAAGATGCTGGTGGAAGAGTTGTGTGGGATAAGTACGTTGAAGAAGAGCAAGATGAAGCAAATACTAATGGTGTCTTTGAACCAGCTTATGACCATTACGAAAGTGATGTTGTTGATGGTGATTCAGATGTGTTTTTATCTCCTCTTGTTGAAGATTTAGTCAAGGATAATTCTCTACTTTATGCTGAGCCAATTCCATATGAAGAATTAATGACAAGTGTCCAAGAAGACTTCTTTGGTATGCATGTGGGCACTAATCATAAAATCAGCAACACATCTACTCAAGATAATTTCATTGAAGAAAAGAATGACAAAATATTCAAAGCAACCAGCTTTGATGATTCTTTAATCCGATATAATGCTAGTGACTTGGGTGGTAGTGGGTTTGATTATCAAACTACATATGTGGAGAAAGTTATAGATGAAGATTTCAGTTCAAGTGGGTTGAGGAGTGACTCATTCAAAGAGTCAATAGTTCAAGAGGAGCATGATGATCTCTTTCCTATTGATCATTGCAATCAAACCTTTCACATTTGGGATCCGGGTGCAATGTCACCAAGGTATGATAAAGAACCGGAGTGGGATAAATTCCCCTTTGATCCTGATGAAGTTCAAAAATCAGTTTGCAATAAAAGTAATGAAGTGATCTTTGGAGGAGAAGTTGCAGCAATGGCTAATGAGAACGTGATTTCTTATGTTGAAGAGAAGAATGTTTTAAAATCAGCAAATGGTTTGGATGCCTTTCAAAATTACGCACAAGAAGAGTATGAGAACTTGAAAGGTCAAGATAGAGGTACTAATTTGTTTGAAGAAGTTGTTGACAAGCCTTCGATTAAGGAGTTATGCAGTGATAAGATTAGAAAGGAGGCTGATTTTGAGAATCAAGTCAAAAAAAATAAATCAGAAAAGTTGATGTTTGATGAGCAAAGCTTCGTTGCTGATTATGATCATGGGCCTAAAGAGCTGCAAGTTTTGAATGATAACTTATTGGTTACGAAAGAGAAAATTGTTAAGGTGTTATCAAGATTTGATAGCACACACAATTGTATTGAAGAACTTTACTAGGAGCTGCAGTTTGAAGAGAGACAGAATGGAGTTAAGGGTGGAGACACTCTTTCTAAGGTGCGAACCATCAAAGAAGCATTTGAATCCATAAAGTCAGATTATTTGCACTTGCTCTCAGATAGGGATCATGCTATTAAGTTTGTAGAGGAAACCTATGATGCCTATCAAGAGAAGGAGAATGAGGTTGATAGGCTTTGTCTTGATCTTTCCTTAGCTCATCACTCTTTATGCAAGGGAGAAAATCAAACTCTTATTGCAGCCACACTTGAAGGACAAGAAGCTGATACAAGGATTATGGAGATCAAGCAAATAGTTGAAGGTATTAATGAACTTCATAATGATGCAACCTTGCTTAATTTTAAGGAGATTCATGAAGATGATGGTAATTGGAAGGTAAATCAAGAGTGTGAACTCTTGAGTTGGGAAGAGAACTTGCCTCAAGAAGGGATAGCTTGCAGCCATGAGCTTGATGTGATGATTGGTAATGTGTGTGATATTCATCACGCTACATTCTATGGATCAACAACTAATGATGGGTATCCTCAAGTTGTAGAAGATGTGCATGAATTCTATGAAGACACCAACGAAAGGGATGAAGGAAATATTTTTTCTATGATTGTGTACAATAATCCATCATCTTCACATAATTTGTTAAATCATAAGGTGATTGACAATTTCTACATGGATGATGTTGATAAGAGGTTTTATGTTTTTGACATGCATGATTTCATGGTTAAGTATAAGATAATGTTGGTGGATCCAAGCTATATGTCAGGCAACACTCTCTTGGGATGGTTATTAAATGAGCATTTAATGATGTCCAAACTTGAACTTGCTGGTCTTCACTCAGCATTGACCAAGGGAAGAGTGCCGCCTATCTTAAGACAGTTGATTTGGTTAGGTCTCGAAAATATGCATCAAATTGTGGGAGAACTTTCAGACTTGCCCCTTTGGTTCCTAGATTGTGCTTTGTTGATGAGTGATTATTCTAAAATGTTGTTCATTAAAGGTTCAAACTTTGCATTGATGGTTGCAGCTGATTACATGGATTTGTGTGCTCGAGACTTTCACTATGGCTCTTGGAGATATGTTGGGAATTTTTCCCAAAGTGTTGGAGATTATTTGTGGTTGGGAATTCATGCTTGGAATTCTCAACAAGGCTTGATGGATATTGTTGCAAGTAGAAAAAAGGATCTTCGAAGAGATAAGAATTCAATTCTTAGAATCTTTGATGCGGCCCCCATCTTTACCAGCCATTCGATGGTTCATTTTTCTCATCAATTGATGGATTGGAGAGATGCTTCGAACAAAAGATGGTTTAATAATGGGTTGAAGTTCCTTGAGGGAATGTTTCCAGCCTTGAGCATGAACAGTTGTCATATTATGAACGCTGATTTCCAAAGTTGCAGCAGTTGTTCAACTCCTTGTATGCTGATTTTCCTAAAATCAAACTTTAATTGGTTTATTTCAGACTTCATGGGCAGCTGGTACATTCATTTTTTCTTTTCACAATCTCTTTTCAGTGAGGGTTTATGGCCTCTAAAGTGGAAAATGATATTTCATTGTGATTCGGATCAATTTTGGATGATGTTTAAGTTCCTTTCCAGTGGTTTCCTTTGTACAATCTCTTGCATTAGTGTTTGGGGCAGCGAACCTTTGTTTGTTTGGGTTCAATTTTTTGAGTCTTTTGGGGAGAGATTGGTTGAAGTTTTCAAAAAGCTTCTTGATTATGTCAGAGTTACTCAAAGGAGGCATTATTCTTCCTTGAGGAGTTTGGATGATGTAGCTGTTATGACTTTGCAAAGAGCTGTTTTTCCCTATGCAATTAGCTATGATGGAGACACACTTGTTGTGGTGACTCAGTTTGTTGCTTTGAAGAGTTATGTTGTTGAGGATATTTTTGAGCTGATTAGGTTATTCTTTTTGGTTCACAAAATGGTGATTGACATTGACATTGCAGATGTTAATTCCTCAGAGTTTATTGGGCACAAAATACTACTTGATTTTGATTCCATTTCTTACATGTTTTTTAGTTTGAATTTCAGGCATGTAATCTCTTTGAGGTTGCAGGGATGGTTTGTGCAGTTATGGTGCAATGATTTCATTTTTATGATCAGAGTGGAGCAGCATCAGCATGGTGGAACTTTTCAGAGATGGACTTGGGACCCTGGGATCCTATTTGTTTTGTTGGGATCAGTTTGGAGTGTTGTGGCATTGCTTGAGGACAAGCAATTTTGGGAAGGGCGTACTGTAATGTCCCCATTTTGGCCATACGCTCTTCGTTTGGTTTTAGCCTATTTCCGGAAATCCGTAGGCTACTCAGATGTGCGAATTTAGGGTTTCCACTTTCATTAAGTCTTGCTTCCAGCTCAGTTTTGCTTTATGTTGGTTTTGAGGTAAACTTATTATTTTTGGCAGTGGCTATTTTTAGTAAGTCTAATTTTGGTAGTGGCATCATCAACAGTTCAACTCAAGTCATCTTGTTATCCATCAGTCTCAGTTTGGCTTTGGGTTTGGTTTTCTTCATGAGCTGAGTTTATACCTAGTCAAATTTCATGTTTCTCAGTTGTACCCCACGCCTAGGAGTAATAACTTCATGTTGTTTTAAAAGAGGGGCCATTAAGGGGGTCAATTGTGCATTTAATGATTTATTAAATGCTTTATTGTTGCAAAGTGAAGTTGGACGCCTAAAGGAGGTTGAGTAATATTTTATTATTTCAAAAAAAAAAAAGGCAAAAAGGTGGCATCCCTTTTGGAAGTTGAAGTGATTCAACTTCTTGGAATTTGAAAGTTTTTGTTGCTTCATTTGCCAACTAAAGCTTATATATTGCTGCTGTTTGAAGAGCTAATTATCGAATGTTTATGATAATGTTATGCTGTCGGAATGACAACTTGTTTTTTACTTCGAGGGATGCTTACCTCCTAGTTCCAATCCAATTTCGTGTTTGAAAGATAACACCTAGTTGGTATTATTGCTGCTTCTCAATCAGACTAGCAGATTGTGCTTCAAAATTGGTGAATTTTGGTGAGAACTTCAGTTTTTATGTTGCTGGTGTATACACAGCTGAAGGTGGTTTTCATTTACAGCTTTTGGTATGAATTTATTTTGGTTATGGGTATTTGATCATTGCATTTCTATGATAATGGCGACCATATTTGGAGGTTTTTAGATTTTAATTCCAAGTTTCTGATTTTTCCAAGAGAAATCGCCCCTCTACAGGGCCGTACCATCTCATGAGTGCTTTGGGATTCGTGCAAGAATAATATCTTGAGTTTTGATGCAGTTTTGTAGTTTGAGTTTGGGCACCATCCTCCTAGAAGGTCTTTGCAAAACATTCCAGCTTATTCGGAGGTATAGAGAAGGAGTTGTGATCATTTTTATGAGTTTGCTGTTTGCTGATAGACATTTCCAGATTGCAGATTTTTATATCAGACTTGTTAGTTTTTGATATAATGCTGGTTTGAGCTTCAATTCTTCATCTTATATCATTGTAAATGTTAGAGGAAGTAACTGTTTAATGTTTTTGGAAGATTATCTATTCTATTTGCAGCTGTTCTTATTCTTTGTAAAGCTAGTTAGTAGTACTAACAGCTCTTCCTTTACTTGCTGCAATTTTATATCTGTTTTACACTCCCACAATTGAGTGGTTGAGTTTTAGAATAAACGTATATCTTGTTTGTAATTTCCCCCCACGTTATAAGTGGTTGTGTGGACAGTATTCCCCCCACATTAATAAGTGGAAGAGTGGATTTAAAGGCTGGTTTGCCGCCTAATAATTGTTGTAAACTCACCCACTGAATAAGTGGAGTATTCCCACCGCTTGTGGATGCTTGCACCAGCAGATGAATTGTACTTTCAGCTCTGTTTATGCCTAACGATCCTCTGACCATATGCTCTCACCTCACCCACATTGGGATCTTGGTGAACATTCTTGGTTAGAGTTATCTTCTTTGCTAGTTTACATTTTGGAGCTAACGCTAATCAGTGTTTGGTTGCTGATTTGAATGTTAATTTTGGAAAAAAATTAATGGGGAATATTTCAACATTATAGAAATCGAGTTTGTAACTTGATCGACTGGTTTGAAGAAATCAACATCCCAAGGATGGACGACAACATAACTAATACCTTCGGGGTATTAGATTTCCCATTTGCATCATATTCTGACTTTTGTCAGAATACCTTTACATGGATATATGAATACCTGAGAATCTTCATCCCAAAAGGATTGCCTCCTGCAATTCCCAGGAGAAGAGAAGTTAAGCCTTTCAGGCAGAAACTACGTCGATGGGAGGCTCTTCTCGTTGCCATGTAGCGAACAATATCCAAAGCACTTCATTCCTTCAGGGGTGGAGTGATTTTCTTACAGTAATTTTACCTTATGCTTTTTCGTAATGTCGTATTGTGTTTCCCTGTTTTGTGATGTTTTGTCGTGTTTTAGGTGATTTAGGTAGTCTTGTTTTAGGTTTTTAGGAAACTCCAATGTTTTTAGGTGATTAGGGAAAGTCCCGACTCCGATGCCCAAATCATAAGTCACTGGTCTACATTACACAAAGATTTCAGGGTTCTCCTATGCCGTAGGTATCTGACATGGTCACCAGACGGAGCCTAATGTTGTACCCAAGCCAAATTTTTTGCTTCATTAAGGTATTTTGCTTAAAAGAGTCTAAACCTTGCTAAAATGATGTTAAATACAATTTTTTGGGCAATATCAAGCATGGACTTTGGTCAGTGTCATGTCAGTCAAAAGCAGCTGTTGAGCAATACCTGTTGATCAGAACCTTAATTGGGGACTCGGATTGAGGCATTTCACGATGGAGGAGCATTTCACGACAGATTATACCTTTGCATGGTCATTTCAGTGGCTAAGACGGGGATTTCAGTGATTAAATTTATGAAGATTTTTCAAGCAGAAGCAAACCTGCGCCCCTGTAGCTCAAGGGTGCGCTTCTCTTTGAAGGCCCGGATCTTGTTACATGTGCTTGCAAATGTAGTCAATTTCTTCGGAATTAGCCCAGTTATCCGAGGTCTACAACTCCGGTTGCTGAGGTCAGAAGCTGAAGGTTCAAGAAATTGCAGATTGCAGAAGATGGTTAGTTTTCAGCTTTTGTAGCCCAGGGGCGCCCTTCTTAAAGAGGGGCTAGATTCTGGCATTCCTGCCTGCTGATGCATTTAATGTCTTCACGACTAGTCTGGCTATCCGACGAACTCTCGAATGCAGACATCCGAGACCCAAAGCTTCGACAGTCAAGGTTAGAAGATGAGGTTATGAGAAAGCTTCACATCACAGAAAGTTCTCAAATGGTAAAACTGCGCCCCTGTAGCCCAGGGGCGCCCTCTAAGATGACCTCTGAGATGGGTGAGTTTGCAGATGAGGTCTTCCTGAGATCTGTGCTACTCTAGTCCGGCTTCGCAGTGCACCAGTCAGCCTATCAATCCGATATCCTGATAGATCGTGGCAGAGATTCTACCATGCACGTAAATCAGCGGGTGGAGAAACATGAAACATACACTGTAACCTCTGTAGGCCAGGGGCGCCTAGCCTCTAGGCCTGTCAGATGGAGTTATTAGCTTTCGAAGTCCTCACGGGACTTGTGCACAATTACTCTAGCTATCCAACGAGCCCAGCTGTCAGCCTCCGGGATTTGGCAAACGCTTGTACGTGCGAGGTCTTTGCAGAATACTAAAAAACGAAGACAGTTTGAAAAATGGCCAAGTCTGGTCGTATATTTCATCTTGGGAAAGGCACCCTTCTCTTTGAGGTCTTAGCAGCAGTTTTCTTGCTTTGTCACCTCCAGAGACATCTCTCGTAGGTCCTTCTAGCTACGCGTTGAGACAGACGGTGCTCGAATCAAGTCACCCCAACTCTCGATATCAAAGATTAAAGTAGGGCATCTGGTTGAGAGTTGTACTTTTGTCAAAATGGTGTTTGAGCCTTTTCAAGCCAGGGGCGCCCTTGCTTTTGGGGTCCCTAATGCAACTTTCTGGTGCTTTTCATACAATCGTTGGATGCAAAATACTTCCAGTCACGCAGTGAGCCTACCATCCAGTCAGCAGGGTTCATCGTTCGTCGTCAGTAGCATTTTCAAGCGTCAGATGGCAGAATGGAGAAATGGTCAAGTCTGGTGTCGTAAAATCAATTTAATCAAAGGCGCCTAATTCTTTGAGGTGTTAAATAATGGATTTTGCTGTTCCAACTCGCAGCAGACATTTCATCTTTGTTCTGCAGGCTTCGTGATGAATATCTCATTATTGTCACAGCGTTGCTTAGTCATCCGGAAATCAGAGCTGAACAAGGGGCGACTGTAAATTTGTAGTCAGCTATAAAGTAGGAAGTTAGCAAAAAATCTCATTACTTGTGCAAATGGATGTCTGGAGGGTCAAATAAAGACTTTTCGGAATCAGTGAAGTTTGCTGAGTGCATCTAGATGCTGTGCTTTTTTTTGCTAACTGATTAAAAATAATATTTAATATTTATTTTGCATGCTAAGGCATTAAATGGCGATTTTCTTCAATAATTTATTATTGGCGCCTTTTTAATGATGAAACTCAAATTCGCATGTAAGGGAAAGATGAATATTTTTATTATTATTTTAATCCGGGACTCCGAGTCAGTGTCAGTTCAACTGGAGGGGGTCCAATCAGAAGAATTCTTTTCAAAGTCTGGGTTCTATTCTTGCAGTCATGCTTTTATGGTGCGATTTTTGCTCTATTAATTCAAGCATGGCGTCATATTTCATTCACACAGCTTGAGCAAATTCGTAATTCTTCAGAGCAAAGGCGGATTTCTTTCAGAGTTGGGCGAATTTCTCATCAACAATCATTGGTGAAGACATGAAAACACTTTCTTTTGCAGGTACAAGTCTAGAATTATCAGAGATTTTCAAGGCAGAGTGGCGATTTTGGCAGAAGATAACATTAAAAAACGTCTTTCTTCTTCTCAGTTTCTTCCATTTTCTCGTCTTAAATTCATTCGCATGTTTGAAGAATTGGCGAATTTTGACAAAACAAATCATCTGGGTTGATTCAGAATAGCTTCCTTGAGAAAACCCATGTGCCAGAATTTTTCAGGAAAATTTACTCCAGAGCATCTGTGCTCGAGGCTCTAATTTTCTCAACTGAAAATTCCTTGCATGGTCGAGTAAAAGTCAAATTTTCGCATTTCTAACGTTTTGGGTTGTCTTAGAATCTTTTTTGGACAAAACCCATATTTTAGACTCTTTCGTGAAAATTGCTCTCCGATAGGCTATTTTTAGCTTTCCAGAAAACTTGTCAGAATATAGCCGTGTTTACAGTCAACAGGCGAGTTTTTTAGAGTGTAGTACACGCAGATTGAATTCAAGACCAAATCAGTCTTAATTCATGATTTCATTAGGAAAGCTGAGACCGTTTTGTATCAAATGCATTCAAAGGGTTGACAGGCGTCGTCACTCAAGTCCATATGGTTGCATGCCTCGGCTGGTTTAGAGGGTTGATACCATTGGAATTTTGCATGTGCAGCGAGTTCGTTTGCATTTCTCACAACCAGAGGGTTCGCAGTCAAACTTCGCGGTTTCATCATGCTACACTCTTCCATAGAGAAAAGCGTGGAAAAATGTGAGAAGCGTCCGAAGTGTCAAGCTGTAGAAGAAATAGTGGCCATCACTCTAATTACGGAGCTGCCAAAGTTGTAAGTCAGTGAAATGCTAGTTTGAGTGTGCAAAGATTGCCAAGATTGCTCAAGTTGCTGACAAGTAGTGAATTGTGACGACCTTTAGATGCTGATGCAGTTAACAATCTCGTTGAGGGATTGGTTGCTCGAGATCACAACCAGTAGACTTTAGTTCCCACCTCTCAGGATAGGCATTACACACAGGATAGACATGCATGAGATGAGACTTCAGTTCCTTGTGCTTGTTATGAGAGGATTGATCGATACCTATTGAGCTGTGGCTTCTCCAAGAATGATGCTGATTCAAACTTGTACTTCAAGGTAATTGATGGTGAGACATTAATCTTGGTTCTTTATGTTGATGATCTATTTCTTACTGGAGAAGGACACCTCATTATCAAATGCAAGAAGGAGTTGGCTTTTGAATTTGAAATGAAGGATCTTAAGTACATGCATTATTTCCTCGGTTTGAAAGTATGGTAGAGGCCTAATGAGATCATTCTAAGTCAAGGGAAGTATACAATAAACATCTTGAAGAGATTTGGTATTATGGATTGCAAATCCATGTCTACACCGATGGAAACCAATTTTTAGAAGCTAAAAGAGTCGTAGCTAGTTTTGATCTGGTGGATCCTACTATGTACAGGCAGTCGATTGGATCGTTAATGTATCTAGTCAATACTAGACCAGATATTTGCTATGCAGTGAGTGCACTTAGTTAGTTCATGTGTGAACCAAGGCAAATACATCTAGTTGCAGCAAAGCATATCCTGAGATACTTGCGTGGCATAGTTGGGTATGGCTTGAGATACTCTTCCAGTGTGGACCTAAAGCTGCAAGGATATTCTGATTATGATTGGGCAGGGTGTGTAGCTGATCGAAAGAGCACCTCTGGTTGTTGCTTTGGTTTGGGATCTGTGATGATCTCCTAGTGTAGCAAGAAGCAGTCTTCAGTGGCACTAAGCACTGCAGAGGCCGAGTACATTGCAGCTTGTGTGGCAGCTTGAGAAGCAGTGTGGCTTCGGAAGCTCCTTGCAGGATTGTTTGGACAATCATTGGAGCCAACTGTCATTCATTGTGATAATCAAAGCTGTGTGAAGCTTTCTGTCAACCCAGTGTTTCATGACAGAACAAAACATGTTGAGATCAAATACCACTATATCAGAGATATGGTATTGAGGAAAGCTATCCAGTTAAGATACATTAGCACTGATGAGCAGATGACTGATATTCTCACCAAGCCTCTTTCCAGAGTGAAGTTTGTGTACTTTCAAGACAATCTTGGAATTGTGGAGAATGAAGCCCTAGCTGAGAGGGAGACTCAGCATCAACGATCCTCTGTGATTTTCTTTAATGCATCTTTCTTTGTGAGAGAAATTTGAGGTGAAAGCCCTTGTTTCCACCCTCTGGGAGTAGCCATGGTGGATGTCATGTTGAGTGACTCCATGACAACATCACGTTGAGAGACTCTGTGATGATTTCCTTGTACTTGTGTTTATCCACCCTCTGGGAGTAGCCATGGTGGATGTCATGATGAGATGACGACATCACGTCAAGTGACTATGTGATGGACACTTGTGCACATATTCTTTCCATACATGGGAGTAGCCATGATGGACGATATCACGTTGAGTGACTCCGTGATGAGCTCTTTCCACATATGGGTGTAGCTATTGTGGATGTCATGTTGAGAGACTCCATGACATTGAATAGCTGGAAGTATTCCTCCCTAGCTGAAAGGGAGTGTTGATGTAACTAGCGTCGGGTCTCATCTTCCAGCCCGATTATGAAGTCATAATTTAAATATAGCCTCATCGGCTATTTAATTTATTGATCGATATAAGTGAAGAGGCGCTTCACTTGGAGGACAACATAATATTTAATTATTGTTAAATAATTTACTTGAGGCCGACTTAATGAATCGCCACCTTTGATGAGTTATATTCATTCATTCCTGGGCCGACTTGGTGACATGAAAAGACACGATGTTGGCGCCCATCTCTTTGTCTTGTATATATATGTGTTGCTGTTTATTCCTTCCACATCCATTCATATAGTTCGATATCATAGGCGTGCAAATTTCTTCAAGTGCAGATTGAAGTTTACAAGAAGGTTGATTTCATAATCAAGGGAGAAGCGATATTATTATCTGAGATTGGATCTAGTTTTGGTGCCGATATTTGGCCTTGTAATCGGCCTCATTGTAAAGAGACTTGTTGATTCTCATTCAATATATAAGTGATATATTGTTGCTGGGTTTTTCTCCCTCAAGTTGGAGGGTTTTCCTAGGGTATATGCTGTGTCTATTTGTTTGAAATTGAATTAAAATCTGCTTATTAACTTCTGATCATAAAACTAACACCTTGAACCCCTTACTAGGCATGGTCAATGCATTGACCATTTGCTACCAATAAGGTCTTGAAGCAACATTAAACGAAATATTATAGTACCAAAATCTTGCACATGCCAACTTTGCGTCATGTTGGAATTCTCTATTCCATGTAGTATTTTCGAATTAAGGTTGCACACTAGGAGTGTTACGAGGAACAAGAAAGCTAGAACTATTGTTGCCTACACTTCTTGATCTTCATATCCATGGCCAAATGGAAGAAGACCCCCCCCATGTCTCCCTATGACCTTTGCAATTAAAAATTGGGTTTGGGGCTGCCATTGCCTTAGCTGTTCATTTTTTCTTTGCTTTCCTTTGGTCATATGTTGCAAGGAGTGCTTTCAGGTTCTCCTTAACCTATGGAGTAGCTATTGTACATGGTGTAACATCTTTGCTAGGGATCTAGGCAAGGTGATATTTGAGTCAATTAATGCCTTAGGTCATACTCTTAGTGTAGTGGATACAAATAACCTCTCCTCGCACTATGCTTAGTGTCCCATGTTTCTAGCAAGGACCCCTAGGTTTGCTACAACTTCTTCTATTTTCAAAAGCCATATTTGTTTTAGAAAAATAAAAATAAAACCTAGCAAAAGGGAGACAACAAAAATAAATCAGTAATATCCTAGTAAGTGGCCCAAAAAAATGAAAAGCTTGCTGCATAAAATATTTTAAAGATCAATAGAATGTTGGATGTGGAAATTATATTAATTTTCATAGTTATAATTGTGAAATTTCAAGCCTGCATGCTGTTTATATGAAATTTGTTGAATTGCAAGTTTAAACAGATTACAAGCTTGAATTTTCATAGTTATAATTGTGAAAATTCAAGCCAATAGGTCATTTAATTGAAAATTTGTTCATATTGCAAGTTTGAACGATTTGCAAGCTTGAATTATAACTGTGAAAATTCAACACTTTCAAGTTTCAGCATAAATCCACTCTGAAATGTAAAATTACAGCCTGCAGGTCATTTAAATTTCCACTATGTATTATAAACAAAATTACCAAAATTCATATAATTTCCACAAAATTAGGGGTCATTTAAATTTGCAATATGTAATTGTATTATGAACAAATTTACAAAAAATCATATAAACTTGTAGTTCGTTTAAATATTTTGATTTCAAGCAAAAAAACATTATAAATTGCGTTGCCAATCGCATGCCTTAAGTTCAGCTTTTTTTTTCTAAATGAAAATTTGTGAATTCACATCACTAATTGTGTGTTGCTTGAAATGCAAAAATCATAAATTTTTTTCAGCAATAGGTGAAAAAAAAATTACACTCAATTTGGGCAAGTTTTTCACCAAAAATCTCGATTATTTTTTTTTCTTTTCAAAAAATTGCATGTTTTTTTTTAATAAAAAATCACGAGATTTTAAACAAAAAATTGTGAATTTTTCACCAGAAATCATTGCGAGATTTTCAAAAAAGTGTTGGCAAGTTTTTTAGGTGAGTAACTTGATATGGTTTTTGATTTGCAAGTACTCTTCAAGTACTTTGCAAGTTTTACAACTATGGTTTAGCCTATTTTTTGGTCTTGAATAGTGTTGTGCCTATTAGTATGGCACTAGGGCTGGGTTGATTTCTTGCTTATTGCAAAATCCAATATGGTGTTAGAGCCATGATGTCCTAGTCTAATCCATCTTTCTTCTTTTTGAGAGTTTGTGAAAGAACTAAATTTTTTTGGGTGGGTTGTTTTCTTGGGCATATTGACACATTTTATTTGTAGGCTCATTTGTTGTTGTGTTCAAAGGTTTTGATTTCATTGTTTTTGCCTTTTGTTTTGCTTGGATTGATCTTAGGAGGCAAAATTTACAAGGGTTTTAAGTAAGGAATTGCTTGCGATATTTTGCTGGTCACTCGGCTTTTAGAGATTTTTGGGTTAAATCCAACCTTTCCATTGCATTCAAGAGGCTCGAAAACCTTAAGAATGCTTGTCAAATCTTCAAAATCATAGCACCTGGTCCTAGACCTTGTAATGTCCCCATTAATGACATCTTCTTTTAGTTTGGGTTGATTTTGATACACTTACTCTTTTTAGTAAGTGCTATTTTTAGCAAGGGGTCTGGTACCGTGCTTTAGTCCTCGGTGAGCCCTTTCGAGCATCTGTTTCTCTCCGATTCAAGTTTTAGGGCGCTACTTACTATTTTTAGGACTTTCTAAAAATAGTAAGTCATCTAGGGTAGGTGGGACCTGGTCAAGGTTATCTCTCAGCAACATTTTTCAGTGGAGGAATCAATTTCTATGGTTGAGACATTTTAATATTTAATCTCTCCTTCGAAATTGGATTTTAATAAAGTAACTTTATTTATTCGTTGAGGGTCATGAGGGGGACAAATTTGTACCATGATGCCTAGTACAATGACTTTAAGTCGTTTTAAAGAGCAACAAAAGTATTTTAGAATGCTCAATAAGGGGTAGACGCCTATGGAGAGAAAAGGAGTTAAATTAATGTTAAAAAGCTAATGTTTGGAGTGCAAATCAAATTAAAATAAAAGGCAAAGGAAAAGTGGCGTACTTCCTCAAAGGGGATTAGGGTTTTCTCCCTTGGTCGCCCTAATTTGAAAGAAAGCTTTTAAAAGTTTCATTTTCTATCATGGATGTTTGACAACTTACATAGGTGCTGCTGGTTTGATACCAGAGGATTGAGAAACGAATTCGAGGACGAAAACCCTCGTTGTCTAAGACCAGTTTCGGCAGTGAGAGACTTGCTCAAGCTGGTGAAGGGGTGATTTCATTCAGAGGTTGCCATTTGAGCTTCAAAGTTGCAGGTTACAAACATTAGAGATGAAGATTTTTGATCATTTTTGATGTGGGGTTGTGTGTTTTTGGCTTGTGGAGGAATTGGTTTGATTTGGATAGGGTTAGGTTACATTTTGGTGATGATTTTCATGATTTTCTGGGCACAACTTTCCTGAACCAGAACTCACATTTTCACTCATATCTCAGAGTTGGATTTGAAATTCAAAGTGGGTATTAAATCAGTTCTAGACTCTCCTTAAGGCATTTCCAAAGTGTATTTGAATGCATTTTTTGGTTGAGTGCTGGGTTTTTAAAGGCAGATCGAACTACCTAGAGGGACGACTTTGCTGGTGACAGAAACATAAGTCTGTGACCTGCTTAAAGTGGCCCTTGTTGATGGAAATGGAGGATGAGTTTGTACAGTGAGCTGGGTGCTTGAAATCTGCTGCTAAGCTAATCATCCAGGGAGCTGCCAGTTAATTTTCAGTAGCTGGGTGGAGAAGAGATAATGGCGTTTTAGGGCCTGGAGTGAAGGCACTCATTCTTGGTGAAGGCGTGCTAGAGGATGAATTTGTACAGTGAGCTGGGTGCTTGAAATCTGCTGCTAAGCTAATCATCCAGGGAGCTGCCAGTTAATTTTCAGTAGCTGGGTGGAGAAAAGATAATGGCGTTTTAGGGCCTGGAGTGAAGGCACTCATTCTTGGTGAAGGCGTGCTAGAAGGTTTTCACATATCAGCTGTTAGGAGCTTGAAATCAGGTCTGAATGTTGTTATTCTGTGCTTTGTAATGTATATGAAGACTGTAAATTCCAGACTTTATAATTTGAGCATTTTAATCTGAAACAGTTGGGTTTCTCTAGTAGTTTTCATTTGGTTTTATCTCTGCAATGTATTTCCTCTCTATTGGCATGACAAATGATATATCTATGAGCATTAGTGACTGTGAATGAAGGTACCAAGAAAGATTGAGGAAAAGAGAAGAGGATTGTTGGAAACATTGGTCACCATTAGAGGGAGGGTAGTGAACAAAATCATCATCTAGTGGGTCTTCTAATACTGAAAACATGGGAGACAGGGCTGGTGAAGGTGATAGTAATGAGAGGAATGAGAGGAATGAGGCATCTCCGGACAGATTAATGCTACTTCTTGATGCTTTGGTTAGGGGTCAAGGTAGGGCAGCACAACAAGCACATGAGACTAATGATAGGTTAGCAGATTTAATACAGAGAATGGATCAAATGGGTCAAGGAAACAGGGTAGGACAGAAAGGAGTTGGTAATCAGGGAGCTTTGGCAAGGCCTCTTATGCCAAACTTCCACCGAGGGTAGAAGTACCTGTGAATCCTGAGCTTACTATGTTGGAACAACAGGATCGATTTAGGCAAGTTTGGCTTGATGCAGGGCTTGGCTTTTAGATGGACATATCTCTCAGAGACTACATTGACTTGAGGATGAGACACTCTAATAACAGGGGGAATAGAGACCAGCAAAATGAACTTCACAGGAAAGTGGGGAAACTTACTTTACCATATTTTGATGGCTTCGGTAAGATGGCAGCGAGAGCCTGAGATAAGAAACTAGATACTTATTTCACCTTGAATCCTATGCCTGAGTTAGAGTCCATTCAATATGCATCTATACACCTGGATGGAGTTGCTCACGAGTGGTGGTATAACGGTATGTTGACTTTGGGGCATGCTCAAATCACTTCATACAAGGAGTTCATTGAAAGGTTAATTGAAAGATTTGATAAGAAAGATCCTGAGCTGCACTTTAAGGAGTTGGCCCAACTTAAACAATGGAGTTTAGTGGATTCATACATATTAGATTTCCAAAAGCTATTTGTGCTTGTGACTGATATTTCTGAGAGAAGATTGTTAGTGTTGTTCATAGATGGATCATCTGATCCATAAAGGGGTTGGATAAAAGCTTTTAACCCTCTTAGCCTTCAGGAAGCCATTAAAAAGGCTAGAGACATGGAGACATCAGCTTTCAAGAACAAATTTCAGTCCAAGGATTCGCAGCCCAAGAAGGAAAAAGACAAGAAAATTGACATCAAAGAGCAGGAGCAGCCTAAGAAAAACTACACAAGGATAAACAGTGAGACTTTGAATGAACTTAGGAAGAAATGATTGTGTTTTACATGCAAGGAACCTTACACCAAGGATCACAAATGCTCAACCAAGGCTAAAGTACTATTAATAGAGTACCAATCTGATGAAGAAGATGAATCCGAAAAATCAGACCAACAAGCTGATTCTATAGAAAGTGAAGGTGATGTCGAAGAAAGTGGTAAGGTGTGGGACCATGATGGGACACTTGCCCAACTCCATAGCTTTCATGAGAATCAGTCTTTATGTATTAGAGGTGTGATATAGGGGCAACGTATGTTAGCATTAATTTATACGGGAGCTACCCATAACTTTATCGATGACGGTTTAGTGGCATGAAGATGTCTTCCGACACAGGAGGTTGGTGGTTTTAGAGTTATGGTAGCCGATGGATTTACGATCCAGTGTATTAGGATGGTTACTCAGTTGAACGTTCAGTTGGGAGGTCATGAAATTAAGGACTTTTATGTGGTGAACATAGGAGACACAGATGTAGCCATGGGCATTCAGTGGCTACGCTCTTTGGGGGAGTTTACTTTGAACTTTCAGACGTTGGAGCTGAAGTTTCAATCTGAGGGTAAGTATTGTAGTGATGTTGACAAGGGCAGTTTGAGTTTGAATTCTCAAGATCAGTTGATGGACGGGGGTATTTGTGTTGATATGTATGGTGATGAATTGGTAAATGATTTATTTGGAGAGACGACATCACAGTTTGAGCACAAAGAACAAAACACTCCTCTTTCTAATACATGGAATCTTGGTGCGATGGTACCATAGTTTGACAGAGAACTTGATTGGGATGAATTTACTTTTGATTATGGAGCTGTTCCGATTTCCACTCCGCATTTATGCATGGTTGATGGTATTGATGATGATATTGATTTTGATCTTGTTCTTGAAAACAAATCAGATTTTACCTTGCATATGGTTGAACATGAGCAAGAACCTAGCAGCTTTGCTGATTTGGATTCACAATCAGCTCTTGAGGGTGGTCAACAGTTGCTTTTTGATAATCCTTTGTTTGAGATAGGAGCTGATATGGTATATGACAACCCACTTTTTGAGCTGGATGATGAAACTACTCCTAGTTGCAGCACTGCATTGGATGAAAACAACAAGGTTTGGGACCCAGGTGCAACGTCTAGTCGTGAAGTGTTGTTGCAAGAATGGACCAATGGGACTACTTCCAGCCCTGGTGCCTAGGCACACTTTCCGATCAACTTACATACAATTTCGATTTGGGATCTACAGTTGAGTTGTACCCAGTTGAGCTTGGGTGTCAGCTATGATTTGGTACTAGGGGATGATTCTTCAGCTAATTCCTTGCTTTCCTCTCCTACGTATCCAGTGGAATATCAAACTTATTACTGCTGCCCACATTTTCTTGAGTTGGTTATGCAGACATTTCTCGTTGAACAGATTGATTTCGAGTTGGGGCAGCTGGTTATGAGTACCCTTCCAGATACAGTGCTCCCATTATCTGCTTCCATTTTGGTGAGTGACGCTTACTACAGTTACTACATGGAGTGGACTTACATTGTTCCGGTTGATGGTTTATTGATTGCTGCAGTTTCAGATAGGAGAGTACAGTCTGAGCACATTGGGCTGACAATGATGTTCAGTGTGACACAACTTCAGCATGATGATTCCTTCCTGAGATTCACATGGAACTCGGGATTCACATTGGGTTTCAGAGCAGCTATCGTTTGGGATGAGAGGGCCAGTGTGGATTTCCTTGAGCTTACTCTTGTGGCACCTCAGTTTGGTTCTCTTGAGGGACATATTTTTGAGGAGTGGATTGAGTTTTTGTGGTATTTTATCACTCTTCTTATAGGTGACATTCAGGAGACCTTAGGTGTTGGTACCTTGCAGAACAGTGACTTGAGCATTTGGAGCTATAGACCTTGAGAAATTTTTTTCCCTTCTTGGTTGTATAGAAAGAATATCATTTAGAATATTTTCTACACACACAAGTCACATCTCTACATATATAGTTGGCAAAATCTTGATATTTATTGTTCTATGAAGGTATTCAATCTAATGGTAGTTTTTGACTATTATAGGATTTATTTAGGAAGGACAATGTGTAACATTTATTTGGTGTGCGTTTATAGGTGTAGGGCTTCACCAAGGTTATTTTGACCTTTATTAAGGGTTGCCAACGACCTTATAGCTTGCTGGCCCCCTTAATATGGTTGATGGTCTTTGTTTAGGTCTGCAGGACCCAACTTCATTTATGGCTGATGTGGCCTCCAAACCTCCTACATAACACCATTTGGCTCCTCACAAATAATTCTCCACTACCACCTATGTGGCATTCACTATATTTGACATCTTCTCCAACTTTAGCGAGTTTTTCTACATTTGGTGGATATTTTAGCAGTTTCTATAAATATGGTGGTTTTGCTAATTTGGCGGGCTTTTCAAAATTTGGCAATATTGGCTAGTTGGCTTTTGGAGAGGCTACATGGATGGGCTATTTGTTTTTGGATAACTGTCTTTGGATGGGCATATATTAGTCAATCGAAGGCTTTTTTTTTTTATCTTGCTTGTTTTTTCACTAGCTTTGTGGTGTAATAAGCAAATTTCAGTTGACACCCCAATTTTCTAGAATTTGAGTTTTATTAGGAATCTTTTTGAGTAATCCTACTTTCTTAAACTTGTATTGCTCATGACTTTCACATATGAGTTTGGTTTTGAGCCATGTATTTTTTTGAGAGTTAATATGTTTCCGAGCACTTTTTAGTGTAGTTTATTTGTTCCTATTATTTAGGTAGATTATACTTTCAACATTTTGGCCCGTTTTGGACTCAATAATACTCTAGAAGATGATTGCACTATTACTAAATTGCCAACCTATACCTATTTAGAGTGGTTTTATGCATTGGGAACATTGTAATCATTAGCTAAGATAAAGTTCCATCTTGGTAGGGGATTAATCATGTCTTTTATTCTCTTTTTTTCATTTTAGTATGCTATAGAAACCTTCCGATCATGTATGGTCAAATGTGCCTACTATCAAAAGAAAAATCATGATGGATGTGATTGCTTTCAAAAGCATATTGATGAATTGAAGCAACTTCTTCAGCAAAGTTACATTAGTCTGTGAGATTCTATATCTCTCGCACTTGCTACATTGATAGGAATCCCATTAGATTCTCTACAGTAGGACTATATTTGTCTTCCTAATCCACCTCATTGGGATGCCTACTCATGACACATATGTCACATGCTTGTAGAATCTTATATTCTAAGTCTTGACGATAGTTGCATGGAGTCTTAGGCATAAGGGGACCAAGGGCCAAAATTTAGGGTTTGTGGGGGGATGAAAATGCAAACAAATATAATATTTGAAAAATAAGTTATAAAAAAATGTATAAGGAATGACAAATGAAACTCTGAAATACTAAACACATTGCAGTGAACAATGAAAATGCTGAATATCAACATATTTATACTATATTCATTCAAAATGATGATTATATTTAAAATTCAAATACAATAGACCAAAGGCCCGGTGCCTCTATTCATCCCCAAAGTCTGTGCCAAACTCCTCATTACTTGAATTGCTGGACTCCTCAAGATCAAGCTTCTCCAAACCAATACCAACTAACATTGTTTGTGTGGCATCATCATTAGCCTGTACATAGGTCAATAAGACACAAGACGCTATTTAACACTACAAACTTTTCCACCCTCCTAGAGGTAAGCCTGTTTCTTTTAATTGAGTGATTGAAGCTTTAAGTAGAATTAATCCTTTCAACAACAAAAGAACTAGAAACATAATATTTTGAATAGTAGACTGTAGTTGTACAATATTTTGAATTGTGATTTTTGAGCCTTCAAGGGATACACCATATTTAATTATTGATTCATGAAATTGATAATCAAGATAGACTTAGGTATTCTCTAAATTCATTTATTATGCGTCTAGTGCATTATTTCACTTTATTTTGTGTATTTATGTAATTTATTTTATTTTCCGAGCTCTTCATTGAGTCTGATTCAAACTTTTAGGCTTCTGAATTCTGGCCAAGTATGAGTTTTGGAATTATGCATTTGGCAATCTTTGTTTTGGAATCAACTTCTGCCTTCCTGCTGCTTCCATTTGCTTGTGAGCTATTTCTCACCTGCATCTAATACTGCTTAACAAAAAGAGTATTCATGGTAGCTTGCTGCATCCCATCTATTTGCTTGACATTCTGTCCACCCAGAAAAAAATTCCTTGTAGCCAACTAGGCTACTAGAAATTGTAAACAGAAACTACCTTGTTGAGGTTTGCCTGGCATGCATGAAACCCTAGTAGAGCTTCAAAAACTGAAGGCACATTCATTTGTGCTTTTTGTATGTTAGATGCTAATTGTTATGTCATATTTTTGCAAAAAATTCTCCATTGATAGACAGCAATAATGGAGGTAATGGTCACATCATTTAGCCAATCTCTTTTGGATTGTACTTGTGGATGAATCCCTAAGTGTGATCTTTGTTCCATCTGCATTGATTACAAGCTCGTTTTGAAATCTTATTATAGTGATGTATTATATCATTATAGATAGGCTAATAAATGATCATTATCTCTGGTTTATTGGCAATCACCAAGTGCACATCTCAGGATGCTTTCTTTAATAGGTGATGTATGGAAGACAATTATGCACTTATGATGTAATACAAATGAGAGATTTCATACATGGACTACAGATAGAATTCCAGGAATTATAGTTTTTACCTAGGATTGTATATTTTTAGGAATTTAATTTCCAGTATGGTCTTATCTCATACAAATAGGTGGTATTTATTCTTTTGTCGAAATTTTAACAGTAATGCCTTTTTCTTTCTACATCTAAGTACATGGATATTTTCATATTTCTTTTTTATAACTATAAGAGATCCTCAAAAATTAGTGTTATGATTGTTCCAGGTACCGAAGATAACTTGGAGGATGTCCGCGTGGTATTCTATTTGAAAAACCCTTATCTACTCTATCTTCAGCTTTCTCCTATAGCTGTGAAAATAAAGGAATAATATTTCTATGATCTTTATCATTCTGCTTTTGTGGATTGATGAGTTGTATAAGCTCGATTTTTCTTGTTGTAGTGTCCATCAACTTCACAACAGGAGGCTTGTGACTTTGTCATGACAGATCCCACGGCTCAATTATGCCTTCGAATTGTTCAATGGCTTGAAGGTCTTGCATACAAAGCAGTTGGCTTGGACAAAAAGGTGATAATTATTTTCCCTTATTAGGATTTTTAAATTCTTTTTAGTTGGAGGCTGCTTTAGCAAAGGACCTGCTTACATTATTTAAATTCTAAAAGGCTGCTTAAATGATGTCAAATTCACTGACCTGGAATGCTATCATGCCACAAAGTGTACAACCAAAACTAATGACATGTTCCAAGTTTTTCATTACAATAAAAACATTTATACCTTTATCAGCACACCCTTAATGAGCAATTTATTTCTCAACGTAATTAACATTATTCATTAATTTGAATGTTTTTAAAACTTCTTGTCTCTTTGCTTTTGTGAATGGTTTGGTTAACATGTTTTCACCTGAATGTTTAGATTACAAGGCACAAGTTTTAATTTCCATCTTGAGTTTACTCTCCAATGAAGTGATGATGCACGTGGAATACTATATCTCTCAATGTTGAATGCACTTTCAATTACCGCAATTAATATGAGTAGGTTGTTTTAGCTGTATGCCATTATCTATTTGAATTGCAATCTGCACCATCATGCATACTGAGCGGGATGCTGTTGTATATTCAATTTCTTTAGATAATTGCATTGTATCTTGCGTTTTTCTGATCTTTGGAACACTTTACAATGCGAAGCTGAATATATGAATGCATTGCCATTGACTTCAGATACAATTAGCCCAGCCTAGAATATGACTGGTTTTAGGGTGATTTCTTCAATGAGTAACGAAGGACAAAGAAGTTAAGAGAATGCAAAGATATGAAACCAGAACTTGTAACCATAGTTTGCAAATTTGGTGAGTTCTCTCTGAACTCCCAATAAAATTTGGAGGCTGAGTTACTTGGGAGCAAATCGTGAACCAAGCCCTGTAGATGAACTTATGAGTTACTCAGTGAGTCTCACCTTCAAATTTGACCAGACTTAGGAGTATCTCAGAAAGCTTGGGTAGTGAAAAAAAACTTTCCAGTAGTCATTAAAACTCTGATTTTTGTCATATTTATCATCAGCAATTGTAATCTAAGTGGATCGAATTGCTTGATGACTGATTGGAAGTGCAATTTGAAGGATTTAGTGATGATTGGAGTATATTTGGGAAGGTATTTCATTTGTTCTCTTTTCTTTGTTTTCTTTCTTTTTTGATATTTAAAATTAAAAACAGAGAAAGCTCTGCAATCTGTTTTGCTTTACTTCTGTTTTTTTTTAAAACTTTTTTTTCTTCAAATTTCAAATTCAAATGAAAGAAAACCCTGCTATTTTGCTGCTGACTTTTTTTTCTTTATAAAGTCCAGTCTATAATGTGCAATGCAAGGTGATGGCAGAAAGGAATGGAAGCATCACATTGGGTGTGATCAAAGACACAATGGCTTGCAATTATTGTGGGCTTAATATCAGAGGAGGCATCAATCATTTGAAATACCACCTTGTTTGAATTGCTGGTTGTGATGTCCAGTTGTGTAGCCAAGGAGAGGAAGAAGTGAAAAGAGAAATGAATTGCCTACTTTATAGTTATGAGGAAAAAAAAAAAAAGTTGAAAGAAAGAGGACAAGGGAAGTGCTTGTGTTGGTGATGAATTCCATGGCAACCTCTTTATCATATGTAGATTATCTTCCTAGCCCACAGATTCAGCATTCCTCCATTGAGGAGAGTTATAACCATCTAAATTCCCCACCTAGTTTCTTTGTTCCTTGTAATGTTCTAGGCACACAACCTTCCCTTGGAGGTATTGCTTGGAACTAAGCAAAACACCATCGAATGAGGATGTTGGCTGCAAAGTTCTGGTACCACAATAATTTACCATCTAATTTGGCAAACATCCCATATTGGGATGCATTGGTAAATGCATAAAAAGTTGTCATTGTGGGGTTTAAGGCACCAACTTTGCATGATTTCAGTGATCCATTGTTAGAGGAAGCTGTCAAAAATACATCACCAGTGGTAGAAAAGTAGAAGAGAATAGTGTAGAAAATGGGCTGCAACATTTTATTGAAGGAATGTGATGTTTTCTAAACTTTTTAGTTGCTTCTAGTTGCGCATTGGTGCTCTTAAAGTCCATACATGCTTTGCACAAAGTCAAGAATGCTAAGAATTTTTGCAATTTATTGGAGAGAGTAAACTAGGAGGTTTGGGTGAAGAATGTTGTCAAAATTTTCATGGACAATGTAAACACATATTTAGCTGCAAGAAGACTTATTAAGGAGAGATATCATACCATTTGTTGAAGTCCTTGTGCTGCCCATTGCTTGGATTTAATACTCAAGGACATTGGGAAGATTAGATGGATCAAAAAGTGTGGTTGAAGATGCTAGAAACACTACCAAATTTATCTACAACCATACTTAGGTGCTATGTCACAGAGTTTGATGATTTCTGTTGGCGTTTAAATTTGCACCTCTGGAATGCGTATTTTGAAACTGACAGCTATGCACAGTAAAACTGCTCTTCAAATTAGGAGGGGAAGCTCCCTCTTGCTGATGGTATTGAAAGAAAGTAAACTAAGAACTAAGTTGCCTATCTTTTTGATCAGCTAGAGTACAAGGTTTATTAAACACAAACGCCGCAGCTGAGATTTTCTGATTTAAGAACTTCAACTACGACTAACTTAAGCTAAAGACGTTTCTAACTTCTCAAGTAATACACAGAGCAAGAGAAACTAGAAATTAACAAGGTTGATCTTTTGACAAAGTGCTTCAATAAACTCTTTCCCAACAAACATCTACACACTTCAATGTAAGCTGAAGTCAAGATCATAAAAGCAGAACACAAATAACGGAAATCTGAGATGTTATACCAAGGGAAAGGAGGCTCATGATTTTATTACTCAAACTTCTGGAACAAAGCTAACTAAACACATGCTTGGAACAAGAGCTTGCAGCTAAAGAGGCTTGCAATCTTGTTCTTACACAATAGGAACAACAATTACAACAACTCCTTGTTGGCTAAAAGAGACTCAACAATTCGCTATCATAAAACAATTGAACAACACTTGAATAACAAATAGAAGGCACAATAGGCTCAGCGTTTTGTTATCACTAGCATGGTTAAAGAAAACTAATGAGCAAAGACTTTTATTTATAGGCAAGCAGAGGAGTAGGGAACTCTAAAATCTCCTTGCTTTCACAATCTAAGGCTTGCTCAGCAAGCAAGCTTTATTCCTAAATCTAGAAAGAAGATAACATCTAACACCTAAGAAAGCAGAAAAAGCGGGAAACGCCAACTATTACATTTATCTTCTTTCTCTTCTCAAAGAATGGATAAGAATTTGTTCCAAGAATAGAAAGAAAGCGGGAAGAAAGCTGCTTTAAAGCTCGATCACATTCGCTAGAAAGTTAGAAATTGTGTCCCGTTTCGGTGCATCTATGCCATCAATAGCAAAACTCCGTTTTTCTAAAATATCTTCTCCATCTGCAATAGATCTTGGGAAATCTTCAACCTCATTGGCTGCCTTTTCAAACTTTGCTGACATCATGGAAGTGTGACTTGGCAGAGTCTTATGTTTTTCTTTCATTCACTTCAGTACAATCTTCTTGTTGTATTTTTCCTTATGCATCTCCCATATCCTCTCACATTCGCCCTTTGAGATAGTGACACTTTCAAGCCAAGGGGGAATGGAGAAACATTTCTCAATCATATCAGGCTTCAAACTGTAAATCATCCTGCCATCAACTGATTGAATCTCCCTTGTAGCCGGGTTGTAATGCTTGATGCAAGCGATTACGAACTCGAGACTCTAAACTGATATAGGAATAGACGCTGCTGCGAGGAGTCCAAAGTGTCCTAGGTTTTTGATTGAAGTGTTGCCTGCGCTCTCCAAAGCGTGTAGATCAAACACCGGCTTGATGTGATGCAAGTCTGTCTCAGCTGTTTTGATGTAATCATGATAGAGAGCTGATTCAGCCTTGAAAACATTGGGAGTGTACTCCATTTCGGAAACCTTGAAGAATGATTGTAAACTTGCCTGGGTTCAGACAAGTTTTGAGCAACTTACTATTTTTCAAATGCTGATTTTTCTTCCTCTAATGGACAAATTTTTGGAAATTTTTCTGAGATATGGGTTTTGCTCAGAATTTCGTTGCAAGACAACCCAGATTGTCCGTTTTTGAAAATTTTGATTCTATACTAAAAAAGCAGCAAACCCTAATTTCTTCAATTTTTCACAAAAAAAACTGGCACCTGGGTTTTGTTCAAAATGCAATTAGAAATGGACCTAGTTGATTAGATTTGCAAAATACTGATGGCTGATCGAAAAAGCAGCCAACCCTAGAATTTGAAATTTTTCTTGAAAAAAGCTGTGATATGGGTTTTCTTTAGAAGACTGATTTGAGAGGACCCAGATGATTGAAAACTGAATGCATTGAGGATTTCACTGACATGCAAATAAAAAGCAGCTGCTGCAACTTGGTGAAGTTCTCAAAAATTTCTTTAGAAGAATGAGGTGAAAAGACCCAGATGGCTGAAAATTTGAAAATCTTGGCCTTCTTGAAAAATTTGATCTTCTGGATGAAAAAGCTTGATAAAGCAAGGCCTTATGCTTGCTGATCTGAAAAATTTGATGAATAACCAACAAACATGAGTTCTTGAATCATGAAAAACTCTTCAAACTTGCTGCTCCAACCTTCTCCTTGGGATGCCACCTGCAAAAATAATGAAAATTACATTGAAGAGAGGTTAAATAGACTTAGGGTTTGAAATAGGTCTGCTTTCTTTTGCTTTTATCTTTAAAACCCTAAAATCAGCTGTTCAATGAACTTGGACGTCCTCATCCTCTTGCAATTTTGAATTTTTTTGAAGATCTTGCAAATTTCACTAAGGCATGAGAAGTTGGGCGCCCTTCTTGGCTAGGGGCGCCCACTTGCTTCAGAGTTAGTCATTTTTTCGAGTTTTTCAACTTTTCACAATTTTGACCCCCTACTTTGACCTCGATTTCCAGCTTGCAGACTAATCTGATGGGCGAGTTGAATGATTCATCACGGAGCTTGACCCGTTTTGAGAAGATTATTCTGGAGGCGTCTCTGGCTAAAAACTTCATTTCGACCTTCGAATTCATGGGAGCCTATTTCCTCCAGGGGCGCCCATTTTGTCTAGAGTTAGCCATTTTTTATGAATTTCAATTTCTTCATTAACTCCTCTTCTACAGATGATCTTGTTGAATCTGGTGATTCGGGCATCGGATGGACTGATAGTTATGCTCATTGCGAAGCTGAGGAGATATTAAGAGGGGTCTCCTGGGAGAAACTTAATCAAATAGTTGAGTTTGGGCCTTCAAAAGCTTGGGCGCCCCTGGCAAGCTGGGGCGCCCAAACTCACTAGAGTTTGAATATTTTTCATTTTCACGTGTTTGCTTTTGAATCTCAATTCTTAGCTCTCATCAGACCTGTTGGTGTATGTTTTATCATCCACCGAACACTTCAGAATAAAATGTCCAGAGACACTCTATCCTCTCTTGAAAAACCACCGTGTATGCTAAGATTGCAAGAAGATCATATTGGCGATTCCAAGGTTTCTATAGTCAGGTCTTGACGTGTGGATAAGCTCAATGGGCGTTGTGATTTGCTGGTAATAAACAGGGGGACTTACGCTAAAGAAATTTTCACAAGTTTAGGACTCAGGCGGTTTTATCATTAAAGGCTCTCTTCAATTGGGACTTCAATTTAGATCTAAAAAAAAATGGCAAAAGGATAAGGGTTCAGAGAATCTATTCTATGCCTAAGAATTCAAGAGACAATAAGATTCGGTGAAGGGAAATAACCGCACTTTGTTTCGCCTCTTGTTGGACAACATACGCAAGGTGGGTGCAATCTTCAAGGGGTGTGATAATAATTTTCAAGTCTCGAATGAGACCGAAGTTAGGCGTCCACAATTACAAGCTCAGGCTAACTTTACGCATCGAATGCAAATCATCCATTCGAAGAAAGTATGAGCAACTCTTCACCATTGAATCCATATGATCAATCTCTCATTCACTTAACCAATACTCAAAGCAAATTCTACTTAACGTAATTCTAACTTTAATCTATGGCGGAAGAAGATATGCAACCTCGCTTACTATTTGACAATAAAAGTTATTCAAAGCAAATCATGCATAAGAGCTTTTATTATTCGAAATAGTCTCAATGCAACAATCTCATATATGTCTCCACACAAATGAGAGGCGAGCTCAATTTATAGGCTCCCCAATTACAATTCATGGCCAAGATTGATTTCAAATCAACGGCCGAGATTACAAAATAAAACCCTAATTAGGGTTTGTCACTTTCGACCAATGAGAAAATTTCATTTGAGGACACTTGTCCTTTTGCTAAATATAAACCAACAATAAAATAGAAAGTTGTTGCATGTTGATTCAGAACAATTTGATTGGTTGGAAGATGACGAGGCGCCACCTCAGCGTGCTGGATGCCTCCCTTGGTTGCTTTGTTTTTCTTCCACGTGCTTGCCTTAGAATATTTCCCTTGCCGATGACTCTGTCCTTTGCGCTTGTTCCTTCCTAGCTTTGATCTTGGATTCCTTTTGAGACTTTGATTTCTTCTTCTCACCTGTACTGGAATCTTTGAGGTTTGGAAGTCTCCCCTTGGAGCAGGTATTTGGGCTTGAAGTGGGTTGCTTTGAAACTCCTCCTGCTTGAACTGGGTTGATGTTATTCCTCTGGATTTCCTCTCTGAGTTCTCCAATTTGTGTCGAGAAATTGTCTAAGTATGAAAATTTGTTTAGAACACTTCTTCTTGTCTTTAATTCTTCAGGAGATGAAACCCTTCAAGAAGTTGCCCGGATTGCTTGAATAGGTTTGGGATTGTAGATGAAATCCTTCTAAGATGTCTGAATATTCTTTCAAGTGTCTTGAATTTGGAGAAGAATGCCTCTGTGCTTTCGCCATGATGGAGGAAATTGGAACTTTCTCTGTGAAGTATTTCCCATACTTAGCCAAATTTTGGCTATTTAGTTTCATTTTGTACCACCTTCACACGGACTATTCAACATTTAGCCAAGGTTTTGGATGAACTTTGCCTGTGGATTTTTCTTCAATTTTGAATTTGGCTTGTGCTATGTAGGACAAATTCCATCCTTGGACAAGGATTTTATTCGCTTCCTCTTTATTTTCCTCTTCATCCTTCCTGTTTTCCGTCCAACACTTAGTGAATTCTTCTCATCCTCTCCTTGGGCGGACTTCACATGAGCTTGGACGTTTTCTCTCTCGGCCTAAGTCGGACTTCAAGCCACTTTGGACAAACATCTCTAGGGATAAGTCGAACTTTCTCCAGTGCTTACCATCTTTTCTCTTAAATTGGTGCGAACTTTCTCAACACTTTGACATTTCTTTTCTTGGTCTAGGTTGGACTTTGCATCATGTTTGCCATTGTACTTGGCGGATCTTATGGATGTTCGGACATACCTTCTCCAAGCAAATTCGGACTTTGTAAAGGTTTGGACATGATGTGCTTGGGCAAAGTCAGACTTTCTTGTGCCGTCCACCCATTGAGCAAGGTCGGACTTCACTGGTGCCTTTCCAAATTTTTGAATTTTTACTTAAGCAAATCCTTTGAGTTTCCTTGGCTGGGCGGACTTCATCAAGCCTGGGACAAGTGCATGGCAAACTTTGAGAACTTCTTTCCATTTATCTTCCCAAGGTAAGGCGGACTTAGAGATTTCTTGCCAAGAGATAGGTCGGACTTTCCACTAAGCTTTCCATTTTTCATCTCCCTTCTAGGCACTTCATGCCTTAGAATATTTTCCACCATGATTGAGGGCGGATTTTGGACTATCTTTGGATACTTCTCTAGGTGGACTTTGCCTCATGCTGGACATCTTCACCTTTGGCGGACTTGAAGCTTGCCTTTCCATCCATTATTTTGTCCAAGGCATTTCATATTTTTAAGTATTTGGAAATAAATTATTAAAATATTAAAATATTAAAATATTTTAATTTATTTCCAACCTGTTCGTGCTGGACCCATGGCTATTTTGATCTTCTCTTCATTTTCTTTGGCCAAAAGTTTATTTTCCAATTTTATTCCCAATTTCGTCTAGCCAAGCCAAAATATTAGCCATTCCGTCGATAAATGTTATGCCAGATCCTTATTTTTCCCTGCCATGGCGAATTTTTTATTGCCCTGAGCTTATTTTTTTCTGCCAAAGTCAATTTTTTTCTTGCTCAGACAAATTTCTCTAGGCAAAATCTTTGTCTGGATGCCTTTATTAGGCGAATTTCCATGACGCTTGACAAATTTTATCCCTTCTGGCCAAGGGCGAGTTCTCCTTTCCCTTTTGCCTTGTGCATTTTTCTCTGGCCAAAGTTGTCAATTTTTATAACATTTTCTCCAGACACCCATACTTAGGCAATTTAATTTCTCTTCCATTTTCATGCTAGGCACACTTCATTTTTTTCTTTGCCTTGGCCTAGGCGGATTTCCCAAAGTCTTTTCCACTTTCTACATGCCATAGTGAATTTTCTTTAGCACTCGTCCTTCAAACTTAGCACTTTACCTCTTGAAAATGTCATAACACTAAGCCAAAAATTGTAATTTTCTCTCTTCATAGACCATGGCGGACTTTCCAAGCACTTGGACAAGTGGGGCGGACTTCCAAACCTTTTTGGATATGCATCTTGGACGTCCCTCTTTTCTAGGGAGGACTTTAAAGAAGTTTAGACATGTGAGGGCGGACTTTGGATAGTCTTTGCACTTCTTCCTTGTGGCATGGCGGACTTTGGAGGAGGCTAGGACATGCAAGGCGGACTTCAGAGAGTCTTTGGATATGCTTCCTCAAGGCTGGCGGACTTTGAGCATGCCTTGCCAAAGTCAAGGCGGACTTTGGATAGTCTTGGACATTCCTTCTTTAGTGCTGGGCGGACTTTGAAGACTTCCAGACCTTCCTTCCTTCGTCCCTCTTTTCAAAGACCTTCTTCATGGTGGCGAATTCTTCAGACTTAACCAGATTTCTCATGAATTTCATCTTTTTGAGTTGATTTTTCTGTGATTTTGCTTCAGATCTGATCGATTTTGGACTGATTTTTCCAGAATTTGATGTTTTTTTGGTCTGATTTTTCATGCTTTTTACTTTGTTTTTCCAGATTTTTCAATAATTTTTCAATTTTCTCTTTTTGATTTTTTGAGAGTTCTATCGAGTTTTTCGAACTTCTGAGTGGATTTTTGAAATTCGAGACCTTTCCAAATATAGAAAGTTTCTAAAAATAGAAAGTTTCTAAAAATAGAAAAAACAAAACCCTAAAAAATAGGGAATCTCATTTGTTCCAAAAATGCCAAAAATGAAAAAGCGAAAAAGTAAATTTCCCTAAAAAAAAGGAAGTGTCAGAATTGGCCGAATGAACAGGCGATCTTCGTTTCCTGGGCCTTCTGAGCGCTTCCATGACGTCTACGCATTGATTCAAGCATGGATTATTGAATTGGCTTGGATGATTCTCAAAAGACTGACTTGAAACTCTCAAAATGATGACCTCATTGTAAAAAGACAAGTGATAAGCAGTTGCGACGCCAAGGCAAAAAAGCAAAAACAGGGGGTCCCCATTTGTAATGGGGCGATGTGTGAAAAGGTCACAACAAGACCCTCTGTTCAGCTTCTTGTATCTGGCAACTGCAAACTTCGATTGACACGCTGAATATCTCGTTGAAGAGCCGGATCAACTGTGAAGAAATCACGTTAGAGCTACATCTGCAAATTCATCTGTTTAGGCCCTTGAAAACTTGGGCGCCTCTTCTCTCCTGGGGTGCCAAAAACCTCCAGACTTAGCCATTTTCTTCTTCCTTTTATTTTCAAGTTCAAAACTCCATTCTGTATGTTCCACTTTGATCTGAATCTGCTGGAGATTGGGTAGTCGGATGCTCTGACGGAGACAGGTGTTGCGAAGTTGGATGAATACTGAAGAGATTGAGCATATTCTCAAACCCTAACTGCTGAGTTAGGTGCTCCAAAAAGTTTGGCGCCCTTCTTCACCTGGGGCGCCCAAAGTTCTCATACTTAGTCAAATTTTGATAATTTTCATTCTTTTTCATTCTGACTTCTGTTTGAATCCTCCTTGTTCAACTCTGAATCCTGGGCGACTGGATGATCTGATGACTGCACCGTCAGATTCTTTGCAGAGCTGGAAGAAAACTGAGCAACTTTGATTGGAGGCTCAAACCCTAATTTCAACATTTAATGCCCTAAAAAGATGGGTGCCTATTCTCTCCTGGTGTGCCCATGACAAGCAGAGTTAGAAAATTTTCACAGTCTTTCACTTTCTTCTCCGTTCTTCGTGCTTGCTCACCAACTCGCCTTCTGTTGAACGCCTGAGTGTTGAATGTGACGCATGGCAGCTGACTGACCTCCATTGATGACCTCGGAGCTCCTGATATGGTTATGAAAAAGCAGAATAGACCCACTAGGGCAAAACTGATTATTTTGAGATTCTGACTGCACGAGCCTGATATGGACGTATTTTGAGCCAATCAAAATCAGTTTGAACTCTAACAGACCAACTTTCTATTTTTAGAAAGTTTTGCCACTATCCATTTCAAAAGAAACCCAAAAAAACCTAGAAAAAGTTACTATTTTTAGAAAATTTCTAAAAATAGCAGTTTTCCTAAAATGTAGGGATGAAAAACTGAGATCTGGGTTTTGTAGATTAGGTCGCTCTGAACAGACCCACATCATCAGATTTTGAAAATTTTACTTTTTAATCCCTCATGCAAGACATGCACACCCAAATTTTGACCTTTTTTACTGATTTAACAAGACTTTTACTCATTTCTTCAAAATGTAAGTGTAATAAAAATTTTAATTTTGGGGTACAACAATTTCCAATTAAAGAGTTTAAAATTCGCCAAACATTACTACTTAGAAAAAATGTTCAAATTTGTTGAAGAATTGTCTCCCACTTTTTAATATCTATTGAATCCACTTGCATCACAAGAAGCTTATTAACATGATAATCGTGATTCATGACATCATAAAAGTAGGAAATGGAAAAATTGCAGGTTGCTAAATGGCAAGTATCAACTATAGCTAATAGAAGCATAGACCCTAGTTTATTACCGACCTATTAGATCCCCTTAGCTTGTTTGTAGTAGACAATGTATTTTGGGATACTGATCACAAATTACATTTGACACCTAAATTTAAATGCATTTTATGTCTATTTGGGACACCAATTGCAAATTCAACTGTAAATTTTTGCTCGTGATAACTTTTATACTTCACTTTTAAAAATGTCTATTAATATTAATAATTTAACATTTATTTATAATCTTATAATATATTAATATTTTAAATTATATATACATACATATATATGTATATATATGTATGTATATATAATTTAAAATATTAATATATTATAAGATTATAAGTAAATGTTAAAATAATAATAAAATATATATATATATATATTGTCCTTTTTAAATTATTTAAATATTAGTATTTTAAATTTCAAATTTAAGATAACATATTTAAATATAAATATAGATTTATATTACTAAATTTGAACAAGCACCAACCTTGTGATATAGCTTATGCTTTAACTTTGACAAGTTGATTGAGGTTTATAAATGTGGCTTCTTGTTATATATAGATTTCAAATCTATTTAGTAATGTTTATCTATTTTGACAATTTTGTGGATTTATTTCTTGTATTAAATATAAAAATTGTAAATTTATATTAGTTAAATTAAATCAGGATTTTATTTTTTTCCAAATTTTATTTGTGCAAACTTAATCCAAATTTTATCTTTTCTGAACCTGAACATGAACAAAAAGGCTTGTGACATAGCTTGGGTGCATTAGTTTGATGAGAGAGCACATGAAAGGCAAGAAGCTAGATTGATCAAGAGTGATGTGTTTGCCACAAACATTTTCACTTTAAATAACATTGTAGGGGTATTGCTAAAGAAGATGTTTATGAGCATTGTGTGGTTGGACTTTTCATGTTTCAAAAGCTAATTTACGTAGGTTCTAGAGCGAATTTTGTATTTGACAATTTGTTTTTTTGGTTATTGATTTTAATTTTCTATTTATCTAAATTTTACTTTTCAAACTTTAGGTAACAGAGCCTTTGGTCAAGGTTTTACATTTGGTCAATGGGGATAGAATTTTGATGGGTTATATCTATGAGGCCATAAATATTCTAAGGAGGCTGTATTGTATTATTAAGGTGGAAGCAAGAGGAAATATGAAATTATTTGGCATTATTGATTGTAGATGGACCAACCAATTCCACCACCCAATACATGTCATGAGGTATTAGCTAAATCTTAAAGTTTTCTTCTCTCATATGTTTAACCATAGTTCAAAAACTTGCAACTTGACAAAACTCAGCAGACCCAATTTTGACTCCAACTCTGTGACTCAACAAAATCTCGACAACTTAAAATAATACTTGAATTTCTTAAAAGAATGTGTTTTTCATGCAAAACATAGTTACACAATATATCAAATAAGTTTGCAAAATGTCGGGGAAGTGTTTTCTATTAGATTTGAATACAAAAAGAGCACAACATTGCATCAATATGCACAAATAGTGATAAATAAATATGATATGTATTATGATGTTTCAAAATCATCATAAAAAATTACATATCCATGCAAGTTAACACTAATTTTAGTTTTCTCTTCTCCATATACATCCAAGTGAGAGTTTGGGTTCTACTTGAAATCAATTGTTGCACTTCGTCCACCCTTGAATGAGAAGGCAATAACTCCTTTGGCTTAACATCATCATCTCCCATGATGTCATTCAGTCTAATAGATGTTGCTTTTGCTGCACCCTCTTTTGCGTCCCTCTCAAAATCAACAATCTAATTTTTGGTAAACATGGGGGTTGTCCTTATTCCATGTAGTTGAGTTTCTATATGGATTAGTATCATCCTAGGCAATCAGCTCTTGAGTAGCAATGTCCACCTTTTTTTGCATAAAAGTGAAGGTTGTATTGCACGAGGACAAGCTTATTGATGCCCCTTTGTATCAATCTATTGCACCTCACATCTAAAAGTGTTACGAGGTTGAGGAAAAATTTGGAGGGCTAGCTTTTGAAGATTTGGAGTATTTGTGCCCCAATCTTCCCATCAAGTAGCTAAAAAGAAGACATTAAAAAGCTTGCAAGCAATATTTGTAGTCTCTATGTAACATGAAGACTATGCTTTATTTTCATGATTAAAAGAGCCTCCTAACTTGTTCTACAACTCGCTAATAATCAAGTTTCTCATTTGACCTTAGGCTCATTCTCTCGATGCATGTTGAGAGGCCCTCCTTAATTTGCACATTAATATCCCTAAGGTCTGTTGAGAGGAAAGAGTTGGGGTTGAGGTAGTACTTTGTTTCACGAATGGGTTAGTGGAGTTGATTGTTCCACCTTTGATCAATGAACTCCCAAATGGGTTCAAATTTTGCTTTGTTTCCCCTATAATAGTTTGGGATGGTCTTCTTGTGTTTGTTGATGGATCATAAATATAAACCATTGCGTTTTGCTCCTCATCTAGCACACACAAAATCTTGATTAGGGGCTCCAACACCTACAAACAAATTTAAAGTTGCAACTAAAATTGAACAATATCTTGTAATTAGAATTTACAAAAATGAAGTGAAATTAAATGATACAATTTAAAATTTATTTGAAGTTTAAAGTTACTTTGATGATCTCTGTAGCTCTCTTCACAAAGACATCATCAACGTGAGTGTCTCTCCATCAACCTTCTTTGAATAAGATAAATTCATGGTTGGCTTAGAAATATTTGCTTCAAAATTGTTAGCAAGCTACATATACTCTACAAGGTGGGGATGTTAGTTGCAAATTCTCTTTCCCCTTGGTGTGATCTCTAATCAAACAAAGAATGCTAATGTGATTAAAGATATATTTGATGATATTCTTGGCATCTTTCACTAAGTGTCTTACCCAAATAAGTTTATTAATGTTATCCAAGAAAAGGTCAAGGTAACAAGCAACATAGAGGGTCCAAAAAAATGTTGGGTGCGTCACTTGAATAAGTCTCCCTATTGCCACATATGTTGTTGATTTTGCACCACATTTGTTGTGCCCAACTCTAACACAATATCCTCCAACGTTATAGTATAATTCTTTATGTTATTTACTTTTCTTGAGGTGTGTATGGACCTCAAAAACACCATCTCAACATTTGAAGCCATTATAAAGTTGACGAGAGCGTGTTTCCTTCCATCTATACGTCCATCTGATAGTATTGTGTATTCCTATTTGTGCTACTGCCTTCTTTGCTATTCCACATTTGTTTTTGCATTTGTCACTACCTTTTGCAGCAATGACTCATTCATGTCATATGGGGTAGGTTCCCTATAGCTTTTCCTTGCAACTATCAAGGATGTAACCAAATCTACCAATATAGACTTCTTGCCACATTGAAAATGATTTGTAAATTCTCAAAATTAGTAAACTTGAAGAATCACAAAATTTATTCTCAAAATCAGATTTGTGTGGATCAGATTTGTGTTTTGGTCAAGAAGTTTATTATATCAGCATTGAATAATTGAAAGGGTTGAAGCCTATCAAATAGAGGTTGAAGCGTCTTGTTGGATTGGAGCTCAGTTTGTGTCGGGGGGTTGGACCCTACAATAGGTTGGATCCTATGAAGTAGAGGTTGGAGTCTCTTGCTGAGTTGGAGCTAAGTTTGTATGGAGATTGGAGACTTTGATAGTAGGTGGGAGCCTAGAAGAAGAAGAAGATTAATTCATAATATATAAGCAAGATTGTGCCACAGTTTTCTGCCGAAAGGGTTTCCACGTAAATTGTGCGTTCTCTTTGTGTTCTTAATTGCTAAATCTTACTTGAATGTTCTTATTGTGATTGGTTAAGTTTTGAAAAGTAAAAATTGTTAGATACTGATCTACCCCCCCTTTCAGTATCACCATGTGCTCATCACTAAAGAAAACATTGATGGCTTCAAATCCCACTTCAAAATCTCCCAATCTGATCGGTCTACTTTGGACAAACACAATTCCAATTCATTCAACTAGAGAATAACATCATTTGGAGATTGTACAAACTCCAATCCTTTTCCAACTACAGAAAACCAACTTCCCATTTCCTTTCTTTCATTGAATTTCCGGGCTTGACACATTTAAATGAATCATTGAAAGTTTTTGACAAAGGACCCATGTTCTAATTTCAACTAGCTGATATATTTTTTCTGATTTCATTCTTGCTGCCTTCATTTTCCCTTGCAATAGAATATATTTTTTTTGCCCCTTCTTTCTTTCCAACTGATAAGTGAGGTTCCAACAACTCAGGATGTTCTAACAATGTTGTTAGATTCTTCTGATATTCTTGAAAGACCTATAAATTTTTTGTAATAAGTTCCTAATTTGTCTTCATTTTTCTTAAGCCATTGAATGCAAGCCTTGATACCAACTTACCACTATTGAAATTGAAATGTATACGTGCAAATCACTTATCGGAAGCAATCTGAAAATATCTTTTCACTGTTAACCCCTCAAGCTGGCAGGGTGCACAACTTTGATGCCACTGTAGTAACCCCTTCTAGAATATTTTAACCAAACTTGGAATTTTCACAATTTTTGTTTTGCAAGCATTTTGTCAAACAATTTGCACTCAATGTTGTTTGGACATATTTTCATATCTGATCATCATAGAAATTTATTTTTACAAGTTCCACATATTGCTAACATTTCTTTACATATTTGCTGGATATGCATTAAATAATATCTGAAATATATATGTAATTGAAATGGTGATATAAATTGATAACTTCATAAATATCAACCACAATTGATAACACAAGTCAGAATGCTTATAAAATATGTTGCTGACCTCATTTAGAATATTGATAAGAATCTAATCAGTATCAACAAATACTCTTATTTCACTTGTTGACTTGTATGGCACTTTGGAGAGAGGTATGATTGCCTTAATGGATGGTATGGCAGCTCCCATGAAGGCTGCGCTGGTTTTTTTTAACTGCTGTGACTGCCTTTAGTATTTGTTAGGAGGCTGCACTTGGAGTTAGGGAGGTTTACATGCCTCCAAACTTGCATCGACTCCTTACGGTGGGCCCTTTGAAGGTGTACGACCCCTCTTTAGCCTTCAATATGGTACAACTAGGTACCACCTGTTGTGACCTTTTCACACATCGCCCCATTGCAAATGGGGACCCTTCGTTTTTTTTTTTGCTTTTGGGTTTTGCCTTGGCGTCGCAATTGCTTATCACCAGTCTTTTTACAATGAGGAGTTAAAGTTCTAAGAGTCGCCCGAGTCAGTTGGAGAAATTGAGCCTAGATCATTGTGCAAGCGTCGTCACCATGCTTAGAAGGCCTGGGAGACGAAGATCGACTGTCATTTCAGTCAATTCCGACACCTCCTAGTTTTTAGGGTTTTTCACTTTGGCCCCCTATTTTTTAGGACCTACTTTTTTGGCACTTTTGGGCAATTCTGAGATCCCTATTTTTCAGGGGCTATTTTTGGAAAGTTGCTATTTTTGGAAAATTTCTATTTTTAGAAAGTTTCTATATTTGGAAAGGGCTCGAGTTTCGAAAATCCACTCAGAAGTTCGAAAAAATCAACGAAACTCTCAGAAAATGGATTTGAAATTTTTTGAATTCATGGTGAAATTCTGGAAAATCACAGAAAAAGTTAAAAAATCTGGAAAAATCGTTCGAAAATCCCAGAAAAATGGTGATTAATCTAAAAAAAATCAGTCATGCAATCATCAAAATCTGATAAAAGTCTGAGAAATTCGTTTAGAAATCTGAGAAACACATGAAAAATCTGGAAATTCATCAAGAAATCTGAAGGGATCATGGACAAAATCAGAGTAATCAGCCTGAAAAGAAAAGTCAAATGGTGGATTGCTTCAGCCAAGATGTCAATGGCCTGCCACAAGCCAAAGTCCGCCCTTAGCAAAATGAGGAATGGCTAGGCCATGAAGCAAGTCCGCCTTGAATGGTGAGAGAGGAGGTGAAGTCCGCCTTGGTCCAATGGATAGATGGCATGCTAAGAGAGCAAGTCTGCCCATGTCCAAAAGTGAAATGGCAACCAATCTGATAAAGTCCGCCCTCAAAAGGAAGAGGCAATGGCAAAATAATTTTAGACAAAATGGAGAAATGACAAGCCATCCTGTGAAGTCCGCCATATAGAGAAGATTTGATGGCCAAACATAAGACAAACTCCGCCCAGCCATGAAGAAGATAATGGCAATAAAACATGGCAACTCCGCCCTCAGCAGTATAAGGAGGTGGCATGGAAATTGGTAAAGTCCGCCCAGCTAGAGGGAGAATGGCAAGAGTTAGGCTCAAGTCCGCCCTTGAGAAAAGACTAAGGATGGCATAAAGATGTAGCAAGTCTGCCCACCAAATGGAGAATGGCATGCAAATAGCTGAAGTCTGCCTTGGTTAAAATGATAAATGGCATGCTAAGAGAGAAAGTCCGCCCCTATCCAAGTGTGAAGGGGCAAAGAAACAAGGAAGTCCGCCTTGAGTAAAAAGTTGAATGGCTAAACAAATAAGGAAGTCCGCCATACTTAGAGGAATAAGAAAATTTGAAATTTTGCCTAAGTGTGAACATTTGAAAATTTAAAAATATATGCTCCACTTTGAAAATTCGCCATGCTTGAAAGGGAAGAAAATTCACCTAAGTCCAAACATCAAAATGTCTAGAGAAAATTTTGCCAATGACTTAAAATCATGCCAGATGATTTAGGAAGATGAAAGAAATTATGGCCAAATAATTTTGGATGAAAAGAAGTCATGGCCAAATCATGGCCAAATAATTTTGGACGTAGGAAGGTAATGGCCAAATAATTTTGGACGATTGAAAATCATGGCCAAATAATTTTGGACGAAGGAAGGTAATGGCAAAATAATTTTGGACAAAAGGAGTTATGGCAAAGTAAAATTGGAAGACAAAAAATTATGGCAAGATAAAATGGATGGCCAAATGAAATTGGACGGAAAGAAAATTAAAAGCTTGAAAATGAAATTTATAAAAAATCTTTCAAAGCTTATCTTGAAAAGTTATCTTTAGGAGAGAAAATCTAAAATAAATTTGTTTTGTTTTACTGTAGGTGGATGACTACACAAGGCGAGGAAAATGGCAAAGGAAGTGTAAAGACCAACAGGAAGTCCGTCAAGAGTTTGGCATCATGAAGACAACGGCAGGCACATCGTCAAGTACATCCAACTTACACAAGCCAAATTCAAAATTGAAGACAAATCCACCGGCGAGGTTTATTTGAGCACAAAAATGGCCAGAATCTTGAAGATGTTACAAAATGAAATTGAATAGCCAAAATTTGGCTAAGTATGGGAAATTCTCCACGAACAAAGTTCCAATTTCCTCCACTGCGACGAAAGCACAAGGGAATTCCTCACCAAATTCATGGCACGTGAAGGAATTCCAAAGCAATCCGGAAAGAAAGACTTAATAACTTCAAGTCTAAACAGGCCCCCCAAGGCGAGGTAAGAAGAAGAAGCCAAAGTCATCCAAGATCAAAGCGCAAAGGACAAAATCACTGGCAGGAAGAAAATATTCTAAGGCAAGAACGTGAAAAAGAACAAAGTGACCAAGGAAGACATCCAGCACGCTGAGGTGGCGCCTCGTCATCTTCCAACCAATCAGATTGTTCCAAATCAACATGCAACAACTTTCTATTTTATCTGTTGGTTCATATTTGGTAAAAAGGACAAGTGTCCTCGAGTGTAATTTTCTCATTGGTCGAGGGGTAGCAAACCCTAATTAGGGTTTTATTTGTAATCTTGGCCGTTGATCCTAAATCAATCTTGGCCATTGAATTGTAATTGGGGAGCCTATAAATTGAGCTCACCCCCTCATTTGTAAAGCATGGGAGCATGTTGCAAAACATGTTGAGATAAGTAATTGTTGTGTAAGACTGCCAAAGTAATAAGTAATGCATGCATTGTTTTGATGGTGATTGCTTCTCTTATTTTGGAGTTGGCATGGTTCTTATCCCTCATCATAGTTTAGATTTCTTTTCATGTATGTTAGATGAATGCAAGATCTGATAAGTATTGATTTATGGTGAAACTTTTTGCTCATACTTTCTTTGAATGGATGATTTTCATTCAATGCGTAAAGTTCTAGCCTGAGCTTATTTTGTGGATGCTTAACTTCTTTCTGGATAATTATTGTTCGATTTGATGGTAGTTATTCATGACGTGAAAATCATAAGCACATTCCCTTGAAGATTGCACCGCCTTTGTGTAGTTGTCGTTGAGCGTGGCGAAGCAAAGTGTGGTTATTGGCTCCACCAAGTCAATACCGTCTCTTGAATTCTTAGGAAGTAGACTAGAAATTCTAAACGCTTATCTCCTTTTTTCAGTTTGTTTGATCCATGACCCAAGCAATAGAGCTTCATTGTCTAAACCTTCATTGTGAATTGAACAAGCCTAGCGTAAGTCCCTTTGTGTTACCAGCATAATCACATCAAACCACAGAGCTTATCCACATTCATCTTAAACATTGGAATTACCGTATGATCTTACTTGCAATCTTAGCATACGAGGTAGTTTTTCAAGAGGGGATATAGCGTCTTTGGACTCTTTATTCTAGAATGTTTGTTGTGTCATAAAACACGCATCAACACCACCCAACTCACATAAAATTTTAATATATTTTTTTATGTTTCTCTCTGCTCACACTGGACTGCAAATCTTATGATATTCACTTGCACACACACGAATATTTTTCTGATTTCTTCACTTTATAGCACACCATTTATAAATTTATATTTTCCTGTAATTTGGTATAAGTTTAAACCTGCAAACCTAGAGAACTTGAATAGGTAAATCGTTTTACTCCAAACCATTATTCGCAAACATTCAACACCCATGCAACTTCTGTGTGGAATTGGTCCAATGGAATCTGAGGGTTTTCATCCCCAAATCCCAAATCTTTAGCACACCGTCGATCCCTTGTTGGAATTGCACTACCTTTCGGGTTTTCGTCCCTTCGGTGAGGAATCTGGCCGCAAAAACAAATCTCCAATAGAGAAATAAACAATATCTAGAATAATGCAAATGAGCTCACAAAACTCCTTTTACAACATTTCTGAAGCATTTTGAAAAATAATATAAAATCACTTTATAAATTAAATACACCCTATTACTCCAAAAAGTGATTTATATCATTATTTAAGCATTTCTAGCACCAAAAATCACTTTAATGCCATCCAACGTTTAAAACTTTCAATTCTCATTCCAAGGAGCTATTATATTAAGGTTCTCATTAAATTATTTAAATATTTTAATAAAATCAGCAACCTTAGTAAAAATAATTAAATTATAGTTCATTATTTAATTTGCGAAAATTGTCGAAAAGCATCTGAATCGAAAATTGACTGCATTGGAGTGTTACTGATGATAAATAATGAGAACTGGACCTGACCAGGTGACTTACTATAAATAGGCGTCCTCTCCAAGAATCTTGGAGAATACACTAGAAGTTGGAAATAACTTTCGAAAGTGCCATCTAAGTCCCTTAGAGCATTTGAGCTCATTGGTAGCATCAAATAACCCCTCTAATAAGGCTGACACACACCGAGAAGGTCAAAGCCAATTGTAGTGCAAGAGAACCCAAAAATGGGGACATTACACAAGATTAAAGGTAAATCAATGGAGATTGGATGGACAAGATGAAAGGGGTATTTGAAAGAGAAACATGAGATTTGTAAGACATGATTGCCAATTTTCAATAGTAAAATATCACCATTAGAAGATTTGTAAGATGATGATTATAGATTTAATTTTGGCCATCCAATAGTTGTTGGTGCTAGAATGACACAAGAATTGGAAAAGTTTGAAGACCTAAAAAAAGGATTAGCTCAAGCATCTTTCTGTTTTTCATACAGACATCTGGGCATACCTACATAAAAGCAAAGTGAGATTACAAAGGTCATCAAGGTAGTTGAGAAACCCTGAAGAGTGACGGTTAAGTGGGATTAAAGGTATTTGTGAGAAAGGGTTGCAATACTTTCTCATCATCTTGATATATATGTTGGAACAGTGCAGATTATTGTCTACATTGTATGTTTAGTTTGTGATGCGCAGTTTAATATCCCGCACTGGAATATTCTTGAGTATTTGCATGCTCTGATACCATTGTAATATGCTTCCCAAATTATTTATGCCAAAATATTGCAAATTTCACAAGTTTTTTTTGCAGAGGCATTTCGTCAAACAGTTTGCATGTAATGGTGTTTTAACATTATTTCACGAATAATCATAATAGAATTGATTTCTCCAATACTAGTACTAAAAATATTTCTTTTCTCAATTAAATTCCAAATAAAATGTGCATATTAGATAATTATTGATTAGTTTAAGAGCTGCTACAGCAAACTGAACAATACAATAAAATTACACAAAGCCTTAGAAATCATAGAAATAATATTCTAAGTTACCGGTTCAGGTACGACTGCAGATACGGGTATGGGTACGGCGGTACAACAATTTTTTTTCCCTTGGGTATGGGGACAAGAATATATATATATGTATGTATGTATGTATGTAGTACAAAATTTTAAAATATATAATATAAAACAATGATGTTCATAATTGCCAATAAAAAAAATTTAAATATCTCATAATTTGCAAAAATGAAAATACTCATACATTCATAATTCAATGATTTGTCAAATGTCAATACACAATGAAAATTACAATCAATACGCATGCCATTTTTGCAATTTTGTCACTTAAGGGCGAAATTATGTATGCAAGCATTTTTTTTGTTTATAGAAATGTTTTAAAAAATTAGTTTTTTCTGCTTTTTCACTAGTGCACACACCACAAAAAAATGAACTTATTATTTGTTAACAAATCTTCAATAAGTTTGTATCTGCAAACCTGGCAAACTAGGGAAAAATAAATCGATTTGCTCCAAACACTTATTTGCAAACATTTTGCACAAAGACAATTTTTGTATGAAATTGCTCCTACGGAATTAGAGGGTTTTCATCCCCAAACTCCAAATCTTCAGTTCACTGTCAATCCTTGGATGGAACTGTGTTGCCTTTCGGATTTTTGTTTGTCAAAAAAACCGTTGGGGTTTTTGTTCCGACGGTAAGAGTTTGGCCACATGCACAAATCTCGAAAAGAGAAATTATCAAATTTCAGAATCAATTCCTTTCTTCTCCTCAATCTCCTTTTATAACGCTAGCAAAACTTTTTTGAATTTTAATAATAAAAATCACTTCTTAAATATTAATTCCTTTTCGCTCATAAAATTGACTTTATAATATTTTACTTTTTTTGGCCCCAGGTAAAGTCATTGTATAAAAATAAAATATTCAACTGAAAACATAATTATTTAAATACAAGTTGCCAAAATAACATTAATTTAGACAACTTAATTTATTTAATTAAATTGTTTTCTCTCCGAACGCTTAGGCTGAAAATGGGGACATTGCATGAAAATCATTTTTGGGTCTATTTCTTCTTTCGTACACTAGACTTCTACTTGATAGGTATTAGAAAGGATGCTGACCAAGGCTAGAGGAGGTATAGATGTAGAGAGTAATCTTGGTTTAACATTTTGTTAGATATATGTATAGTCAATTAATAAACAATTTGAAGAAATGATAATAAAGGATATAGTGCACTCAAATCCTCCTTTTTATGTTTTGAAATTTTTAATGTTATGTTAAGGTTGCAAATAAACTGTTGGGATCAACTGCCATATCTGGAATGTTCTTTCCTATATGTATTGCTTGGGTGATACATGCAGGGTTGTCCATCAGTGTCTTATGTCAGTGGATGCTAGAGACCATGCATATTGCATAGGAAAATACTGAGAATATTCTTCTTCATTTAAGTTTGTGCACTGCTCTTTATTGTGTATGGTTGCCTTTCTTTTATAAAGCAGATTATTTGCACATATGTGATGTATATAGTGTTTTCTATTCCACTATCAAAAAGTAATCTAGGCATTTCTACCAGTCTTGGGGTGATAACAAATCTGTTAAAAAGGTCCATTTTCAACACTAATGAAGGGCAACATATTTGTAATAAATTCTGTTGATGTGGACATCTTTCTGAAATGAGGAGGTTTGATGCTACATATAGTTATTTCTTATTCATTAAGTAAAGCTATATCCTACTAACCATTTGCAATAGATGTAGTAGTCACCATTATTTTATTTTTCCTGTGTTATGTATGCCTATCAGTATTTTAACATGGCTTCTCTAGTGTGTTGACTAATTTGTATTATTGCCTCTTTGTGTTTAATTACGCTTCTCTAAATTTATTTGTCTTAGTCAACCAGTTTAAAAATCTGTAGCCAGTTATATAATATGAGAAGAACATAATTAAAGCTTTACTATGAATGTAAACTTGCACCGTATCAAAATGTGATTTTCCACAGTACTCGTTTGAATTCAATTTCTTGTAATTAATAGTGCAAGCCTTTAAGGTCATGATAGTCTTTGCTGTTGTGCTTGTACAATGTTCTATGATTTCTTAATCTAGTCCGTCATTTAAAGTTTTCTCTGATTTATTTATCTTTGTGTCTCTGATCACGGTCATGCTAGTGGAATGGCGAAAGTCTAATTTATACCACTTTTCTAACTGTTTCTCAACAATGTATTTTTCTTAACAAATTTAATGTAAAGTTTTATGCTCATCTCAAAAATAATGTATACTATAAATGTATATTTGGCTTTAAAATTGCAGTAGTATGTTTTGCTTGCAATATGTATGGTTTCTTGAAACTGACCATTATAGTTTGCAGGTAAAAGGATGGTATGCTGGTTCTTATCTTCACAAGTCAGGTGTCTGGCATCAAACACAACGGTTGTTAAGGAAAAAAGCTGGTAATGCAACAATAGTTCATCATTTAGATTTTGATGCAACAACACGTGAACAAACCAGACTCCATCCAGAAGATCAGGTTTTATGTTATTTTATTCCTTTTTCTGTCAAATTCCGTTACGTTATTCTTTGAGCTTTCTATTTAAAAAATGATGTTTGTTATGGGGAAGGGTTTAGAAGTTATTACTTATTTATACTATATATAATTCCCGTGTGTTACCCATTGCATGTTTGTTGCTAGGTTGATTGGATTTTTTAAACTTATTTGCATGATTGGATAGCTTGTAGACATTTGTATTTGCAAAGTTTGTTGTTAGATAATGCATACAGTTTCCATCCAACTGATGCATGGAAATGGGCTGAAGTGGAAATTACTCTAGCTGATACTTATTTTAGTGGTTTGTTTGAAAGCCATTTAAAAACTATTGATCTCATGGATAGTGATGAGATCTGCTTAGAAAGTATTTCAAGGATAACTTATAAGATATTTGGTATTATGATATTATTTAACTTATATGTCCAAATCTTGTCATATCATGCCTTTTTGACTTGTAGAATGACTTATTTCTGGTGTGATGATGGATGTTTTAGAAGTTCAACTTAAAGTGATTTACTTATTTTACATCATATAATGCATTTATTGGCTGAAAAGCACATTGCATTTGGGATTCTCAAGTTTTCTATTCTATCTTTAATGACTGATTGGTTGCCAATGTTGCCGCTAGTTTTGAAATTTAGGTTATATCTACCAGGGTTTAGATTGCTGTTTTGTGTTGCTGACATTTCTAGTTATAATGCATAAATAAGGGTGTGCAAAAATGTCCTATAATCCATAAAATCAAGTGAAAATGCCCATCTCTATCAGTGATTTAAAATACACTAAATATCCCATGATTTTCAGAGACTTAACAGGACATACCTGAGAAAAGATACAAGCAAATATATTCACATAATCAATGAAAAATACGGGAGTCATACATATAAATTTCTTGGATGAAACGATCGGCTCCTTAGGTCAGTAAAATTGAATCCGTACATGGCATAGGATCTGAAGAATGGAAGTCCAGAAATTAAAGTTAAAGTCATGTATATCCTTCAAAATCCTGTGATCTTTAGGGAGTTTAAACAAGCTAAACCAGGTACAATCCCCATGATTATCAGTGACTTTAAGCTGAAATATGCTAACCAATTTTTTCGATAAATTAACACAACATAACCAGCACTTAGCCAACTTGATTAGCGTTAGCTCCAAATAGAAAACCAAACTTGAAATGAACTCACACCAAGAATGCACACTCAATCCCAATGAGGGATAGGTGTTGTCATATGGCGGAGGAGCTAAATGAAAGTACTTGAAAGAAACTACTCAACGTCAAGAATGTGCACTCAAGATCCCACTGAGGGCGAGGTGCTAACATATGACAGAGTGTTAAATTGAAAGCTAGAAATTGATAGGCGGATAACCAGCCATGAGCTATTACAAACTAATTCATCGTTGCGGCGGGCATCCACAGAATTGTGGGGATTCACCACTATGGAAGTGGGTACAAGAGAGTTACAATCAAATTATCCACACTGGCGGTAAACCATCCAGGGGTACTTATGTGAGAAAAAGAAGAATTAATTGCAGCAATTAAACTGGAACAGTACTACTGTTTACAGTTTTTACAAATAAGAAATAAGCTGCAAATTACATATGAATAACAATAGTCTTCAAACACATGAGTAATAGATGATCTCTTACAATTATTTAACTCTCTAATTGTTGATAATGAATCAAAAATCAGAACTTCAAAGGTCTGATACAGAAAACAGTAAACTGGAAATGTCAATTTGCAACTATGAAAATCAATGAAATGTTCAGAACTCACTTAATTCACCTCCAAATCGAATGTTGTCTTTTGCTGTGTCTTCTTAGAAGGTAGGCGAACATATTCTGATCATCAAACAGCCACCAAACTGCAACTATATTTCTGGCACAATTTCCAAAGCTTCCATGAATGGTACAGCCCTCTTCAAGGGCGATTTTGGCATTAAAAATCAGAATCTTCGAAATTAAATCTCAAACTTTGCAAGAGGGGGCACCTTGGCATAGCAAACACTCAGCAAAAATACCCATAATCATAATAAATTTATTCTAAGAGATGCATTCGAATTTTCACTTTCAGCTGTGTAAGAATCAGCAACTCAAAAACTGGAATTATCATCAAAACTTCTTCAGTTGAGCACAATCTGCTAGTCTGGATGAGAAGCAGCGAATTCCAACTAGATGTTGTATTTCAAACATGAAATTGGATAATTGGCTAGGAGGTAGCATCCTCGAAGCAAGATTTCATTTGTCATTCCAACAGCATAACAGTATGATAACATGAATGGATGAAATGCTGGAGCAAAATCCTTCATTAAATAGAAGCTCACAAACTCTTCAAATTCCTGAGAAGGTACACCAAAAGACATAGGAGTCTTTTCAAATTTCCAAACAACAATCAACTTCTCAAGATGGCGTCCTTTTGCATATTTATGAATTTCACTTTATTTTAAAAAGAATCTCATTTAAAAGTGGCATCCACTTTTACCAAGGAAAAAGGCAATAAATAAAGTATAATTAATTCCTCATGAAGGCGTCACCCTTCCAAGTCCCCTTTTAAAACACAACTTAAAGTTGTTCTCCTAGGCCAAGGGGGTCAACTGCAAAATATAACCTCGATGCCTTTATTCAACATAAAAATGCCTTAAGAGGTCAGACATGAACTGCAAATAATTGCTCCAACAGGAAATGAAGTACTGAAAGTTGACAAACTCCATACTGCTTAAAATAGAATTTACTATAAATAGTAAATTCTCAAAAATGCCAAAGAACCTCAGAACTGGAAACCCTAATTTTACCTCACACACGCTTATAGGCTTCTGGAATAGGCTGATGAGTGTCAGAACAGATTACTGATGAGAAGGGGACATTACATAAGCTCCAAGGAGGCAAAAGAAAATCCTTATGCATCCAAAAAGGAAAAAAAGAAATTATAATAATGTTCGTAAGTAATCAAAGTAGGCCATTGCGACTTATAAGTACATCTATTTATACAAGAGAGATAACAGGGTGAGAAACAACCTGGGGAGTTGAAATTAGACTAGAGCAATAAAGACTAATGAAAGTGAAACAAGAAGTAAAAGCAAACAGATGAAATAAACTTTAAGAAAGTTTGAAGGATGGTTTGAAGAGTTTCAATGCCCAAGGTTTGCAAAATTGTGGCTGTCAATAGCCGAGAAACACATTGTTTTGTCTTAGGCATTGCTTATCAGACAATACAATAAAATATTACCTGGCGGCTCTAATAGAGGAATCTCAAAAAAAAAATAACATTGAGGCAGTTGAATTGTACTAAACTTGAACAAATATTAAAGGTGGTAAAGCTCATAAGATCAACTGATATAAACCAATAGCATTGTGCAATATGGCTTAGGAAGTCCTTCCAAAACTGATTATGATCCACCCCAAGCCCTTATTTCCAAAGCTCATTTCAAACTGTCAATTTACTTTTGTACCTGGAAGACAGTTCACAGTTGATCTTACAGCAATTCTGGAGCAATTCCATTCTTTAAAAATTTAGAAATGACCATGGATCAATCAAGCTGGATATCTCAGAAGCTTTTCATAAATCTAGCTAGGATTTAATCAAACTTTGCATGCTTATGAATTTAGCCAGGCTGTAATCAAATGGATAAGTGCTTCATTTGTAGTCCTACATACACTATTTTTCCTAACGGACATACTGGAAAGCCATTATCTCATTTTAATGGGGGAAAACTGGCACAGAGCCCTGAAATAGGTTAAAGATCAAGGACAGTTATATGACATTCCTGTGATGGAAGGTCTCAGGTAATTGAAAATATACTTTGTGGATGACACCCTATTATTTGCCACACTCATTAGAAAGCAGATCAAACAACTGAGGAAAGTAGTAAAAGAATATCAAGATGCCTTAGGACAACAAATAAATAAAGTTAAATCAAGCACTGTCTTCCTTAAATCCCACAAGAAGTAAGAGAGAAAATCTCCATGTTCTGTACTTCAAAGAAGGAAAATTGCCAATGAATGATATGCAATCTCCCTATGCTTAAAAGTACGTCAGAGCTTTGGACCCCAACTATATAAAAAATGTAACTCAGTATTTAGATGGACAAACAGGCGGATCACTTTTGCTGGTTGAATTCAAATTATTGAAGCAGTAGGATATTTCTAATACAAATGGGAGACTTCCTCTTGCCAGCACTTTCAAGTATATCCAATTTGGAGAAGAACAACTGAAAGATTATGTTACTTGGTCAATTGGAAGAGCGTTGTTCCCAATCTGAAACTTGATTGTGTTACATGATACTCCTTACTGTCAAAATCAGTTGTTTGTTTGTTTGTTAATAGTTGAAGTTGGAAATACTTGTTTCCAGTTGTCATATATTTCCGTGGCAAAATCGAGAAAATTGAATTGTCAAATCCTTGTAGATTGTTTATCTATTTTAATTAATTAATTTTTTTTTAAAGAAAAGGTAAGAAGGAATTGACCAAGTCAAAAAGCTGCAGCTAAGAGAGGAAAGTGACACTGGATTGAAATGCATCTTTTATCAAGCTTTGACAAAACAAAAACATTGTGGTCAACTAGTAAAAATTATGCCTATGCAAACTAGGTGCTCTTTTTCAAAATTCCTGTCTTTTCAAAAAACTGTTGTGGAGTAAACAAAGTGCCCAGCAAAATGAAAGATTTCATTTAAAATAAAACATAGAAATTCAAGGTCAAACAGTAAAATATCAGCAAATAAGTGTACTGCTGCATGCCTGATGGAGTGTAGGGCAGAGTTTCACTTTAAAAATTTGCGAATCAGTGTTCAGCCACCTGCCAATGGATGCATCTGCTAAGTCAATAAGTCAAAATTTGCGTTCCCACTACCTGGCATGCACCTGGGAGCAGCCAGAAGCAATTTTTTCTGCTCTTTTGAATCAAGTTAAATCAACTATTAATGGGGGTGCCATGGCAGAAAAAGCAGAGTTGATATATGGGTAATTGAAGAACTTAAAACAGATGTTATTCATGCAGGAGTAGATATTCAATAGTTCTCATCCTTCTTGTCATTTTTGGTGATCATTGCACTCACAAAAGCAAGGGGTTTTCATTGATAATCAGTCTATAGACCAGTGCAGCAGCAGGTGTTCAAGCTCCTTTTTTATAATCTCAAAGTTTGGTCGCTTGTAATAGCATTTCCTTAATCCTTAATGACAGCTTGTATATTATCAGGACAGTGCTGAATTCAAATGTCTGTCTGGTGTTTGTGCAGTCAAATTAACAGAATTTCAGTCTAAACAGTGAAAAACAGCTGGGAGTTTTGATCAAGGAACAATTTTTCAGAGAGCGGGGTTTCAAATTCTTGCCCACACCTCTCAAAGATATATGCACGATGACTGATTTTATACCTCAGGCAGTAGTTTACAAACATAGAATAGTCAGAATACTCCATATGATGATTGCAGGTGAAACCTGCCATATTAACCTCAAATTTGAGTTCTTGATTTTTAGATGCCACTGCTCTAGTTATCTTTTACCGAGAAATATTGAAGTATTATTGTATTATTTAATGGTCATCTTAGCCTTTAGTTAGTCTGTAGTTTACCTTTTGTTTGCTTCTGTTAGTTTTTTAGTAACCTTCCGTTATTTACTTTTGTTAACGATTGTTTCTTTTTAGAAACATCGTCCTCCTTTGTATTATTTAAGGAGCTTTCATCTCCTTTGTAAATATTGAATATCGATTATCATTTCATGGTATCAGAGCTTAGGCTTGAATTTTTTTTAGCTGATATAAAAAAAAAAAAAAAATTGAAGAAATTTTAAAGAATTTTTTGAAGGAGTTTTGAATGAAGTTTTTCATGCAAAATTTTCGAGTTTTTTTCCTGGTCAAAATTTGTGGTTTCTGTGGTGAAGAATCGCGGATCTCTTTTGAGGAAAATTTTTGAGGGTTTTTTGTGAAGGAAATCGTGGATCTGTTCGTGGAGGGACTCGGGTTTTTCTTCAGCTTAAAATTGCGGGCTTTTGCATACAAATCGCGACCTGGGTGATTTTTCTTTTCTTTCCCATGCCATTTTACCAAGAAAGGCATCACTAAACAGCTTCTGAGTAAAGGATCAGCGAATAAAAATATGGTTGCCGCTTTCTTCTTGTTCTCCACACAAGAGTCAGAAGGGACGAAGAATCCCCCTCTTGATTAATTTATCAATTATCATATTTCAAAGTTTTCTCCTGAGCAGCTAACCATAGAAAAATATTGGCTTTTGGCAAGCCTTCCTGAATCCAGATTTTATTGCTAGGAATCCCTACATTTTTTTCCTTGTAATCTTTAAGGATCTCACAACATGCCACCTTTACTGATACAATTCCATTCTTAGCTGCATTTATATCATGTTATTTTCACCCCTATATGATAACAGAGGATAACAAGCTAGGGGACTTCTCAAGGTTTTCCCTTTATCAGCCTCCTCCCTTATGGTTCATTTCAGAATTTTCCATTTTTGTTTCTCCAACATTCTTAACCTAATCACAAACTCTAGAACCCCACTGAACCACTGTAAAGTTTCTCAATTCAGATAATTCCTCATTCTAGATTAGAGGCATCTCCTTCAGCCAAGCATCTTGCCAGAAATTGATTCATATCCATCATTTACCTTCCATCTAATTTTGTTCATCAAAATTGATTCGCAGCCTTTAAACAAACTCCTTATTGCCAAGCCTCGAGGCAATTCTTTGGGAGTGAACAGCTTAGTCCTATCCAGTTGATCAAGATATTTAGCTTGCAATATTCTGGTCCATAATCTGTTACTTTCCTTGTATATTCGCCACAGAGGTTTGCAATCTATAAATGATAATCCTCCTAACTTCCTTAGCTGGCATATTTTCTTCCAAGCCCTTAAATTGATCTTATTTCTGTTCTTGGGATCATTCCATAAAAAAAATTGTTGCAAGCTTGATTATCTTAGCTACCAAACCCATGATTTAATATTAAAACCTTAAGATTATTCTTAGTTTTTTTTTAATTAAGTAAACTGCAATCATGGGGGTTGCTCCCTTTGGATTAAAACAGAAGTAAAATAAGTAGAAAGTTTCCAGTTACATATCTTGCGATAAACAGGTCAAAAAGAAGGTTTATATAGCCCTGTAATATTGTTAGTAATAAATTTTATTTTTTAACTCTAATTTAATTTTAAATTCAAATAATTAAATATTATTAAAAATAAAATTAAATTGAATTAAAAAAAACATATTTTTAATAATGGATGCATGAATCTGCTTTAAAGATCCCTAGGGTATAATATACATAAAATATATATTTATAAAGTTCTAAAATTATAATTTATTGGATTTTTTTAGCCTTTTTGAAGCTTCTAGATTTCCATTTTTTTGGTGATCTAGGAGAATCTGGCTTACTAAATCTTATTGCAAATCTTGAGTGTTGCTCAATAGACCATGGGGTTTTGTTTGCATGATCCTTATCCTATTCAACACCCATGTGTCACACCACAAGTTCCACTTGGGTATATTTTTTGAATGGTTTGGTTCCAATCAGCTTTTCAACTTCCCTTTTTGTATATTAATGTATAGATATTATGTACATTCTATATAGTAAGAGACTAGAGGAGAAGAAGGTAGACATCCTACATCTGTTTTAACTTTTCATAGATAATGTACAAAACTAGTGTAATACACCTTTGTTGTTACAATTCTACACATGTTGTCAACTGTCTTCTTTGTTTTTCTTGTTCAATTGCACCTTACATATTTAACCTTTATCATACATAAACTGTTTATGCACATAATCTCATTAAATCCATTTAATTGGGATTGTCCACTGGGTTCTTCCTTGGGCCCCAGATTAGTGGTATTAGAGCTTGCACACTTCATATCATTTCCATGTGGTATTGTAGTGGTAATTAAATTTCCTCTTTGTTTGTATGCCCACTCAAAAAAAGGTTTGAATATTGGAATTTAGGGCTTGAGACTTGTGACCTTGCGTCATACCTTCCTACATGTCCTTAGATGGCAAATTATTTGTCTGTGATGCCAACTTTAGCTATGTTCCAAAAAATGATAGAGGATGAATTGCAAAGGCAATGGGAAGAGTTGGAAGAACTCCATGCACATGAAAGTAGGTATTGTTGATCAATTCTCAATACTCTTCAAGCATATTCAAAACTCTTGCAATTCACATCAATCGTTTGATTGTCATATGCCATACAACGTACAAGTCAATCCAGACCATCCACATTTTTGAAGGCAAAGTAGATGTAGATGCCTAGGTAATTGACAATTTAACATAACCTAATTTGTTCATTTCATGTGGTTAATCATTTCTTTGATCAATAAAAGATTACATTTACTCTTCTAAAAGTATCTTTCCTAGTGAAGAAATGGTGGAATATCTACTACACCACATGTAGATGACTTAAAACACACTTGTAGACTCATGGAGTGTAATGTCCCCTTCTTAGCAGTGAGCAGTGTAGTGGCCCGTCAGTCTATTCTAGAGGCCCGTAGGCTCGTCGGAGGTAAAAATAGGGTTTCTAGTTGTTTGGAGGTTTTTGGCATTTTCGGGGGTTTGCATGTTGGAGTCTTGGAATTTGGTTTGTGGATTCTTTTTGGGTTTTCAGAGAGCTTTGCAGTGATATGACATGCAAATGCAATGGGAAACTTTTCTGAATTTACTATTTTTAGTAAGTTCTATTTTTGGCAGTGTCCCGGTTGGCAGTAGTCCAGTATGCTTTCCATTTCGAGCAAAGCAGTTGAGTATTTGTGGTTTTGGCTTTTGAGGTGCATTTTGAAGAGATGAATTATTTTAAAGTCATTAACGTTTTAATTTCAGATTGGCCCCTTGGCCTAACGTTATGACTTTAAGTTGTTTTAAAATGTGGCCTTGGAGGGTGGACGCCTCATTATGAGGAAATTAAATATTTTTATAATGTTTATTGAGGCCCCTTGCTTTGGACGCCTAGGAGAAGGTGAATGAAGTCTTTTTTAAAAATTAAAATATTCAAATGAGGCTTGGGCGCCCCCTTTTGGAGGGAAATTATGGAAGCTGAAGAGTCACCTCAACATCTATTTAAGCAAGCCTTTGCTCTTTCATTCATCATCTATTGCTTATCATATCGAATTGCTGCCGAAATGGTTTTAGGCTTATGGCTTTGAGGGATGCATACCTCCTAGCAAGGATTCAATTTCGTGTTTGAAAGATAACACCTAGCTGGATATGAGACCGCTTCTCATCTAGAGATAGCAAATTGAGCATCATTGTTGGAGATTTTGATGATTTTATCAGTTTTGTGTTTGCTGGTTTGGACATGGCTGAAGCACGTTTTCAATTGTAGATCATTGTGTGATTTTTAGTTCATTGTGGGTATTTGTTCAATTCATTTCTATGCTTTAGGCAACCCTTCTTGCAAATTCTCAGATTTTATTGTGAAGTATTTATTTTCTTAGAGAGGTCGCCCTTCCTCCTTGGGTCGTACCTTCTCTCTAGTTTGGCATTTGGATTCGTGCCCTTTATTTGATGGTTGTTTTGCATTGTTTATCTTATGCTTGTTGGTCGCCTTGCCTCTAGGGAGTGTTTGCTTCAGTTTGGAGAGCTTTGAAGGTGTTTTGTGAAGAGAAATAAGCATTTTGGTAGTATAGTTGATTGCTGGTCTGAGTAAACAGTTTGCTGGTCTCTTATATCAGACCTGTTATTATTGTTTCATGCTATATTTCTTTGGTGTTTCTATTCACATTTGTAATTGGAGATATAGTGTAGTCATTTTATTGAATTGGAGGCAGATTCTATTGAAAAATCATTGTAATAAGCACATTGTAATAGCTGGTTTCAGTAGTATTGAATCAACCTCTTTATCTTTAGCATATTTCATTCTATATTTCATACTCCCGTTGAATAAGTGGTCGAGTCTTCTTTATTTCAGTTTTGTAATAATTTCCCCCCACTGAATAAGTGGTAGAGTGGAATTCATGGTCGGTTCACCGCCTACACTTTCATTTCCAGCATTGTAATTTCAGTTCAGTTTATTGCTAACGATCCCCGACACCATATGCTATCACCTTGCCCACATCGGGATCTTGGTGAACATTCTTGGTGAGGGTTACTTTCAAGCTGATTATCTTTGGAGCTAACGCTAATCAATTGTGTTTGTGCTGGACTTGTTCTGAAAAAATTGGAAAAAAAACTAAGGGAAATATTTCATGTAATGGTTTCATAACAACCTTCAAAGAAACCTATTACGTTGTTGGAAATTGTGATTTGTTCATATTATGTAGTTAATCATTTCTCTGATCAATAAAAGACTACATTTACTCTTCTAAAAGGATCTCTCTTAGTGAAGAAATGGTAGAATAACTACTACACAACACTTGTGGATGAATTAAAACACACTTGTAGACTCGTGTAACATATAACAACCTTCAAAGAAACCTATTACCTTGTTGGAAACTGTGATGATCAGTACATCAAGTTCTTTGAGTTGTGCCAAAGTTGATATCAATTGAAGAAGGGATATATGGATACCTTTCATACTTTTGTGTCCGAATTGAGTATTTAGGAGTCAGAGTAAAACCTTGTTTTCAAGTATAGGTCAAGCTTGAGACCACATATCAAATTAGATATGGATCTCCTATAGATCTTTTCAATTATAGTAGCCTATAGATTTGCTTGCAAGTTTGAGGCAAAGGCCAAAGTCAAAACCAAGGAAAAAGATTCAAAGTCTCAGACAAAGCCTATGCTAAGCCTTCCAAGCAAAATTCCAAACCAAGGAATGACTCTCAATGCCATCCATACTAGGAGCAAAAACCACTTGATGACTAGAACAAGTACTCCAAGATTGGCAAGTGATGTTCAATTCGAAACTGTAGTGGTTGTTTCACCGAAGAATGTTGTGCTTAAAAAACTCTACTTGCACAAATTGAAGTAGTAGGTACAAGCACCGTGGGATTGTACAAGGGTAAGTAGATCATGGAATTCAAGCCTAGTGTTATGGTCGTTACTAGAAACAACTCTACTTCCCTTGTGGACACAATTGAACTACAAATATCGTTCCATTATCAAATGTGGATCAATGGTCAACCAATACACTTCGTTGTTGACAATAGATATTAGAAGAACCTAATTTCTCTTGAAGTAGTTCAAAGATTGAACTTGTGATTGGCACCTCAACCACAACCATACTCCATTGGTAGGTTTGTTGCGGGATCTGAAAAATGCATCACTCAATAGTGTCACTTGGTGTACAACATCAAGCCTTTTCAAGATATTGTCCTTTGTGACATCACTCCTTTAGAGGTATGTGATGTTTTACTTGGGCAACCCATTGGCATGTAATCTATGAAGCAAATCAAAGGAATGTTGTCATAGATGTTGGTGATAGGAGATCACATATGGAAAGTAGTCCCTAAGCTATCACTCATTGGTACTGAATAGGACAAGAAGCTAGTTAGTTCTAGTAAGATGTTTGTGCTTTTGATGGTGAGACTTGAATGTAAGAGTCTCCTTGCTGAACCATTTCATACTGCAGTTCATCCAGTAGCAACATAGACCTCAGAGTTGAATTGCAAGTTGGAAGAATACAAGGATATCTTTTAGCCACCAAAGGGAGTGCCTAACATTGTGCGGTAAGTAGTGTTCCACGAGGATGCGTCCCCCCCAAAAAACTTTGCATTTCCTAGACGGGGACGTCTCAGAGACTTGGGGACTTGGGGGGGACGTCGCCTACCAGCCCACCACTAGCACCACCATCCCACCACTAGTGTCGTTGTCTCCAAGACGTCGCTAGGACTTTGAGGACACTGGGTTGTCCTCAAGACGTCCAGGGGACTCCTAGTTGTCTCCAAGATGTATAATTCTTATACTTATACATCTTTTTATAACTATTTTTTCAAGTACTATATGTATTTCAGCACCTTGCTGCCCGCATGCCACCGTCCCTCCACTGTCCCCTCGCTGCCCCCAAACTTAGACCCCCTGTCCCCGCGTCCCCTGCTGTCCCCCCATCCCCGTCCTCAAAACCCCGTGGAACACTAGCGGTAAGGCACATTGTTGACTGGATTCCAGATTACATCTACCTAATGCCTCCTTGTACTAAAGATCATTGTTGGAGAATGAGGTCTTGTTGTGACCTTTTCACACATCGCCCCATTGCAAATGGGAACCCTTTGTTTTTTTTGCTTTTTTGCTTTTTGCCTTGGCGTCACAACTGCTTATCACCAGTCTTTTTACAATGAGGAGTTTGAGTTCTAAGAGTCGCCTGAGTCAAGTGAAAGAATTTGAGCCTAAATCATCGTCCAAACGTCATCACAGTACTTAGAGGACCCGAGAGACAAAGATCGACTGTCATTTCAGTCAATTCCGACACCTCCTACTTTTTAGGGTTTTTCACCCTAGGCCCCCTATTTTTTTAGGACCTACTTTTTTGGCACTTTTGAGCAATTTTGAGATCCCTATTTTTTAGGGTCTATTTTTAGAAAGTTGCTATTTTTGGAAAATTTCCATTTTTAGAAAGTTTCTATATCTGGAAAGGTCTCAAGTTTTGAAAATCCACTCAGAAGTTCGAAAAGATCAACAGAACTCTCAGAAAATCGATTTGAAAATTTTTGAATTCATGGTGAAATTCTGGAAAATCACAGAAAAAAATTAAAAAATCTGGAAAAATCATTCAAAAATCACAGAAAAATGGTGAATAAAATGAAAAATCAGTCATGAAATCATCAAAAAATTGATAGAAATCTGAGAAACTCATGTAAAAATCTGAGAAATCCATGAAAAATCTGAACAGTTATGGCAAATTGATGACTGAAAATCATGGTGAAGGCATGAAAGAGGACTGAGATGAGTAAAATTAATGCCAGAAAGCTTCAGCCAGACAATGAAAATGGCCAAACATAGAAGCAAGTCCGCCCTAGGCAAATGAAGAAGTGGCAAGCCAAAAGGTGAAGTCCACCTTGGATGGCAAGCCATAGGCTGAAGTCCGCCCTTGAATGGCATGCAAATGGATGAAGTCCGCCCTTGGTCAAGTCTTGAGTGGCAAAGAAATAGACAAAGTCCGCCCTTAGCAAGAGATGCAATGGCATGAAAAGTGATGAAGTCCGCCCCAAGCCAAAAGTTGGAGTGGCATCAAAATTGGTAAAGTTCGCCCATGGCCAAAACACTAGATGGCAAAGAAATGTGCCAAGTCTGCCCTTGGCAAGGCCATGAAGAAAACGCCCAGCACAAAGTGGAGTGGCAAGACACAAGCCCAAGTCCGCCCATGGACATAAAGAAAAAATTAAATGGCATGAGAACATGAGAAATCCGCTCCAAGACATATGGAAAGAAATAAAGTCTAGCCAAGGAAAAATTGAATGGCCTAAGACAAATGAAAATTCGCCTTGAAAGAAAAAGAATGGCTTGAAGACAAAGGAAGTCCGCCATACTTAGAGGAGTAGAAAATTGATTTTTTTTGCCTAAGTATGAATGTTGGAAAATTTTAAAAAAATATGCTTGGCACTTTGAAAATTCGCCATGCTTGAAAAGAAAGAAAATTCTTCTAAGTCCAACATTTATATGTCTAAGAAAATTTGGCCAAACGTTCTAGGAAGATGAAATAAATTTTGCTAGAGACTTTGGACGATAAAAATTATGGCCAAATAAAATTGGACGAAAGAAAATTATGGCAAAATAAATTTGGAAAGAAAAATTTGCCTAAGGCAACGGCAAGAACTTCTTGAAGTCTGCCTTACATTTGAAATGGAAGTCTCCAAAGTCCGCCATAAAGAATGGTGAGAATGTCCGGACAAGAGGAAAGTCCTACCTTGGCACTTAGAAAAGAGGCAAAGCACATGCAAAGTCCGCCATGGAAAAATGTTCACCAGGTTCAACTTGTAGAGAGAGAGTATGGCAAACAATGAGAAGTCCGATTTCGAGAGATAGAAATAAAGAGTTAAATATGAAATATGCTTAGATGAAAATGACGAAGAGAGTATGAAGTTTGCTTTAAATTCGAAGCAAAATTCACTTTGATATCAGGAGAGGGAGTGTTAAAAATTTCAGCATGAGGCCAGATTTCAGGAGAGAGAAAATGAAAATCTTCATCCAACATTGGGAGTAATGAATAATTTTTCCCATGGCTAAATTTAAAAGATAAAATCAAATAGATTAGCCATTTTGGAGAAAATTAAAAGCCTGAAAAATGAAATTAGGAGAGAGAAAATCTAAATTTATTTATTTTGTTTCTTGCAGGCGGATGACTACACAAGGCGAATCTTCAAAGGAGAAAATGGCAAAGAAAGTGTAAAGTCCGACTTGAAGGGAGATGAAAGAAAACTTGGGAAGTCCACCCTTGCACATCGCAAGACCAACGGGAAGTCCGCCAAGAATTTGGCATCATGAAGACAACGGCAGGCACATCGTCAAGTACATCCAACTTACACAAGCCAAATTCAAAATTGAAGACAAATCCACCGGCAAAGTTCATTTAAGCACAAAAATGGCCAAAATCTTAGTAGCCAAAATTTGGCTAAGTATGGGAAATTCTACACGGAGAAAGTTCCAATTTCCTCCATTGCGGCGGAAACACAAGGGAGTTCCTCTCCAAATTCAAAGGCACGAAAGACTTAATAACTTCAAGTCTAAATAGGTGCTCCAAGTCGAGGAGAGAAGAAGAAGCCAAAGTAATCCAAGATCAAAGTGCAAAGGATAAAGTCATCGGCAAGGAAAATATTCTAAGGAACAAGACCAAAGTGATCAAGGAAGACATCTAGCACGTTGAGGTGGCGCCTCGTCATCTTCCAACCAATCAAATCATTCCAAATCAACATGCAACAACTTTCTATTTTATTTGTTGGTTCATATTTAGCAAAAAGGACAAGTGTCCTCGAATGTAATTTTCTCATTGGTTGAGGGGTAGCAAACCCTAATTAGGGTTTTATTTGTAATCTTGGCCGTTGATCCTAAATTAATCTTGGCCATTGAATTGTAATTAGGGAGCCTATAAATTGAGCTCACCCCCTCATTTGTAAAGCATGGGAACATCTTGCAAAACATGTTGAGATAAGCAACTGTTGTAAGATTGCCAAAGTAATAAGTAATGCATGCGTTGTTTTGATGGTGATTACTTCTCTTATTTTGGAGTTGTCATGGTTCTTATCCCTCATCATAGTTTAGATTTTATTTCATGTATGTTAAATGAATGCAAGATTTGATAAGTATTGATTTATGGTGAAACGTTTTGCTCATACTTTCTTTGAATGGATGATTTTCATTCAATGCGTAAAGTTAGCCTGAGCTTATTTTGTGGATGCTTAACTTCTGTCTGGATAGTTATTGTTCGATTTGATGGTAGTTATTCATGACGTGAAAATCATAAGCACATCCCCTTGAAGATTGCACCCCCTTTGTGTAGTTGTCGTTGAACGTGGCGAAGCAAAGCGTGGTTATTGGTTTCACCAAGTCAATATCGTCTCTTGAATTCTTAGGGAGTAAGCTAGAAATTCTAAACCTTATCTCCTTTTTCAGTTTGTTTGATCCATGACCCAAACAGTAGAGCTTCATTGTCTGGACCTTCATTGTGAATTGAACAAGCCTAGCATAAGTCCCCTTGTCATAACCAGCAAATCACATCAAACCACAGAGCTCATCCACACCTAATTGAAACATTGGAATTACCGTATGATCTTTCTTGCAGTCTTAGCATACGAGGTAGTTTTTCAAGAGGGGATAGAGCGTCTTTGACACTTTATTCTAGAATGTTTGTTGTGTCATAAAACACGCATCAACAGGTCTCACGTCACATCACAAGCCCTAACTCAATTTCCATGGTAATGGAGTGGTTGTGAGACAGTTCAGTTCCATCCAATGTTTCATGTTCCCTCTTTGTATTTTAATGTACATAGGACATTTTATGTAGTAAGAGATTAGAGGAGTAGGTACACATCCCACATTTGTTCTCACGGATAATGTATATAATACAACTTTGCTGTTACAGTTCTACACATGTTGTTAGTTGTCTTCTTGGCACTATATTTGCACTATAGCACTTTCATTTGATTTGTACTATATGCTTTTGTTGTTAGTTGTATCATATGATTGTTATATTGGCATATAGCACTTTCATTTGATTTGTTTGTTGTCTTCTTGGCACATAAATTTGATTTGTACTGTATGCTTTTGTTAACTTTGATAGTACTATAGCACTTTATAGTTTATTCTTATTAAATTGATAGTACTATAGCACTTTATAGTTTATAACTTTATGCTTATTAAATTTGATAGTACTATATGCTTTTGTTAAATTTGCTGATATAAATGTCATTGTGTATTTGAATGCATAATATGCTAAATCATCATTATATTGTTGATAATGGTAGAAACAAGAACAAGGACTATTAGAAGATGTTTGGGTGCTGCTGCGAGCTGGAAGGTTAAAAGAAGCATGTGAGCTTTGTCGATCTGCTGGCCAGGTTTGTAGGTTTTATTATTTTTCTGGATGTGTTCATATTGTTGTTATTCTGATTGATACTTAAATTTCTTTTTATATTCCAAGGCATGGAGAGCAGGTACTTTGTGTGGTCCTTGTGGATTTGATCCTTGTCCTTCAGTTGAAGAATTACACCAAACAGGGAAGAATAGAACATTGCAAGCCATTGAGCTTGAGACTGGCCTTGGTTATCAACGCAGGCTTTGGAAATGGACTTCCTTTTGTGCTTCTGAAGTAGGTAGCTTTATCTTTCAAGAATGTTTTAATTATTATGCAGAATATGGAAGAAGCAGTAGTGTCACCAATTTTCATTTCCTTGAGTTAGTCTTTCACATGATTAATTTTCATTGTGAAAAAATCTTTTTTTTTGGGGATCAATTGAAAACGATAATAATTTCTGGAAGTGGTGCAAAATATAAACTTGAATGAAATTTTTTCAAATAATTTCCTCTATGTTTGTGCAATTTAGTGGAAAAGAATGCTGTGGGATTTTTTTGTCTTTGTTACTGTCACTGTGGACACATATATGGCAAATGAAAAGGATTTTCTTTCATAACAAATGCTGTATGGTTCAAATTGGTGGGTAGGACAAAGGTAGATAATGTTCAAATTGAAATCACTAAGTGATCTAAATTAAAACACGGGCGCTAAAGTAAACATCATACAGAAGGCTATTGTAAGTATGCAAATAACTTAATATCTATAATTTCTTTTAGGTTTTTTTGATAATAGATAAACTCTACCTTTAATCTAAGAACCTAGAAATAACTCATCTGCAGCCACATTGGTGTTTTGGTTGGCGAATAGATGATGTGTGTAGTAGTATGTAAACTCGGAAATAGATTTCCTCTATATCTAGAGTGTCTATAATAACATGTATTTCCAGTGATGCTCTATAGTTACCTTCAAGAGTCTCAATGAAAAAGTCTTGAGTCACCTCATATTACTGCCCGTTGAATATAATTGGGTTTGCCAATCTTAAACTTCTCAGTAGAGAACGAAATTCATCCTAAATAGTCAAGGCCCAGACTAGGCCTTCCATTTATTGAAATCAATCATCATCCAACTAATCTAAAACCATTGCCAAATCTTGTTGTCAGAGTTTTCATAAATACTTTGTGAATGGGAAATTGCCAATTATCATCAGGGATAGTAACAAAACCAGTGTTTTGATTCAAAGTGATACAAAATATGTATAGGAGATTCAAGTCCAGTAATATCTGTAATCGACCTAACTTATGGAACATAATTCTTGTACATATTCTAATATATTGACCATGAAGTCAAACAGCAAATTTGACACCTGCAGTCATATGGTTGCTATGAACTATTTTTCCTGCTTTTACAAATCCAAATATGCTGAGATTTAATTCTTTAGATATGTGTTATTTAAATGGCCAACATGGTGCTTGCATCCATGTTGTTGCTATAAACTACCTGACAAATGAAGTAATTGTGACTCAGAATAAATAGTATAAAAAGGGATTGTTGATAGATACTGAGAGAAATGGAGATGAAATGGTTTTTAAAGGTGAGAGGATGATACCAGTTTTATCTGGTTCTAAAATTCATATTGCTACTATGAAGTATTTTACTGCCATTGTCACAACTAGTTTACAAATTGAAATATGCTGAACTTGAATTCTCCAAATGTGTGTTAGTTTGAATTTTGTTACCCTGAACTACCTAACAAATGAAGTAATAGAATAAATGATGTTAGATTATTATAGTTAACTACTTGAGAAATAGAGGTGAAATTGTTTGTAAAGGTAGGATGAAAATATTGATTTTATCTAATTCCAACAACCATTTCTTTTCTTATGGAATATCATATAATATACTTTTTATGCAAAGAATCATTGTCTTCTAGATCTGATGCTTTAATATCTGCGATAGACATTATCTATCATTGTTTTCCACCACTGATCTGAACTATGCTGGAAATTCGGCGAAGAATACTGTTGTGAAGGACTTGATGTATTTTGAGCAGCAATTGACAACACAAGCAGATTTTCTTTTGAGAAAGTACTAAAGCTGAACAAGATAGATTTATAAAAAATAAGAGCTGATATCAACTTAGCAAACTCACATTGGAAATCAAAGAGCCAGCATACTTGGTGATTACCTGCCTCCTCCTTACAAGTTGGAATGGACAGCCAGATGAGGAAAAATCTATTGTAGAACAAAAGATATTGTGGGAGTTATTTAATTTTGGTACCCATTCTGTAGGTAGTAGTTGGGAACTTGTCATTCATCTTCCAATTGCTGATAGATGTCAGGAAAGGATTGGTGTTGTATAACCAAGGCCATTTCAATGTTTTCTACTTGCAGGAGTCTTAACACTGTTGTTAGGGTTGTAGTTGGAGGTAAGCTGAAACAGTCAACTATATTAGTGCTTCTTTTCCTGTGGCACGTGTTTAGATGAAACTGTTGGAGGTATGTGGACCATCTTTGGTGCTAATCATTCTGTATTAAAGACATGATATTTCCACAGTCGATGAGGATGAGTTGCAATGCTTCTAGAAGAAAATTATGTTGATAATAATATTATATAGTTATAATAATGTGTAATATATATTTTAAATCATAATAAGTATAATATTAACCAGTACAATTGTTATTAAGTATAACTTTATGATAATAATATGATCATTTTAATAATAATTTCATAACAATCAAACAATTTTAATGTTAATTTATAGGATAATAATATCTAAAGCTTAAAAAAAAAATTAAAAATTTAACAATACAATTTTTGCAAGTATAATACTTTTGTTCAATTACATTTTCTAGTATTATAAAATATTAGTAAATCAGAATATAATAAGTATAATATTTATAATATAATAATATTAATATTTTTTAATATTTATAATTAGTTATTCTTGTAATATTTCTTATTTAATAATGATAAGATATTATAATTTAACCATAGACGTCTGAGTACTTATAATTTTAATATATGAGTTTATATTTATATTTACTTTAGAACCCTTGTCCTTCATGTCAAGTTCTCATCTCCTTTTCAAGAAACTAGTTTTGCAATCTACCACAATATTTTCTCCTCTTCTTGATGTTGGATCAGAGAGTGTGATCTGAAACATTGATGCAAAAAAATCCAACACAATTTTCTTCTAGAAGCATTACAACTCATTTGTGTGAATTAGAGTCTCCTTTCCCAAGATATAGTGCTTCCAGTATTTGCAGGCCTAAATATTGGTGTATAACTCCTTGTATGTGGGGCACTAGTGTATTGTATGAGAGAAAGTCTTACTATGGTAGGCAATTGGGTGACCTTGCTAAGTGAGAATTGCGCCTAGTGCATATTGTTAGGAATTTATAATTCCTAGGGTTTATTTGATGAATTTTCTAAGTATTAAGCTCTAAAGGCTTAAACTGTAAGGCTTGCGCTTTTCCCTGTTGCTTTATGTTCTATTTTGATAGTGACTTTCTTAGCCCAATCTTGGTCACTTAAGTTGTCTTGGAAGCCTTCGTGCTCATAGTTAAACTGGCTCCCTTTTCTTAGTGACTGCTTGTAAACATTTCCACGTGGTTTTAAGGTCACTTAAGTTGCCTTCATTGTGTACTTGACTGGTGGTCTCCACTTCAATCCTCATTAGCGCTAAATGTTACATTCTTATTGCATCCCACACTCAATTCATCGCATGTTCTTGTTTTCCAAAAGCTAAAAGTTTGCGATGGTGCAGTTTTGTGACATGTGTCATGGTCGGTGTTATTTTGTAGCATGCATTGTGCCGTGTCATCCTTCGTTGGCATCTTCCTATTGGTGTCACATGCTAATGGTTTATCACAGGTTTTCATTAAAGGTGAAAGCTTGAAGATGTGGCGTTGCAAAATTGTGACACGTCCTTGACATGTGGGTTTGACATCTTTTAAGTCTATTCAAAGTGATTGAGTGTTGAGTTAGCTCCACACAACATCATATCACTTGCCCTCTTCACATCACAGGTTCATAAAAGAAGTGCCATGGCAAAGATGCAATCGTGCGCAATGATGACACTTGTTCTTGTCAGTCCCACATGGCGCTAGCTGTTCGTTTCCATTCAAAGACTATGCAGTTGAAGTGGGCCCTTGTTTAATGATATGTAAAGTTATCTTGACGTGGTTTATTCTCATTGGCCCTATTTCTTAACTTGTCACGACTTCTTGATAAAGAGGATTTTTTAATAAAACAAAAGGTTGCAACCATCGTTGATCTCACTTGTGCCATTCAAAGATCGACAATTGATATTCAAAATTGCAAAACAGCTAGTTGCAAACACTCAGTTCATGCGATCAAGCAATAATGGCGAAAATTGATTAATATCTACCAAATTTTAGTGACTTTCTCCACCATAGGCATTCATTTGAATTCATAAGGGTCCGAAAAATCATTTGGTGTGAAGAATTTGCTGATTTTCGTGCTCTCCAATCATCTTAGAAGTGAATTAGGGTTTCCAAGCAGAACTCAAGTAAGTCCTTAATTTTACCCTAATTTGCCAAATTGTTTGTATATTTGTATGCTTTCTCATTGTTAGGGTTTTCCTTCTCCATTGATAGTATAAGAAAGTCGTAGAATTGCCTTTATTTTAATAACCAACACTATATTCCAAAACCCTAGTTTGAGCTTAAAAACCCTAATATGAGTCAAACTAGTTCTCAACCTATGAAAGCAAAAAGACCATTGGACGAAGACCTCATAATCCAATTGCCTGGGTCGTAAAGGAAAGCTAGGCATGCTCAAAGGTGAGGGGGAATTTTGTCAAATCATTTGAGAGATTAGTGCAAAAATTGTAGGGATGCGGCAATTCCAGTAAATGGATGGTTATTGTTTGAGCATTGGTATAAGATGAGGTCTTCAGAGTGGCCCATTTCCCATGTATGGGACTTTGACCTTGGAAAACTAATAGTCTCAAACATCTACATCATTGTGGACTTCATCAGGGTGTTGGCAGAGAATTATGATGTTGATGTTAGGGTTATATCGACCATGAATGATGGTGAGTTGGTTAGAATTGACAAGGTTTACATTGTAGAGGTGTTTAACCTAAACTCAACAACAAATAAGGTTATCAATTTTGTTGGCGTTTCAATTCGCACCTCTAGAATGTGAATTAGAAACGAACAACTATGCACAGATAATCTGCTCTTCGAATTAGGAGGGGAAGCTCCCTCTTTGCTGATGTTGCTTAAAGAAAGTAAACTAAAATAATTGCCAATCTTTTTGTTCAGCTAAGAGCACAAGGTTATAAAACTCTAGCGCTGTGTTGTACCCATAATAAATTTTTGACATTTTGCTTAAATTAAGCTAAACCATGTAAAATTGTTGTCAAAAGTTTGTTTTAGGCCAAACCAAACATAAGGTTTTTGTGGGTTTGTGTCAAGGAAAATGCTTGCAAATTTTCGAAAATTTGAAAACTAGGGTTTCAAACCCTTGTTTTTAGGAAAACCCCTAAAAATAGGACCTTCCTAGAAATGATTGAAAATGATTTTGATAGAATTAATCGACTTCACGGTCACACTGGTCAAGTCAGAATCATCAAAAAGTATGTATGTTAGGAGCTTTGTAGCCATTAATGGCAGATTGGCCAGTACCAGGTGCTGAAAGCTAAGCTTCAAAAGCTTCAACGGAGAAACCATGGCGAAAGTGATCAAAAAGATGCTGTTTGACGGAGGGGATTTTCAAAATTGAAAAATGCCAAAAAATTGACTAACTCTGGAAAAGGCACGCCTTGCTACCAAGGGAGATAAACAGTCAAACATGCTGAAAGCGCCCCTGTTAGCTAGGGGCGCCGTTTGATCTCAGAGGCCAAATGTAGTCATCAGCTTTCACCAAGGCAGTCATCTTTTCCATACTCCTGCTAGCTTCCCAACATGCTAGCCAGGGGCGCCCTTTGATCTCAGAGGCCAAATGTAGTCATCAACTTTCACCAAGGCAGTCATCTTTTTCATACTCCTGTTGGCGGAAGTGATAAAAAATATGCTATTTGATGGAGGGGATTTTCAAAACTGAAAAATGCCAAAAAATTGACTAATTCTGGAAAAGGCACGCCTTGCTACCAAGGGAGATAAACAGTCAAACATGCTAAAAGCGCTCCTGCTAGCCAAGGGCGCCCTTTGATCTCAGAGACCAAATGCAGTCATCAACTTTCACCAAGGCAGTCATCTTTTTCATACTCTTGCTGGCTTCCCAACCCATCGTCAAGCATGATCATCTGATTCATCGATCACCGACAAACGTCAACAAAGTCAAAAGATGTTGAAAGCAACTACTGCCAAAAATGGTAGTCCAACATGAAAAAGGCGCCCCTGCTGAGGAAAGGTGCCCTTGAACAAAAGGATCCAGATATCAGTTCCTGAGAAAACTTGTCTTCGGGAGATCTCTCCAACATCAACCCAACTTTGCAATGAACCTATTCGCCAACCTGCGAGACACATCAAACATTGATCACCGTTGATCGTCAGAACATGCAAAAAAGAGAATAAATCCTTGAACTTCAAGGCAAAAGCGCCTCTGCTGGCCAGGGGCGCCCTTCATTTTGAGTCACTTGATGTGGTTTTCAACCACTGCTTTCTACAAGGCATCTGTTTAGCTCTCTCTTAGCTTCACGATCAATCCAGCTGCACGTTCACAGGACTTGTCAAGCAATTAGAGGCAGGGATCAAGTGGAAAACATCAAAGATGGAGACTGAATGAAGAACATGGAGAAACTGGCTAAGTGTCAAGGAAAAATGCCCATCTTTTTGGGCAATTAGATGCAGTCTGCAGGCTTAGTGACCCCCAAGATGACCTCCTCCGTTTCGATCAAGCTCAACAATGACACCGTTAGCGAAGACAACAGACAAATCAAACATCTGATGACAGAGATCAAGCTAAGGCAGTTCATGAAAGTTTGCAACATGAAAATAACTAGTCAAAAGGTCAAAGGTGCCCCTGCAAGCCAGGGGCGCCCATGCTTTTGAAGGATTGAAACGGACTTTCAAGATCTATGAAACCAGTCATCCTTTCTAGGACTGAGCTGGTTATCAAATGCATCGTCAAGCGAGATCATCAGACTCATTAGTCAGCAGTGATCTCAGATCAAAGCACGAAGGGTCTAAATGGTGAAAATTGAAGAACAGTCAAGAAATTGGCTAAGTCTGAGGCTAAAAGCGCCACTGCTGGGAAAAGGCGCCCTTGAAATTGAGGCATCAGTTTCAGGTTTTTGGCTTGGCAACTCCCAGGAATACTTAATTAGTCTTATTCCACCTCAGCAATGGATCTATCAACAACAACTCAAGACCAACTCAACAACCAGAGTCAGGGATTGAATAGAGGCATTTCATCACAAAAAATCATGAAAAAAGTGTTCAACTCTCAAAAGAGACGCCTAAAAAGTCAATACAAGATCTGTTGACTTGAGTTATATTTTTTGGCTTCTCATGTCTAAACTTCCCCAAATTGGTGGAAATCAGTGTTGGGAACTCCAAATCAAGCCAAAAGACTCCTCCATCATGTGTTGGCACCCCTGAAATTGAGACAACAGTTTCAGGTTTTTGGCTTGCCAGCTCCCGGGCACACTTAATTAGTCTTGTTCCATCTTAGCAATGGATCTATCAACAATAGCTCAAGATCAACTGATCAACCAGAGTCAGGTATCAAATGAAGGCATTTCATCACAAAAAATCATGAAAAAAGTGTTCAACTCTCAAAAGGGACGTCTAAAAAGTCAATACAAGATTTGTTGACTTGAGTTAGATATTTTTTGGCTTCTCATGTCTAAACTTCCCCAAATTGGTGGAAATCAGTGTTGGGAACTCCAGATCAAGCCAAAAGACTCCATCATGTGTTGGCGCCCAAACTTGATGCATTCAACATCAATCACTATGTATCAACCTTGGGCATCATTATTCACCATTTGTTTTTGCAGGTTGGAGCTCAAGAACAGTCATTTTCTCTCCAAGATGTCTTTTCAAGATTTGACAGAGGGGTTTTCATCGTTCTTCATATTTTTTGAAGATTAGTTGCACAAAAGGACAATTTATCAGAGGTTGCATCAAAAGGCATAATTTTTGTAGAAAGACAGTTGATAACTTCCAATCTTCTTTTTGTCTTTTTCCTCTTTTTTTGTCTTAGATCTTCTTGCATGTCCAGGAAAACAACAAATATTCACAAATTTGGTCTTCTGGGTATAATCAACATAGCATATTCAACAAAACCCACGTGCTAGATTTTACCAGAAAAAGTTGCCCTGCTGCCCCTATTTTTTAGGGTTTCCGGAAAAAGTCACAATTTCAAAAATTAGACAAACTAGGTTTGTTCAGCTTTGAAGCACCAACAATACCCATGTGTCAGATTTTTGTGGGAAAAATAAGCCTCTACTGCCTTTGGAATCTCTACCTCGAAGGGCTTTTGCATGCACGAGGAAAAGTGATTTTTTGGGATTTCTGGCGTTCTGGGTCCATTTAGAAAATTATTCTAAGTAAAACCCACATCTCATATTTTTTCATAAAAATTACCCCTCGGTAGGCTATTTTTAGCAGTTGCAGAAAAAGTTGTCAGAACATATCCGTGTTTACAGTCAACAGTCGAGTTTTTCAGAATACAGTACTCTCAAGTTGAAATCAAGACCAAAATGGTCCTACTTCACAATTTTCTGAAAACACTCGATAGGGACATGCATCAAGTGAAGCCCGTAGTCAAGTTGGATGCCTTAGAAGGCGTAAATGACATCGCTGTTCAATGGATAGCCAAATGTGAAAGGAAGTCATTCCAAACATAGAGCTGCCACCGGTTACTACCACACTACCTTCCACATTCCATGTCAACGAGGCTGGATGACGCAGTTGCAAGGAAGATCAAATATCAAAAGCTGATTGTGAGAGGCAAAAGAAGTCAACGATTGGCTAGAGAAACCGTTGACTAGAAGTGATGAGGTGTCAAACACCTAGTTAGGACGTCCTACCTTCCAAAATAGCATTAATGGCGAACAAGAGTTAACTTGATGCCTCTTTCCAAGTTAACTCATTGTCCCACAGATCATGCATGTCGAATCCCACTAATTATGGATGTCAACTTTGACTTCCACTAATTATGGATATCTATCTCCACCAATTATGGATGTCTATTTTTGACTTCCACTAATTGTAGATGTCTATTTTGGAGGCACACTTTGTAATTGAAGTTCACTTGTAGTTTAGTTTCAGTTAACTGAAGTTGATTTGCAGTTAGCTGCTTGTTTCCCCTTTTTAGGAATAAATCTTGCTGATTGATTGGTGAGAACTGTTTGTTAACTCAAGGAGACATTGGGGCTGCCCACTCCTTTGAGTTCCATAAATAAGAGCCTTGAGCTCATTATTTGGTAACCTTTATTTACTACGCAAAATTGCTGCGTCATTGTTGCCAACAAGTTTGAAAGTGCATATTTGTTCACTCTTGGATGAGAGTTAATTGGTTTGATGAGCAATTGTGTATGATTTCGTACCTTTGCATGTCCCAATTCTTTGTAATTCGTTGAGAAAGCTTGAAGAAAGAAATCAAAAGGCACATGCAATTTGATCTAAAGATTTGAGTTCTTTCAAACGTTTTGTTCTTATAACTTATTGTTTCCTCATTGGACAGGGGTTCCCCCTCCTTGGATATTTTGATTTTAATAGTTATCGTTTGATGTTGTGTAATGAGTTGTCTTTCAGCCTACACTTTGGACAGGTGTCATCACCTCCTCGGGAATCCTGTTAGCCAAATCATCGTAATTTGTTGTTTCTAGTGAGTTGTTTCCTAGTCTATACCTCGGACAAGGGTTCCTCCTCCTTGGAAAGCTTGAGATCCATCTTATCGTAAAGAGTGATTGCTTGCATAAAGCCTTATTTCAGCATAGATCTGAGAGTTTAGAGCCTCATACTCATTCTGGCGAGACGGTCGGCCCAAGTAATCCAACCATCCATTCCCGCTCCTATGCCCTCATGCGCTGTTTATCTTGAGGAGATAGGATAGATTAAAAGCTAGTTTAGTTGTAGTTAAGATCTGCAGAAACCAGAGAAAACCTTAGCTGCAACGCATTGTGTTTATGCATCCTTGTGTCTTGCCGCTAAGTAAACAAGATAGGAACATTAGTTTACTTTACTTTTTATGCAAAACATCAGCAAAGAGGGATCTTCCTCTCTATAATTTGAAGAGCATTTACTAAAACACTTGCAATAGTTGTCCGTTTCCAATAAGCACTCCAGAGGTGCTTATTGAAACGCCAACACGCCGTAGCTGAGATTTTCTCTTTAAAATTTTAACTACGACTAAGCCTACTCTAATGATGTTTCTAACTACTTAAGTAAACTCAGAGCTTGAGAGTTAGAAATGAACAAGGAATGATTCTTTGACACAAATACTTAAACTTTCTTCCAATGCACATCTATTGTACTTTCAATGCAAGCTGAAATAAAGGTTATATAAGCAGAACACACAAAACAGAAATCCGAGACAATAGATCAAAGCAACAAAGCAAGCATAAGATTTTATTTTCTCAAATTTCAAGTAACAAAGATTACACTTTTGGGACAGCAGGATTGTAGCAATAATAGGCTTACAGCTTAGCGATCAACCAGAATACATTGACACAAGTAACACATGAACTGAACAATATCTTGCAACAAAGGTAGCCATACAAGCTTGCTCTTACACTAAGTGAACTGAAACTGAACAACAACTTGCAGGCAAAGTAGGCTCAACAATTTGCTATCACAATAACCGTTAAAGAAAAATGGGCAAGGCTGCCCTTATTTATACGCAAGTGAGGAGTAGGGAACTCTAAAATCTCCTTGCTTTTACAACAAGACTTGCTAACATGCAAGCTTTATTTCTAAAACTAAAACAAGATAACTATCTAACAACCTAAGAAAGCAAAAAACAGGGAAATTGCCAACTATTACAACTTGATATTTTCTTTTCTCTTTCAAAGAATGGATAGGAATGAGACAAGAATAGAAAGAAAGCTTGAAGAGAGCTTCAAGTTCACTGCTGCTTTAAATCTCAACCACATTCGCTAAAAATTGGAAACTGCCTCTTTATCAGGTGCATTGATACTATCTATAGCAGAATTCTGCTTTTCCAGGATCTCTTCACCTTCTGCAATTGAACTTAGAGAATCTTTGACATCTTCATCTGCTTTATTGTATCTTGCTGATTTCAACGGCTCTGCAACCGGAGTGATGACCTTTTATAAATATATCCTCCTGCTTCAACATATCTTTTGCAACTTTTATGCTTTTGACACTTCTCTTGAATTATCAATGGAAATTGTACAACTCTTTTCTAATACTTGTCCTTTTGCTCAAAGCACTTCTCAACATTGTCTAGCCTGAGGCTGCAAACAACTCAAAATGACCAAGATGTCTGACTGCAACATTTCATGTGTCTTGCAAAGCATGCAAATCGATCACTGGTTTTATATGATGCAAATCAGTTTCAGAAGTCTTGATGAAATCATGATATAACACTGACTTGGTTTTGAATTCGATGGGAGAGTACTACATGTTGAAAAACTTAAATTTTGATAGTAAACTCGGCTATGCTCTGACAAGTTTTGCACAAAAGCTAAAAATAGCTTGCTGATTTTTCTTCTTCAAACGGGCAGATTTTTCAAAAATAATATGAGATATGGGTTTTGTTGAGAATCTCGTTGCAAGAAGACCTAGATCGTCCGATTTTGAAAATTGTTGATGGCTGGTTGAAAAAGCAGAAACCCTAAAATTTTAGGATTTTTTTGAAAAAAGCTGAGAGTTGGGTTTTGTGTAGAATCACGTTTTGGATGAACCCCGTTCATTAGATTTTGAAAATATTGAAGATTTCTTGGACATGCGAGAAAAAAGCAAGTTCTTGAAAGTTGAAATTTTTTCCAAAGTTGTTGAGAATCATGAACCAAGCTGACCCAAATTGCTGAAAATTGAAAAAGGTGACCCCCTTCTTCTGAAAAATGCTGCTCTGGAAATTTGAAGCATGAAAAGGTGTGCCTCTTAGCAACCTGATTGGGAAAATATGAAGAACTCTAAAAAGTCACCAAGTTTTAGCCTTCAAATCTTGAAATGAAGAATTTTTTTATGTTTCTCCTCTCTTGCTCTTGGACGCCACTAGCAAAAAGATGTGAATAATGGAAGACAAAGCTCTCTTAAATAGGTTTTGAAGAAAAAAACACTTTGTTTCCTAAATTTAGAATTGTGAAACCCCCTCTGGAGCAGGTGCATCGAACTTGGACACTTTTTGATGTTGAAAGATGAAATTTTGAAAAAATTACAAAGGCATGGAACTTTGGACGCCCTTGGCTAGCAGACTTAGAGCCATTTTCTTGAAATTTCCAAATTTTGCTTGATTTTGACCTCAGTTTGATCTTGATTTCTTGACGCTAGATTGATCCTATGAACTGGCTGATGATCTCGTTGTGGAGCTTGGTCAAATTGGAGAAGATTATCTTGGTGGCAACTTTAGATAAAAACATCATTTGGACCTTCAAACACATGGGCGCCCATGGCTTCCAGTGTTAGCCATTTTTATGTTCTTCAAATTTTATCACTGTCTTCAACCCTTCCGATGAATTTGCAATTCTGAGAGCTAGACTAACCCGATGAACTGATTGACAGATTCGTTGGATAGCTTGATGAATTTTGAGGAGGATCTTTTAGGAGATGTGCCATTTTCATGTTCTTCAAATTTTATCATTGTCTTCAACCCTTCTGATGAATTTGCGATTCTGAGAGCTAGACTGACCCGATGAATTGATTGTTAGATTCGTTGGATAGCTTGATGAATTTTGAGGAGCATCTTCTAGGAGCTGCATCTCCCCATGGCTTCCAGTGTTAGCCATCTTTATGTTCTTCAAATTTTATCACTGTCTTCAACCCTTTCGATGAATTTGCAATTATGAGAGCTAGACTAACCCGATGAACTGATTGACAGATTCGTTGGATAGCTTGATGAATTTTGAGGAGGATCTTTTAGGAGATGCGCCATTTTCATGTTCTTCAAATTTTATCATTGTCTTCAACCCTTCCGATGAATTTGCAATTCTGAGAGCTAGACTGACTCGATGAATTGATTGTTAGATTCGTTGGATAGCTTGATGAATTTTGAGGAGCGTCTTCTAGGAGTTGCATCTCCTGAAAAGCTGATTTGGGGCCTCAAATCCTTGGGTGCCCCTGGCTAGTTGGGGTGCCCATCCTTGCCAAAGTTGTTTTTTCTGAGTTTCTATCTTTCCTTTGACTTTTCTTTGCTTGTTTGATTTTGTAATATTTGATGACTGGCATGTCTGATGAATTTACCGTTGATTTCGTTGGAGAGCTTGCTGGAATCTGAAGAAATATTCTTGGAGATTACAAACCCTAATTGACACTTTTAGCCCCTCAAAAGCTTGGGCGCCCTTGGCTACTTGGGGTGCCCATGCTCTCCACGCTTAGTTATTTTTTGAGTATTTTCATATTTGAAACTTGAAACCTCGTGTTATGCCCTCAGTTTGATATGAAACTGTAGGTGATTGAAAGGTCTGATGATTTGGCGAAGACATCCATTGGATAGTTGGCAGAATTCCAAAGACATTGATCATATTTGCAAACCCTAATCACTAAATCAGGTGGCTCAAAACTCTAGGCGCCCCTGGCTACCTGGGGCACCCAAAGATTCCAGACAGTATATTTTCCATGTTTTTTATGATTTGCAGTTTGCTTCCCTGCCAAGACTTCTCTATTCAATCTTGAATTTCAGCTGATTGATTGATTCGATGACCGTGCTGATGAATTCACTACGGAGCCTGCTGAATTTTGAGCAACATTCTCTGGGAGCACAAATCCTAATTCCGTCATCAAGGTCCTTGAAAGATTGGGTGCTCCTGGCTAGCAGGGGCGCCTTTACTGGCATGTGTTAGTCAGTTTTATCACTTCTTCAACTTTCCCCTCGTTCCTTGTGCTCACCGTTGTTTTGACTGTTGGAAACTAAAAAAATTTCTAATGGGCGCTGTGATTGGGTAGGGGCGCCTAGAGTTTCCAGACTTAGTCAAAATTTCGCAATTTTCAAGATTCCCCAACTTCCCTCCTTCGTTCTTTATTCCTCGATCATCTTTTGTTGTTTCTTGATCTATGTAGTACCTGAGACTCTGAATTTGACACCTGGCAGTTGAGCAACCTCCATTAATGACCTTTGAGCTCCTAAAAAGGCTTCTGAAAAAGTAGAATAGACCCATCAAGGCAAAACTAATCTTTTGATGATTTTGATTGGGCTAGACTGATGAGGAAGTATTTTCAACCAATCAAAATTGGTTTGAGCCTTGGAAGCCAAACTTTCTATTTTTAGAAAATTTTGCTAGTATCCATTTTAGAAGAAACTCAGAAAAAACCTAGAAAAAGGTTCTATTTTTAGAAAGTTTCTAAAAATAAAAATTTTCCTAAAATTTTGGGCCAAAAAATTGAGATTTGGGTTTTGTAGACTAAGTCGCTCTGAGCAGACCCAGATTGTCAGATTTTTAAAAAATTGAGTTTTTGACCCTCATGCAAGACATGCAAATTCCCAATTTTGACCTTTTTTTGATAATTTTAACAAGACTTTTGACCATTTCTTCAAAATGCCTAAGTGTAGCAAAAATTTTAATTTGGGGTACAACAAATTTCAATGTTTTGTCAAAAGTATCAAAGTGATAGGGGTAGCTATAGGGTGAACTGGTTGCCAAACAACAAAATAAGGGTTGCAAATAGAGAAGCAGTAAGGTTCAACCCTGTTGAGTTGGAGCCCTTCAATGAGGACATCTTTGAAGATTATTTCATAAAAACCTATCATGCTTTATGCCAGGTCTTGGGAAAGGATGTCAAGACTTAGATACGAGTGCCTCTAATAATGATGGTTGTTGACATATAGAATATGGACCTCAACAAAGGATTTGATTTTGCCTCATTTATTGTAGAGGGAATGGACAAGCAATTGGTGGCAATAAAAAGTGATAGTAGGGTAGTTCACTTCAAATGGTACTCATTGCTATGTCACATGTTTTTGTATGGACAAAGGAGTGTTTGGGATAAGGTTCTACAAATAAGGCTGCATGATGACAAGAATGTCCCACTTCCAGTGCAATGTTGGACATACATTTGGGACTTGCACTGTTAGAATTCTAACTATGTGGTATTTGAAGAGTGCTTCATAAGGCAACTACTAAGATATCTTGGTGTGCAATTAGACATATTACCAAAGGAGATAATGGATTTTCTAAGACCAAAAGAAAGGGTACCTGGTTTGGACATTTAGCACAATTGGGGAGATTGGTATCTCCATTCAAATACTATTGTGATCATAATCTATGGGTCTTCAGTTAGGCCACATATTCTGCCTAGATATGTACCAAAAAGGTTGGCCTACATGGAAATAATTTGGAAACTAAATGAATCAGATAAAATTCATTTGAGGAGTCATAAGAAGGGGTCCTTCTTCCCAACAGATCTTATATTTTCAGACTTTGTCCTCACTAGCAAGGAGGGAGTGGAATTTTTATATCCAATTCCGCAATCATATAAAATGGGCTTGGACCTAAAAAGAGATTGTGACCTAGAGGGTTTCATAAACTGGGTCAAACCTAGTGCTAGGAGGTCCAATTTTTATCAGAAGGTGCTATTTGAGGAAGATGTGATAAAAAATTGCCTAACTGATCATGAAGTGAAAATGAAGAGGACAAAATGGGTTGCAATTTGGAAGGGAGAAGAACAAAGGAAAAAAGATAACCCTAATTATCCAAGAGAATTTCATGAAATTAAAGATCCTATCGCTAGGATCAACATCATGATGGATAATATAGAATCTTTAGCATATAAGCCTGCAATGGTGTTAGGGAAGAAACTAGAAGAAAGACCACAACATGAGGAGGACCCCCAGAGAATGGTTGAGATATACTAGCTAGCAAAAAGAGGCAAAGCACCCATGGAGGTACAATATGCACAAAAGGCACTTGCTCAATCAATTGCATCTCTTGCAGAGCAGCAAAAGAATAAGAGGAAGGCTATGCAACCACTTTTAGTTACATATTGCATAGATGTTGGAGAAGCAGAAGAGACTGAGGAAATTGCAGAGAATGTAGTTGGGGAGGAGGAAGTGAACTAGATTATGCCTTCTTCCGAAAGAGTGTAAATCATTGATATTCCACAAGATAGGCTAGCAGTTAGTCTAAGAAGTGGTGGAGAGGAGGCCAATGATACAAGGGCCTTGGCTTGTACACAATTCATTTTTGATGATGAATTTGTAACGTAAAAAAAGTTCAAAGATTTTGTTCTGAGGCTAAAAAGAGAGGAGTTTCATGAAAAATTAAATAAGGCCAAAGGAGAGGCAAGCAAAAAAAAGATTTTAGATAGAGGGATAATCAAAAAGATTCTATAAGAGGTTGACATGAAAGTCAACAATACAACCCTTGAAGAGGTAGAAAAAATGATGCACGAAGTTGGTCTACTTTTATTGCTTGATTGAGATATAGCCTTTGCCATAGCCCTAGATACAATCAAAAGGAAAGACGAAGAAGCCTTTGCCATCGATGAATAGGCCGAGCAAGAATATTTTGGGTCTAGTTTTAATACCAGATATGAGACATTGGCTATTTGGGCTATGGCCCAATCAATAAATAAACCACAAATGGCAAGGAATATTGGGGACTTGACAGGGAATTTAATTGCCATGAGATTATTAGATATTTCAGCTCCCTAGGTACTTACTTTAGTTGTAAATACTGCATTGTTTAGTGAAGTTGGTACCAAAAAGCTTCAAGCTGATTTTGACAAGTTGCTTGCAGATCACTTAACGCTTTTGATGGAGTACAACAAAGTCCAATTGTTGCTACCGTCACCACAAAGTGCTCCTACTCCAATTGTCAGAACCCCATCAAGCTTAGCAGATGTACTAGTGCAGGACATGGATGCTATGTCCTTGAAAATTAAGGAGTTGGAGGAGCAATTAAAAGAAGCAAAAGAGGACAAAAATAAAAAGATTATTGATTTGGTTGATGACCTAATTGGATATAGGTTATCCAAAATAGTCAAAAGGCTTGAAGACACATGGAAGGGATATAGCAATTTAAGGAATGCCTATGTGCAATATTTGCAACATCAAGATAATTTGAAAGACGTTCTAGGAAAATGGATTCGAAGGACAACATCAATGCAACAAGCCTACAAAAGTTCCAGGTTTGACCCCGACATTTCATATAGTCTTGTAAGCACGCATCAAATGATTGCCTTGCTAGGAGAAGTTGCATCATATCAAGCAAAACTAGAGTAGCAGTTGAGAGGCAAATTCAAATTTTTGGAGAATATTGAGGAGATCATGCCAAGTATTTTGGATAGCAATGAATTATCAAGCCACTCAACCAATGGAATAGTGAATTTGGCATAGTTGTCCCTTCTCTCTCCTCATTCATTTGTGCTAGTGGGGAACAAGACCCAGTGTTACTGAATAACGTCTTAGATGAGTTATTTGAATTGGAGTCAAACCTGGACAACTTCAATAAGGATGCAAAATACATTGCTCACTTAGAAAAAATTGCAAAATTATCAACATTTCAATGGCCTATAGAGACGAATTTTGCATCTTGGATGGAGAAGTAGAATGAATAAGCATTGAGTTATATTTCAATCAGTTATCAGGTTTCAATGAGAACATCCTAGTTGGATTGATGAGAAGGAAAATAACACATTCAAGATCTTCAACGACAAAATTGTAGCAGTTTTTGTTTTCAGCTTCATTCTCTGGCTTCAAAGACATATTCGACATCAAGTGCAATCTCCATATTGTCTCAACAATCTTTTGAGTTAGTTAGGAAAAGGGAATATTCTTCTAACAGTGTTTGTGATGCTCATTATTTTCTAAATAAGGGGATTTGAGCCTCATTGTAAAATATTTTGCACATTGTAGTTGGGCTGGCCTTTGTTTAGAGAAGTTAAGTCTTGTCTAGGTTAGAGAGAGGATAGTCTATAAATGTGATTTTATGTAACAACAATACACATTTTAGTATGCAAATATATGAATATATGCTTTAATTGTAATTGTCTCCAATGTATAATTCAATATTTTCTCATGAATAAAATGATCAAGGATCTTTGAGTTCATGTTTGAAAATTTGTGCAACGAATATTTCATTAATGGCTTTTGTTCAAGTAATGGGTTAAATGTTGTTAATGGAGTATTGAGAGTGTTGTGTTATTCATGGATTGTTAATTAGAATTGCAATTCAAGCCATACGCAGGATACTTTATTGTAATGCATTAATGTCAGTTATCCATTGAATATGTTTTAGGTTGTTGTTCAAGAAACATTTATAAGGTTATATGACTATGTAACCCATAACTTAAGACACGAATCTGAGCAATTGAACTTTTACCACATCTAGAGAAGCCTAAAATGATAAATCTCAAATTGTTTTTAAGTTATTCTTAATTATTTTGTGTTCTCATTGTTAGGAGTCTAAAGTATACAAGGAATTTAGCCAATTGTCATATTAATTTTACTAATCCTTGTCATAGTATATGAGAACTAGTGTGTTATTTCAATATCCTGTTACAATTGTCGGTTATGTCTTGATATTGGTAAAAGGTACACCCACCTAGGTCTGCACAGCCTAAAGTGCATAAGGGTTGTGAAACCCTTGTTCGTTGCCCAACATCCTAAAATTCTTGATTATTAGAAATGGCTATTGTGTAGAGAATTATAGGCACCAGTTGGGGCAACCAACACATATTAGTAGGCACCTGGCTCAATTTCAAAAGATTGTTGTGCATCAAAACAAGCTAGGAGTAGTTGTGAATAGAGCCTCTAGCTTAATTGTGTGAATGCTCGTTGTTGTGACTCTATCCAAATAATTTTTTCTTTTAGACCACCTTCAAGTGCTTTGTTCATAGGCTATGCCAAATGTGAGAATTTGAACATGAATCTCTAATAAAAGTTGGCCAAACTCAAAAAATTGTGGAGTTTATGACATTTATTGGAAGTGATGAATCTTTGATGACTTGTATCGTTTTGGGATAAACATGAACATCATCCTTGTCCACACAGTAGCTAAGGTATCAAATTCTCTCCATGTTGAATGAACACTTTTTTGTGTTGACATTGAGCGTAGATTGTTGTATGGTTGAGAATAGCTGTTGTACATGATGCAAATGTTAATCCCATGTTTTGTTGAATATGAGTATGCCATTCAAATTTGCAACAAAAAAGTACTTTGTGAAGAGCTTGAGTATGTCATTGGTCATCCACATAAAGGTGGTAGGTGAATTGGTCAAATTGAAGGGCACAACCAATGACTTGAGCATGCCCTCTTTGGATTTGAAGAGAATATTCCACACATCCAATAGCTACATTAGATCTTAATGGTACCTAAAGTTGAAGTCAATCTTGGTAAAATACTTGACCTTGCTATGCTGGTCTGGGAGGTTATTAATGCAAGGAATATCATAGTTGGTGTTCACGATGGTCTTGTTCAAAGCATGATAGTCATTGCAAAGACCTAATATTTCGTACTTTTTCTTGGCAATTACAATCGAGAATAGGGTGAAGTACTTGCTTGTTGTTGTGACTTTGTCCAAATGAATTTTTCTTTTAGGCCTCCTTTGTGCGCTTGATTGATAGGCCATTCCAAGGGTGAGATTTGAGCACAAATCTCCAATAATAGTTGTTGATGCAAGGAATATGATAGTTGTTGTTCACAATGATCTTGTTTAAAGCATGATAGTCATTGCAAAGACCTAATATTTCTTACTTTTCTTGGTAATTACAACCAAGATCCAATAGGGTGAAGTATTGGCTTGTTGTTGCAAAGGTCTGAGAGGTTATTGATGCAAGGATATGGTAGTTGTTCACAATGATCTTGTTCAAAGCATGATAGTTATTGCAAAGACCTAATATTCCTTACTTTTTCTTCGCAATTACAATCGAGATCCAATAGGGTGAAGTACTTGCTTCTTGTTGTGACTTTGTCCAAACAATTTTTTCTTTTAGGCCTCCTCTATGTGCCTGATTCATAGGCCATTCTAGGGGTGAGAATTTGAGCACAAATCTCCAAGAATAGTTGGTCAAACCCAAAAAGTTTAAGAGTTTTTTGAGATTTCTTAGATGTGACCAATCTTTGATGATCTATATCTTTTTGGGATCAACATGAACACTGTCCTTGTCCACAATTTAGCTGAGGTATTGAATTCACTCGATGTTGAATGTACACTTTTCTTTATTACCTTAGAGCTTATATTGTTGTAGATTGAGAGCACCTATTGTTCGTGATGAAAATGTACCTCCCATGTTTTGCTGAATATGAGTATGCCATTCAAATAGGTAACAATGAAGGACTCTATTAAGGGATTGAGTATGTTGTTGCTCATCCCATTGAAGGTGGCAAGCGGATTGGTCAAATCAAAGGGCACTACCAGCGTTCTCTCGTTGGATTTGAAGGTAGTCTTCCACACGTTTTATGGCTAGATTGGAGCTTGATGGTACCCATATTTCAAGTCAATCTTGGTAAATAAGTTGGACCTCCTAAGTTGGTCTAAGACATCATGAATGCGAGGAATAGGACATCTGTTCTTCATAGTGATACTGTTCAAAGTACAATAGTTGTTGCAAAGATTCAATAGTCAATCCATTGTCTTGGTAAGAAGAATCAAGCACCTATAGGGTGAAGTACTTCGTTGAAGGTAGCCCTTTTGAATTAAATCTTTAGTTTTTCACTTGATTTCATGTTCTTCATTTATCTATCAACCCATTTGGTAACATTGTGCCAAGATTGAGGTGAATCGAGTGCTTCAATTAATAGTGCAAAAGGCCCCTTGTGGATGAGTTGAATACATCTTGATACTTTGACAAGACCTAACCCATCTACTTTTGCTAGACATAGGTGGTTGTTGCATCGTATTTCTCTTCCTTAGATTGAACCATGAGTAGTGCAAATGTTCCAATTTAAGCAATCACATGTCTACATGGTTTTGCTTTGATAAGGGGTATTTGATACTTTTGATTGCTCGGCTTGATAATGGTACTGTGAGGTCGTGATTCATATCATTGTCACACTTCTACATGTAGGGTTGCCTCTACAAGGCATCACACAAATCTAAATGTGTTACATCATAGACTACTTCATCTTTGAAAGGCTTGATTGAATAGGGCAATTGATACTATCAAATTATTGACATATCTTGCCTCTGGATCACCCTTCCAATGTAGTATGGTTGTGGGTGTAGTGTTCTTTGTTGGTTCAACCTCTTGATTGTTTAAGTGGAGATTAAATTCTTTTGACTTTCAATTTTGACAATGAAGTGAAGGGCCTTTCCATTCATGCACATCTAAGAGTGGCATAGGTGTTTCTTGTCTTTGTGTGGCAACACTAACTATTGTAGATGAATTTTGCTTCAACTTTTTGATTAGCGTCTTACTTGAAAAGGTTTGTAGGGAATGAAATAAATTCTACCTTTGGCTCCTTCGATTTTGTCGATAGAGCCTTGGTGGCCCAATATTCCAGGACATTACACCACAAGCTAGTATCTTTTTGTGTTGTCTTCTGGGTGCCTTTGTTTGCTATTGGTGCTTGTGATGTAACCTCCATGGATTGTTGCTTTCCCACAAACTTGCTACCATTGTCTTCCTTTAGCTTTGTGTTTTTAGAATATCATTTCCTCTTTTTTGGTTTGAAATTTTCTTTAATCTTTATCACATATCTATAAGCACTTCCTAGAGTTTCAATGTTTAGTATGGTCATCTCCATTTGAATGTATTGCCGAAGCTCGTTATGATACTTCAGGACCCATTGTTTCTTTGAATTTTGATACCAATCTTTATTAATAGCACATGTAACTTGTTGGTGTAATCCTAACCAATTGGTCCTTTTTTGTCAAACTAGCTACCTTTGCATATACATCTCTTTGTAGGTGTTTCAAGGGAAATATTCCTTGATGGGTTTCATGAATTCTCTCGTAGTGGGGTTCTCATTCATCACTTGATTGTAATGATGACCACTCGAGTTGCCTTTGCATTCCTCTTTTGATGATTGTTGAGCCTCCTAGGATTGTTGAACATGAGGTTTGGCTTTGAGGAGGGAAAATACAATTTTAGTGGGTTTTTGGAAGTTATGTACACAAAAATTATTTTCCAATAGGAAAGCTAATCATTGACAATATTTGCGGCAATCACTTGTTAAAAAGTTGGGATGGCAAAATTTACTTGGACCTTGAGTGGAGTGTGACCTCAAAATAGTCTCTTTGTTCATTCTCTAGTTGATTGTGGGTTATCTAGGGTTTGTTGGAGGAGCCAAGAGAATTGACTCGTCATCTCTGCACATTGTTTCTATAGAGCCATCTCAATCATATTTTGAATAGATACAAAGAGCCAACTTGTTCTTTGGATCCTTTTGCGGTCATGTGTGTGATGTAGGAAGACAACTTAATGAATCTTGTCTTTAATCTGAGCTTCTTATATCTTCACCGCATAAAATGGGACATATTGGACTAAATGGGCTTTGATACCATTAATTAATTCCTTTGGAAATTCAGAGAACAATAATGCACTATCAAGGGACTTAAATGTATTGTAATCAATAATTGACGAAACAATTTGAATGTAATTTGTCAATTATTGAAGTTGAACAAGATAGAGGCTTTTCAAATGCATTGCTTCTACTTTGTTACACTCTTCAAATGTTGAACTTTGCCTCTGAAAAATTTGGATTCGCTAGAGGGGTCATCATTGCTTGATGTGATTGTAGTGTTTGAAACTTTTTTCTTAGGTTGTTTTGATGAAGAAGTTCCTTTGCTCATTGGGCACTTTTGGACATGTCTAAACCCTTGATCTTATCAAAGACCTCAATAATCTAGATGTCGTCGGTACCTTATTCAAGTTCTCTTCTTCCTACTACAACTATCAATTTTGTGTCTTAGGCTTGGGTTCTTTGATGCATCAAAGATTGCTCTTCTATGCTTCTTGTTCTTTGTTTACCAAGAAGTCCTTGGACTTTGTTTCATTATGAAAACTTCCATCATCGAGAAGAGGCAATTGAAGAGATTCAATTGTGTCTCCCTCCAATTGAAGTTGGTTTGTAAGATCAAAACATGCCTCTTATGGAAGGGGGAGTTGCCTTGCAACCCCGACACCTTTCTTCCTTTGTATGCTCTTAGGCATTTGTATTTGATTGGATGCTTTCATGTATTTGTCCCAACTTTGACTCTTGCTCACACTTCAACTTTTGCTGCAACTTTGACCTTGACTTCTGCTTCAATTTTAAGAGTGTGATGGGTTTTCTTCATGTAATCTTGTTCCTTGTTCTCTTTGGTCTACGAAACTTAGAGATTGTTTGATCTCTTGGCTTGACCATGTTGTGGTCTCTTCACGCCTTTGTTGGGGTCTAAGGGTGTTAATTTTGTGAAGCATGGAACTAGTCCTTGCTTCAATCCTCTTCTTCATGAAGACTCATCTCCTTGTACCTTCAATTTATTTCTTGCCTTCGTGCCTCATGATCTCATTCAACATGAAGGTTTTGTTATCTTATGATGTGTTTGGTGAGGATTTGGGGAAGATGGTTGAGCAGTGTGTCAACTTCTTTAGTCACTTCTTCAGTCACCACTAAATTATTCCAAATTGTTTCTTGTAGAAGTTTCCTTTTGGATTCTTCGTCAACGTGCTCTTATATAGATATATCTCACAAATACAAAAGATCCTTTGTGAGATCGTCCTCTCATTGTTGGTTGGATTCCATTACTTCCTTAACTAGTTGTCCAATGTATATGACCATCTTTATAGATCAATGCTACCCCTTGTTTTAGTCGGATCAAAATTCTTAAAGGCAACAATGCCAATGTTTACTGCTTTATCTGATAAGATTAGTACTTGCTTAAATGGACATAAAACACAATGCATACAAGAATGAGTAACAAATGTATATCTTTACTCATATGAACTTCTTATGTAGAAGTAGACGAGGAAAGATCAACCAAGGATTAATCCTGTCCCTGTGTAGGAGAGATAATCTTAGAAAGGGGGAGCCAATGGTTGTCGCGTAAGATATCCATTGAAATTGCTTAGAAGTAATCAAAGCAACTAACAAAAGGCAACAAGTACAAAAAAAATAGTTTTCTATTATCAAAACCTTACAATTACACTTATGCTAATAATAACTCTTTTCACTAGTTGCATTAAATCTCATAAATACTTAAAGTCTTAAACAGCATGTTAAGTTAATATGTCTAATTGCTTAATTGA
>VDFB02047230.1:42686874-42700241 GCA_007258455.2 Sequoia sempervirens | reverse complement strand
TTGGTTATGGGTATTTGATCCTTGCAATTCTATGCTAGTGGCGATCATATTTGGAGAATTTCATAATTTAATTCCAAGTATTTGATTTTTAGCAAGAGAAATCGCCCCTCTTGAGGGCCGTACCATCTTGAGAGTGCTTTGGGATTCGTGCAAAATAATATCACGAGTTTTGATGCAGTTTTGTGGTTTGAGTTTGGGCGCCTATCCTCCAAAGAGACTTTGCATTTCGTTTCATTCAATTCAGAGGTATATTGAAGGAGTTGTGATCATTTTTATGAGTTTGCTGTTTGCTGATAGACATTTCCAAATTGCAGATTTTTATATCAGACTTGTTAGTTTTTGATATAATGCTGGTTTGAGCTTCAATTCTTCATCTTATATCATTGTAAATGTTAGAGGAAGTGATACTCTAACTGTTTAATGTTCTTGGAAGATTATCTATTCTATTTGCAGCTGTTCTTATTCTTTGTAAAGCTAGTTAGTAGTGCTAACAGCTCTTCCTTTACTTGCTGCAATTTTATATCTGTTTTACACTCCCACAATTGAGTGGTTGAGTTTTAGAATAAACATATATCTTGTTTGTAATTTCCCCCCACGTTATAAGTGGTTGTGTGGACTGATTATTTAGTTAATAGGGTGGAGGGTGGATTGAAATTTTGGCTGCTTTGCCTAGCGTTGTGTGGGCCATTCAGCCCCCACGTTAATAAGCTCTTCCTTTACTTGCTGCAATTTTATATCTGTTTTACACTCCCACAATTGAGTGGTTGAGTTTTAGAATAAACTTATATCTTGTTTGTAATTTCCCCCACGTTATAAGTGGTTGTGTGGACAGTATTCCCCCCACGTTAATAAGTGGAAGAGTGGATTTAAAGGCTGGCTTGCTGCCTAATAATTGTTGTAAACTCACCCACTGAAGAAGTGGAGTATTCCCACCACTCTGTGGATGCCCGCCGCAGCGGATGAATTGTTTTAATTGTAATCTTTTCCCCCCACTGTTTGGTGGTAGTGAGGAAATGCTTTCATGGCTGGTTATCCGCCTATTAGTTTCTAGTTTTCAAATTCAACACTCACACGTCATGTATGTTGGCACCTGCCAGCCCTCGATTGGAATCGGAGTGCACATTCTTGGCCGTTGAGTGGTTTCATTTCAAGTTCGATTTCTATTTGAACTATAGCAGCTAACCGAGTTGATTAAGTCGGTTATGTGGTATTCCCAATTCATCGAAATATTGGTTAGCATATTTCCCACGGTGCACTTTCATTTGGTCTAGTATTGACTAGATACATTAACGATCCAATCGACTGCCTGTACATAGTAGGATCCACCAGATCAAAACTAGCTACGACTCTTTTAGCTTCTGAAAATTGGTTTCCATCGGTGTAGACATGGATTTGCAATCCATCATACCAAATCTCTTCAAGATGTTTATTGTATACTTCCCTTGACTTAGAATGATCTCATTAGGCCTCTACCATACTTTCAAACCGAGGAAATAATGCATGTACTTAAGATCCTTCATTTCAAATTCAAAAGCCAACTCCTTCTTGCATTTGATAATGAGGTGTCCTTCTCCAGTAAGAAATAGATCATCAACATAAAGAACCAAGATTAATGTCTCACCATCAATTACCTTGAAGTACAAGTTTGAATCAGCATCATTCTTGGAGAAGCCACAGCTCAATAGGTATCGATCAATCCTCTCATAACAAGCACAAGGAACTGAAGTCTCATCTCATGCATGTCTATCCTGTGTGTAATGCCTATCCTGAGAGGTGGGAACTAAAGTCTACTGGTTGTGATCTCGAGCAACCAATCCCTCAACGAGATTGTTAACTGCATCAGCATCTAAAGGTCGTCACAATTCACTACTTGTCAGCAACTTGAGCAATCTTGGCAATCTTTGCACACTCAAACTAGCATTTCACTGACTTACAACTTTGGCAGCTCCGTAATTAGAGTGATGGCCACTATTTCTTCTACAGCTTGACACTTCGGATGCTTCTCACATTTTTCCACGCTTTTCTCTATGGAAGAGTGTAGCATGATGAAACCGCGAAGTTTGACTGCGAACCCTCTGGTTGTGAGAAATGCAAACGAACTCGCTGCACATGCAAAATTCCAATGGTATCAACCCTCTAAACCAGCCGAGGCATGCAACCATATGGACTTGAGTGACGACGCCTGTCAACCCTTTGAATGCATTTGATTACGTCGGTCTGGAAACTTTCTGATGAAATCATGAATTGAAGACCGATTTGGTCTTCAACCGATTTCACGATGTACTACACTCCCCGAAAAAACTTCCTTTGTTATTTGTAAAACCGCGGCTATATTACGACAAGTTTTTACGACTAAAATAGCCTATCCAGAACTGAATTTTCACAAAGGTCTAAAATATGGGTTTTGTCCAAAAAGATTCTAAGACAAAGCGTTAGAAATCTTGGTGACTTTTTCGACCAATACAGGATTTTTAGGTTAAAGAAATGAAACCTCAAAACACAATTCTTTCACAGGTAGGTATACTGAAAAATTCTGGCACATGGGTTTTCTCGAGGAAGCTATGCAGATCAACCGGATGTTTGTTTTGTGTTAAGTCGCTGAATTCAACAAACATCTGAGATGAATTTAAAGGCAGAAAAATGCGACAGGAAAGAAAAAAGGCGTTTCTTAATGTTTATCTTACGCTTAAAATTCGCCCTACGCTGAGAATTCTCGATAAATCTGACTTGTATCTGCAAAGAAAGTGTTTTGATGTCTTCACCAATGATTGTTGATGAGAAATTCACCCAACTCTGTAGGAAATTCGCCTTTGCTCTGAAGAATTACGAATTTGCTCAAGCTGTGTGAATGAAATATGACGCCATGCTTGAATTAATAGAGCAAAAATCGCACCATAAAAGCATGACTGCAAGAATAGAACCCAGACTTTGAAAAGAATTCTTCTGATTGGACCCCCTCCAGTTGAACTGACACTGACTCGGAGTCCCGGATTAAAATAATAATAAAAATATTCATCTTTCCCTTACATGCGAATTTGAGTTTCATCATTAAAAAGGCGCCAATAATAAATTATTGAAGAAAATCGCCATTTAATGCCTTAGCATGCAAAATAAATATTAAATATTATTTTTAATCAGTTAGCAAAAAAAAGCACAGCATCTAGATGCACTCAGCAAACTTCACTGATTCCGAAAAGTCTTTATTTGACCCTCCAGACATCCATTTGCACAAGTAATGAGATTTTTTGCTAACTTCCTACTTTATAGCTGACTACAAATTTACAGTCGCCCCTTGTTCAGCTCTGATTTCCGGATGACTAAGCAACGCTGTGACAATAATGAGATATTCATCACGAAGCCTGCAGAACAAAGATGAAATGTCTGCTGCGAGTTGGAACAGCAAAATCCATTATTTAACACCTCAAAGAATTAGGCGCCTTTGATTAAATTGATTTTACGACACCAGACTTGACCATTTCTCCATTCTGCCATCTGACGCTTGAAAATGCTACTGACGACGAACGATGAACCTATTTGGATGGTAAGGCTGCTGTGAATATTTATTTTGCATCCAGCGTTATAAGAAAGCACCAGAGGTTACGTGGGGACCCCAAAGCAAAATTTTGGCGAAAGGCTCAAACACCGACAAAGTACAACTCTCAATCAGATGCCCTACTTTAACCTTTGATATCGAGAACTGGGGTGACCTGATTCGAGCACCGTCTGTTTCAATGCGTAGCTAGAAGGACCTACGAGAGATGTCTCTGGAGGTGACGAAGCAAGAAAACTGCTTCTAAGACCTCAAAGAGAAGGGTGCCTTTCCCAAGATGAAATATATGACCAGACTTGGCCATTTTTCCAACTTCTTAGCCGTTTTTAGTACGCAAAGACCTACCATACGTACAAGCGTTTACCAAATCCGGAGGCGGCCATTTGGGCTGCGTTGAATGGCAGAGCATTTGTACAGTTCAGTGAGGACTTCGAAAGCTAATAACTCCATCTGACAGGCCTAGAGGCTAGGCGCCCCTGGCCTACAGAGGTTACAGTGTATGTTTCATGTTTCTCCACCCGTTGATTTACGTGCATGGTAGAATCTCTGCCACGATCTATCAGGATATCGGATTGATAGGCTGACTGGTGCACTGCGAAGCCGGACTAGAGTAGCACAGATCTCAGGAAGACCTCATCTGCAAACTCACCCATCTCAGAGGTCATCTTAGAGGGCGCCCCTGGGCTACAGGGGCGCAGTTTTACCATTTGAGAACTTTCTGTGATGTGAAGCTTTCTCATAACCTCATCTTCTAACCTTGACTGTCGAAGCTTTGGGTCTCGGATGTCTGCATTCGAGAGTTCGTCGGATAGCCAGACTAGTCGTGAAGACATTAAATGCATCAGTAGGCAGGAATGCCAGAATCTAGCCCCTCTTTAAGAAGGGCGCCCCTGGGCTACAAAAGCTGAAAACTAACCATCTTCTGCAATCTGCAATTTCTTGAACCTTAAGCTTCTGACCTCAGCAACCGGAGTTGTAGACCTCGGATAACTGGGCTAATTTCCGAAGAAATTGACTACATTTGCAAGCACATGTAACAAGATCCGGGCCTTCAAAGAGAAGCGCACCCTTGAGCTACAGGGGCGCAGGTTTGCTTCTGCTTGAAAAATCTTCATAAATTTAATCACTGAAATCCCCGTCTTAGCCACTGAAATGACCATGCAAAGGTATAATCTGTCGTGAAATGCTCCTCCATCGTGAAATGCCTCAATCCGAGTCCCCAATTAAGGTTCTGATCAACAGGTATTGCTCAACAGTTGCTTTTGACTGACATGACACTGACCAAAGTCCATGCTTGATATTGCCCAAAAAATTGTATTTAACATCATTTTAGCAAGGTTTAGACTCTTTTAAGCAAAATACCTTAATGAAGCAAAAAATTTGGCTTGGGTACAACATTAGGCTCCGTCTGGTGACCATGTCAGATACCTACGGCATAGGAGAACCCTGAAATCTTTGTGTAATGTAGACCAGTGACTTATGATTTGGGCATCGGAGTCGGGACTTTCCCTAATCACCTAAAAACATTGGAGTTTCCTAAAAACCTAAAACAAGACTACCTAAATCACCTAAAACACGACAAAACATCACAAAACAGGGAAACACAATACGACATTACGAAAAAGCATAAGGTAAAATTACTGTAAGAAAATCACTCCACCCCTGAAGGAATGAAGTGCTTTGGATATTCTTCGCTACATGGCAACGAGAAGAGCCTCCCATCGACGTAGTTTCTGCCTGAAAGGCTTAACTTCTCTTCTCCTGGGAATTGCAGGAGGCAATCCTTTTGGGATGAAGATTCTCAGGTATTCATATATCCATGTAAAGGTATTCTGACAAAAGTCAGAATATGATGCAAATAAGAATCTAATACCCAGAAGGTATTGGTTATGTTGTCATCCATCCTTAGCAGGTTGACGGAACAAAACCGTTCGGTCAGGTTGCAAAGGCTTCGATTTCTATAATATTGAAATATTCCCCATTATTTTTTTCCCAAAATTAACATTCAAATCAGCAACCAAACACTGATTAGCGTTAGCTCCAAAATGTAAACCAGCAAAGAAGATAACTCTAACCAAGAATGTTCACCAATATCCCAATGTGGGCGAGGTGATAGCATATGGTCAAAGGATGGATTAGGCATAAATGAAATTTTGAAAGTACATTCATCTGGCGGATGCGAGGTATCCAGCGTTGGGAATACTCCACTTATTACGATTGGGTGAGTTTACCGGCAATAGTGGTATTAGGCGACAAACCAGCCTTTAAATCACTCTTCCACTTATTAGCGTGGAAATCATCCACACAACCACTTATAACGGGGGGGGAAATTACAAACAAGATATATGTTTATTCTAAAACTCAACCACTCAATTGTGGGAGTGTAAAACAGATATAAAATTGCAGCAAGTAAAGGAAGAGCTATTAGTACTACTAACTAGCTTTACAAAGAATAAAACGACTACAAATAGACAGATAATCTTCAAAACATTAAGCGGTTAAAATTATCCGCCTCTAGCGTTTACCAATATAAGATGAAGAATTGAAGCTCAAACCAACATTATATCAAAAACTTACAAGCCTGATATAAAAATCTGCAATCTGGAAATGTCTATCAGCAAACAGCAAACTCATAAAAATGATCACAACTCCTTCTCTATACCTCCGAATAAGTTGGAATGTTTTGCAAAGACCTTCTAGGAGGATGGTGCCCAAACTCAAACTACAAAACTGCATCAAAACTCAAGATATTGTTCTTGCACGAATCCCAAAGCACTCATGAGATGGTACGGCCCTGTAGAGGGGCGATTTCTCTTGGAAAAATCAGAAACTTGGAATTAAAATCTGAAAACCTCCAAATATGGTTGCCATTATCATAGAAATGCAATGATCAAATACCCATAACCAAAATAAATTCATACCAAAAGCTGTAAATGAAAACCACCTTCAACTGTGTATACATCAGCAACATAAAAACTGAAGTTCTCACCAAAATTCACCAATTTTGAATCACAATCTGCTAGTCTGATTGAGAAGCAGCAATAATACCAACTAGGTGTTATCTTTCAAACACGAAATTGGATTGGAACTAGGAGGTAAGCATCCCTCGAAGTAAAAAACAAGTTGTCATTCCGACAGCATAACTGGTGCAGGAGCACTTGGCAAAGGAATATTGTTGGAATTTTGTTTGAAGTTCTTAATTTTTTTGTGCTATCATAAGGTCATGTTGACCATTATTTTAGGTGCTTAGGGTGTTTTTGAACTTTGGGAAAGAAGGTGACAAGCATTAAATAATTTTACAGCATCATATTGCTAGGTTGGCAAAAATTGTTAAATGTCTGAAAACACAGCGGGTTTTACAAAAGTTGTTTTTAGGTCATTTTGAAGCTCGACCCAAGTACCTAAATTGTTGTGGAGGCATATTTAAAGCATACCAGGACCTTTTTGGTGGGTTAGAATTTTTTTGTACGGACTGTTTTTCCAGAAATTGAAGAAAACAGCGTTCTTGTCTTATTTTTCTGTTTTTCTGTTCTTGTTTGTGTGACAGTAGCTAAATGAATTAAAAGAGGCATTTTGTAGGTTTGTTTAGCATGTAGAGAAGCCTCTGGAAGTTTTGTTTTGGCACATTTGATAGCTGTTTCCATCGCTTTCATCCATTCTTGTAAATTCTGTGTTTTTCCCTTATTTTTTGTTTTATTTGGGCCCGTGTAAAGAATTGGGTTCTGGTACGCATTCCCTATAGATGTCGAGGAGGTAATGGGTGTTGGGGAGCATTGAGATTGGGGCTCATCTATGTACATGTGTATTTTGGTGGTAGGTGTTGGGTTTTCTTTGGTTACAAGGTTATGAGAAAGCCTTGCCCTAGGCGAGCCGGTGAGGACAGGCTAGGAAAGGCGCGAGCAACATTGATATGCGAGGGGGAGAAGATTTTCGAAAAATTATTTTGGAGAATTTAGGGGAAGGTCCTGGCCACGTATGGTGCCAAGGAGGAGAGCCTAGCAATCCGTTTAGGAGGAGAACTTTCCACCAGTCCTAAAACTGGTTCTGAACAGTTAGAAACCCTAGTTTTCTGGGCAGTGTTTGCATGAGGGCAGAGTATGGCCTGGACAGAGCCAAGACCCTAGAAATCTTGAAGGTGTAGGCAGGGGAAACACATTTCCTAAGCCAAGAACCACATTTCTTTGGTGGGTTTAGGAGGGAAAAGCAACTTACCCCTGTTTAGAGACCAAACAGTGGCTCAAGGGCCAAACCTATGGAATAGGCTTCATGCAAGTGTTGGTAAGATGGAGTCTAAGTGAAATTTCAAGAACCCTAGGAGATTGTTTTGGAGTTTTGGAAAACATTCCCTCACCCCTGCAAGATCCATTCATGTATTGAGGGAGGATTAGTCTTTTGGATGCATAAAAGGCTAAGGAAGAAAGGAGTCATGGCACCAAGATTTGTCTTAGTAGTTACAAACTTGACAAGATAGTGAGGTTGGCAGTAGAACCAGGGGAACTTAGACAAGGTAGAGTTCCTATAGGTTAGGGTGGAACAACAATTTCACCAAGGAGGTCTATGACAAGACCTAGTACAAGAATCTGTGATTGCTTCCTGCAGCACCTGAAAACAATGTGATTGATTCCTGCAACTTTGCGCAAGAATCTGTGATTGCTTCCTGCAGCCTCCCTATCAATAACATTATCATAAACATTCGATAATCAGCTCTTCAAACAGCAGCAATATATAAGCTTTAGTTGGCAAATGAAGCAACAAAAACTTTTCAAATTCCAAGAAGTTGAATCACTTCAACTTCCAAAAGGGACGCCACCTTTTTGCCTTTTACTTTTTTTGAAATAATAAAATATTACTCAACCTCCTTTAGGCGTCCAACTTCACTTCGCAACAATAAAGCATTTAATAAATCATTAAAAGCACAATTGACCCCCTTAATGGCCCCTCTTTTAAAACAACATGAAGTTATTACTCCTAAGCGTGGGGTACAACTGAGAAACATGAAATTTGACTAAGTATAAACTCAGCTCATGAAGAAAACCAAACCCAAAGCCAAATTGAGACTGATGGATAACAAGATGACTTGAGTTGAACTGTTGATGATGCCACTGCCAAAATTAGACTTACTAAAAATAGCCACTGCCAAAAATAGTAAGTTTACCTCAAAACCAACAGAAAGCAAAACTGAGCTGGAAGCAAGACTTAATGAAAGTGGAAACCCTAAATTCGCACATCTAAGTAGCCTACGGATTTCCGGAAATAGGCTAAAACCAAACGAAGAGCGTATGGCCAAAATGGGGACATTACAAATGTCGTAGGTGATCTTTTCTGACCTGAAAATATCCTTTGACCGGCTTGTCGATCAGCTCTACATCACCTTTAACACATAGGAGTTTGATTCCCATGTCTTCGGCATCTTTCGGGCCTTGCAAAAGCACCTCTTTTTCAACTTCAATGAATTTCAATTGCAGGCAATTTGCAACTGGGTTCAACTGTCCTTTAGGAGAGATGATCAATTCCTCTGCTTCTAAAAATTTTGTTGATCGATCTCCATCGAACTGTATTGTCCATGACTTTAAATCCTTTGTCAGGCTCTTTTCAGAACAAGAAATGTTCTGGTCTTTAGTTTCTATCTTTGAAAAAGTCACACAATTACCGGGACCCGTTTCAGGCTTTTCTCTTGCCGGAACAGATGATTTGAGCACAGCCTGCTCCTTTACAACCTTGAGAATCTGATCCAATTCTTTTGGATGATCCTGAAGATATTCCAGTTGAAATATTTGTACCTTGTTCTTCATCATGGAAGCTACGATGTCAAAATTTGCTGAAGACGTCTCTTGAGCAGCTGGCATAGTGTCCTCACGTGAAGGTTTGGGTTTGGAAGTGGATGGCACTTCTTTACCCTCTTCGTTTGATTTCCACCTTTCTTCTTCTTCTTTATGTGCTTTGAAATGTTGAGCATGTGTAAACACAGGAGGAGCATACTGACAGTATTCTTCTTTTTATTTTTGATTGACGGGTTCTTTATGAAAGTATCCCGCTGCAGAGTCGCCATCGAAGTTATCCGTCTTTGGTAAGACAACATTTGAACTTGGTGTTGGTACAAAACTAGAATTGGGAGTAGCTTCAATGTATCCCATAATTTGGATCATTCTCAGGTTCTCTGGACATGTAGATCCGGTATGTTCATAAGAATCATGGAAAGGACAAAATACTGCACTATGTGCAGTTTCAATTATTGGTCTTAATGGAGATGTTGGCAACCGTGGCTGAAGATATTCCCTCTTTGGCTGGTACAGTTGCTGAACTAGAGATTTGATGGAATATGTTTTCATCAAGCCGGAAGTGATCATATTATCTTCCAACTTGATGGCATGTTCTTGCACACTCTTCAACTCTGTTGCTTTTGTCGTCTTGAGAAAGAAGGCTATCTCTGATGGAAGAGCATTTATGAAACAGCTTATCAGAATCTTCGGTGATGGATCGAATGTAGAAGAAATTCTTGTAACAAGACAATTAAATCTTGCCGCAAAATCCCTCATGTGTTCGTTGTGCTCCATCTTTGAATTTGTAAGCTGGGCAAACATGTGACTGTCTTCAACGGGCTTGAATCTCGCCAAAAATTTCTCGCTCATAGTTGCCCAACTTGTGATACTGCCTGGCGCCAGGTGATTGAACCAGTTGGCAGCATTTCCCACAAGAGTCTCGACAAAGAGACACCGCGATATCTTCATGTGCCACGTGCAAGACAGCGCAAGCCGTTGTGAACGCAGAAAAATGGTCCTTTGGGTGTTGAGTTCCATCGCCGTGAAACCGAGGAAAACGCTTCCTTAACCCTTTAGGTAACTCATGATTTACCTCAAAAGCCAAAGGTCCAATGTTATTACCCCAAGGTAATGGGGGTGGACGTCACATGTCAGCATTATTGTTGTTATCATCCATTGCTTTTGTATGGATCATGTAATAGGATGCCAGAGTGTGATCATTCCCGTGAAATAAAAGCATTTAGCTTTTCTTGAAGTTTTTCTGTACTTGATTGGTATGACTGTTATTTCTTTCAACTAACACCCTGCGGAGTGCAAGGTTAGTGCAGACTGACTATGCACACTCACATAATAGGTGCTCTTCAGGATGAGGAAGCTCCCTCATTGTGCCTTGACAAAGTGTTTGAAAAGGAAATAAACTAAACTATATCCCGTCTTTTTGTCTACGGTGTAAGAAGATTTTCTGAGCTTTCAAAGAGAACTCTATCGTTAGGCTAAGTATTTTCTGGTTTACATAAGACATAACTTCTAACCCACCCACAAAACTAAGTAACAAGCTATCCAATCCCCTCAAGAATTCAAAGCATGAGGAAACGAAGCAAGAACAATTATCTGACGATAACTAGGCTAATTCCGAAGAAATTGACTGCATTTGCAAGCACATGTAACAAGATCTGGGCCTTCAAGTTGAGAATCTATACTTGGTTTATCGTTTGATGTGTGTGTTAATAAACCTATTCAGCCAAGCAAATAGTTGTGCCCACCTTGCCTTCATGTTGTAAAGTTGTACTCGGTTTATCGTATATTTGTCGTTTCCAATAAACTTCTTCCCAGCCAAGCAAATAGTTGTGCCCACCTTGCCTTCACGTTGTGAAACTGTACTTGAAGTTTATCGTATTACAACATTCCTGCTCCATTTTGAGGTAAATCATGAGTTACATAAAGGGTCAAGGAAGCGTTCTCCTCAGTTTCACGGCGATGGAACTCAACACCCGGAGGACCATTCTTCTACGTTCACAACGGCTTGCGCGATGGGTCTGCATGCATTGGCACATGAGAACTTGTCGCGGTCGTCTCTTTGGCCGAGACTCTTGTGGGAAATATCGCCAGCGGTTCCAATCACTGGCCGAGGCGTTATCACCAAAATTTGGGCAACTATGGCGAGAATTTTGTAGGAAGTAGCTTGTTGAAAACAGTCATGTTGTTTTACCCGACTTACAAATTCAAAAGATGAGCCTAACACCACAATACATGAAATTTTGTGAAGTATCTCGCTCTGTTACAGAATTTCTTCCCATTGATGTCACCGAAAGGCTGATAAGGCGTTCGCAATCTTCCCATCGAGCCTTCTTCTTTTCTTAAGGCATTGCTAACAGAGACGAAAAATTGATGCAAAACTTATGACATCGAAGTTAAAATATATAACCTACCTTCAAGTTGAGAATCTATACTTGGTTCATCGTTTGATGTGTGTGTAATAAACCTATTGAAGCTGGCACATAGTTGTATTACCTTGCCTTCATGTTGTAAGAAGTTATTTTCAGGTTTATGTCATTATATTTATGCATTTCCAATAAACTTCTTTGACCAAACAAATGGTTATTTTCGCCTTACCTTCCGTTGTGGCTTGTACACAGTTTATCATTAAATTTGTTATTCACGCTCCATTTCCTCATGCTACGTTTTGTTGAAACTAGATAGATTTAAAGTAGTTAAGCTTAGTTGTAGTTAATAGTTTGTGAAACCAAAATCCCTTGGCTACAGCGTTTTGTTCTTAACCTTGTGCCTCTTCCAGCAGAGAACAAAAAGATAAGACTTAGATTACTTTTCTTTTCCATGCATTCCAGCACTACAAGGGAGCTTCCCCTCCTAATTTGAAGAGCACTCATTACGCAGTGTGCATAGCTGTCCGTACAAACTTGCACTCCAGAGGTGTTAGTTTTTACGCCAACAGGAGGTTGGTGAGTCATGAAGGGTAGGTTCGTTGCATACATAGCTTGATCTATTACTATGCATGAGGTACCTATTGAGGCTATTGCAGCTATACCATTCACTCCTGCAACACCCACACAATGGCAGCAAACTTTTTTGAGTTCTAGTTGTATTCGAAATTTATGATTTATAATTTTTATTGATATTGAAACTTTAAGTTCATATGTATTCAAAGGTTGAACTCATTTTTTGGTCTATGATATGTACTAAACTCTAATTTTCATTTATATGCGATAGAAATCAGCAAATTGTTCTACAAATTTAGTACTCAGTGTTTTTAAAAAGTATTTTTTGAAATTTATATATTTTCAAATGTTTGATAAATTTCCCAAGATTGAGTTTTCCAACTATGGGCTAAACAATACTATTTCCATTAATCAAGACAACAAGATACATAGAATGAGATCACTTGAAAGAGAAACAAAATGCAAGTGAATGAAAGAAAACAAAGCTAGGTGAGTGCATGTACAAAGAATGCAACAATAGGATTTCAAACTTTGAGGATTTGACTAAGAAGTCTAACTCCTAAGATATGAATGCACCTCAATATCCAACATTTGTCTAACTCTGAGGATATGAATACAAAGTTTGTCATGCATACAAATATTTCATTTGTGAATCACCACTAGCTTTCGAGCCAAAAGTTCAATATCCACTGGAGGATACGGAAAGAATTGATAACCATTTTTTCTTCTTTGGTATCCAAAGATCCAATACATACAACTAAAGCTAAAACAAGTAGAAGTTGGAGAAGTGGGTAATGGGGAATGGCTTCAAGCTTAGACAACACAAGCAACAAAGAAGATCAAAGGCCACCTCATGTGAAAAACTAAAATGGTATGGATTCAAGAGAAAGGAACTTCTTGAAGATTTTTCTTTTTGTTTTTTTAGACTGCAGGAATCGGGTAGCATGACCCCCTATAAACTGCAGTGTGCCTGGTAAACTTTTTAACGTGACCGATGCCGCTAGCGCGACACGCCCTCCGGTACCACGGGGATTGGGGAGACTAGACCTCGTGACCAACCTCCTGCAAAAGGAAAGATTTAGCCAACCAAGCTAGGGCCCC
>VDFB02047230.1:42598275-42686774 GCA_007258455.2 Sequoia sempervirens | reverse complement strand
AATTATTCTTAGATCTACTTTTTAAAAATTGTCAATAGATAAAAACAACAACTCTAAGTAGTTTGGTTTTGGATTGTCTCGCTTTTGAGCGGCCTCTACTTCTACATCGTTGCTAGCAGGGCACATTTTTGCCAAAGTCTTGCAGTAAGTCACTTGCCCAAACACAACATATTGATAGAACATGCTGAAAACAAAGAAATAGAAATTAGAAGACATTATAGTTCAATCAATATTGTTTTCATATAGAAAACTCCAAGAAAGTCTTTTAATATACATTTTGCATAAAAATTATCCCATTCACAAACCATTGGTTTTATAAACATGTAGATAAACTATGTGGCTATATGTTATCAATTTTGGTTTTCACCATTAACATCAGTCATACAATTAAGGAGCCCCATAATTTGAGGTGTCATAAAACCAAATTCTAACACTCACAACTTCTCCGCAGGCACAAAACTTCAACTACCTTTCACCATCTCAATGGCAACTTTAACTCCAAATGTCGTTCAAGAAATTCTTGCAGGCATGGTTGATCTTGACCCTTCAGTACAGGTCACATCCATAAATGCTATACAACATGGTCAATCAACAAATGTTAAATACCGTATTGAACTCTCTGATGGTGTCCATACCCATCCAACTTTGCTTCCCAGCCAGTTCAACAATCTTGTTGTTGAAGAAGCGATGGCTATTGGGTCTATTGTCCGCCTTACAGAATATACTTCCAAGGTGTTCGAGAAATACACGTACGTCCAAACTTACTCTATTTTTCAATATTGTTGTCATTCATTTATTTAATTTTCCTAAATCATTGACATTGTTCAATTTCAGGGCTATAATTATCAACAATCTTGAAATGGTCTTGAATAAAGCACCACTCATTGGGACTCCAACTCCTCTTCTGCAAGCAACAAGTCATTTTCCACGTACTAGCTCCCACGCCCCATTTGGTTTACAAAAAAATGCAATATCTACTGAAGAACCAGCCATACCTGCTTCTGAATTACTTCCCATCAAATCTTTGACCCCATACTATAAGCGGTGGTCCATTGAGGGTAGAGCAGTAACAAAGAGTCCAATCCATGAGTTCCACAATGCTAACCGAGAAGGAAAAGTTTTTGGTTTCGACCTCATTGACAAAGAAGGCACCGAAATACATGTCACATGCTTCAATGAACTTGTTGATGAGTTCTATAATGTTGTGCAGTCTAATAGTGTATACATTATTTCTAATGGTCGTGTACAAGTTGCTAATAAAAAATTTAGTAGCTCAATGAACCCATTTGAAATTTTCCTACACAAATCATCAACAATTACTCCTTCACTATGTGTAGAGTCTACTATCCCCATGCAAAGCTTGCATATCATGAGCATAGATTCCCTACTATCACTACCTATTAATTCTGTCGTTGATGTTCTAGGCATACTTTTATCTATCTCCCCTGCATCAACCATCTGTAAGAGAGATGGCTCTGAAATAGTAAAATGTACTGCAACAATCACAGACATGTCGTGCTTATCCATTGATGTTACACTTTGGGGCCGTCATTGTGAATTTGAAGGTAAAGAATTAAATACTATGCCACTTCTACCAACCCCTCCAATTATCTTGATCAAGTCTGCACGTATAACTTCCTGGCGTGGAAAGGCTCTTGATACTATATTTGCAACTACAATTGTCATTAATCCAAAAAATTTAGAAGCATCAACGTTGCATGACTGGTATGCCACTGTAGGGAATGAAACACCCTTCCTTTCGCTTTCAATAGATCATCTTTCTTCCAACAAATTTTCAAATCCAATTGACATTGCAACGATCAACAATACAAACTATCCTGTAAAAACAAATGTTTGTGTAAAAGCAAGCATTACAAAAGTCCACTTGGAAAACTTTTACTACCTCTCATGTCCTCTTATGGTGGGCAATAAGAGGTGTAAGAAGAAGGTTGTAGAAAATAACCCCAATAGTTTTCATTGCCCAAAGTGTTCTATTGATCTCTCTAGATGTGATTTTAGCTACATGGTCAAACTGGATATGGATGATGGAACAGGTGCCCTTGTTAAAGTCACTGCATTCGAAGGTCCTGCAAACACCTTGTTTGGCGTATCCGCTGAAAATTTTCAACTACTTCTAGCTGGACCTGATGCTGCTAAAGAGGTGTTGGATCAAGTTCTTGGGCACCAATTTTTCTTTGAAGTGGCCATTACATTGAATTCTTTTGCTGGGAAAGAAATACAAAGCTTTGTAATTACAGCAATAAAGCCTGTTTAAATAACTTTGCATCTACCTATTACTTTCCACAATTTTGTATACTATCTGGTTATGTTGTACAACTTTTGCTGATGTCAATACCTCCATATATAATCATGTATGCCTACAATTACAAGTAAGATGAATAAAATACTTTTTTGATACGACAATGTTATCTTCCAGACATGTTTTGCAATATGATTTTAATTGTACCTCTTACTTTCCACAATAATGCATACTCTTTGCATATGTTGTACAACTTTCACTGCTATCAATACCACCAATTATGTAACCATGTCTGCATACAATTACAAGTGAAAAGAATAGAAAGACTTCTTCATACCACAATGTTAGAATTTGCACATGTTAGACAATACATAGAATTAATACTTCAAGCATTCTCCTTGCTCTTTTTGCACACCTAAGTTAATTGTGTTCTTTCAACTTTATCATTAACTAATGCAAAAACAAAATTGCATTCATATGTTCCTCAGCAATCAATACCATGGAAAATCAAGTTCAAAGTATGGAAGCGCAACACTCTCATCGTAATCATCTAAAACGATTATGGTACCATGCAAATAAGGATTCTATTAATAAACGAAGAAGAGAAAAGCTTCATAGTAACCTTGCAAGCTCCTCCATAGTCCCACCTTGTCTTTCCAATAACCCTTCCCCGTTGCAACCATCGACACCTCAAATGCAGTCTACAATTCACCCCAATTCTCCCTCCCAAAACCACCATCCGTTACCACTTGCTTCAAACTATTACGTTGCTAGGAATTCATTCCGTTCAAAGTTGGATAGCCTATCAAACATATCGACATGCCAAATATGCATGGAACGATATCCAGGAATAAATACTAGGCTTTTCAATGGTAGTAGTGCTTGTACAAGATGCATTTCGGAAAAAAATGGCAACCGCTTCTCAAAGTGGAACAACATGGACCCTGGAGAGCAGCCTTCTTGTTTGCAACGCCTTACCCAGATTGAGGAGATGCTTATATCAAGAGTTAGCCCTGTCCTCCAAGTTACTTATGCAAGAGGAGGACAACTAAAATATAGTGGTCACACTATTTGTTTTCCTCAAGATATTACAATAATTGCAAATTACTTGCCACGCCATATACATGACTTGGATATACTCATAGTTAATAAAAGAAATGTTGATTCCCAACTGTACAACTTCTATGTTTGCAGATCACATGTTCATGAGGCTTTGCAATATAAGATCAATAATGACCCCTACTACAAAGATGTCCAATTAGATGAGACCTCTCTCTTATGCTTGCCTATTCCCTCCACTGACATCTCTGACCTTCTCAATACAACAACCTCATCTTCAAACCCCACTAATGTTACCTCCATGGAGACAGATAATACTATCGAAGAACAATTGGATGAGAATGTGCAAGCAACAACATCATTTGTGGCAAACTTGCCCCCTGCACGTACAGAAGTGCAAGAATTACGATCCTTGTTACAGTTAGGAGAAGGACGACCCACTCCTGCTATTGATTGGCCACCAGTTTCTCTTATGCCCCTCAATGAATACACCACAGAAGGATTGTTTGTTATGGCATTCCCAACATTGTTTCCAAAGGGCAGGGCTGCATTCAACCAACAAAGTATGAAAGAAGTCAAGCTACACGAATATGCTCTCCATCTTCTTCGATACCATGATAATAGATTTGGCCAACACCCACGATTTAGATACTTCATTCTTAATATTCTTATGCGTCATCGTAGCCAGGCCACAACTTCTGTGTTTGTTCAAAAACACTTTGAGAGTAGATTGCCAACAACAATTTTTGACTTGCGCCAAAGACTCAAGGATCTCCCCGATGAACACCTTGCAGACCAAGTCATGCGGTTCGGCTCCAAAATTCGTGGTACCCGCCCCTTCTGGACTATTCGAAGAGGGGAGCTATCTGACATGGTTATTCAAGTTGGTTGTCCTACTCTATTCTTCACCCTTAGTGCTGCAGATACTAAATGGCCAGACTTACACAATGCCATGCCATCTACCACACCAACAAATCGTACTGCAGTTGCCCAATGGAGAATCCAAAATATTGTGCAAAACCCACACCTCACTGCACTTTACATGCATCACCGATTTACTACTTTTCATGAGGAGGTATTGGAGAAGATTCTTTGCACAAATGACTACTGGTATAGGTAATTACACTCCACCTTTACCATTTATATTTACTTTTTTCGTTCATCATTTGCTTTAAAACATCTACTATGTCCAGGTATGAATGGCAACATCGTGGCTCTGCACATGTCCATGGTTTCCTCTGGCTCAAAGACGCACCTGATATTGCCAAATTGCAATGGAATAATCTTGCTTCAGTACAAAATGCAATCGACTACATTGACAAATATGTCTCTGCTTGGAACCCGTCTCCCCACCAAAGCTCAATAGCAACATTTCCAAGATCTACCTTAGACAACCCTTGCTTAATGGACACAAGAATGATTATGTTGTCCAACCCTTCACATGACTACAATGAATTGCTCAATTGCGTGCAACGCCATACACGTTGCACCTTGCAAACATGCTTGCGGAAAAAAGGTGGTATACTTGAATGCCACTATAAAGCCCCCTGGACCATGCAAGACAATTCAACCCTCTCAAATGACAGTGGGCAGCCAAAGCTCACCCCTGGCCGTAATGATGACCGAGTGAATCTACACAACCCCACTATCCTCTCTATTTGGCGTGCAAATGTAGATTGCCAACCCGTTCTCTCAATTGATGCAGTGCTCAAATATATTGCAAAATATGCAGCTAAAGCTGAAACCAAATCTGAAACTTACCATGCAATGCTTTCTCGTATTTCAACATCTTTTGAGCCTGACAAGCCAGCACCAATAGCTTTTAGGAAAATGCTTGTTGACAACCTTGTCGATCGTGATATCAGTGCTCAAGAAAGTTGCCACCTTCTCTTAAAACTACCACTCTGCTTGTCTAGTCGAACATTTGTTTCTTTAAATGTCAACCGAAAGAACTATCAACGTGTTCCACTCTCATCCTCATGTACATCCCCACACACAAACTGTATTGATGCATACATGGCTCACCCTATTACTTTGGAGGCAATGCCATTGATTGAAGTGACCCAAAAGTGGAGTTTCATAACATCCCGTAAAGCGAACCAATGGAAAGAGCGTTCCTCTACAGCAATTGTTCGGGTCTCGCCCCACTTCACAAGTATTCCTCCCAAGGATGACCCAAGTTTCCATGACTTTTGTTGGAGTGAACTGGTTCTCTAAAAACCTTTTCGTAACATTGCAGTTGACCTTGGTTCTTCACCATCTGAAATTGTGACACAGTGGGAGAGACTAGCATGCACTTACCATCCATGGCATGTTCGCCGCATTCAACCAGATTTGGCCTCTAATATAGAACCCGACTCTCCTTCAAACGATGTAGAACCCCCACATCACTATAACCAATCTGAATGGCAAGTCCTGTCAAGTGTTCACCCAGGCCATCCACTCCACCTAGATGCACTTGACATGCTAGGTAATCATGAGTTAGACCTTAACCATAATTGGAATACTCAATCCATAAATCCAATAGAACTCTCTCAAGCTTCCAACTTCATACAATCCAACCACACAACATATACAGTCCCCCTTCCACCCTTTGTAAATACCCAGGACGCCCTTTCATTCGAATAACAAAAAACATTGGATTTAGTGTTGTCACACGTATCCTCCACCACTAACCAACCACCACTAAAAATAATAGTTCAAGGGACTGCAGGAACTGGAAAGTCACACCTAATTAAACAAATCAGGTTTGCACTCAATTGTTCTGCTCCAAACGGGCAAACACCACTATTACTTCTTGCACCAACTGGTGTTGCAGCATTCAACATTGGAGCATCAACAATTCATTCTGCACTGTGTATTCCCATCAAAGAATTGGCTCCTTTGCAGGGCCAAGCACTAGCAAGCTTCCAAGAGAGAATGCACTTTGTTCGCTACATTTTAATAGACGAAATGAGCTTCATCGGGCCAAAATTGCTTGAACGAATTGACTATCGCTTACGCGAAGCTTTCCCAGCAAACAACCACTGCCCTTTTGGAGGTCGCTCAATCCTCTTGTTTGGAGACCTTGGCCAACTTCCACCAGTCAAAGACATTCCAATGTACTCTTCTACTTCCTATGGGGGGACACTATGGCAGAGTTTCCAAACTGTTTTTACACTAAACAAAATTTTTCGCCAAGCCGGAGAGGATCCCACTCAACTTCTATTTCGTAATCTTTTGTGCAATTTAAGAAAGGCTGAACCTACTATTGCTGATTGGCAACTGCTAATGTCAAGATCAAGCTCCACACTAACTCCTACTGAACAAACTGCTTTCTTCTCATCCATACATCTTTATGCAACCAATGAAAAGGTTTCACTCCATAATAAGCGTATGTTGTTGTCTCTAGCACAACCCATTGCCATTGCCACTGCCGAGCAAATAGGGACCTCTTTCAATGCAAACCCAGATGATGAGCAGCTCCAGCCTAAGATTCTACTTTGTGTCAACCAAAAGGTTATGCTATCTTGTAATTTGTGGACTGAAACTGGCCTTGTAAATGGGGCTCTTGGCATAGTAAAAAAAATTGTTTACAAGGAGACCGAAAAACCACCCCAACTCCCCTTCTTTGTTGTTGTTTGTTTCAACAATTACATTGGGCCTACCTGGGACACAAACAATCCCAAAGATGTCCCTATTACCCTGATTAGTCATGGTGGTCGACGCCAAATCCCTCTTAAAATGGCATGGGCCTTAACCATACACAAATCACAAGGGCTTACACTTCAGATGGCGACCATTGACATCGGCAACATTGACCGTCAAGGCCTGACGTTCACAGCAATTTCAAGAGTCACTCAGCTTTCTGGCATTCGTATCCACCCTGCTTTCACTTTTGAAAGATACACACGCATGCAACAAAACCGATATGTTGTTCGTAGGATCATCGAGGAACAACGATTGTCAGAACTTTCAGCCTCAACAGCTTCAGCTACCCAAATCCTTTTCAGCTAAACAATACGTACTGGTACTTTCCCTTTTAGCTTAGTCCTTTCTCTTTCATACTTCAACTATCCATTGTCTTGCTCACTTACCTCATTTTATTTCTACACATCAACCATTTCAGCACACACTTTATAAACACAAGATTATCGTTTTGCATAGAGTTTTCTTTCAAAACTGTTCTCTTGACATTCAAAAATTCTTCTAGGTTCTTCTACTCAGGCTATTGTTCCTCATACTTCTGGCCTTCTTTCACACTTACTGCTACATCCACTCTCATGCTATGGTAAGTTGCCAATATCTATGCACAGACATACAAAAACTTAATTTTCCTATCTATTTTAAGTGGCTGATTTAATTTAATTTTGGTAGTTTGACATACTTTTGGCATGCAGATTTCAAACAGTTCCTTTTAAGCAGCTGATGCTCGTGCACCATTTCAATTTAGCCTCCTGTACCAATCTTACCTTAAATTCAGATATTCTACAAAACATGACAAAGCTGGAGTATTTGTTCTTTTCTTTATGCTTGCCTTATTGCATCACATATCAGGCCTCCTTGAAAGAGCTCCATTCAAGAGATACTAGGTTAACCTGCTTACCAAAATCATTTACATATCTCATTAATCTCCAATTTCAGTCCAGAGTTATATTTTCTTCCAAGTTTTATACATAAACTACTAAAATACTAATAGAAGGCTTACAACACTACAGATTCAAAAATTGAAGTCCCTGCAGCTTGTAGCAAAAAATATTTCACCTATTGGGCCTTGCATTCAAACGATTCAGGTAAACTACAATTTCTAGAGGTATACATTTTTTATTGTTTTGTGATTTAACCGAGTCTTTGTTTTAGTCCAACAGTAAATAGCCAATATATTAACTTAAAATTCTTTTAACTTTTGTTAATTGTATGCTTTTCCTCAATTGTGGGGGATTTATAGCTGTCTCACTACTTCAAATTCTTGTAACTTTTGTTAATTGTATACGCAATGGCCAACCTCAAAATAAAAATAATAGATGATCTAACTATATTTTTCTGAATTGCTTCTCTTTTGCTCTATACTTTGATAATGAAATCATCTATTTCTCCACCTTCAACAATTCTTGGAGCTGCTGCTACAGTTCAATGTAAAAGTCATTCCTACGAAGTTTTCTACACCAAAGAAATTTGTTCCTATTTGTTCAAGAAAAAAGTGGTAAGTATCAAACTTTGTGAAATATGTACTTTTCTTTTTTGTGAAGTTCTTTCCTTTATATCCTCTTCACATGATACTAAGGTTTTTAAGCTTCTCAGTTTATACAAGGTTTTAAATTACTATGGCCAGGAAATGCTTATTTTTCATGATGATTTACAGAATATTCTTCCCTGGTTGATTATACTTTGTTTTGAAGATATATTTGTGGTGTCCTATGTTTCAAATTTAAAACAATAATTAAGTTTAATCAGTCAACTCTCATCATAATTTACTTTTCTTCAAATGACACCCAAATATTTGCATGAATAGTGGAAACAACAGAGTGCTAGGTGAGTTGATATTTTGATTACCTACTTGTTTACAGTCGACAGTACTGATAAAGTAACTAAGCACAAATATTGGTTGTTACAGGTTTCTAAGAAGACAGGCAGATCATGCTGTGCTTCTAATGGAGATATTCAACAATGTACATTTTAATGGGAAAAGGTCTACCAATATTCCAAATAAAGTTACAAAAGTAGGATATCTTTTGTATTGTGTAGCGCAGTTTATGATTAACAGGTCACACAGACAAGAAGACACTCAAATGCCAAATGTAATGCAAAATGATAATCTGGACAATCTATATACATTAACTGATATTCTATTTATCTTTGTACAAGACAAAGACCCTTTATATCTTAACCTTAATGAATTCTCAAATTTTAACTTACTATTATCACTCTATTCTCTTCGGCGTCCCCATTGCACCCCACAGGTGCGATTGCTAGTATCTCTGAACGTTGGAAGTAAATACGGTTTTGCAGAAGGGGCCCGCAACGTGTGCGTGAAATAGGAATGACAGGCATTGGTAAAAACAACCCAACAACAACGACCCATCAACAAAAAAATAGCCAAAAAGGAGGATCCAACCAGCAGCACTACATGCTTTTCAGAATATTCGCCGCCTCCACGTCACAATCAATAGCTTTATGTGCATCATAAAAAACATCAGAACTATCCTTCCCATGTGCCCCAACCTAAGCTTTAGTTTTGTTCCTAGTCCTAGCTCAGTCCATCGTGTTATATTATATTATATAATTATATATAATATATAAGTATTATTAATTTATATAATTATTATATAATATAATATTATAATATATATAATATAATGTAATATATTGTATATTATATAATATAATAAGGTAAGTGCAAAAAGATAGGGGGCCAAAAAGGGGTCTTAAGAGGCATTTTTTTAAAATCGGGGAAATCATAGGCTTTGGATGAAATTGAGGATAGTTACACTCAAAATTAGATGCAACAAAAACAAGGGTCGTAGTGCTCCAAGTCTACTTTCTAAACTACTATTTTTTTTTAAATGGTAGAGATTAAAAGGTTTAAAAAAGAGAGCCACAAAAATTGGTGTTGTTTTTGTCAAAAAAATATAATATAGTGTCTATTATGGCTCCCTCAAAAGGTTAACTTTTTTTATTATTTTTAAAATCGTTTAACTGAGAAATTAGCTGATAGCATGTAGTTTATGGGTGAGTGTAGGATCATGGGGGTCCAAAAAGTGGCGATATAACAAAAAATGAATTTTTATCTAAATTTGATGAAACAAAAAAGGTTTATTGAGAAAATTGTCATCTTTCCACCAATATAAGATATGCCTTATTTTGAATTTAATAGATAATTATTATTGATTTTCTACATGCATTATGACTAAATTCCTAATTGATAGGATGATTGAAAAACCTCTATAATTTTCAAATGATTTCACATTTTTTGAATCCAAAAGATGCAACACATTCTATGCTTCCCATACTATAAGATAAAAAAAATTAACTGAATTTCATAAATTTTTGACCAAGTTATGGTGCTCAAACAAACATGTTTTTAATATTTTAAAAAAAATCTAATAAAAAATTCATAACTAATTATTTACTTGCAAAAAAATTACAAAAAAAATGTGGCACATTCGAGCATGTGTCCTCTAATTATATTGAAAGTTAAAAAAAAAATAAAAAATCTTGTACTTAGGCTGGTTAGACATAAACATGTTTATTTTTTCCTGAAAATGTAGTACTATTGCATTGAAATTTCACATTTTCACCAAATAGATGTACTTATTTCTAAAAAAGTAGTATCTTAGAAACTAAATTCAATTTACTACAAATTATGTTCTTACATATTTTTCAAATAATGTTAATAACCTATTCAAATTTTTATGTCAAGTTACCTAACTCTATTCTTTTGAATTTTCATTGCCACTTAAGGGTCTAGTTTGGACCCTCATGATCCTACACTAACCCTTGTGCCTGATTTTTTTGACAATTTTTTAATGAATATATGACTTTTTACTAATTTTGAAAGTGGACACATCAAGGTTGAGTGTCCAAGGTTAAGTGTATAGGGTATAGGTCCATTAGGGTTTAAGATATTGGGTTGATAGATTAGGGATTAAGTATAGGGTTGTGTTAGAGTAATCATGCATTAGCTAATGATTAATTATTAGCTTAATTTATTCTCATACACTTAAACTAAACTTGGGAGTTCTTTATTCAATTAACTAAATTAGCCTAATTTATTCTCATGCACTTAAGCTAAACTTAGGAGTTCTTTATTCAATTAACTAAGTGTTATTTTGTTAACTAAAGTAAACTATTATTAGGGTTGATCCTATATAACACTCAACCCTCATTGTATTATCACTATGAGATTATCACTTCTGATCTCTTGAACTCTCAACTTTTGAGGACTCTTGTTTTCTTTGAAGATTCTTGAGGTTCTTCTATAGCTTTTTCTTATTAAGGAATAAGTTGCACATCTTTTTTGTAGATCTCTTGTGTGGAAGGTGTCTTTGTTCATTGTTTGATCATGTGGCTCATGATTTTCACAATTCTAACATGGTATCAGAGCATGGATTTATTGAACCCCTTCTTGATTTATGAGGTTTTTTTCTTCAACAAAGGTTACAGGATTAAATCTAAATCCCCTTTGTTTTTTGGTAAATTTTGGAGGTGGGAATTTTTAGGTGCATTTTGGAATGAAAAGGACCTCATCGTTGGATTCAGAGCCATCAAAAAAGTTAGATTTACCTTTTGTTTGGCATGATTTAGATTCTTGATGTTAGATCTATGAGGGTTTGAAGCACTTGCTTTTTTCTATATCCAGAGAGTAGTTGCGATTTTAGAGCATTTTGAGCTAAAAAGAACCTCACGGTTGCATTCAGGAGGTTGATTCCATGAATTTTGATATACAATTTGACCTATTTTGGTGTCAAGAGCTTCTAAGGCAAAAAAAAATGTTAGGGAAGCCATACAACCTCCCCAACACGTAGATTGAGGTAAAATTGAAAAAAAAAAATTATTTTTTTCCTACGATTTAAAAATAAAAAATAAAAAAATAGAAATCATAAAATAAATTAATGCAGGTTTTACGTTTGTTTTTTAATTAAATTTTATTACAAAAAAGATTTGTCCCCACAATGGAGCAGGGTACCGCAGCATGCCACATACTGGTAGGTTGGTAGCCCCTCGGGCCTCGCCTCCACTATGGGGGGCAAGGGGGTACAAGGTGGTACCGCCTCTACCACATAGAGATAGGCGCGGTCCCACCTCGAGCCCCACCCACTTTTTTTAATTTAAGTTTTTAAAACAGTTTTTTAATTTTTTTTCTAAAAAAAAGGGTTTTTTATATTTTTTCTTATAAAAAATATGAGTTTTTAATATCTTTTTTTATATATATATATTAATCTTTTTTACTTTAAAAATAAATAAAAAGGAAAAAAAATTGCAATACATTTTTGCAAAAATAAATCAAATGCACTGTACCTGGAGGAATTTTTTTCCCGACACCTCTAAAATTAGCAGACCTCCAAATTTGGAGGTGTTTTTGACAACTTTGGTGGAGGATTTTTTTTTCTCTACACAACCCCTCTCCGTTGGGCTTTTCAGTTTTGCACCTCATATTCTAGAGGCCATATCTTGGCCATACGGTGGTCTTTTCTAGTGCAATTGTTTTTCAAACGAGGTAGAATTTCTTTCTCTTCGTAGTGGTGTAGGTGGTTCCTAGTTTTGGCTTCTATTTTTTTTCTAGAATTTAGTTTTCTTAGTGTTTTTGTTGTTCAATTATCATTTTGAAGACTTCGATGGGCCATATCTTTTGCAATTTCTCAGTGCATTTTTTCATGTACTTCATCATAGTGCTACCAATTTCCTTTTTTATATCAAATAATTTTATTTTCAGCATGTTGTCCTTTTTTGGACATTATGGGCTTCCACTGTATGCACTTCTTATTATGTAGACAGGCTGAGATAAAGTGCCATTCTAGTGTATATTTTTGGGGGGATTTTGCACATCCTATTGTGTCTTTTGTACTTGCAGTATGATATAAAGTGCCATGGGGTTGTTGTTGTTTTCCTTTGGTTTGTCATCACACCTTTTGTCAAGTGAGTGTACCTTCCACGACAGTAGTGAATCCTAGTGATTCTTGCCTCATGCATGTGTGCCTTAGCTTGCACACCTTTTTATTTGTAGGTTGTTTCTCTTACATGCACTTCTTGGTTTCACACAGTTTTAGTGTACTTGTCTTGGCTCTCCCTTTTTTAGCATTATGGGGGGGGGGGGGGTTTCTACTGTTGGTGCTAATACTTCCTTAGTTTCATGGTTTGAGTGATCTATGTATCTAGTTCTTGTTCCTATGTACTTTTAGATGCAGCTTACATCAACAGATGGTTACATGCATTTCAATGAGATGGATCATTTACCACATGGACACTCTTGCATTCTTGTTTCTTGAGGTTGTTCATTTCAACACTATATCAGTCTTCATGTTCAACAGTAGTTTACAACTTCTTCGTGCTTCAATGATGTTCTGCATGTTTCTCTTTTGGGAAATTGTTTTGGTTGGAGGCTTCTCAGTCCTTCAGACCTTGATTTGGAGGCCTTTTTCAGTCCTTCATTCACTTTTCTCTCTTTTGGAGAGAAGTTTTCTCCCATTGTGGTTTTCTCCTTTTCTTCAGTTGTGAGAGATCTTTTGTTTGTACATGGGTACCTCACCAGGCCTTGTTTGTCTAGACCCATCATGCATTCTATTTTTAGGGTTTTTAGCTACTCCCTAAGTTCATCTTAAGGGGGGTGTTAGAGTAATCACGTATTAACTAATGATTAATTAACTAAGTGATTTTTTGTTAACTGAATAGAGCAATTATTAGGGTTGCTCCTATATAGCACTCAACCCTCATTGTATTATCACTTCTGATCTCTCAAACTCTCAACCTTTGAGGACTCTTGTTTTCCTTGAAGATTCTTGAGGTTCTTTTGTAGATTTTTCTTATTGAGGAATATTGCACATATTGTTTGCAGATCTCTTGCGTGGAAGGTGTCTTTGTTTGTTGTTTGATCCCATGGTTCGTGTTTTTCACAATTCTAATAGAGGGTTGAGGTTGTAAGGTGTAGGATTTAGGAGTTTAAGGGTTGATGGTTAAGAGTTTAGGGTGCTAAGGAGTTGAGGAATTGAGGGAATTAGGGTTGAGGTTTAAAGGTTGAAGTTTAGGGATAAGAGGTTTAGGGTTGAGGGGTTTAGGAGTTTAGGGATTAGGGTTGAGGGAGTTGAGTTGAGGGATTAGGTTTAAGGTATAGGGTTGGGGTTTGAGGTTAGGAGGATGGAATTTTAGGGTTGGTTGAGGATTAGGGTTTAAGAGGGTTGAGGTGTAAAGTTTAGGGTTTAAGGGTTGGGGTTGAGGGTTTAAGGGTTAAGGTTCCTGGGAGTTGAGGGGGTTAAGAATTAGGATTTAAAGGTATAGAGTTGAGGGTTAGAGGTTTAGGGATAGGGTTTAGGAGTTTGAGGGTTGAGGGATTAGGGTTGAGGGTTGAGGGTTTAAGGGTTGAAGGTTTAGAGATTAGGGTTGAGGTTTTAGGGTTTAGGGTTGAGGGTTTAAGGGTTTAAGGTTTTAGGGGATTAGGGTTGAGGGTTGAGTGATTAGGGTTTAAGGTTTAAGATTTAGGGTTGAGGCTTTAGGGATAAGGTTTAGGGTTTAAGGTTTAAGATTTGAGGGTTTAAGGATAGGGTTTAGGTTTTAAGGTTGAGGGTTGAGGCTTTAGGATAGGGTTTAATGTTTAAGAATTGAGGGTTGAGGGTTGGGGGATTATGGTTTAAGGGTTGAGGGTTTAAGGGTTTAAGAATTTATTAGGGTTGAGGGTTTAATGTATGGGGTAGAGGGTTGAGGGTATAAGACATATGGTATAGGGTATATAGTGTTAAGTGTTGAGGGTTTAGGGTTTAAGGTATAGGGTTGACAGTTAAGGGTTGAGGGTTGAGGGTTGAGGGATTAGGGTTTAAGGTATAAGGTTGAGGGTTGAGGGATAAGGTTTAGGGTTTAAGGGTTGAGGGTTGAGGGTTTAAGGATAGGGTTTAGGGTTGAGAGTTGAGGGATTAGAATTTAAGGGATGAAGGTTTTAGGGTTTTAGGGTTGAGGGTTGAGGGTATACGACATACGGTGAAGGGATAGGGTATAGGGTATAGTGTTAAGTGTTGAGGGTTTACGGTTTAAGGGATTATTTTTGAGGGTTGAGGGATTAGGGTTTAAGGGTTGAGGGTTGAGGGATTAGTGTTTAAGGTATAGGGTTGAGCGTTGAGGGTTTAGGTATAGGGTTTAGGGTTTAAGGTTTAAGGGTTGAGGGTTGAGGGTTTAAGGTTTTAGGGCTTAAGGTTTTAAGGGTTGAGGGTATATGATTGAGGGTTGAGGGTATAAGGCATAGGGTGTAGGGTATAGGGTATAGTGTTAATTTTTGAGGGTATAGGGTTTAGGGGATTATTGTTGAGGATTGAGGGATTAGGTTTATAAGTTTATGGGTTGAGGGATCAGGGTTTAAGGTATAGGGTTGAGGGTTGATGGTTTAGGGTTTAAGGTTTTAGGGGTGAGGGGTTGAGGGGTTGAGAGTTTAGGGTTTCTGGGATTAGGGTTTAAGGGTTGGGGAAGGGTTTAGGGTTAGGGTTTTAGGTTTGGAAATAGGGTTTGAGGGTTTAAGGGATTGGGGTTTAAGGGTTGAGGGATAAGAGATTAGGGTTTAAGGTATAGGGTTGAGGGATTAGGGTTGAGGGTTTAATATATAGGGTAGAGGGTTCAGGGTTCAGGGTTTAGGGTATAGGGTTGAGGGATTAGGGTTGAGGGTTTAATGTATAGAGTAGAGGATTGAGGGTTGATGGATTGGGGTTTAAGGTTTTAGGGTTTAAGGATTGAGGGATTATAGTCAAGGGTTGAGGGTTTCATGTTTATAAACCTCTATCAGGGCTCACGAGAATTCCATGTGTCATCTCCAAAGTCTCTACATGCATGAAAATTGAAATAAAGAACATATGTAGGTCCAAGATGACCAAAAAAGCACCCTATCAAACATGCAATAACATGCACCAACATGCAACAAAATGCAACCACATGCAATGCGTCCAACTTAATATTTTATATAAATATTAAGTTTCCTTGACATATTAGGCATCCCACTAAGGAAAATCAATCCACTTAGACCAATTTCTAACTCCCCTTTGACTCTCAGTCACTCTTAGTGACAACTCAATTTCTATTTAACAACATTCCTTTTCGAGTATGAGTCAACTCTTCAAACCAATACCACATGGTATCATGTCACCCCTCCTTGAAGAAAATATAATTCTCAATTCTAGATTTAGCACCTAGGTGACAAATGTCACTCTTTATTGCTTCCCATTCTCCAAGGAAGGGATGTGCTCACAAGTGGGCCCCGCCAAGTGCTAACTTCCAAAGTAGAATGCCACATGTCAACATGGTGCACATTTTAGAGATTTAAACATTCTCCTCTTCCCAAAGGAGTTCCCATGTGACAAGTGTCACATTCTCACACTTTGCACCTTGCGTGTAGGAAGCCAACTAACCATTGGGTCCCACAAAGTGACTTAGCAACTTAGAAACTTATTTTTTGCATTTAATAAATTAAAACAACTTAGGGGAAAATAAATTAACTATTTTAACATGGGAATCTCTAAGGTTGAGACACTTTAATCCTAAAATTCTCCCACTTGTCGAAAACCTTTCAAGAGTCAAAAGAAACACGTGATTTAAACCGCAAAGGGCCAAAAAACAAACAACATCATTACAAACTGTAGACATTGAAAAATGTCTTGAATGATATCATACACTTGAATCGCGTATACTAACATCATTTCCTCATAAAAACCATCATCTTTTCGCTTAATTAATTAAATTTTCCTAGCTATTTAATTAATTACTTCTTTTAGATCTATTAACCTAATTAATATAATCGAGTTAATTCATGCCCTTTCATGCTAACATTTCATCTTATTAAATTAAATACATCAAACTATTTAATTTAAATCCTTAATTTTCCTTATTTAATTAAATAACCCTAAGTTATTTAATTAAATATCATTTCACCTGCCCCCCTTTCATTAAATCATTTTATTTAATGAATATCATCTAATTCCCCCTAATTGCATAATTAACATTATTTTAATTATTCAATTACTAATAAATCTAATTCCCCCCACTTGCAAGGGAATATTCCTCCTTTGCACATTCCTCTAAAAGGAATATTCATTCCCCTTTTGCACATTAAAACTTTGTTTTAATTGTTAAATTTCTATTTTCCCTCACCCATGAGAATATTCCAAAGAATATTCTCTTCCCTGACTCATTTGAAAAAGAAGAATATTCCTTTTCTATAACAAACTTACTTGACTTCTTGTGCAAGTTAACTTATGACCTCTTGTGCAAGTTAAAAGTGTGTTTTTTTGGACAAAGGTGAACCCTTGATTAAATCTCATCATTGATTCTCATCCATGATCCATGCCTCCAACTTCTTCCATCCTTGACCGTTGATTAACCTTTTGATCTCAACCCTCCATTTCTCACTTGCTGTCCTATAAATAGATCACTATTTGGAGACAAATGGATCCATGTTTTTCAGAGCAAACTCATGCTGTTGAAATCACTCACACTCACACTCATATTTAGCATTTATTTAGTATCATTTTAGATTAATTACTTGCATTAATTAGCTTAAGCTTCAATTAATGGCTTCCATGGTAACATAGATGCATTCATGTAGCTTGTTTATTAATTAGGGTTTGAATCTTTTAGCTTAAAATCCATTTATATTACCTTTTCCTTCACACATCTTTATCATCTTAGCATAAAATTATGTTAAAATAGCTTGCATCGGGATCATTTAGCTTTAAATCATGTTTCAACACACATCTCACAATGGTTTCATTAGTTTTATTCAATAAAAATGATTGAAACAAGATTATTATCCCAAGGATTGTGAAAGGGTCACCATTCCACATCAACGTGACACCACTCCCCCAATAGGATAAGTTTCAATGGATTAGAGTATGTGTTTTGAAGCTTTCATAGTTTAACATGCTAGTTTTAATGAATGCGTAGCTTAGTTTTCATTTAAATGATCTCTATTGGATTGACATTTAGTGGCATCAATATACTTCATATCCTCATGGATCAAGTGTAGTCAAACCATACTAATTTGTCGGTCACATTTTGGCACTAGAAGGAGGCCATAACTGATCACATTTGACGAATTTTTCTCTCGAAGTTTATTTTTTTAATTTTTCGCAGATATAGAGATGCTTTTGTAAGGCGTTGTCATATAGCAACACTATTTCCATCTAATACAATGACACCTAATTAATGCACTGGTGCTGATTAAAATAAATGACAATGCTAATAATTTTTAAAGGTATCAAGAATTTGCAAATAGCGACACTCCCAAATGGCGACGATATCGTCGTCACTATCCTTCTGTAGAGCGACGCTAATTTTCACTAGAGCGACACTAATTTTATTTATGGTGACATTCTCATGAATAGCAATGCTCTTCCTTTGGAAAGCAAAAAATAGTGTGATTTTTAGCATGTGATTTAATTTTTATACTTCATCAGATCACTAACATGCCTTTGACTTTGTTCTAGTTTTTAGGCTAAGTGGGTATTGCAAGTTGGACGATAAAATTTGAAGTGAAGAAGCATTCTTGTCTTTAAATATTATACTTGTAACAAGTGTTTCGACACTTTTGGGGAAATTATAACCCATTTATCATGCTTTTCATTTTATGCTTTAGGACCACACTAACTTTGAATTGGGTTTTAAAATGAACGCTCAAATTAGTTAAAATTGAACCCTCACATCATTTTACTTTGGGTTTAAAACTGAACAATACAACTTAACACTTTATTTGGTCCTTAAAATAAACTTACCTTTGTTCTGTGGGTTAAAATTAATGAGTGTTTTCTATGTCTTGTGATTTACATTTTTGTCATTGAATGTGTATGCTCTTCTCTCGCACCATTCGACGATCTTGGGAATCAAAAGCATTCCTTTGAAATTTTGTATAATCACCCACATATTTCAATTTGGATTAAAAATGAACCCCATGCTAGTGTAAGGAAAAGGCATTGTGAATGATCTCTCCTTGTGTCATCTGACTTGGGAGATCAAACAAAAAACATAATTCCTTGCTTTTGTATACCTTTAGAGGCCTACCACCCCGCTTTGAAAGGTGGGAATGACCCAACCAGAAACAAGCTAAAGCCAAGCTCTTTCAAACTGGTATATAAAAATGTGTTTGTGAAAAAATTCATAAGCAACAGGTGCGGATGTGTCATACCGACAAGTGCCACCCTTGGTGTCCACATGACACATCAAAATCCTTTCTTAGGAAGGGACTAAGAGGCCTCTTGATTGAATTAATCTTGAGCTAATCTTGTCACGTGTATGTCCACTTTGTATGAAAGTCCTTACTAAGAACCAATTGTTTAAAATCCAAAAATACCTTTATGCTTGCTAGTGCAGGAACAGTTGTTCCGAAGCCACCCCACATTTTACTATTCATTTTTGAAATAGGAAAATCCTTAGGATCTTTAGATCTTTAGGATTTGAGATTTGGTGGTCCCCAGAACTATGCATGCCATGTAAGGGGGAGCCAGTGTCACCAAATCTCTAGTTGTTCACATTGTCTTAGTGTTTGGAGAAATCCATGCCAGGATTCAGTAAGTAGTATCTTTTGAACCTAGGGTGGTAAATGCCTGAATCAGTTTAATACTTTGCTTGGTTTCAAAACATTGCAAACATTCACAATTTTCTTCAAAATTTCAAACCCTTTGGTCTAAGAATGGATACCCTTTGACAAAACCTTGATATTAATGTTTGTCCTAAGAATTTATTCTTAGAGACTTCTAATTATTTTGGTTTATATCTCAATCCATACTTCCCAAAGTTAACATAGACAACTATGGCTTGAATTTCATCCTTGTCACAAAATTGACCTTGTGAAATTTATGATGTCTTTGACATAGACATTTAGTTTGAACTTAATCAAGACAAGTGTTTGTGGTAAAAGAAACTCACTTAAGCAAGGAAAACTGAAAAATTGAACCCCACATGACCATTTGGAGACCAATCGCTCCCGTTGAACAAACTGACCTTACAACTACTATCATTCAACCAAACTAATATAATTAGTAGTTTGAGAAGCTTCATTTTTGAAACAAAAGAAACACCAACCTAGTGGAGAAACTGTAAGAGAGGGGGACCAACCACGTTCAAGGCCCTAGGTCATGGAGGGCCAAGAGGAAGGCTTCCCTAACTTACCTCAGCTTAATGGGGAGTTAGGAAATGCAAGACGAGAATGATGAAGGCTATAAAGTCCTTCAATCGCTCAATAGACCCAAAATACAAGACGGGGCTAGGCAATCCAGTTTTTGGGTTCAACACTATGCCTCAGGGGGCTCTTTGCTTGAGGATGGAAGCGCGGTCCTGGGACGACAACGTTGCACGTTGGCATCTCTCAAGTGCGTTGGCGTCTGTACAACCAGACAACTAAAGAGACAAGGTCGAACCTAGGAAAACATGCTAACGACCCAGCTAACCACTACTAAATGGCCAAAATAATGCTATTAAGTAAACAAAGTATGCTCTAATATGATAAAGTAAAAATGCAAGAGTTAGGGTGGCAAGAATGATCTCACAAAGAAATTCATTCGCCAGCTAGCTCTCCAAAAGCACATTCATCTACACACAAAGAAGAGGAATTTTTTTGGGTGGTTGTATATGGACCTGCCTTAGTCAGACCCCCATTTAGGTGTTTCCACCTCCACAAACAACCAAGAAAGCTAGTATGATAAAGAAATTAATGTAATGAAGAACACTAAAAACACTATAGAATAGTAAGTGTGCTTACTCTACCGAGTAATAAAGGAGAGGAGTGGGAAGCTTACCACCTCCAGCAAGAGAACTCAAGACTAATGGAGGATAGAATGAGAGTATTTGAGCCTTTGCTGCAATGGTGTTGTCCCACACTTGCTCTACTGAAGTGATGGAGTGAAGTTGTTGCTGCTAAGGAGTGCAAAAGTGCTACTAGAAATGCTTGGAATGCTTGGAGTGAGTGCAAAAGAGCATGTAGAAGTTAATTTGAAATCTTAGAAGAAGTTGAAATGCATGTGGAAGGAGGGGATTTGAAGGAGAGATGAATAAAATGACCATATTCAGGTCAGTCAGCCAAAGGTGGCGTTACAAGCCGTCTGCCAATGAGAAGTGTGTGTGTGTGTGCGTGTATGTATGCATGCATGTATGCATGTAGTATATAAATGAATTTCCATCAACCCCCTACTATATCAGACCATGTGAAGAATGCATGAGAAGAAAAATAAAATATAAAAAATTGGGTCAACATGGAAGGGAAGCCTAAATGCCCCCAACACTTTGCATCATCCCCAATTTATCAAAAAATAAGCACAAACACAGAAGAATGATGATACAAATAGAGGAAGGTTTACGACACATAAACTATGCTTGTATCCAAGCACCAATAGGGGTGACAAGGGTCATCCAAGCACACATAGCACGATCACGGGGAAACACACACACACACACGAGATCAAGAAGAGGCCTCCTCCTAACACTGATCAACCAAGAGGTCATCCACTTCCCACTTTAGGTCATCGTAGGGGGAAGGAGGACAAGCATACATTGGTGGGATGTTAAGAGGAGGAGCATCCAACCCTCCTGCAACAAGGGCTAAGGAAGAATCCCCCACAAGGTCTTCTTCGCCGAGCTCTTGTGGAGCTAGGGTCAACAATTTCGTGAAGATCATTGACAAGGCCGAAACTTCATCCACAAAGTTAAACATGCACCCTACAAGAGCATCGTGTTTAACATCAGTGGATGGGGCAGGGTGCACCTGAGATTCACTGCTAGGCTCGCCAAATGACTTGGGAGCGGTGATGAACTCTAGGGAAGCTGAGACTGTTTCCGTCACTAGGACAAAACAGGTCAGTCGGGGCCACCCTATGAAGAAGGTGGCCTCCTCTTATGTCCTTCACTGCTAGAAGGACCACTCTCCACCTTTTTCTTCGTCGAAGGAGAGGAACTCCCCATAGATGAGGCTAGAGGTGCAGAGGAAGAGGAGGAAAGAACCACAGTGGGTACAACCGAGGTATTAGTCATATCCATGAGCTTCAGGAAAGGCTGGATATCCAAAATGAACATCAACAAAGGTGACTCCATCGAAGGAGCGATGAACACCTGTACCCCCTTGGGGTTAGGCACATTCGTACTCGCAACGGAAGCCAAAAGCAACATGGGACTAGACTGAAGAGAATTAGAAGGAAGGGGAGAGGAAGACATTGTGCGAGACCCTGAAGTAGGGGCGGTTGTCTCTTCCTCCTTCCTTTGCGAGGCAGTCTACTCAGCCAAGAGAGCCTTTCGTCGGAGCTTGTACTCATGCACAAGGAAGTTTCTATGAGTCTTTGAGTTGGAGACCGGAGGTTGCAAAGGAACATAAGGCTCCTACTCAACCATGGGAATGTCCACTACGACCGTCTCCGGTGGAGGAACAAATTCCTGAATGGGAGCAGGAGGAACAGATTGAGGAGCAACGGGAGGAGTTGGCTTAAGAGCCTTGGCAGCGGGCCTCTTCCCATTCATTGCTTTAGGAGTAGGAGTAGTAGGAGGCCTTAGAGGTCGATAAAAAGAGGACTCTCCATGAGATACCTTCTTCCTGTTATATCAAATAGGTCTAGGCTCCGTCGGCAGAATAGGATGTTCGAATGTAGGACGCTTAGGCTTTTGCCAAGCGGGCACCATAGGATTCTCCTGCAAGCTTGGAGTAGAATCTAATGGTACCTCAATAGAGTGAGAAGAAGTGTCAAACTGATTATTGGAAGAGGAAGAAGGAGGATCTTGGGACCGCTTCTCTTCTTCCTTCCTATGTGCCTTAGTGGCATCGTTGTCAGCTTTTAAGCAAGCCCTATGTGAAATAGCATAAGGCGACAGAGGGTATCTCATTTTCTGCCTTAGGAACTCTTTCTTATAGTTCTGATATGCTCAGTGCAAAAGTTCTGTCCTAGGTGGCAGAGGACCAATGGGCACAGGCCAAGAGTAGTCCAAGGAGTAGCTACCACGAGCAACTAGTGGTTTATAACCAGTGTTGTGAATTACATGCACAAAACCCCCATGGATAAATTTTAAACATTTATGCATGACCAAGGGCACCATGTTCATAGCTACCAACCAATGGATACCCATATTCACCCTAAAGAGCTTAGAGCCAAGGATAATGTCAAACAGGAGTTTCACAGATTTAGGTCCAACCAAGACTGACAAGACAATACTACCCAAAGGGGGCATGGAAAGCCCATCATCGTGCGGATGGTACTCACAGGTTCATCATACCCATCTTTATGTAAGAAGTTAATCATCATGATCTCCTCAGTTATGATGTTTACTTGTGACGTCGGATTAATGAGAACACCTGATACGATGTTTTCGTTGATTCGCACAGGGATGTAGAGAGGAGATGGTTCCCTATTAAAACACATCGATAGGTCTTGTGAAGTGAAGGTTATACCAGTAACACTGTCCATAGGCTACTCAAAGGGGATAGGTTGATGCAAGAAGGAGGCCATTGTGCACACTGGACGATACTTTCACAAAGTCCCTAAATGTAAAAAGATAAGACAGTGACCCAATTAAGGGTTCGTTAAGATAGTGACCCAATTAAGGTTTCGTTACACAACACCTTCAGAAACTTCCAACTATGCCAACTAGGGGTCGCAGGTTGGGTTGTAAGGCAACAACCTCACAACACTCACACCTACAACACTCCTAGAATACAAGGAAAGGAACTTTCAGTATCGCAAAATGGAACCAAAATGGTTCATGTCAGGTTCACCAAAAATTCAAGAGGGGCTGACCAACCACGTTCAAGGCCCCAAGTCATGGAGGGCCAAGAGCAAAAGGTTCCCCTAACTTACCTCAGCTTAACGGGGAGTTAGGAAATGTGGGACGAGAATGATGAGGACTGTAAATTCCTTCAATCACTCAACAGACCTGAAATACAAGACAAGGCTAGGCGAGTCAGTTTTTGGGTTCAACACTATGCCTTAGGGAGCTCTCTGCCCGAAGACGGAAGCACGGTCCTGACACGACAGCGTGGCGCATTAGCGTCTCTCAAGTGCACTAGCATCCATACAACCAAACAACTAAAGAGAAAAGGCCGAACCTAGGAAAATAAGCTAATGGCCTAGCTAACCACTACTAAAGGGCCAAAATAATGCTATTAAGCAAAAAAAGTATGCTCTAATATGATAAAGTAAAAATGCAAGAGCTAGGGTGGCAAGAATGATTTCACAAAGAAATTCATTCACCAACTAGCTCTCCAAAAGTATGTTCATCTACACACAAAGAAGAGGAAAAATGTTGGGTGGATGTATAGGGGCCTACCTCAGTTAGACCCACGTTTAGGTGTTTCCACCTCCATAGACAACCAATAAATTGAGTATGATAAAGAAAGTAATGTAATGAAGAACACTAAAAACACTACAAAACAGTAAATGTGCTTACTCTACCAAGTAATGGAGGAGAGGAGTGGGAAGCTCACCACCTCCACCAAGAGAACTCAAGGATAATGGAGGAGAGAATGAGAGTACTCAAGCCTCTATTGCAATTGTGTTGTCCCACACTTTCTCTACTGAAGTGATGGAGTGAAGTTGTTGCTACTAAGGAGTGCAAAAGTGCTACTATAAATGCTTGGAATGCTTGGAGTGAGTGCAAAAGAGCATGTAGAAGTTGATTTGAAAGCTTAGAAGAAGTTGAAATGCATGTGGAAGGAGGGGATTTGAAGGAGAGATGAATAAAATGACCATATTCAGGTCAATCGGCCGAAGGGGGCGTTACAAGTCGTCTGCCCATGAGAAGTATAACACCTCTGTAGGTTCAGCCGTAGAAATCTACTAGGGACATAAGCGCATCACATGGGAATCCCTGACATAAATTCCCCCATCAATGTTAAAAACAGGCACCAAGTGGAATGAAAGCAATGGGCTTAGGTGTAATTAAGCCTCCGAACTTGGTTTTCTAAAGTGGAGAAGGGAAAAAGGGGAATTTTCATAAGGGGTGCAAATTCACTCCTATACAAAAACACAACATGTCATAGAAAAAGAAGAGGAACAAGCTGATATTGTGGCTGGAAAGCCCATATTACCACCACCCACGTGGTAATAAATATCCTCTTTTTTATAATGATAACTTCTCTAAATGATCTCACGCAAAATCAGAATCCCAAAGAGAAGGTCTACAGGTTGTCACTTTAAACTTAGGAATCTTAGTCCAAAAGCCATCAAAAAAAACCTTTTAGCACTTCACCAAAATAGAAACAGGTTGGTATACAACTTCTATAAATGTGCTTCAAGGAACAACTCAAACTTGTTTGCATTCTTTTGGAGTCAAAACCTTGGTCTTTTTCATGATCTTGAACTTATCTAAATCCTTGGGTCTTTAGGATTTGAAAACTTTAGAGGTCTAGCATGTTTCTCACTACCATGGTCTTATCAAACAAAGGTTCACTCTAAGTCAACATTGGATCAAACATTTCATCCACCCCTTCATCAAAATCCAAATTTCAATTCACCAAACTTTGCAAATTTTTTGAATACCCCAACACTTTTTGACTTAAACATCTATCAAACCTACCCCTAACTTAGATACTTTGTATATGGAATGAATCCTTTTCCATGCATTTAGTTAAGTTAGTTATTATCTTTGACCTAGTTTATCTTGAAGGTCACAAGTATACCCTAAAGATTCACAAGTTCATAAACATCCTTTATCCAAACATCAAAATATCAATTTCAAGTCAAAAGTGTTGTCCCAAAACATTTGCAAAAATCACTCCTCATATCATTCATCTTTTCATCTCCCATTATCATCATTGCTCCAAAAATACTTAGAGCATCCATTTTACCTATATTTGAGTCAACTAGAGAGTTCAAACATTACAAATATCAACACAACTCTCCCAGAGGTGACCCAAAATTTATGGTAAAAACAAGATCACAACACAAGACAATCATGGAGAAAACCAAAGTCACATTTACCTCAAGTGATCCTATTGATCTGAGAAGTTATGTTACCCCATCACAACAACCTTCATCACCATCAGGGCCATATGAGATAGAAGACATCATGAACAATACATTTGGACTTACTAGGGAAGAAATCATGGAGCATCGATCCTTAGAAAATATAGCTCCTGATTCCCCATCTTTTGTTGCACAATCATTAACACAAGGCTTGACTTCATCCACTATTCAAATGACTCCATCACTCAGACTCAATCAAACACCAACACCTAGTATTGTGGGTACCCTCGATACTAATCCTCCATCCCAAACCACTTGGACACCAACATTTAGCACTCCTCCCATTCCAGAGGATCCCCAACATGCATATAAACCACTTACACTTCATTACTCCACAAATTCAACATATTGAGGACACCCATCTTCATCCATACCCATGAGTACCACAAGTGTTCCCAATATCACGCAAAATAGTGTGGACCAAGTATCACTGTGGACCCAAAAGGCAAAAGGAACACCCTCACACAAAATCAAACTTTAACACAACATGGAAAACTTTCATCCAATCCTCCCATTGATACATCAAAGCCATTTGGTTTCCCAAAAAACATCTATCCCATCCATCATGAATCCACATCAAAACAATCTCTTGATCACAAACCCCATCAACCAAGGTAATACCTTTACCACATCCCAAACACAAGGGAATCTCCAAAACATCGGTCAAGGGAATCCTTTCAATCAGTGGACCCAAGGTCCTAATATGCCCTTAACATCACAATATTTAACGGTACCATCATGATCTTTACCATTTATCCCCCAAGTCATGGAAAATCAAATGGGGCCTCAAAATTACATTCCTCCATCACAATCCACTATCTTTCAAGGAACATTAAACCAAGGGAATCCACAACCTCTCATCAATAATGCACAATCCACACAATATATCAACACCCAAAATCCATCTTAGATGTCCCAACCACTAGTTGATCCTACATTGCAAGCATATGCCATAACTTTACAGTAAGCCCAACAGGCTTATCAACAAGTAGTCCAACAACAACAACAAGAAGCAGCCCTAGCAGCACAACAAGTAGCCTTAGTAACACAACAAAAAAAACAAGCACAAGAAGTAGCATTAATCACACAACAACAACAAGCAGCCTTAGTCACACAACAACAACATCATCAAGCAGCCTTAGTATCCCAACAACAGTAGCAACAACATCGAGTAGCCTTAGCAGCACAACAAGCAACCTTAGTAGCTCAACAATAACAACAAGCCCAACAACAACAACAAGCTCAACAGTATGCCAAACAACAACAATTGCTCATCCAACAACAACAACAATAGGGTTTATACTATAAAACTCAACAAAACATCATCAACCTGAACACATTAGTAACATATATTCCTACACCATCATCACCTTATCCTACACATCCATACATACCATATAACACATCATCATATCAGAATCCCACACACACTTCATCCACCATCCCACAATATGCAACATATGTTCCTCCACCTAGTCCACCAGATAATATGGCATCACAACTCAAGGCATTAACAAAATAAATGCAGGATTCGAATGGGAAAAATGTAGAAAACCCATAAACATAATCTATGTCTGTATCCATTCAATTGAAACATTTCAATGGTGACATTCCCTCCCAGTTTTGAAATCCTAAATTCAACAAATACAAAGGGAGAGGAATTCCTATGGACCATATCAAATATTTTAACGTCATGTGTATGGAGGTCGCCTATAATGAGTCCTATTTGATGCGCCTCTTCCCACAAAGCTTAATAGGCCCTGCCATGGAATGGTTTTCTCAATTGCCTCTAGGTATCAAAACTTTCCAAGAAATCATTGGAAAATTCATAGATCATTTCTCCTTCAATCTTGACATGGACGTCAGCTTAGAAGAGTTATACACTCTCAAACAAAACAAAGGAGAATATTTCGCTAATTTCTTGCAAAGATGGAGACAAAGATCAAGTAAAAGAAAGTGGCTAATTCCCAATAAAAAACAAGTGGGCATTATCATAGTAAATCTAGATCCAGATCTATCCTTCCACTTAAAAATGTAGTGCATCACATCTTATGAAGAGCTTGTCCCTAGGTCCCTTAACATTGAGAGAGCTCTAATCTCATAGGTAAATACTCAAGCTTACAAATACAACTGGCCATCAACCAGTTCAAGCGAAAAACCTTGTGTCTGGGCTAAGAACAAAAATGTAACAAATGATGGAGTGGTAGATGCTAAGGTGGTCCTAAGTGCTCCTAGGTTGAACAAAAATCAAATAGCTAACGTTTAACAATCTATGCAACAAACACCACCACCACAAAATAATTAGGTTAACAACACCAAAATGCAACAAAGATGAACACCTAACAAAAACAATTATTGAAAACACAAATATACACAGTTGTCGAAACCTATTGAGACTATCATGAAGAAATTGGTAGAGTCAAACTCAATAACACTTCCAAAATTTGAAAACTACCAAGAACTGCAGGATAAACTTCCTCGGTACAATGAAAAAGATCTTTGTGACTTTCACAAAATCAAAGTACATAAGATAACAAATTGCATGCGACTCAAAAATATTATCGAGGATCTTATAGAGAGCAACACCATATCTATTGAGGTACTAGCTAGTAATCATGTTCTTAAGATATACAAGACCCCTATGCCAGATCATAACAAAGGAAACAACACTGGGAAAGCTAAGGATTACACAAATGTGCAACATACCTATTCCAATGTGGTCGCTTCCTGTGATAGTGTCGTTACTGTCATTACTATCAAGCACCTAGTGCGGAATGTGGAGTCACCACATGATGAGGCAAAGTCACCGTCCAAGGAGTCCCATCTCAATCTAGGGCACACCCTACTCATCCAATAGCAATAACTAGCAAGTACAATCTCTTAGATCAACTTAAGAAGACCCCCACATAGATTTCTATCTTAGAACTATTGAGGCTATCTCCTGTGCATAAGGAAATATTAGAGGAAGCTATGTCTATGTCGTCTATCCTCGAGGATATAGATACCAAACAACTTCAAGCTATGGTAGGGAATATCACTAATCATTTCCTCACCTTGGAACAAGACCTATTGTCACAACCATCTCATAATCATGCTTTACACCTTGAGGTCATCGTTCATAAGAACAAGGTTAAAAGAGTCTTAGTAGATGGAGGTGTGGGTCTAAACATTTGCACCCTTTAGTTAATCAAAAATCTGGGCTATTCAGAGGATACAATTGAGAAAAAAAGGAGCACCACCATCAAAGCATATGATGATCAAGAGTGGGTATCACAAGGCATCATCGCACTACCCATCCAAGTGGGCTCCATCATTGCAGAAACTACATGCCAAGTGTTAGACCTTGATCTTCCCTACAACATCCTACTTGATCAACCCTGGATCCATGCCCTAAAATTTGTAGCTTCAACCTACTATCAGTGTGTAAAGTTTCCTTTCGAGGGTAGATAAGTTACCATCCATGGAGATCCTGAGCCTTTTTACTACTGCAAGAATATTGAGGCCAAGTTCTATAAGATCCCAAAAATACCCAAGAATTACGAAGGGCTTACACCTTCTACCTCATTTGTTGACCCATCATCCCTTGCATCTACCTTAGAAACGAAAACACATGTTGTGAAGAACATACCTGATATCGAAGTAGTGATCCAGGATGATGGTTGTGGGAACTATAAGCTAACAAAGCATAATTTTGTGTTGGGAGAGCTACCTCTTTCTCCAAAATCTCATGGGAATCCCACACCTAGCAACAATGTTCCTAAAACTATCAAGATGGTAGCTACTACCTTCACCAAGTGGGGGGACCTGAATAAAGAAGGTATCAATGAGTAGGATATATCTAAACTGCTATATCAAGATGAACGACTTGTCCCTATTCTTCCAATGGAAGATGAAAACAAAGGCTTGCAGCTAATGAAGGGAATGGGTTATACTAAGAATGAGAAATTAGGACAAAATGACAATGGTTTTCTAGAACCTATCGGTCCTGAGAAATGTCCAAAGAATATTGGCCTAGGTTGCACTACTAGCAAGGTTACCCTTATTGGCAAAGGTACTTCCACTAAACGGGTTGAGGCTTCCTCTTGGTTACCAAAATCGTGTGATACTACCTTAGATGACTTCCCCCTCAATGTTGTTGGCTTATTTGAGAATAAATCCCTCTTCATGATATCTACATCATCCTTCACCCCAAGTGACTGAACAAATGAAATACGCCTAGTATACCTGCAACTCATTGACTTGGATCAATAAGGACCATTGATTCTATATTTGTTCAAAAATGATGAAGCGATCTTAGAATTCATGGGACTTCATGACAACTTACCATGGGAAGATAATAAGGCTAGTTTTGACATAAATCTTGACATAAGGGCGTACTATGGGGAGACAATTGAATCCTTTAGTCCCAAAATTGATGATATGCAACTAACATGCAGATCTTTGAGTGAAAACCACACTGTGGCACTCTCTGATCCTAAAATAGTAAAAAGAAAGGATGTATCTGAGGGTGAAAACCTCTATGAGGCACCCAAGGGTGAGGGATTCAATCTCCCCCTTAGTGCAATGCATCTAGAGAAGTCAGCAGTCTTAGCAAAAAAGACCACTCCAATCAATGTAGGAACAAAAGAAGCACCCAAAATCAATTTCTACGTTGGATCCTTATTGGATGAAGAACAAAAGAACCTAGAAGCATTCTTGAAAGATCGAAGGGATAAATTTGCATGGTCTTATATGGATATGCCTGGGCTTGATCTAGAAGTGGTTGTTCATCATCTAGCAGTCTATCCTGAAGCCAAACCAGTGAAGCAAAAGTTAAGGAAAATGCACCCTCAGATAGCACTCTTGGTGAAACTAGAGTTACAAAAGCTTCTTGAAATTGGATTCATTCGACCCATAGATTATCCTAAGTGGGTTTTAAACTTGGTACCAGTTTCCAAACCCACTGGAGGTATCAAAATGTACACTGGTTTCAGAGACTTGAACAAAGCATGCCCGAAGGATGATTTCCCTCTTCCAAACATTGACATCATAATAGATTTAATAGTGGGGCATGAAATGCTATCACTCATGGATGGTTTTAAGGGGCATGAAGTGTTATCACTCATGGATTGGTTTTTAGGATACAATCAAATCATGATCACCAAGGAGAATCAACACAAAACTGCATTCACTTGTCCATGGAGGACCTACTGCTGGAACATGATGCCATTTGGGCTAAAGAATGTAGGAGCAACCTATCATAGAGAAATGACCCTCATCTTTCATGACATGATCCAAAATATATTTTAAGACTATGTGGATTATATTTTGTCAAAATCGAAGAAAAGGAGTGAGCACATACAAGTCTTAGGACCCATCTTCAACATACTCAAAGAGTATAAGGTACAACTGAATCCAAAAAAATGTGTCTTTGGGGTGACATCAGGAAACCTCCTTGGCTATATCATCTCATAGAGAGGGATAGAAGTTGATCCAAAAAAGGTAAAATCCATCCTAGACATGGAACCACCACAAACATTGAAGCAAATGAGAGGGTTACAAGGAAGGTTGCAGTCCATCAAAAGGTTCATAGCGCAACTATCAGATTAAATCCACCCTTTTTTGCATCTTATCCATAAAGGAATAACTTACAAGTGGGATGAGAAGTGTGATAAATATTTCCATGAGATCAAGGGCTACTTATTGACACTTCTGGTGCTCATTCCACCAATACCGAACAAACCATTGATCTTGTATATCTCAACAACATCAACATCACTAGGTGCTCCTTTAGCACAACATGATGAAAATGGAAAACAAAGGGCTATCTACTACATTAGTAGGACCTTGGTGGCCTATGAAATGAACTATTCATTCATTGAGAAAGCATTCTTAGCATTAGTTTTTTCTTCACAAAAATTTAGACACTACATGTTGTCACATCAAATCAAACTCATTGCAAAGATCGACCCATTAAAATACCTGCTATCCAAAGCAACTCTTATTGGGCGAATGACCAAATGGGTAATGATCTTGACTGAATTTGATATAGAATATGTGGAGCGTAAGGTAATCAAAGGGAAAGTAATCGCAGACCAACTAGCAAAGGAACCTATCTATGCATAGAATGCATTGATATATGAATTCTCGGATGAATCAATATTCCTTATTGTCACTAGAAAATCAATGGAAGATGTACTTTGATGGATTATTTACCCAACATGGATCATGGGCGGGTATTCTTTCCATCACCCCTCAAGGTGATTTCATCCCAAAGTCATACAGGCTATCATTTTTGTGTACTAACAACATTGTTGAGTACTAAGCCCTAATCATAGGTCTAAGGATAGCAATTCAATGACAGATACAAGAGTTGAAATTCTATGGAGACTCACAGCTGGTTATCAACCAAGTCAATAATGACTATCAAACTAAGGATGACAAGCTTACTCCTTATAAGAAGATGGTAGAAAATCTCAAGGACCTTTTTATTGATATAAATTTTGAGTAGATTCCTCACATGATCAACCGAGTAGTAGATGCTATGACAACATTTGGGTCATTATTAGACATGCCACACAATGTCCCTCAATGTGAATTCTTGGTAGAAAAAATTCTTGTACCAACTTTTGAAACCCCAAAATCTGAATTGGTGCATGTCATTATTGGTCTTGGATCCCCGTGGTATCGTGACATATTCACCTACCTAATTAGAGGAACCCTCCCATCCAATATCATCTCCAACCTTAAAAAGACCTTTGTTAAGAAGGTGTCCCAATTCGTGATCCTCGGTGATACCTTATACCAATGAAGCATCGAGAGGACATTACTACGATGTATTAACCAAGTGGAAGCCTTGATCGCTTTAAAAAAAGTACACAATGGAATATGTGGTTCACATTCTAGCAGTATGACTTTAGCTAAGAAACTGTTGAGGACATGGTACTACTAGCCAACCATGGAAAGAGAAGCCCATCAATATGTGCAAAATTGTTTCCAATGTCAACAACATGGAGATTTTATTCATGCTCCATCTCAAGAGTTGCAACCAATGATCACACATTGGCCTTTCTTGTAGTGGGGGCTTGACCTCATAGGAATGGTTACCCCAACTTCATCTAATGGCCACAAGTTTATCATAACGACCACTGAGTACTTTACCAAGTGGGTCAAAGCCATTCCTATGACCTACATAATGGGGAAGCATATTGCTAAGTTTATCCTGAATTATTTAATCTACTGTTATGGTGTTCCGCAAACACTTATCTTAGACAACAAAACACCCTTCAAGAATTAGGATGTGAAAGATCTATGTAAAATATTCAACATCCAACATCGATTCTCTACCCCATATTAAACCCTCAGGGCAACGGTCAAGCTGAGGCTACAAACAAGACTATTCTATAGATCCTAAAGAAAATGTTCAATGAAGTTGGTCGTGACTAGCATTTGCAGTTGAATATTTCTCTTTGGGCCTATCGAACCAGTATCCACACACCTACAGGTGCAACCCCTTTCTCCTTGGTCTATGGATCAGAAGCCATCTTGCCTATTGAGGTCAAGCTTCCATCACTATGAGTGTCACTACAAAACTTAATCACTGATGAAGAGTACAAATTATCTTGGCTAAATGAGCTAGAATTCTTGGATAAGCATTGTCTTGATGCTCTTAATCACCTATAAGTATATCAAAACCAACTGAAACAAAGCTATAACAAGAAGATCAAATGTCAGTCTTTCCAGCTATGGGATCTTATCCTAAAGCAGAATCATAAAAATCTCCTAGATTAGGATAACAAAGGAAAATTTGAGCCTAACTAGTTAGGTCCCTTTGTCATCACAACAAGTTATGGATCAAGAGCATATCAATTGTCAATGCCTGAAGGTGAACCCTTGTAGGAACTAACCAAAAACTTGCATCTTAAAAAGTTTTATGCCTAGTCTTGAAGGGTACAAATATGAAAATAGAATTTTAAAAAAAAAATAAACAAAAATAAAAAAAAAGGATTGAAAAAGTAAAGAAAAAGAATCTTCCTCTAGTGAAAACCACTTATGTGGCGCTTTGGGCAAGTACCTTGGTGAAACCTAGCATACAAGTTCCTTGCATAAATAAAGCACCTCCATCTATTCTTTGGCTCTTTATCCTATCATTATTTGCATCGCATCCATCCATCGCATCATTCATCCTATTTATCATCCATCGCCCATTCACGTCTGCATCATGGCTTGGTATTGTGAATTATCGTATCCCTTTAGTACTACTTGGCATATTCCTAAGGTTGGATTTTCATACCTATATTGAGGTAATATATCACATCACATTGGTGGAAACTCGTTATGGATTGGATCAAGTTCTTGTATATCTTAAAGTTATCAAAAATCCATAAAAAAAATCATAAAACATTCATCAAAAAATCCAAAAACATCCAAATACTTGTATAGCTAAAATCCAAAAACATCCAAAACCTATACAACTAAAGTCTAAAAACATCAAAATATTGTATAGCTAAAAAATCCAAAAATATCCAAATTCTTGTACAGCTAAAATCCAAAAACATTCAAAAAATTGTAAAGTCAAAATCCAAAACATCCAAAACACATCAAAATCCCTAAAAAGGTCAAACATCAAACATCAAAAATCCAAAAATAGTACCTTGTTGAACTACATGGTCTCTGCGTGTATAATGTAGGCAAGACGCATCTTTGATCAACCCCTGAGGCCCTTAGGATAGTCTTTTAGGTTAGGTTCTTGGTCAAAACTCAGAAAATCCCTAAACATTCAAATATCAAAAAAGCCTTAAATATTCAAATATCAGAAAAGCCTTAAACATTCAAAATCTCATAAAACCCCAAAACATTTGGAAAACTTAGAAAAAAAAATAAAAAAATTTAAAATCTTAGAAAACCCCTAAACATTCAAATATCGGAAAAGCCTAAACATTAAAATATCATAAAAGCCTTCAACATTCAAAATCTCATAAAAACCCAAAACATTTAGATAATAGAAAACAAAAAAACATCAAAAAACATTCAAAAGACCTAAACAACATCAAATATCTCAGAAAACCCTAAACAACATCAAATAATTCAAAAACCAAAACATCCACATAAACTTTCGAAAAGACGAAAAACAACCTCAAAACATTTTCAAAATACCAAAAACATTGAGATATTCCAGAAAATCCAAAACCATCCAACCCATTTTTCTTTCACCCATAATAAACCTCCTACCATAATAAATCGATCATCACCTTCAACCTTTGGCAAAACAAATAGAAAGAAAGTATTGCAAGTCATAAAGTGAGAACCTAAGTGTCAAAATATAAAGTCTAGACCATAGGTAATCAAGTTAGTGAAGTTTGTATCGATGGCTTATCATACTCCTCATCCTAATCAAAACATCTGATCAACATGCCCTAGGATAAATCCTTCCTACGATGGACATAAGTATCAGAAATCACCTTAGCTAAAATTAAACTAGCAAGAGATATAGATAGCATTGATTGTTTGTCTTTGATATTTTCTTTTGATTTATCTCAATGACCCATTCTGAGGGCCTCTCAATGATGTCTATCAAAATGATTTATAGAGAAAGGAATGGGGCATTGATCACTACCTTTCATAGGCTATGCTTGTGGGTATTCTTGTAAAATAATATCAGTGAATTCTTGCTTAGTTGTGTGTAGGGAAGTTGTTTGGAGTAGATTTTTGACTATTGTGTATGCTTTGGTTTGATATATTCTAAACTACTAAACTACATTACACTGAGGTTTCTGTATGTCAAGGTGTGAACAAGGATTATCCTATTTTTTTGTAGAGTCAAAGTCCATCATACTAGATACAACACCATCCTAGTTATCAATACCTTGGTGCATTGTGTCTATGTGTTATATCAAACAATAAGGAACGACAAAAAATCCTAATCCCAAGATATGAGAAAATCATCATGCATTTATCATCACCATATCTAATAAATTCTCAATGGATCATAGACTTATTGGACTTTTTTTGAATCAATCATCAAAATCAATGGTCAACCATCTTGTTTCTTCTATCTTCTCTCCGCGCTAACTTGGTATCATGACAGTCAACAAAAACAATATCATCAATGCATCCATCATGCATCCACAAACCATCATCATGCATACATCTCGCATAATCACAACATATCATAATACAAAAAACCTATTACACTGCAACATCATTATCATTTAAGTTGTGTTGAATAATATGGATTTGGTATTCTAGGCATCTTAAATTTTTGCACACATATCATAAACATACATCATATTATGATATCATAAGCATGAACATTTGCATTATCCATAGATACATCCATATGCATACATCATCATCTCATAAATGGCATAGAAAAGCACACAAAAGAATTGCATCTATTCCATATCATTACATCTCATATCATGACATCATAGATTATCATCACATATCGCATAGACATGAATAAAAGGAAACACATCCATTCATTACGTTACATCCATACATGATCATAATATATATAAGCATGTCACATCACATCATAACAAATATATCCATACACTCATAAGCATGAAATAAAGAGAACACATAACATCATAAATCTGTATCATCTCGTATATATATCAAAAAATGGTGACTATCATGGTACAATATTTGAATTAGTGTTTGTTTATCCATAAAAAGTACAATATCCACGAGGCTATCAAAAAGGAGCCCATGAATGTATATCTGTATAAAGAATTGAGCAATAATAAAAAAAGTGTCTATACAAGCAAGCTTGCCTTGATGTCTGCTCCCCTCTCTAGGCTCTCTCTAATGGTTGATCCTCAACCTGGGGATGTGCTCCACTCCTCTACAAAAGTATGGTTGTCTAATTGCCGCAGAGACATCCTAGTGATAGTGCATGTGATAATATGTAGCCTCGATCACAACCTCTCTATACAAATGGGCATAAACTGTACACACCTGTGTGGTAGCTGTCATAGCCTCTAACTATTGGCATCACTCGACCTCTTGTGGCAACTGCATATCTGAGGCCTGTCTGAGTTGACGCTCCTGATCCCTCTTTGTCATAAGTGCCTGAACCTACTGTCAAGCCTGATTTTGCTTAGCTTTCACCACCTACAATTGTTGCTGCAACTGTTGTATCTGAACATCATGAGGATCTGGCCCTGACAGTGGTGGTTGTACAGGCTACTACTGCACTAGCTACTATTGTATGGTTGGCTACTGAGGTGGCTTCTAGTGGAATGATGGTGCACCTGAGACCTTTCTATCCTGTTGTTGGCCATCTTGGCCATCCTATCCTCTGTCCCTACCATCTAGACCTTTGTCCTGACCTCTGCCCTATCCATCCTATGGCTAGCCTCCTTCATGGAGGTATACCTACTAGATCTATCAGTTTGGGAGGGGGTACAGACCATGCATCATATGCAGTCATGGTTTGTGCATCTTCTCGTCCCTAATCATAGGCCCATGGCCTCACAACCAACTATTGGAAACCCTCAACAACCTCACGGGTTGGGATCATATGTCCCCATGCAGTTTCTTGAGTTTTCTTGGAAAAAATGGTTCTATATGTATCATTAGGCATGTTCTGCCTCTCACCAAACTATGTGGCAATCCTATCGGGTAGGTACCTCTCTATCATGGTATTCTCTTGACCCTGCACATACCGGGTCTTGTTGTGCCTTCTACACACACACCCCGTTCAAACCAGGAACACCCCCTCTCTTTGCTTTGCTTTCACTAGGTTAGTTTACCTTTGCCTTGGTTTTTGTGCCCCTATTTTTGAGCTTAAGTTAGTCATGAGCCTTAAATTTTCCAAATCCATTTTGGCCAAACTCATTCACCCAAGTTTTGGGAAGTTCTAGTCCTTTAAAGAAAATGCCTTGTAGGTTTCTTTCCTTCAGAAGTTTTGTCATCCTTCGCCGCTTGTGGTTCTGTAGCTGTGGGTTCCCCTTGCGGATTTTCATCTCTAATTTTTCATTCCCTGTGTGGTTCCTCCCATTTCCACCCGTAGCAAACTTCCTACATGCATTTTTCACATCCTTTTCCTCCGCTCAGACTTTGGCTAGGTGTCCTTTGCTCATCTGGTTTTCGTATGGCCACCTACCACCTACCCATCATACCTACAATTAATGTTGGCATTAATGGGGGGTTTTCCTATAAATATAGACCTCCCCAGCTATCATTTTCATTCGACGTTTTCAAAATTTGAAGGAACGAAAGTGATTTCTGCATACACAAAGACATTCAAGAGATTCAAGCTAGATTTTCCACCATCCTCTATGCAGCTTGAAGGTATGTGCTCATGCCCTCATTTGATTATGTGTATTCAAACTGTTAGCAAGGTTCACTTCTAGGGTTTTAAAATCGTTCAAAGTCTAAACTCAATTAAACCCTAGCTCTATTGTGTCGGGATGGGTTCCAAAGCACTCAAACTCCATCGTGGGTTTTCCACTGAGGAAGCATGTTTGCAAAATACCATCCAAAGTGGCAAAAGCAACCACCACCCTCGCTTTATCAACTCCTATGTTTGAACCTTCAAACCCTGACCGACTGAAAAGATAACTAATGAACGTTAAGAAGTCTGCAAACTCCCATATGTGGGAATCCGCTTCCTCGTGACCATTAGAAACAACAACCTTTGTACGGATCCCCGCCTTCAAAATTTTTCTACCATTGTCACCACAGGGGTACAAAGAATTTGCTTGAAAAACCACTAAGTCCTTAGGTCCATGTGGACCCACCCTTGTGAGTCTCCGTATGTGGACCTCCATGTCCCCTTGGCCTTTATCTAGTGGTGAGACCCCTACGTCCCTCCACCATGTAGGTCCCGCATTCCTTGCTTCCAAGGGGGAAACTTTGAAACCAGTGACCAAAACTTCAAGACAAAACCATATCCTACGGGAACAATCTCCTACGGGTTCATCTTTGTGGACCACCGTCCATGGAAGGTTATCATACCTTGGATGTTACTTAACGAAAAAACCATAGCGGCTTCTTGCTGTGCACCATTTGCATCATACCCTTCTGAAGGAATTAACATAGGGAAGATCCTTGAAAATACTAAGTGAAAATATCATTGCAGGCCCATGTTTGTGGGCCTCTGTCGGTGGAAAGCTATCTCTTCCAAAACAAACATGGCTCTCCACTTTGCGGATCTCGCATCCATCACAACCACTAGTATAATGAACACACAGTTGGTAAAACCTCCAAGGAAAAATGACTCAACGGATCCACCCTTGCGGACCGCCGTCTGCGGAATGCTGCCCACACAAGGCCGTTATCTAGTGGCCAAACTTTGACATATCTTCACACCTTGGCTTTCACACAATTGAATTGCAACCCACCCAAATTGATGAAGTTTCAAACCAGGTGACTCAATATGATTTCTTGCACATGCCAAAAATCAATACACTAAAATTGGCTAAGTAAAGCACCATTACGGGTTTCACTTCGTAGAACTCCGCCTGGAGAATGTTATCCACCTTAGGTTGTTCCTTACGAAAATGCTCCAACGACCTCCCACCTCACATCTTCCACACCACCAATCCTTGCATTGACTTAAAAGATCACTCAAACGAAGGAAAGTAACTTAACATGCCTCCATGATAAATTTGTGCATGTGCCTATTGGCTCTATGTTGGATTTTCTTAACAATAAAACATTGTGGAAATTCACTATTGGAACTCCACTTGTCGAAGTCCATCTTCCTTGCACCATTCCTTACAACATTCACTCTGGCAGTTTACGTAGGGCGGAAACTTGCACCTCTAGACCTGCAAATCTTCAAAATGCATAAATGAGCTTAAAATAACAAACTGTGATGAATGTAATGATATTCTAAGGGTATGAGGATGTATTTAATGATATATTAGCATGATTTAACTAGCGATTTGCATTCTCAAATCGTAAAACGCTTACTGCACTTTTTGTGTGCAAAATTTATGGAATTAGCAGAGAAACTAGTGGAGAAAACAGACAAAGGAAAGAAACCCACAAAGAATCCCAGAGGAAAAGAGGAGAAAACACAAATGAAATACGAGTTCCACGGGGTTGAGTGTACCTCGAAGATCACCTCCAATTGGAATAAGGTCACTGACACAGACCTGGGTCACGTCAACATTGATGAATTCAGACATAGGGTCATGGTTAACCCTAAAATGGAGGAAGCCTTGAGAATTAAGAAAAGTGGACTTACAAAGGCAACAGGCTTCGCTCCTGCACTAATTTCCCCAGATTTGGTTTTTGCTTGCTGGGAACGCTATCATGCACAAACTAGAAAGATAGTCACTGGAGATGGAAGGGTATTGACTCCCTCGTCTATCAAAAAGAAATTTGGCATTCCCCCGTTTGATAAAATGAAGGAAGTTGAAAATGATTTCACCTTAAAAGTATGGCAAGCAGACCCCATCGGCTACAAAATAATGATCAATCAAACATGGCTACTTGATAAGAGGGGCAGTGCTAACAAGGTTCCCCAAACATTATACATGAATGATTTTGTAGAGGAAACTGTAGACACCTAAAAATGACCTAGGCCTGCAAGCTTCATTTGTACCACTTTCGTCCTAGCATAATTGTGACATTTAATTATGTCCTTGGTCCACATTCGACTATTGATTAAATAATTCATAATTATTTAGTTAATTCATGTCCTTTCATTCTTCATGATTATTAAATGAATAAATTTTATTTATTTATTAAATACGTCATTAATTGTCTAAGTCTTACCTTAATTAAATAAATTTCTTAATTTATTTAATCACTTCCTCGGTCACTTCTTCCTGATTATTAAATAAATAAGTTTTATTTATTTATTTAATATGTCACTAACTTTCATAATTAAATTAATTAAATAATTTATTTAATTATTGGTCTTATTTACTAAATTAAATAATTAAATCTAATTATTTAATTGCCAAATTTGATATTCCTCTCATTTTAAATAAATTAAATTATTTAAAATGTCATCTCATTCTTAACTGTCAGCTCACTTTGGTAAATAATTGGAAAATCAATTATTTATTATTTCACAAAAGTTCACATTTGGAATTAATTTAATTCCAAATTGGTAACTTTCCTTCGGAAGTCGGGTGATCGGGCAGGTTCTTGGTCCTTCCAAAACGGATCTTCAGTCCGGTCTTTATCCTCTTCATTTTTGAAAATCTTTATTTTCGAATTAATTTCCTCATTTATTCTCCACCGTCGATTCGATCATCTTAGATGGCATCTTGACCGCTCGATTGATAATTTTTCCCTAACCCTAATTAGGGATTCTCAAATTTAATCTAAGCCTCTCATTTTAGGTCTTAGTCAGAAGTCAATCTCATCTGTCCATTCAAAATGGCATTTTCTATAAAATGCCATTTTCCTCTCATTTTTCAATTACACAGAGATTATTACACATTCACATTATACACTCTTGCACTCGCACACTTAGACTTTTCATAGCAATTGTTAGCATATTTCATTGAGTTTTGACATCTTTAGGCATAGACATTCTTAGTCATTTAGACATTAGGCATTGGACTTTGATCAAATCCTTCAAGCTTGGTGTAGGACTTCGTCAAAGATTGCTCGTACGTTAAATCTGAGGGCAACACGTCAACCAACAAGGTAGAAGGTACTATCAAGGTGAATCATGGAAACTCCTGCGAATCAAAGGTATAATTGTTCTTGTTTTCATTGTTCTTGATAGGATCTTTAGGTTATATGCTTTATATGTTAGTTTATCTCACAATCTAACTTTAAGAAATTAACCATAGATACATTTGGTGAACTCGACTCTATTTTTTTTGTTATTTCTATACGGTTTTTGTGTGTTTCTATCTTTTTTGCAGATATAGGTACGAAGCGACGCAACTATTTTTTTTAAAAACATCGTGACGCATCTAATGTGTCGCGACACATTCAACGACCCTAAAACTGCAATCACTCTATAGCAACACAATTGTGCTCTAGAAAGCCATAGTTGAATTACCGAGCCGCATTTGATACACAGAGCAACACAATCGCTCTGTCGTGACGCATTCGACTGGTAACGTTTTCTCTTGATCTGCTTTCGGTTTTTTTTGGGTTTTTTGTGTCCTTTCTATTCTGGTTATTTTCTGCATTCTGCCTAGCATAGGTTTTCTATTACTAATCAGGATTTGCAGCTTTTTGGCGGTTACTTTTTGTGGGTCAAAGACAAACATTCAAACTACTAATGTGTGGTCTTGTAGGTTCGAACGTCAAAGATTAAAAACCAAAACAATGTGCTTATCTTTTTCTTAGTTTAGTTCATTTTTCCTTTTGGTGCAATTAAAACGAACTTGTGTTTCTGCTATGTCTGAATGTGGTTGCAAAATGGTAGGTGAGTATGCTCTCACCTTGTGAAAACTCGGTGATCAGAAAACCAGACCCATTTTTATCTGTTTTTAACCCCACAACTTGGTATATCAAAGTATCCTCTCCCCTTGCGCTCTCGGGCGATCTTGGGTGCAAGAGAAACAATTACCAACTCTAGAAATTGGGCCTACCTGGGGATTTCATCACCCCAACACAACTCAAACCGGCAATGGAGCTAAAGCCAAGCTACCCCCGACCGGTATATAAATGTGAATCTTAAGGGAAAACCTAAGATTACAAGTGCAGATGTGTCATACGGATAGAGTAGTACTCCCTTAAACCCTGTTGAGCTTAACCTCTTCAGGCTAGAGTGCCACCTAATTCGTGATTAATCTCTTGCCCCATGTATGGCCACTCAAATGGGGGTCCCAAACAAAAAACCTTTGTGTAGTGAGCCAAAAACCTTCTATTTGCTAGCGCAGCACCGGTCGGTGTGAAGGCATCCACACTTTCGCAGTTTGTAGTAGAGGTGATCAACCTGCCATGGGAGTTTCATGGGGGTTGGAAGCTTGGTTGGCCTGAGAAGAGAGTGCACTGTAAGGGGGAGCCCGTGCAGCCAAGCTTCTAAATTCACATGCTACAGATATGCGGTTGGGGAAACCCGCGTGGAATCTAGTGAATATTGTCCTGGGCTAACCTAGGATTGTACTTGTCTGATGTGTGCTTGCTTACATTCAAAACATTGTGCTTCTCAAGTGCTTTTTGGATTCATCACATTTACAGTTTTGAACAAAACACTCAATATAAGACAGATCAAATTTTCCATCAAAACGACAAGAAACTCATTTTTCACAAACTGTGTCACATTTGTTAAACCGCATTCGAGTTTCTGAGTCGCAATCACTCTATTAAACCGCATTTGAAATTTCAAACACCGCATATGCATGCATCGCAATGCAACTGATCCTTACAAAGTTGTATCTGCTAAACCGAGTCGCATTTGTCAGTTCCCGAGTCACATTCGCTCAACCTAAGCTGCATTCACAACCTTAAATGACACATTCGCCTATCACAATTAAAAACTTCATACAAAGTCAAATTTGAAGTCCTCACCTTGTCAATCATTTGTCAAACACTGTTTCCAAAGGATTCTATCAGAAACCAATTTTGAAATTGCTCAAAGTTTCGACCATTAGTTTGCATTCGTCGCCATAGGTTTCACCCTCCATTTTTTTTAGGTGCATACATTAGGCATTAGGTTGTCCCTAGGGTTATATCTTGCATACTTTGGATTAGGTAAATCTCAGGACAATTTGCAACGTCATTGCTTTCGAAGCTAGGCTCTCTTGGACTAAGTTATCAAATCCCTTTTTCAGTCATTGTCCCCTTTGTGAGATTTTTTTCCAACTCAAAAGTCTAGTTAGGAAAACTCACTAGTCATTTAGACTTTGTCATCTTGTTATTTTCAACAAAGTCCTCTAGTAACTGAAATCAAAAACAAAGATTGAGCTTAGAAGTGCTTAGGTACCCTTGTCTTAAATTGCATTATAAGTCTAGACATTGCATATTCTATTCCCAAAAATCCAAAAACATTAGTCATCCTAGTCGTCATTTTGAACTTAGGGTCATCCTTGCATTTAGTTGTCATTTTCATTAGAGCAATCTCATTTATGGTGGAAACTAGACTCCAAAAACAACAACGACAAATGGAAAAATTTCGACAAGACCCCACTTCCACTGTTAATAATCCCACATATGACCCAAATTGGACTTTCGACGATCCATTTGGCAATACAAACAATCAACCTCTCATGACAACACCATCCTCCTCAAATAGTCCATTTGAACCATTCTTATGAAAAGATGATTACAGTCAAATAATTGAGGAAAACCTAGAGATAGCGGCACAAGATCCAGAGGCCTCTCAATTCATCGAACAAATGGTCCTATACGACAGAGACAGATACTTAGCCATACTCTTGAGTCAAGGAGCTAAGTTACCTAAAGGATTTGGCATCAACACATTGAGATCAACATCTCCAGACCCTAATGTCAACAACATGCAAAATATATCAAATAGTGGTCAACCTCCGAACACTACGAGCAATAATTTCTTTGACACCACAACGAAAGTGCATGCTACCTCCAACATCCCAAACACCTCCAATACAATAAATACTACATCCATTGGAGGATCACAATCGGCCACAATGCCCACTACATCCACGACACTGTCACAATCGGCTGGAACCACCTATGGCTCCTCAGCAATGTGGGAAAATTATTCAAATCCTCTCTCTACCATGACAATAAATACCACAGGGGCATCATCAAGTCACAACAATCCCCCCTTGACATACACATCTACTACCATGAGCACACCTTCGACATATCCGCTCATTGGTATTTCACAAAATCCTTTGGGAGGAGGCAAAGGACGTATCTTTATCCAAGGACAACAACAACACGTTAACACGACAACACAGTCACATGTCATTGCCTCCCAAGGTACAAATACAAACATTCCCCTTGTGCAAACCCAACAATACGCACAAGGTTTCCAAATAACACAACCCATGGCATCACTAACACATCATAACATTCATGGTCATCATATTCCCCAGGTAATGACACACATGGCTGGGGGACACATCCCAACCTACTCAACCCACGTTCATACTCACCAACATACACCCAACCCTAACTTTCAATACCAACAACAAGCCAATTCGCACACATCATACATGTCACAGCAATCCATACCGCCACAATACACCAATATTGACACACAAAAAATAGGAACCTATGGTGTATCAAGCAATACAACGTACGGAAACACAAATGACCCTGTTATGGATGCCTTACAAACAAGATTGGTGGGTTTAGAAAAAACTATCCAAAACATATACATTTCAGCCAAGAAATTGGAAATATCATATGATCTAAATGTATACCCATTTGACATGAGCTTATACATGCCTCCATTTCCACCGGGATATGTGTCACCCAATTTCACAAAATATAGAGGCAAGAAAAATCCCATTGAACATGTTCGCGAATTTGCAACCAATTGTATGGACATCGCCTATGAACAAACATTCTTGATGAGACTTTTTTCTAAAAGTTTGGTGGGTCCTGCCCTTGAATGGTTTTCCACTCAAAAGGATATCCAGACATGGGACGAACTTAAACAAAAATTCATAAAAAATTACGCGTAAAACATCGACATGGATACCTCTATCACTAGCTTGTGCACTCTCATGCAAGATGATGCTAGTGAGACATTTATCCCATTCTTTCAAAAATGGAGAAGCCTCACTAGTCGATGTCACATTGACATCCCCAAAAGGGAAAAAGTCAACATGTTTGTCCAAACACTTCTAGGGCCCCTAAAATATGCATTGCAAGTACATTGCTGCATGAACTTCACGGACTTAGTCAAAAAATGGGTCCAAATTGAGAAAGCCCTTATCACAAAGGGAGAACTAAGGTACGGTCCCAAAAATGCAAATGCAAATCCTCCCGCTGACAAGAATAAATACTGGGTAAAAAATAAACATGTTACAAATGACGGTGTTGTTGATGCCAAAACTGCAAACATTGTGGGTCTTGTATTGGCCCTAAAAGGGGTCCAACAACAACACAAACCAACAACGACATCGACACCCCCTACTAATGTCCCTTCAAACAATCAGAACGGTGAAAATAACCAAGGACAATACCGTCAGACGAGACAATTTCCTAAGGGTCACACATACACCTCTTTAGGTGAACCCATTGAAGAAGTTCTTAAGAAATGTCTCCAGAATGGGGTCATCATATTTCAAGAACCAAAACCCTATGACCCAGGAAAATTCAAGCCAACATGGTGGAATGATAATGCATTTTGCGAGTACCATCGAACAAAAGGACATACAACCTCTAACTATCGACAATTGAAAAACCTAATACAAGATCTTATTGAAAGTCGTGTCATTGAAGTAGGTGGATCACAATTCGCCCCCAATTCAGATCATACTATCCATAAGAATCCACTGCAAGACCATGGTTCTCATAAGGCTTCCACTTTAGGTCCATAGATGAACAATAATCAAGCCAACTTCGCCCGAGCCAAATACGACTATTCTAGTGGACCAATTATAAATAATATCTAAACTGATGAAGAACACATCAATACCATTACGGTCAAGAGAACACTCCAATGTAATGCTACTACTCGCAGTGGCAAGGTCACCATAGCTGGTCCGCCTCCCGCTGAACAACCCAAAATAACCATACCTGGCCCATCTGCTAAACAGTCAAAACCTGTCCCGACCATAAAGTAGTGGCAACCCAAAAGTCAATTCAACCTTATCGACCAACTAGGCAAGACACCCGCGCAAATCTCTATACTTGAGTTGCTTCATATCTCTCCCACACACAAAGATATCCTAGATAAAACCTTGCAAGAGTCATCGGTCCCCAAGGACATTGATGTCAATCAATTTGAAACCATGGTGGGATACCTCACTATGCCTCACCACGTCACCTTCTCGGATCAAGACTACTCATCACCTAAAACCAACCACAATGATGCATTGCACATAGAAAATTTTGTCCACAAGCATAGAGTCAGACGGGTTTTAGTAGATGGTGGAGTAGGGTTGAACATATGCTCCCTCAAACTGGTTAAAGCTCTAGGATTCTCCGATGCATGCGTAGACCCGAAAAAAAGTATAGTGATCAAAGCATATGACGATGAAGAACGCTCTTCACATGGTGTTATCTCTGTCCCTATTAGAGTGGGACCAGTTATTGTGGACACAACCTGCCAGGTCCTGGATTTGGAACTACCATATAACATCTTGCTCAGCCGTCCATGGATTCATGCCTTAAAAGCCGTTTCATCCACATATCACCAATGCCTAAAGTTTCCATTTGACGGTACGGAAATAACCATATACGGAGACCCTGACCCCTTCCAATATTGTACCAACCTAAGGGGTATTTCTGAAAACTGAGTGCCTATTAACTGAGAAGCACTTGGCTCCTCGTCATCCAAATACATTGACCCATCAACACTCACATCATTTTCCACATCCGCTCCATCCACATCTTCCGCCACACCACCACCTCCTGCAAATCTTAAGGTTGAATCCACTGTCAAAATCTAGGACCTTGGCTGCGGAGAGTTCAAACTACATACAACATACAACATAACAACACTACCCAAGTCTCCAAAGGTATATGGTCGGCCATGTTTCAGAATGGAACCCAAGGAAACTTTCAAAGTTCCATCGAAAACAGTTTTTATCAAGTGGGAAGACATGAGTAATGAAGACCTTGCTAACATCACAAGATGGATCTATAAGGATACTGTTGCACTACCCCCATTACCAGTTCAAAAATATGGCAAGGGTTATGACATAATGAAGGCTAAAGGCTATGATGGTACTAGTGGCCTAGGAAGAAATAAAACTGGCTGAAGGGAGCCCATAGAAACTTTTCAAATTCCAAAGTATCTTGGATTAGGGTTTGGATCGCCCGACAATGACGATCGATGTACCATTGGACTTTCGAGTGAGCGAGTACATGCTTCGAAAAGTGTCGAGACCACTAAGGAAACCCTCACCGAAACTGACTCTCACGAGTGGGAATTTGGCTCAGAACGATCCTTAAGTGATTGTTGCCTTGATGATTTGTTTGTCGAACCAGGGGAGCTGACCTGTGACAAAGATTTTGGCAAACATTTAAAATTGAATAGGCTCCAAATAGTCAAAGTCCCATTACCACTCCTGATGACATACAAGACCCACCATCTGAACCCCTTCAGTCCAATCCATCTAAAGTATCAGACGACACTGACAACCAGAACTCTAAGGCCTTCACCCCTTATTTTGACAATGAATATGACACTAGTGAAGGGGAATATTGGATAGATTCCGATGTGGAGTTGGAGGATGATAATCTCATCTACAACATCACTGAATCAGTCTACATGCTTTCCGCATCCTCACCTCAATTCACTAACATTGACGATGGCATTTCCTTAGTTTATCCTGAGCTAGTCGATTGGGACCAACAAGGCCCGCCAGTCCTGGACACATTTCAGAATGATGAGGCAATTGCAGAATTTATGGGATTACGTGAAGGCATACCCAGTGGGGACCACAAGTTAGGATTCACCATTGATTTAGACTGCATGGCATACTTCGGCGAGACTGCTCTGTCCTCCATTCACAAAAGTAAAAGTAAAAACAAAATAAAAAATGAAACGTCTCTAGGTGAAAACCGAAAGGCACCTTTTAACGATAAAATAGTAAAAACAAAGGACGTATCTGCGGGTGAAAACCTCTATGAGGCACCCAAGGATGGAGGAATGGACTTTCTTCCCGTGCAACAAGAGAAGTCAACTATGCTTATCGAAGAAACAATAGAAGACAACAGAGCAACTGTAGAAGATCCCAAGATGGTCCTCTTTGCGGCATCATTGACTGAAGAGGAGAGATCAGAATTTCATAAATTATTTGCAGAACGTAAAATCAACTTTGCATGGTCCTATGCTGACATGCCAGGATTGGACCCAGAACTGGTTCTGCACCATTTGCCACTATTACCTAATGCCAAACCAGTCAAGAAAAAGTTATGCAAAATGCACCCTCAAGTTGCTCTATTGGTCAAGGCTGAGTTAAAGAAATTGCTAGACGTTGGATTCATACGGTCTATTGACTACGTCGAATGGATATCTAACTTGGTGCTAGTAACAAAGCCAAATGGGCTAATCCACGTTTGTACAGATTTTAGAGACCTAAATAAAGCATGCCCAAAAGATGACTTTCCTTTGTTGAACATTGACATCATTGTTGACCTCACAGCAAGATATGAGATGCTATCCCTCATGAATGGTTTCTCCGGCTATAATCAGATTCGCATTGCCCTTGAAGACTAGCACAAGACGACATTTACTTGGCCATGGGGTACATATTGTTGGAATGTCATGCCATTCGGTCTCAAGAATGCAGGTGCCACATATCAAAGGGCTATGACCACGATCTTCCATGACATGATGCATAAAATAATGGAAGATTATGTAGATGACCTACTGGAAAAATCAGTAACTAGGAAAGATCATCTGAAGGTGCTAGATACAATTTTCAAGAGACTTGAAGAGTACAAAGTCTGGCTAAATCCTAAGAAATGTGTCTTTGGTGTCACATTGGGTAAACTCTTGGGATACATAGTTTCTAGAAGAGGCATTGAGGTTGATCCAGTGAAAGTTAAAGTCATCATAGACATGCCTTCACCTAGAGGAATTAGTGAACTCAGAATGCTACAAGGAAGGGTACAATCTATTAGGTACTTCATAGCCCAATTGGCAGACAAGTGTCACCCATTCCAATATCTGTTGCGCAAGGGTGTCCCCTTTGTGTGGATAGATAGATGTCAAGAATCCTTTCAGCAAATCAAAGATTATCTACTGTCAACGCCAGTCCTCATGCCTCCTATTCACGGAAAGCCATTGATCCTGTACATCTCGACAACTAGTTCAACACTGGGGGTATTACTAGCACAAAACAACCAAGAAGAAAAAGAAAGAGCTATATATTACATCAGTCGAACATTGGTCGGGTATGAATTGAACTACACACCAATTGAATGAGCTTGCCTAGCCATGGTCTTTGCAGCACAAAAGCTAAGACATTACATGTTGAGTCATCGGGCACAATTAGTAGCAAAGATCGACCCACTGAAATATTTTCTAAATCAGGCAACATTAACAAGACGGCTAGCAAAATGAGTTATGATTCTGAGTGAATATGACATTTAGTATGTAGAAAGAAAGGCAATAAAAGGCCAAGTCATAGCGGACCAGCTGGCAGACGCACCTATGCAGAGTGATCACCCGTTAGTAGCAGATTTTCCAGATGAGTCAATATTCCATACGGAACCTAAGGCACCTTGGCGACTCTACTTTGACGGATCACACACAAATCATGGCTCGGGGGCAGGAATCCTGTTCATCGCCCTGCAAGGAGACCCCATTCCTAAGTATTTCTACATTGCCTTCCCATGCACAAACAACATGGCAAAATATGAGGCATTAGTTATAGGACTAAGAATGGCAATAAAATGGAAGATCAGGGCACTACATGTCTACGGGGATTCTCAGCTTGTCACCAACCAGGTTAATGATGACTATGACACAAAAGACGAGAAGTTGATGCCCTACAAATAGATGGTTGACAGTTTCCAAACATACTTTCATATGGTAACCTTCGAACAAGTTCTGAGAACATAGAACAAAGCGGCGGATGCCATGGCTACAATAGGCTCCCTCCTTGACATACCAAGCAATCTGCCTCAGCTGGAATTCCTAATAGAGCAATTGCTGGTCCCTGCCTATGACATTCCAGAGTCAGAAATGGTTTGTGAACTTGTTGGTCCTGACTCTCCCTGGTACCAGGATATCTATGACTACCTAAAATCTCAAACCCTTCCATTGAACCTATCCAATAACCAAAGGAAATCCTTTATCCGAAAATCTGCAAGGTATGCCATCGTCAGTGACACCCTTTACCACCGTAGCTTTGACGACACCCTCCTTAGATGTCTCGACACCAACGAAGCACGTACGACCTTACGCGAAGTACACGATGGTATATGCGGGTCTCATTCAAGTGGTCCTACTCTAGCCAAGAAGGTAATGAGACTTGGGTATTATTGGCCGACCATTGAAAAGGATGCAATAGAATATGTCAGGACTTGTCGCAAATGTCAGATTCACAGTGATTTGATCCATGGTCCAGCATAGGAACTTCGGCCGATCACTTCTCCTTGGCCCTTCGCTCAATGGGGACTCGACCTCGTGGGTAAGATTCATCCAACCTCGTCCAATGGACACAAATTTATCATCATCGCCATTGAGTATTTTACAAAGTGGATCGAAGCCATCCCTTTGACATACATAACCGGCAAGCAAATATCCAAGTTCATCCTTAACTACATCATTTTCCGGTATGGCCTTCTGCAATCCATCATCACTGACAATGGACGTCCATTCAAAAACCAAGACGTTCATGAGTTATGTGAGAGATTCCATATCCAACACCATTTTTCATCTACGTACTACCCACAAGGAAATGGTCAAGTTGAGGCATCAAATAAAACCATTGTCAAAATCCTCAAAAAGACTGTCAATGATGCTGGTCGTGACTGGCACATACAACTCAACCCTGGTCTGTGGGCTTACCGAACTAGCATTCGTACGCCTACAGGAGCCACTCCATTTTCCCTAGTCTTTGGCACTGAGGCCATCTTTCCCATTGAGGTTGAAATTCCTTCGTTACGAGTCTCCCTGAAGGGTTTAACTGATGAAGAGGAGTATAGACAATCACGCTTGCACGAGCTGGAAATGCTAGAAGAAAGAAGGAAAAATTCACTGAACCATCTTCAAGCATATCAGAACTGTCTTTGTCGCAGCTACAATAAGAAGGTTATGGTCAGGAAATTTGACATTGGCGACCTAGTTCTCATGCAGAACCCCAAGAACCAATATGACAGAGAAAAGCCGGGAAAGTTTGAACCAAATTGGTTGGGTCCCTACATTATTATATCTTCTTTTGGTTCTGGAGCTTATCAGCTAGCCACACCAGATGGAGAACAATTGACAGAGCCCATCAACAGTTTACATCTCTGAAGGTTCTACGCATAGCATCAGGGAATCGAGCTAAAAACCGTAAAATACAAAAAAAATGAAAAATGATAAAAAATTGTTTCCTAGATGAAAACCTGGCAAACAGGTGTCTTGGCAACACCAAAAAAAATGAGAAAAAGGGTGAAAATAGTAAAGAGAAAAATGATTCGTCCAACAGTGAAAATCTGGCAAATAGGCTCTTTGGCCAGATACCATGGTGAAAACCTGGCAAATAGGCACCATGCGTAATCAATCATTGCTCCGCCATCTACTGTCACTTTGTCTGCCTTGGCCTAGGATGAAATACATTTCATGCCATTATCACACCAATTGACATGACATTATACCCTTCCTTTCATGGTTGATAAATGATTGACATCAAGTCCTGACAACTGTCCATCTAGTAAACCAACAGCATCCCGTCCATGTTCCTTAAAGTTGGCTAAGTCTTGGACCTGACTGGGGGAAAAATTTGTATCATATAACTGCAGTGGATGTCACACATGATCTCAGAAATCGAAAAAAAGTCCTAAAAAAAGACAAAGACATGGCAAAAAGTCTTGAAAAAAGACCAAAAACATCATAAAATGTCCTGAAAAAAGACAAAAAACATCATAAAATATCCTGAAGAAAGATAAAAAAACATGGGAAAAAGTCCTGAAAAAAGACCAAAAACATCACAAAATGTCCTGAAGAAAGACCTAAAAATTGAGATATGTCCTCAAGAAAACCACAACAAGATGTCAAACAAAGAGTCATCTCTTCTCAAATCTATCATGACAATCGGTCAAGTCTTTGTCATCTGTCCGAACTACGTTGTCTCTGTGCATTTACTACGTAGGAAAGGCCATCAGTCGATGAGTCCCCGAGACATTAGGTCAGTCCATTTAGGTTTTTCAAAATAAAATCATGGCACAATCTTTGGTCATCAATACAAGGTCATTGGTCGTGTCGAACTACGAGGTCTCTGAGTGTATGACGTAGGAAAGGCCATCTGTCGATGAGCCCCTGAGGCCGCACTAGGTCAGTCCATTAGGGTTCATGACATCACACTGGCACACACGTCATAAACATCTTCAAGACAAAGCAAATCATTCCCAAACGAATAAAGCTCATAAAGAAAATTATACCAATCATTTACTGCAGCATGACAATCTCATCGGCATATATCATTATGACAATATCGACATATAGTCAAACACAAGTCAAACTCGGTCAAGGCAGGTCAAATCATCATAACCTATCAAACTATCAACTCTTGGTTAACCTTCAGATATGTCCTTCTGAAAGATAACCTCTGTCATTCGTGCCTTAGTATGTGTCCTTCCTAGGCATCGTCATTGTCATTCGACATTTCAAGCGATCCTCTTGACATCTAAGGATCACTCCTCTTGACATCAGTATTCTCCAGATGGGTCCTTCTGAAGAACCAACTCTGTCATCTCTATCTAAGGATGTGTCCTTCCTAGGCATCATCATCATTTCGAGGAACCCCTTTCGATTGTTAGGGACCAAATCCTCTCGACATCAACATTATTCAGGATGTGTCCTTCCTGAATTAGGCAATTTTTGACATTTGTCATCTTAGCATCATCAGAGCTTTAACACTTCGGCACCTCGACATTATTAAACCTGAAATCTTGACATCAAAACAATGGATATCTAGACGCACTTGGAAAAAATTTGACACTTGTCTTTTGGCTTTTATCATGCCACTAGTTTTTCAGCAAGATCCCACTAATAGGATTTAGAGAAACAACGACGTATCATGACGATTGACACCCATGACTACTAGTTTCTCAGCGAGGTCCTGATTCAGGGATTTAGAAAAAAAATGACGTACCATGATAAGGGCCCTATTTTTATTTTGGAAATCATGCTGCTAGTTTCTCAAGGATGTCCTGGGAACAAGATTTAGAGAAGCAACGACATCTCATGAATTGTCTTTGTCTTTTTCTGCTTGTGGTTGATTATGACAAAAAGATAGGGGCAATCACGCTCTAGTTTGAATCATGATCATCCTTGTCTGTGACTACTTGTCTTATGTGATGGTGCGACCTTGCACACCTTGATCTATGCCATATCATTGTGTTTGTTGGCCATTACAACAATCTGCCCAATGATGATTAAGAGCAATAAATATTAAAGTCCTATGGTAAAGCTGTCAAGGATTTGATCAAAGTCTAGGAATTAACATGCATCTCCTTCGGTCTGGTCATCTTCTCTTCTTCCGTCTGGTCATCTTCTCTCGTCCATCTCATGATGATATCCTATGACATCCAAAAACATAAGTGTATCCATGATCATATAAACATTGCATTAGGTCCATACATACATCATCCATAGCATTAAATCATTAACATAATCATCAACATGTCATCCATTTACTAAATACATTAGGCACATCATTATCATCATCATCTCAGATAAGTAAGCATTGCATCATCATGGCATCAAAATCATAAATAAGCATCATAGGACATACATGATACATCATAAATCAACATCATGCATCACATATATCATAATGCATTAAATCAAAGAATATTATATAACACACATGTAGGCCTCGTCAAAATTGTATCATCATATAATATCATCTCAAAAATATACAATGTCACAGGATAAAGTCAAGAGATATCCCAAAAATGGAGCTTGTAGGCTCAATAATATATACATAGTGTGTCATAATAACAAAAATGCCCTTAGGGTAGACTCTCATCATCCCCTCATGGTGAAGAATGTGGCGGCTGCAACTCTGAGACTGGCACTGAAGTGATAGGCGGACCTATGGCAACCTCTGCCTGTGCAACCATTGGAACTGACAATGACAGCATTATCACCATGGTAATGGACACCGGTGACGTCAATGCTACCTAACTCTGGGAAGCTGAAGGATCTACCATTGGTGGCTGTCTCTGTACGGACCTCTGCACTAAACTAGTTGAACCATGACTATGGCTCGAATGGTGACTCGAGGTGTGCCTGCGTGAGTGGTGTGACTTATGCCCTGATGTGTGCCTTGTCGAGGTAGACCCTCCGACACTCATATGACTCCTACTGCCACTGACACTATTTGATCTGTGGCCACTGCCTGTCCTCGTCTGTGACTGTGACAAGGTAGGATCCCGTCGCTCAGGTGGCACTACCTACTCATATAAGGTCCTGTACTGACCTAGCCTCATGCTCACCCTAGCTAGCTCACGAGCCGTATCTTTGGAAGGCCCTACGCATAAGGCTGCAAACTGTGTACACCACTGAGCCATGTCCTGTTGGCAGATCATTGCCTGATCTTGTTCTACCCGAGCTACCTCTAGCTCTAACTGCAATGATCTGACCTGGGCCATGCTCTCATCCAGCCTCTGCTCTAAATCAGCCACCCTCTGGTCTGTCGTGGCACCCTGGGGCAATCCTGAGGAGGACGGTATCTCCTCCTCTCCCTCCACCATCTGCCATCGAAGTAGTCTCTCTGCCTCATCCATGGCATCATCCTCATCATCATCATCAAAGGCCACATCCTCTGCCACCACCACATCCTCTAGCACTGCCACATCCTCCTCATGTCTCTCCTCCTTCGCCACATCCTCCTCCTATCTCCCCACATCCGCCTCCTCCTCCTATCTCCCCACCTCCACATCCTCCTCCCGTCTCTCCTCACCCTCTCCCTCATGTCAGGGCTGCTCCTCTCTCTCCCCCTCCTCGCCAACCTTGGGGATAGCATCTAATGCTACCCTCGCCACATGTGGGTGCACCCTCCTGTCCTGTCTTTGACCATCTCGTCATCACCTCCGACCGTCTCTGCCGTCATCCCCGTCATCTCCACCCCTGCCTTTGTCTCTGCCTCCATCTCCTCCTCTACCTCCAACCCTACCTCTATCCCTGCCTCCGTCCCTGCCTTTGTCTCTGCCTCCATCCCTCCCTCAGCCTCTACCCCTGCCTCTGTCCCTGCCTCCTCGCCTGGCTCTCAACACATGAGGTATCACTGACCGCCTGTCCACAGGTGCTAGCCCATCAAGATCTATCAATGGAACAGGTCTATGTGCATCCCACCATAGGTCATAGTCTGCTGTAGTCCTAGGATCGGCTACTCCACCCCTCCATCCCCATGGCTGGGCTCCTAGCCCATCAATCTGCTGCTCTGCGAAGGCCACTAGAATGGCTGGTCCCTAAGCATACTCTTTGGATGATCGGGCATACTCGGCTGTCCCTATAGGTACACCCTGCTGCTCTCTGAACTGCCTAAGGACACGCTGCAGCAAATACATCTCGATAATCAATGAGGTCTGCATGGTCCTCCCAATCAAATATTTGTATTGTTTGCAAAGGCTTAGGTGGTCGTCCTCATCATCCCATTGCTCACAGTCTCGGTATGGCCTCCAGATAAAGGACACCATTGTGTCAATTCGATGTCGCCACCAACCTGTCTCGCCCATCCGGGTCTGCTATAAAACACCTGCATAATAATAGGCATAGGGCATCCCCTTGGCCAACTGTGGTCAGTCAATCGGTGGACAAAATATGGCTATGTGCTCCCAAGCCCAAATCATCATCAGAGTAGTCCCGCAGGAGATACTCTCTGCCCTCTGGTACACAACATCGTGCAACTGATGGTAGAGTGTCCCCAGTAAACATGGGCCCCAAGCATACACTGTCCTATCAAGTCTCATACCAACTAAGACGTCTCCCTAGCCAATAGGGAATCCGTGTCCCCGACGGTCAGGAATCAAAATACCTCCAATCAAAGTCGCGAGGAACACAACAAAATGAGCATAGTGCTCCGCCATAAACTCCCATCTGATCTCATATCCTTGGATGCCCAGTCCTACACCTTGATCTTGGTAGTACACTCGGAAAGTCTACTCGCCATGGCGAGGGTCGTAGACGATCCGCTCCCCTTGGATCAGCACTCGCAAAATCCGATAGACATCCTCCAATGTGATGGTCGCCTCACCTGTCGGCAGGTTGAAGGAGTAGGTCTCCGAATGCCAACGCTCACACAGCGCAGTAAGTAATCCCCTATTCGCCCGAATGGAGGGCATATAGGTGACATAGAACAAACCCAGTCGCATCAATCGCCCCCACTCTCGAGGGCTCAGCTGGTCAGCAAACCGGAATGTAGTCGGTCTGCTCTCTCATGTGTAAATTGGGGCAAGCTGCCTTTGCAAAAAGTCGAACAATGTGTTAGTACCTTCCAAGCAACTGACAACATTATCAAAAGCATTTAAGGTTACAAAAGTATCGAAAACAGCTATGGTCAAAGTCAAGGGAAAATGCGTTGCACTAAGGCAATTGCGTCGTTTCGTACATCAAATGTGGTGCAAAATTGCAAATATGTCATTTGTTTTCTCAAATGCGTCACATGTTCATGCTTGCGTCATGACATTTGACACTTGCGTTGCAAAAAAGTGAATGCATCGCATAATCGCAATTGTGTGGATCAAATTGGCGAATGCGTTGTAAATTGATGATTGCGGCATTCAAACATTCAAATGTGACTCAAAAATTCGAATGCATCACAGGTTTTGACAAATGCGGTGCAAACCATCATTCTACCCTAATTTCTTGTTGCACATGCGTTGAACGCGAAGGTGAATGCGTCGAATGCGAACGCATATGCATCGTGGCGCATTCGTTATTCACCCTACAAACCTAATTATGACACGCAAAACAAAAAATTACAAAGTGGGATAGGGGTACATACCGCTGGCTCTGAGCCCTCTGGCCGCTTGAATGTCGGCACGATCTTGCCGCGATGCTCTATCACTGGAATCACCATCATCGCTACTGTCCTCTTCGCTCTGAGATCTCGAAATTTTCCAGGTGAATAGTAAGAATGAATTGACTTTTACCCCTTTGTCAACCTATTTATAAAGTCAAAATGACATTTGTCAACTGGGTTATAACTGGTGGCTCATTTGATCAACTTTGACCACCCCGTGGGCTGTCTTAAACATGTCAGAATCCAAAATTGTCTGCGCCATTGTTTTTCTGGTCACCAAATTGACTTGTCGGGACCCTTTCCAAATTTTTCTACTGCCGACCCAAAATTTGAAAAATTTCCCGAGGGGGCATTGATACTCCATACCTTCACTGGGGCATGACATTGACTTATTTTCTTTGTCACAATGCGACATGCAACATTATGACAAAGAGGGGCAAAATGTAGACACCTAAAAATGACCTAGTCCTACAAGCTTCATTTGTACCACTTTCGTCCTAGCATAATTGTGACATTTAATTATGTCCTTGGTCCACATTTGACTATTGATTAAATAATTCATAATTATTTAGTTAATTCATGTCCTTTCATTCTTCATGATTATTAAATGAATAAATTTTATTTATTTATTAAATACGTCATGAATTGTCTAAGTCTTCCCTTAATTAAATAAATTTCTTAATTTATTTAATCACCCTTCCTCGATCACTTCTTCCTGATTATTAAATAAATAAGTTTTATTTATTTATTTAATATGTCACTAACTTTCATAATTAAATGAATTAAATAATTTATTTAATTATTGGTCTTATTTGCTAAATTAAATAATTAAATCTAATTATTTAATTGCCAAATTTGATATTCCTCTCATTTTAAATAAATTAAATTATTTAAAATGTCATCTCATTCTTAACTGTTAGCTCACTTTGGTAAATAATTGGAAAATCAATTATTTATTATTTCACAAAAGTTCACATTTAGAATTAATTTAATTCCAAATTGGTAACTTTCCTCCGGAAGTTGCGTGATCGGGCAGGTTCTTAGTCCTTCCAAAATGGATCTTCAGTCTGGTCTTTATCTTCTTCATTTTCAAAAATCTTTATTTTTTAATTAATTTCCTAATTTATTCTCCACCGTCGATTCGATCATCTTAGATGGCATCTTGACCGCTCGATTGATAATTTTGCCCTAACCCTAATTAGGGATTCTCAGATTTAATCCAAGCCTCTCATTTTAGGTCTTAGTCAGAAGTCAATCTCATCCGTCCATTCGAAATGGCATTTTCTATAAAATGCCATTTTCCTCTCATTTTTCGATTACAGAAAGATTATTACACATTCACATTATACACTCTTGCACTTGCACACTTAGAATTTTCATAGCAATTGTTAGCATATTTCATTGAGTTTTGACATCTTTAGGCATAGACATTCTTAGTCATTTAGACATTAGGCATTGGACTTTGATCAAATCCTTCAAGCTTGGTGTAGGACTTCGTCAAAGATTGCTCGCACGTCATATCTTAGGGTAACATGTCAACCAGCAAGGTAGAAGGTACTATCAAGGTGAATCATGGAAACTCCTGCGAATCAAAGGTATAATTGTTCTTGTTTTCATTGTTCTTGATAGGATCTTTAGGTTATATGCTTCATATGTTAGTTTATCTCACAATCTAACTTTAAGAAATTAACCATAGATACAAAAACTAATGATTTGGTGACCCTTCTGAGTAGGGTGATGGGCCTCCCCACTTACTCACTCTTTGAGGAGTGGATGTTTTATTTTGTAGAAGAGATCCTCTGAGGAAATGTCAAGTTTCATTGGGCTAAGATGATAAGTGAGAATATGCACAATCAAGTTTTTGCAGTGAAGAAAACCTTAGAATTCTACATGACCTCTTATCTAGTCTACCTCCTGGTAGTAAAGTTCACTTACAAAGGATTAGACTATGTCAGAACATTGGGAACAATGAAGGGGAAAATCAGAGTTTACGATTGCTACCCTTAGCTTTAGTACTGAAACTTCAAGAAGGATTACAAGAGAGCCAATGAAACTTTCATCGGGCACATCATTTAGACCTTGGCAGGGGACTATCATAGAAGAATGACCCATAGTGCTAAGGTAGTAGTGAAATGCTTCGGGTATTGGTTCATCCAATTCCCCAAGTTTACATATATCAATGCTAAAGGATTCTCGAGGCTCTCGTATGGGCTGCCTCGATACCCCAACGACAGTATTATCTTACTAGAGTTTACTTGGCAGTTGCAGACTACCCAAACCTTGTTGCACCATATGCATCATGTCTGGGTCCCATGCCCAATCACATTTGAATGAGGGATGTACTCCTACCCTGCTACCCCCTGCACAAAATACTTTGAAAAGGAGCTTGTAGAGTACAATTTTGAGCTACACACAGAGAGAGGAGGCTTGGAACCTCTCAGGAAATTGAAGAAAAAATTGGGAAAGCAATATACCCACCAGTCACACATTAAAGACTTCTGGGCCAATTGCAATGATGACCGCAAGGTCCAGAGGCAACGGTAAATGAGGATGATTGCTAAGTTTGTGAAGGCCATTAACTTGTACCTAGTCCCAAATCAAATTGTCGAAGATGAAAATGTTCTTGATGAAAAGTACAATGCTTTGATTAATGTGTTGTTGCCAGTGATTGACTAGGTTGAACCAGAAGTTACGAACTTGAATGTTGTCACTCATTCGATAGAGCAGAGAACACAAGAATGGCTAGATGAGAAAATAGTCCAATTATAGGAACAAGGCATAGAGCTAACCTATGTGGAGCTCGAAGATGACATAGAGAGTGAAACAAACAATGGTGTTGTTGTAGGATCTTCAGGTGAAGCTCCCAAGTCTCCACCTGTCACCAGATCGAGAAAGAGGAAAGACACATCTGAGTGGCAACCAAAACAAAAGGTATACACCAAAAAAGTCAACTGATGGACAAAGGCAACCAAAGAAACCAAAGAGGATGGGAACCTTCATTCCCGATATGCCTACCATTCAAGAAGAGGGATCTCCACCCCAAGAAGAAGAAGCTGAGCGACCATGCTCCCCACCACCCAACACTACACTCCCAAAATTTGCAGCTACTGCTCCATCTTCTTCCACCCCTAAATCACTTCTCGTATCATCTCCGCCTATTGTGGACATCTCTGTCCACCTCACTTTTGCTTCCCCAACAACTCCCATGGTGGTGCTTGATTCTTTTTCCCCCACCACTTCCCCACTGTCATCTTCCTCACTCCCACCTCCATTACCAACTACTTCTACCCTTCCACCTTCTCTACCTACAACTTCTATGGAACCTCTCAAATTCCCACACACCTTTGCTTCATATTTTCAAAATTTTCCACCTGAGCTTTTTGAGGTTATTTTAAACCCTTAGGTTAAAATGCTAACGAACCAACTTGTTGTTGCCTTGCCTCTCTTGCCACCTCCTACTAAGCCACCTTAGATGGAGGAAACAATGCAGATTTTTCAAGAAATGGAGAGGCTAAGTGTAGAGCAACCCAAAGAAATAATAGAGGATATTGTTGAGGAACCTGAGGACTCTGACCATGAGGAATACTTCGAGCATCCTAAAGGAGGAATAAGGGTTGATCTAGACAAAGTAGCCTCTGATGAGGAAGGGAAACAAATGCCTGAGGGGGGATGCAAGCAATTTTAATGCCTACTATGAGGTCAAGTCTTTAGATCAAAAACTTGAAGGAGAACAACCCAAAGATCACAAGGATGAGGAAGCAAGCCCAAAGGAACATCATTCCGAAGAAGGGAAAATTGATGCAAAAGATTATATACAGAAAATTGATGAGCCTCAAGAAACTAGCCAATATGAGGGCCTACAACATGAGAAAGTTCCTCCGAAAGGAGAGCAAGAGAAAGAGAAAGAAGAAGAAGAAAAAATAGAAGAAAAGGATGTTGAGCCCGATAAATGTGTTGAAATTGAACATGAAGAGGCTAAAGGGAAATCATGAGAAGAAGGTACCACTAATGAAGATAAATTAGAATTTTCTAAGACGGACAAGGGAAAGGCCATACTACAAGAAGAGGATCAAGATGAAGAAGAGGAGAATACTAAAGATACTCCCAGGTAGGAAGAAAATGAGCCTTCAAAAGATAAAAATAAGGGGGAAGGTAATGAATTCACTACTACATCCCTTGCGCATCAAGCAAAAGTTCCTTTTGTTGCCATATGGCTTGGAGAGATTGTTTTTCACTTCTTGTGTTGTCATTGATGGCAACTAGAGTCAGTTGTATGGTCCACAGTGTAGTAGTTGTTCCTACCGGCAAGAGAAGTAAGTATTTGTAATCTACGGACATAAAGTATGAAGAACAGGACATCCGGTTGACAAGTCAATTTGAATACTTCATCGGATCACTATTTTGTGGTGTGGATCCATAGGGAAGCTTGTTTAGCATGTATGCTATCCTATTGGAAAGTTTTGTGGTGTTTCATTAGTTAGAGTACGAGTTAAGAGATTCAAAAGAATGATTTACTGCTTATTTTCTTATTCTGTCCGACCTGATGCATATGTTGTGTTGTGGATGTATGTGGAGTATGTGTTTAGCTATTTCTTATGTTTAGAATTTTGGTTTGGGTTCCTACTATATTCTAGCTGACTTGTGTGGGTACGCATCAACTCTAATTAATGTTTTAAGCCGACATAAGCAAGAATATTATATTTTTTTTTTAAGCCAACATACAATGAATTCCTGATTCGCAGGTATAAAAAGGAGATCCGAAAATCATTTTTGTGGTGATGAAGATAGAAGAAGAGTGTGTTTTGTGTGAAAAAGTGCAGAAAAGCTATATGGGTTAATCTTCAGAAGATCTGTTGAGCGAATTTTTCAGAAGGGTTTATGCAGCATAGCAGAACAAAGGAGAAGTGCGAATTGGATAAAAGATCCAAAATCTGAGTGTGTGCCTAATTGGAATTGATTCCAAGAATTCATAGATGCTATACTCTTAGTTCAACATTTTGTTGTAATACCAAATATGTTTTGTAAGGCAGTGAGCTTTCTCTTTTTTGAGCAGTGAGCTCTAGGCAGTGTGCTTGAATGCAAGTGCATTCCCTTTTATTATACTTTTAACAAAGTATACTTTGTGGATTAATCTCCACCATGGTTTTTACCCTAACAAGGTTTCCAAGTAAAAATCTAGGTGTTATGGTGTTATTTAATGTGTATGCATGTTTCCTACTATTTATATGTTGTGGATATTATTGAGGATCTAATTATTGTTGTTGATAGTTTAAGATCTGATTTGAAAATCAAATATTGTCGAACACTGATTCACCCCCGCTCTCATTGTTCTTAGTGTCCAACAATTGGTATCAGAGTAGGTTCCTCTTCTGAAGTCTAACAGCTTGAGGTGGATCTTGAATTATGATGGATGCTAGTGGTCTTCAACAACAACTCATGGTGGCACTTGATGATCTTGATTAGTCCAAAGCAGAGGTCATGGAACTAAAAGCGAATCTTGTGGCTGCTGAAAAAATCATTCAATCACTGAAGGATAAGATAAATGAGTCAAGGGAAAAGAGGAAGGAACTATGCGATCAATTGAAGAAAAAATAAAGAAAAGGTTCAGATGATGTCCATCTGAATCAAACCTTGAGGGAAATAATAGAAGAATGTGAAAAAATTGCTAAGGACAATATAGCTTTAAAGCTTGAAATGGAATCTATGGCGACGAAGTTTGCCAAAGAGATTGAAGAAAGAAAAAAGAATGAGGAGAATCTGGCCTAGTCCCTGAAAGAAAAATCTGAAGAGTGCGGCAACGTTAATAGTGAATTCATTTAGTTGGAAATTGAACTGCAACAATCCAGGAACAATGAACAAGAGTTTGAGAGACAGGTAGTTATCCTCGGAAATGAGCTTGCTACTGCAAATGAATTCAAGGAGAAATTCAGGATAATCTCTGGTAGGCTTGACGAGATAACCAAAATACAAAAGGATACAAATGAAAAGCGAGTTCTTGGCTATGAGAAGGGCGAGACTCTGGATCAGAACAAAAGAATTTTGATAAGAAGAGAAAAGGAAGAAGACATCCGGTAAGGCAACCTAATGCTCAGAAATTTAATTGATATTGCTTTGTTTGTAATAAATTTGGTCATATGGCTTTTCAATGTAGAAGAAAAATAAACTTTAGCACTCCATCATTTTTTGGTCAGTGTTTTAAATGTAAGAAGTTTGGGCATAAGTCATTAGAATACATAAGTATGTCTGTCAGTACAAGTAACATTAATTGCTATACCTGTGGAAGATTTGGACATGTTGCTAATCAATGCAGCTTAGGAGGAAATCAGTGGAATAGATGGTATAGACAAAAAAATACAGTGTGTTATAATTGCAACAAACTTGGGCACATTGCAAGATTCTGCAGGAACAAAAACATGAATAAAAGAGGTTCGGTTTATCAAGGGAGAAATTCACAGAAAGACAACAAAGGAAAAGAAAAAGCATTTGTAGAAGAGATAAGAGATCAAATGAAGAAGACGTGGGTAAAGAAAAGTGAATCTAATGAAGGAAATAAGGTTGTATTGGAAGCTCCCTCTGACAATTCTTCTAGAAATTGACTTTAGGTCAATGACCTAGGGGGAGTTTTACAAGATATTTTGTTCCCCTGAGTATAGTTGGCTCCAAATCGTTGGATGTCATTAGCAGTTGTGTTATTCTTTGAAAAACGTATATGTGATCATTTGTTGAGTTGGATAAAATGTTGGAAGTCCGAAGTTAGATTCTTCATTTGTTGTTTGAGTTTTCAGTGTAACCGGAACTTCTAGGGAAACACATTTAAAGTGGCAGGAAGTTAAGTAGGTGAAGTTATAAAAGGGCATTCAGAACCCTAATTTGTCACCATGCGCTGAAGGAGAAACATTGGAGAACCCTTTTTCTGCGAAAATTCGAAGGAGTAAAAACCAATCTAGCGGAAAATTCTCCAGGTATATATGTTGCTCGTCAACTTCATAGTGTTTTGGTGATCGATAGAACCCTGCTTGGTACGAAAAATGAAGAAAATCCAAGGATTAGTAAATTTGGATGAATATAGTAGTCAAAAGATCATGGATATAAGAAATTCATTGTTTGTTGTTGAATTGAAAAGGCTTGGAGGAGTGAAACAAAAGAATTTGGATATCTAGAATGAATTCCCTCATTTTGTCAATGCGGAAGTGATTCGGTTTATCTTGAACAAATTGAATGGTGATATTCTTACTATGGATAAACCCTATTAGATTTCTAAGAATGTAATAAAAAATTTAATAGGTTTGTGTGAAGTTGGTGATGTTTTGAAAAATAAATTGATTCGAAATATTGAGGTCAAAGCCCTAACTAGAATAACGGGAGATCAGAGGGCTCTAGTTATTGCTACAATCAAAGATCCTTTAACAAGGTATATTACTCATGGAATCTCATATAAAATCTTCTTCAGAAATCGAGAAGGTTCAACCTCGGGAGGTGCATTATATATTGCTCACAAAATGGTAATAGAAGGAGAAGACTTTGACCTATGTGGTTTGATAAAAGATCAATTAATGGAGAATGTTCAATTGTTCAAGGAAATAGGCTACTCTTTTAGGTTTGGCACTCTAGCTATATGCATTATGATGTATTTTTTGAATTGCTTGCCTCTAAATGACAATGTGGTATGGAAAGAAAATATACCAGTTTGTATACAAATTTTTGAACATTTCAACTCGTTTGAAAATGGTGAAAGAGTTTATGAGAACTTCTTTAGAAAGTTAGAAAATTTTGGTGCAAGTGTTATTCCTCTTCTGGTAAAGATAGTTGAAGTTGGATCATCTTCTAGTAAGATAGAGAAAAGGTAGGAGAGAGAGAACTGGTTGGTGTCACTCCTTTGACACCCAAGTCAACAAAATTTGAGGCAAAAGGAAAATAATAGATGGTTGTGGATGTATTTGATGAAGACTCTAAGGGATATAATCTAAGAGAAGAACCAAAACCAATTGAACCAATTGTGGAAATTGTAGAAGATAGTGATGATGAAGGTGCTCTGTTTAAAGAAAAAATATTGTAGATTATTCAGGATGAAGATGGTATGCAAAAGATAACTGATATATGGTTGAATGGACCATCTTATGAGCAGGATGTCATTGAAAACACTCTAGGAAGATGCTTTTTTGATAACAACTTTGAATTGGAGAGTCTGCAGAATGATCTTCTAGATGAGCTGATCCAATGTATCTAGGAGGCTATGGTCTTTGTGCCTCTGGACAGAAAAGAGGAAGAAATAATTTCCCATTTGAAGATACAGTTTAGGCTATCTCTTTCTAAACTGAAGAAGAAAATGAATGAGCTAAGATAGTGCATTGAATCAACTAACAAGATCTTCAATTACTGTCTTAGGTGGCCCCATGTGGTTGGAAAGTATAAGGACAAATTGGAGGAAATTGAAAATGAGCTTGTCAGAATAGGTCAAGATTATAGTATGTTTTTGGACAAGGGAAAAGAAGTTAAGAAGAAGATTCATGTTCTGCATGTTGAGCATGCAAAAGTTCACTTTGCAAGAAGTACTCTTATGGATGCTTTCTGGAAAGTGAAAGATCATACCGAATGCAGATTAACGAAAATGATTGAAATTCTAAAGGAAGGAGAAAAGTTGAATGATGCCTTCACCATTCCTGAATCCATTGTTCAAATTATCAATAGGACATTAGAGAATAACAGCTTGATTATAGCTATTGGGATTGCAGTGGACTCGTGGAAGAACTCTCTTCTGGAAATAAAAGATAAGTATAAAATAATCTTCTGATTTGTGCAAATAGTTTTCCAATTTTTTATCAAAACTCTCAATTTTGCTAAGTTGAGAGATTAGTAAAATTTTGAAGGGAAGAAGTGCAGTGAAAGAAGTAGAAGCATTTTCATTGATGTCAAAGGGGGGGAGAATGTAGTGAAAAATGCCTTGAAATCCTGAGGTGAAGCAGTAATTTTGGTCTTGGTAAGTTTTTTGAGTTTTGACACTTAGTCATTTTTCGCTAAGTGTTGTCATCAATGCCAAAGGGGGAGATTGTTGGCATATGGCTTGGAGAGATTGTTTTTGGCTTCTTGTGTTGTCATTGATGGCAATTGGAGTCAGTTTATGGTCCACAATGTATTAGTTGCTCCTACCGGCAAGAGAAGTAAGTGACTGTAATCTACCAGCAGAAAGTATGAAGAACAGGACATCTAGTTGACAAGTCAATCTGAATACTTCACTGAATCACTATTTTGTGGCGTGGATCCCCAAAGAATCTTGTTTAGCATGTATTCTATCCTATTGGAAAGTTTTGTGGTGTTTCATTAGTTAGAGTATGAGTTAAGAGATTCAGAAGAATGATTTACTGCTTATTTTCTTATTCTAGCCGACCTAGTGCATATGTCATGTCATGGATGTATGTGGAGTATGTGTTTAGCTATTTCTTATGTTTGAAATTTTGGTTTGGGTCCCTACTATAGTCTAGCTAACTCGTGTGGGTACGCATCAACTCTAATTAATGTTTTGAGCTGACATAAGCCAAAATATTATATTTTGTTTTGAAGCCGACATACAATGAATTCCTAATTAGCGAGTATAAAAAGGAGATCCGAAAATTATTTTTGTGGTGATGAAGATAGAAGAAGAGTGTGTTTTGTGCAAAAAAGTGTAGAAAAGCTATGTAGGTTAATCTTCAAAAGACCTGTTGAGCGAATTTTTCAAAAGAGTTTCTACAACATAGTAGAGCAGAGCAGAATAGAGGAGAAGTGTGAACTGGATAAAAGATCCAGAATCTAAGTGTGTGCCTAATTGGAACTGATTCCAAGCATTCATAGATGGTATACTCTCAGTTCAACATTTTTTTGTAATACCAAATATTTTTTGTAAGGCAGTGAGTCATCTCTATTTTGAGCAATGAGCTCTAGGCAGTGTGCCTGAATGCAAGTGCATTCCCTTTTATTATACTTTTAATAGAGTATACTTTGTGGATTAATCTCCACTGTGGTTTTTCCCCTAATAGGCTTTCCATGTAAAAATATAGTGTTATGGTGTTGTTTAATGTGTATGCATGTTTCCTACTATTTATATGTTGTGGATATTATTGAGGGTCTAATTATTACTGTTAATAGTTTAAGATCTGATTTGAAAATCAAATATTGTCGAACACTGATTCACCCCCCCTCTCAGTTCTCTTAGTGTCCAACACCTTCATGGCTGGAGAAACAGTTAAAAAGAAAATCTCCAATGCTCAGATATCCCAAGGCCTATTTGGAAGCTATCTTGGCCAGGATGCAGGTGAAGATCAGGAAAGAAAAGAAGCCAAAGATCAGGTCATACATCACTATTAATGCTTCTAGGTCCAGAGTATTACAAGTGCCCACTCCCGCAACAAAAAAAGATGCAAACACCCTGCAAGGTAAAGATTACCAAGTGACCACTATAAATTTGGGCCTAGCATATAGAGCTCAAAAGATTGATGAATTCCAAGGGTTTGTCTCCACCATTCTCCAACAAATGAATAAAGACAAATTGACGAAAGAAGAGCTAAAAGCACAAGTGGCAGATCTGACTGCCTTCATATAACAATGGACAACATTAGGAGAAGAATATCAAATAGAATCACCTGTGCCCACCTTTCTCTCAAAGGAGGAGGTCAATAAGATGGAGAAAATGAAGAACTGGACCAAGTATACATCTAAATGGTTTAAGAGAATCGCTGATATAGGCAATAAGGGCATACACTGCGCAACCAAGATGCACAATGAATACCGGGTCCTACAAAAGGAAGTAGAGCAAGAGATGGAGATTCGCAAAGAGTTCCCAAAACTCTATAGAATTACATACCCAAATCTGGAAAGCATTCTCAAGCTCTCTTGAGAGATTTGGGAAAAAGGAGTTGGCATTGTCTAAAGAGGACTACTGGCTACCCAAAGCATGGCTGCTAAAATTTGAATACAAAAAAGGAGTTTTGGAGAAGTCCCTACTGGAACTGGAGACCAATCATGAGTAGATTGTAGATCACCTAGTTGAATGCGATGAATTCTTGAAGCTAATGATAGGATACGAGGTACCAACGCTAGAGCTAGATCGAGAGGCTATCAAGTGTGAGTTTAATAAGAGGATGGAACAAGGGGCCGAAAAAGCTTTGTCGGAAAAATTCATGGATTTTGTTGTGTGAACCTTCTCAAAGTCAGAGCAAATGCTCATAGCAGGACCAAAGTGCATAGAACATTAGGATCAAATGATGGAAGGATTCAAGAGGGTTGCCTTCCAAATCTCTAAATCTAACCTTTTTGAGGAAAAGAAGTTGTTGGATACAATTGGAAAGTTCGTTGAATATGCCACATTGCAAAAGGAAGCTGGAAACCTCATAATAGATGACAAACATTTGTTAAAATAGCTAAAAGACAAAATAGACTACAAGACAAAATAGGGAAAAGAAAAAATAGTCTATTTTTATATTGTAAATTTTACACTTCTATTGGGTGATGTTAAAACCCTAAGTTAGAATGAATCCGAGCCATTCATTGTAAAGCAATCTTGACCATTCATTCTACTTTTTGAAAACTATAAATAGGGGAACCTCTCATTTTCAAAGGGAGAGATGAGTTTTTGTGTAAAGGCTTTTTGCTGCAATATATAAGAAAATAATTGAAGTTGATGGTTTTTTGTGTATTTTTCATTATGTGTGCATGATTCTATCTCCAAAAGTTTATTTTAGCATTTTTCATTTCTGCTTAAGTTTGTTTTTTGTTAGTAGCTCTTGTTCAACTTTAATGGTGGATGTGTGTTGCAATATTAGATGCATTTCCAGCTCATACTTTTAGTAATTTGTTGATGACAAATTGTTGTGTAAAGTTAGTCCAAGCTTCCTTTTTTTCTACACTTAAGTTCAATTGTATGTTCATGCTAAATAAGTGAGTGCACAATGTGAAAATCTACAAAGAGCCTTAGAAGATTGCACTAGTTTTGTGACATTGTAGGCTAACCTTGGTTAAGAAAAAATCAGTTTGGAATTCTATCTACTGCATCATCATCCATTGTTACTGTTCATCTTAGTTTCAGACTTAGAAAACTTCTAAACCCTTCATCCTTTTGATATTTCTTTTAAAATCTAAGTCAAACATACAATTCCAGCATCACAGTAATTCTAAATCTGATGATATAAATAAGTTTTAGATTGTTGTCCAAGCATTCACCGTCACTATTCATCCATTCCTAAAATTTTGAAACTTAATAAAAGACCCAAGAAACTCCATGCTTATTCAACCATAAATTCCCCTTATGATTACCAAAAAATCACAATGAACAACTGAGTTGTTTTACAAAGTCATGAACTAACATCTGAGAGACCTTGAGGTGATTGTCTAAAACTTCGTTGCAAATTTTCACCTTTCAAGAGAGGCATCACACTTGTGTGTTGTCTTTGTTGAGAAGTGCAAAAACACCCATCAATAGGTCTGTCGAGCAAAGAACAACTATTGACCATCATCGTACCATGTCAACATCTGAAGCCATGGTTGCCATCAGAACATTGTCATATTATTGATCACTCAACGCCAGTAAGGAATTTCGAGTTGCCCTATGTACTATAAAGTGACGATACCTTTGTACCACCAGACAACTGGATCATCTGGCTCCACATTCGCCATATGAACAATCGGTTGAAGCATGGAAATGTGCTCCCAGGCCCATATGTGGAGAAGGGTGAGCCCTACACCAATCTCTCTCCCATCACAATATACAAAGTCATGCATATCATGATAAATGGAGGCTAGCATCACTGGCCCCCATGCATACTAAGTCCTCTAGAAGAGCATCCTATACCAAGCCAGCCCCCATCTCAGACTGAATCCCCTACTCTATTGATTTGGAGAAACTAAACCTAAGATCACTACAACAATAATCATTTTGAAGGTCGACTCCTGACCTCTATACATCTCAAGGTCAATCTGGGAGTTGACTAGGATAATGGACTCCTAGTCAAGAACCTCATGGTAGGCATCATAGTCAGCATCAGTGTCATAAATCACACGCTCACCATGTATCAACAATCACAAAATCTTCCATACATCCTCCAATGTCACGGTTTCCTTGCCGGTAGGTAAGTGGAATGACGAGGTCTCACTATACCATTGCTTGCATAGCGCTATCATCATTGCCAAATGGGTCCACACAACGAGCATGTAGGCAATGTACCACAAACCAATCTCTCCCAAGTGCTCCTATCACAACTCAGACAAATCATCAAGTCTAGATAGCACAGTTGGCCAATGCTCATGGAACATCAAAGGATGGATAACCTCCTACACCCATGAAGCACACAACGTCAAAATTCACAAAAAATGGCTAAATTTTGGAGTTTTTATCCCCCAAAATGACAAAAGTATCACTATTTATGATAGCATCGTTATAACTCAAATTCCAAACAATGATGTTTGATGCATTCAAATTACGAAGCGCAAAATGCATCAGTAATCACAAAGGCATCGAAATTAGAAATTAGAAACCCTAATTCTAAGTTATAAATTGGGAAAATGTGTTGCTATTTACTCTCATGTCACCATTTAAAATCAGAAAACCCTAAATATAAATCGTGAATTGTCACTAAAAATCAAAATAGCATTGTCGATTCTAAAAATAGCGTCGCTATATAGTGACACCACCTAAACTCAAATTTCAAAATGCAATAAATGCACTCAAAAGTCAAAATGCAAGTCAAGTTTCAAATTACATACTGGTGGTCCTGCACTTGAAGGCCTCTACTACTCTCGAACCTAGTCCGAAATGTGTCGTGGGAGTACTCTTTGCACCATTTTTCCAGGAGGTCAAAGTTCAAATTGCAAGAATTCTCTAAGGTGTGAATGCACAAATGAATTGAAAGTGACCCTTCCTCACCTATTTAAGCTTAAAAATTAGGGGGTTTTTCCCTAATTTAACCATGAAGCTAGACTTTTTCACCATTTTCACCAATTCTGCCAAATTGAAGCCTATTTTGCATCGTTTTTTTCATCCCAGAGCCTTTTAAGACACCTGAGGTAGCATTTTACCTTTGTCGAGAAATCAACCCAAAATTCAAAAAAAATTCCCAATTTCTTGAGGGGGCAAGGAACCAACTTATTCCTTCCACTGGAGCAATAGTGGGGCATCTAAAAATCAGATTTTTATTTATTTATTTATTTAAGTAGTAGTTTTAGTGTTAGTGTTAGTCTTTGAACCAACGTAGCAGGTACCTCACTTCAAAGAGGGGCAAAATGTAGACACTAAAAACTTTCTTGAATGATATCATACACTCGAATCAAGTGTACTAACATTACTTCCTCCTAAAACCCATCCTCTTTTCGCTTAATTAATTAAATTTTCCTAGCTATTTAATTAATTACTTCATTTGCATCTATTAACCTAATTAATCTAATCCGGTTAATTCACCCCCTTTCATGCTAACATTTCATCTTATTAAATTAAATAGATCAAACTATTTAATTTAAATCCCTAAATCTCCTTATTTAATTAAATAACCCTAAGTTATTTAATTAAATATCATTTCACCTTCCCCACTTTCATTAAATTATTTTATTTAATAAATATCATCTAATCCCCCCTAATTGCATAATTAACAATATTTTAATTATTCAATTACTAATAAATCTAATTCCCCCCACTTGCAAGGGAATATTCCTCCTTTGCACATTCCTCTAGAAGGAATATTCCCATGGAATATTCCTTCCCCTTTTACACATTTAAACTTTGTTTTAATTGTTAAATGTCTATTTTCCCTCACCCATGAGAATATTCCAAAGAATATTCCCTTCCCTCACTCATTTGAAAAAGAAGAATATTCCTTTTATGTAACAAACTTACTTGACTTCTTGTGCAAGTTAACTTATGACCTCTTGTGCAAGTTAAAAGTGTATTTTTTTGGACAAAGGTGAACCCTTGATTAAATATCATCATTGATTCTCATTCATTAATGAGAATCCATGATCCATGCCTTCAAATTCTTCCATCCTTGATCATTGATTAACCTTTTTGATATCAACCCTCCATTTCTCACTTGCTCTCCTATAAATAGATCACTATTTGGAGAGAAACGGATCCATCTTTTTTTAGAGAAAACTCATGTTGTTGAAATCACTCACACTCACACTCATATTTAGCATTTATTTAGTATCATTTTATCTTAATTACTTTCATTAATTAGCTTAAGATTCCATTAATGGCTTCCATGGTAACATAGATGCATTCATGTAGCTTGTTTATTAATTAGGGTTTGACTCTTTTAGCTTAAAATCCATTTAGATTAGCTTTGCATTCACACATATTTATCATCTTAGCATAAAATCATGTTAAAATAGCTTGCATTAGGATCATTTATCTTTAAATCATGTTTCAACACATATCTCACAACGGTTTCATCAGTTTTCTTCAATAAAACTGATTGAAACAAGCTTATTATCCCAGGGATTTTGAAAGGGTCACCGATCCACATGAACACGACACCACTCCCCCAATAGGATAAGTTTCAATGGATTAGAGTAGGTGTTTTGAATCTTTCATAGTTTAACATGTTAGTTTTAATGGATGTGTAGCTTAGTTTTCATTTGAATGATCTCTAGTGGATTGACATTTAGTGGCATGAATATAATTTGTATCCTCATTAATCAGGTGTAGTCAGCCCATACTAATCTTTTGGTCACACAAACATCCATGAAACCACATGAATATTCAACATACTCTCATGCACTAATAAGATACTTGCAACAACATCTAAGATGTCCACCATATCATGTTGGAACTCCCATCATCCTCCAACATGCCACCTATAGAAGAAAAGGAAAAAGCTAAGTTGTAGAATCACTAACACAAGCATCAAATCCAAGTGATAACAAAGGTTGCAGGCTACTACAAGAACTCCACAATGCTCATGGGCTATATAGAAGCACTAAAGTATACAACTTCAAACCCATTGACAGAACACAACTCTAAAGTCCAAACTTTCTCCAAGAACAAGATAAAACATGAAAGTTCTAAAATAGTTAGAACAATAATCACAAGTGATTGTTCACATCCAAATAAAATACCCACATGACTAGAAAAAACAACCACAATTGGTAATCCATCCAATCATCCATAGCTCAAAGGTACCCAAACATCAGCATAAATTATGCCACCAACCAATCCAACCCATAAACTACAATCACAAGCTCCATGTGTCAAATAAAGACATCAAGGAAGTCCCATTGTATGGTTAATGTCAGATCTGAAAATAGATCTTGGCATACCAAGTCCACCAATTAGCACTTATACCAAGTTATGACAAGCGAGTCAAGCAAGTAGTAACAAAGAACAATAAAAATGATCTACACATGCAACATAAACCATTGCATAGTCTCTGATCACATCACCATAACTCTCCCAAGTTCACCACACTATGCCATGTGAACATGAACCTCCAGGAAGAAGCCATAGAATAAAGAGAAAACCTATAAATCATATCCCAATCATGTCCTTTCACCAACACCTCAAAGTACCATTCTATGCCAAGTAAGTTCTCATTCACACCCCCAAAGAAAAAGCCTCAACAACACCCAAAAATTCAATCTCATTAGATCAAACATAACATATATCCCATGTCACTAAAATGGATGTAAGCCTCTCTAAACAAGGAAGATTAAACTCATAACATTCCTATATTAAGAAATCAACCCACTAAACATCTCCTAAACTCCTCATGAATCAAATAAAAAACCCAAGGAGATAAACATGCCAAACACTCCTCAAATGAACCATCCAGAACTAGAAAGAATAGTTCTAGATCCATCTCCATGAGAAGACAAAGCTTAAACTTAATGCATTAGAAAAAATATGAACTACATCTTTCATATGATTATCTATTGAGTAGACTAAGAGTGGGTAAAGAGATTGTTGTACAAAGAAAATATCAAGTCTCATAAATTTTATCCAAGAATAACCTCCACTCAAGTCCATCATGAAATAACATCCATATCCAAGTGAAAGGCCTCTCAGAATTTCTATTGAAACACAATAATTGCATCACCCAAGACTCCAAGTATTCATGAGCATCTGCAACTAATCAATCCATGGTAAAACTCCAAGTGCAACATTGGACTCTCATGAAGCTCTCAAGCACATGACCAAGATACCCAATACCAAGAGAACTCACCATACCACTATCAAAGCTCCAACCATGGAATCAAGAACCAAACATGACATCATGATTTGATCATCTCCTCTTGGGAGATCACATGCAACAATGCACACATCCTGGTCTCAAGAGAATAATTATTGTAGACACCGAAATCTGGTTTAAGCCTGTGACTTCAATATTCTTCATAATTCGTAGTCTTCGTGGTCATGATTAAATAATGTCAATTATTTAATTATTCTCTAAAGTCTTCATTTCTTTATTAATTAAATAAATCTAATTATTTAATTAATTCACTTTAACTTCATTTCTTCTATTAATTAAATAATCTTAATTATTTAATTGATTCATATTTTCTTTATTCTATCTGATTAATTAAATAAACGCTTTTTATTTAATTATGTTACTAATTAACCTTATCCTTCTTCTTCAATTAAATAAATTCTTATTTAATTTACCTCTATCATATTTCAACTATAATTAAATAAATTTATTTATTTATTTAATTATTCATTCAAACCCCTTCATTATTAAATTAAATAAATCTTGTTTATTTAATTATTTTTCAAATATCAAATCTTGAATTAAATGAATTATTTAATTCATAAATCCAATTTTAATGCATTCATCTATATTTATATAATTGTGCAAATTATCTAAGTATTCACTCTTACTCAACTCAAAGATCTATTTAAATCGCTCAGTTAACTCTTGATTTAATGTCTGAGTGGCTTTCTTGAGTAATCTCTTCGTCAAATCATTCAATCGTCCAGTGCTAGCTCAATTGTGTGTACATGCAGATTAATTAAATATTCTTATTTAATTAATTAAACCTTGTGCGTGCATTCGAACAAGAGTTGCTTTAATCAATCTTTATCTTTGTCATGCAAAGATAGTTCTTTTGTTTTGAAATACCAAACTCGAAGATTAAATCATTTATTTAATCTTTAATTTTATTTCTAATTTGTATCACTCATGTCACTACTGACAATTATCATAATGCATGTCTAATATGTCGATCTCAACTGTCTGTTGATCTTTCGATCCTGGCCTGTCATTCGAATAAGCAATTTTCTATAAATTGATCAGTCTTTCATCATTCCAATCTCTCTCGAAATCTTATGACTTTTTAGAGAAACTATCTTGAATCTTCGATGTTTTTCTAAATCACTATCATAGGCTATACTTGCACAAACTTTTGAAAATTTGAGGGCAATTATACTACAACAGAAAAATGGAGAAGGGCAATCGAGATGATACTTGGAGTTACGTACATATTGGGTGAGATTGTTCAGTTTATTTACGTTTTGGCTTTCCTTTGTTCTATGTTGCTTAGCTTAGATTGCATTAGAGTTTTAGATTGCATTGCATGTTTGCTCTGATTTGTTTCTTCTGCATTTTCTAAACGTTACATTTGGTGAACCCGACGTGAAGACACCATCTTCACGTATTTGTAGACTCTTATTTCATTTTGTAGGTTTTTGTACGAAACGACGCATCTGCTTGACAAAATTCCACAATTGACATTCAGAGATGCATCAGCTTGATGAAACGACACAATTGACATTCTTTATCACATCTGTGAACAGAAATGACTCATCTGAAAAGGAATCACACATCTGTCATGTTCTGAGCTGCAACTAACTAGTAAAATACCGCGATGCATTTGACAGAGAAAATGATGCATCCGACTTGTATTTTTTTAGGTTTTAGACTTTTAATTTACAGTTTCCTTTCGTGTTTTTATTTTCACTAATCTTATGTTTTCAGCGTGTGTCTTGAGGAGTTAACAAGTTTTTGCAGGACAATTGACGAAGACAATACTGAAAACTACTAATGAATCTTTATGCAGAATGCATGTCAAAGACCCTAGTTAAATTTTTGAAATAGATTTGTTTGGTAGTGTAGCAAATCTTTCATTTGGATTAAAATTAACAAGTGTCTACTGTGTTTGGTGTGAAAGCACAACTGTATAATTACCCTCATGATTTGGTACATCGAAGTATCCTCTCCCCTTGCACATCCATGTGATCTTGGGTGTAAGAGAAACGGTTAGCAACTCTAGAACTTGGGCTTGTTCTGGTGGGAAAAGTACTCATCCTAGGACGACTCAAACCGGTAGCACCTTGAACCCGAGGGACTTCCAACCGGTATCTAAAAGTGGATTCTTGGGGAAAGCCCATGAATCACGCGTATGGTTTTGACGAGATGGATTTGAAAGGGGACTCTTGCCACATGGATCATGCCCTATGAACAGAATTCCCTAATTAAACACCTTTGTTTGTAGTGTCCAAAATCCTTCTATTTATTGGTGCAGCAGGTTAGACTTGTGAAGCTGTCTCATATTCTTATTGTTCATGTGTAGAGATGAAGGTATGCCATTGGATGTTCATGGGTACTATAGCTTGGCTGCCCCGGATGACGTTAATGAGTCGTGGAGGGGAGCTAGAGGGGTCAAGCTACTAATCATCCGCCTTGAATAAGTGTAGTTGGGGAAACCCAAGTGAGAACTCAGTAAATACTGTCCTTCATAGCCTAGGATGTGCTTGTCGGTTGTCAAATTCAAACATTCTTTGAGTCCAAAATAAAACTGAAAACACTTTGTCTTATGATTGTCTTTGTTTTCCAGAACTTGATCAAAAAAAAAAACATCAGTTCCATATCTCAATTCACTGAAAATACAACAGAGTCTCAACTGTTCACCAGAAAGTCACAATTGTTCTATCAAGTCGCATCTGTTTACCCTAGAGTCGCATCTTCCGGATTTGCTCACATTTTCTCTATCGAAAACCGCATCTGTCTTCAAAAACTGCACTTGTCATATTATGTGATGCATCTGACAAGGTGAGCCGCAACTGCAGTCTCAAACGACGCATTTGCCACTATCACAAAAATTTTACCAGTGCATAAGTTTAGGAAAACTACATCTATTACAATCTAGGTCGCAACTGTCATTACGAGTCACATCTGTATGAAACTTAACTGCATCTGCCAGATTCAGACACTAAACTTTACCAGAAACACGCAACTGATTGATAGAAAACCGCAACTATGAAACATAACCGCATTTGATAAATTCTGTGACACATTTGCCAGATTATTAGAAAACCAGAATTCACAGTCACTATCTAGTCAACACTGTCATACTAGTCTTTAATCTATCTTACTTGTCCTTGGGCAGAAACTTGAAAGGATTTGCTCAATTGTTTTTCATCCTTTAGGTATCATTTAGTCATTACCATAGTTGTCGTGATTATGAGTTTTACGTTCATCTTTGAGTACATATTACCTTTAGATTTAAACTTCTAGGAAAGTTAGTTTTACAAACTTTAGGATAGGTCCACCATTTACACTCTAGAAAAATCATAGTGTCAATGAAATATGTCATTGAACCTAGTCCTATCATCTTATCCTTTGTCCTACAGAGAGTCCTCCTAGCTCATTAGTCTAGTTAGGAAACTCAACTTGTCTTTGATCCTCGTCCTACATTGGTTCCTTGACTTAACTAAATTGATGCCTTGGTTAGACTTTAGGTAGTTGGTCCCCCCATCTCGAGTTTACAAATTGATTACCTTAGAATCTTATTTAGACTTTGCATCTTTAGATATTGTCATTTTAGACTAGCGTCATCCTAGAACATTCCTTATTTTGCATTCATAAAATCCCAAAAAACATAGACTAGAGTCATACTGTCCATAGACGTAGTTTTGCATTCCTTGCATATTGAGCTTATCTTACATGGTTGAAACCAGGTCTAAGAAAAAAGAGAGAGAAAAGATGTCAAACCCAAATGAATTCATCAATCCATTCTCCACAAGACCTCACAGGACTTTATTAGACAAATTCACCACTAGAAACACTCAAGGACACATTACAGTAGAGGACATAGAGGTTGCGACACAGGACCCCGAGTTTGCCTCTTTTGTAGATGAGTACCTAGGAAACGATCATCAACAATACTTAGCCAAATTGCTAGCTGAAGGCGCTACCTTACCCACATGATTCAATATTAGCACCTTACAAACTCAACCTACACAAGGGACAAATACAACGACTGCCAGTACTACTATACCTCAGGTAAATACAACCATACCATCTGGCATACCTACACAGAGTACAACAGTCCATACGTCTCCATTTGGTACGTTTGGCATGACATCAGTATTTAATTTCACTATGGGGGCATCATCGTCCACTCCCTTTGGTCCTCTTGTTGGGAGTAAAAGATCTAAAACATCAGCCTCTACACCAAATTTCAGTGTCACGAGTACCATACCATAGTCAACAACCATACCTAGTGTTCACGTCACAGGTACCATACCTCAGTCAATGGCCATACCTAGTGTTCAAACCACTAGTACTATACCACAGATTACACAAACAAGAGGCATTCCCTCATTCCAATATGGCAATAAGAATCCATCTTCCCAGATCGACAGTTAGAATACATTCACACAGATTCCAAATCAGAATCTGTTCTCCCAGATGGGTAATCAGAACCCATTCTCCCAAATTCCAAGTCAACACCAATTTACATAGATTTTGAATTAGAATCCCTTCTCCCAACATGGTACTCAGAATCCGTTCACACAGATCCCAAGTCAAAACCAATTTATGCAGATTCTGGACCAGAACACGTTTACCAACATTCTAAATCCAAACCCACCTCAAATACCAACGTTCAATCGAAACCCATCACGAGACCTTGGATTTCAGAATACATACACAAATCCACATAATCCACCCAACACATCATTGACCTAGGTTGATGTCTTGCAAACACAAATGCATGCACTACAAACACAAATGGATAACATGACAGTGTCAACTAAGAAATCCTTTTCAACATTGGACATATGCCCATTTCCCTTTGATAGATCATTGTACATGACCCCTTTCCCTCACGGGTATGTCATACCGAATCCAATAGAACATATAATGGAACTTTCTACCATATGCATAGATGTCGCTTATGACCCCACGTATCTTATGAGACTATTTCCAAGAAGTCTTGTAGGGATTGCACTAGAGTGGTTTTCAGGTCTAGACTATGGAATCAGATCTTGGGGTGAACTAGTTGAGAAGTTTGTTGAGCAATTCTCCTTCAACATAGACCACGAGATAAATATAGAAACCTTGTGTCACACAACACAAGACGAAGGTGAAACATTTATCGCTTTCTTCTAGAGATGGAGGACTATAGCTAGCCGGTGTCCTGTCGAGATACTTGAAAAACAAAAAGTTATTATGTTCCAGGAAAACCTTCATGCAAAACTAAGGAGTAACTTAAGGGTACATTGTTGTACATCTTTTTCGAAACTAGTGGAAAAAGGGGTTATAATAGAAAAGGATCTCATTGAAAAAGGTGAACTTAAGACATCAACATCCAATAGAAATCTGATCATGCAAAACACCCCCAATGACAAAAACAGATTTTGGTCTTGCAACAAAAATGTCACCAATGATGGGGTAGTTGATGCTAAAACTGTACAAGCAGGACCAATCATCACAATAAAAGGACCTAACACTTCTTCCAACATGCTTAATGTTGTCAATCAACCTCCCAACATGGTCCAAAATACTCAACGTTCGCAACAACAAAGGAGGTTTCAAAAATGTGAGTTCACTCCCTTAGGGGAACCCATAGAGTCTATATTCAAGCAACTGTTACAACATAATCTTCTATAGCTGCAAGAGCCAAGATAATATGATTGAGGAAAATTTAAACTAGTTTGGTGGGATGACAATGCCTTTTGTGATTATCATAGAACTAAGGGACATAACCTACAAAATTGTTGCCAACTGAAAAATATCATTCATGATCTTGTCGAAAGGAGAATAATTGAAGTTAGTGGACATAAACCAAAGTCATCAAACACTGATTATCAAGTATTTTATGATCCGCTACATGACCATGGGAAAGGAACTTTTCCCAGTTTGAGTACTAAGACCAATATGTTAGCCAACTATGCAAGTATCAAGCATGATTATAATAGTGGCAAAACCATCCATCACCTTCGCGCCGCTGATGAGAATATCAATACCATTACTATCAATACAAAATCTTGAGTGTGCGTTCAATACTCATTGTACTAAGATCACTATCCAAGGCCCTCCATCGCAACAAACACCACATCCTTCCAAGTCACAATATAACCTACTTGACCAATTGGGGAAGACCCCAGCCCAAATCTAAATCTTGGAACTATTGCGCATTTCCCCTTAGCATTGATCTATCTTAGATAAAGCTTTACAAAACACCATTGTCCCAAATGAAATTGATGTCAATCGTTTCTAGGAAATGGTAGGCTACTTGACCAATAATCATCATGCCACATTTTCTGAACAAGACTATGTAACTGAAAAGATGAATCATAACGACCCTTTACATCTTGAAGTCCTTGTTGATGACACCAAAGTTAGACGAGTTTTGGTAGACGGAGGAGGAGGGTTAAATCTGGGCACTTTAAAATTGATTAAGGCATTAGGTTTCTCAGAAGCATGCGCAGACACAACCAAAATTATTGTCATTAAAGCTTATGATGATGAGGAACCAAAATCAAAGGGGGTGGTCACACTTCCTATCAGAATTGGTCCTGTAGTAATGGAGACAAAGTTCCAAGTCTTGGATCTCACCCTTCCTTATAACCTTCTGCTAGGCAAACCATGGATTCATGTCATGAAGGCAGTCCCTTCCACATATCATCAATGTCTCAAATTCCCTTACAATGGCACTGAAATAACTATAGATGGTGACCCAGATCCATTCCAATATTGCACGAATCTAAAAGACACCCCCCAATGCCAAGTGCCGGTAAACCAAGAGGCTTCATCATCCAATCCATCTCCCTATGTTGATCCATCCACACTCACTCGAACATCTATTTCACCCTCAACTCCTACCACTCCTAGGGTTGAGATCCAAGACAAGGGTTGTGGAGAGTATTACATGAAGACATCTTATTGTGTTAGCCATCTAATTCCTCCTAAGTCATACGGTTTACTTGCATCAGATAGGAGACAATCTATGGTCATTATACACGTTCCTCCCACAACAAATTTCACTAAATGGGGAGAATTAAGCAAAGAGGCCGTAAATACAGAAGATGTCACCTCCTGGTTGTATAGAGAAGATGATGAAGAACCTCTCTCACTTGCTCACATTCCTACAGATCTATATGGAAAGGGTTCACAATCATGCAGAGCAAGGGATATAATGGATAGAGTGGTTTAGGCTTAAATAAAGATGAGAGGATTGCACCCATCTTTGTTTCTCAGTGGCCAAAAGGCGTAGGGCTTGGGTTTCAACCGATTCAAATTGGTGATCCTAGTACCACATCACCCTTAATTGAGGAAGTAAGTGCTTCAAAATAATTTAAGACATGTCACGAACCATCAAACCCATATCATTGTGACTCCCTTGACTCCAACGACTATGAGTGGGATTCCCTATCCTCTACCTCTTCCATGGACCTTGACAAGCTATTTGGAGAACTTGACTTAATGTTAAGATCCTCACCAAATCCATTGAATTCCTGTCCACCAAAGAAAATGACAAAGGAGGAATGGTTTAAACACTACTATTGGGAATCACTGGATCCTACCTCTTGGCAACCTGATACATTTGTTTCGGATAACCAAACCTTGGAATTAGGCCCACCTCTCAATCCACCTAGATCTAAACCTAAGACCAAACAAGACTTAGTACAAGAATTTTGTGACCATATAAACAACTCAGTCCTTACCTTGACCCCATTAAACTTTGATAACTTCGACGATGGCATGCCCTTAGTCTATCGCCAACTCATTGATTGGGACCAACAAGACACACCCATCTTAGACATTTTTGAGAATGACGAAGCAATTGCTGAGTTCCTGGGATTATGAGAAGGCATACCTCGTGGTGATCACAAGGCTGGTTTTACCATTGACTTGGACAACAAAGCATATTTTGGGGAATCTGTTCAACCCTCCAGTTGCAAAAATGAGAAAAAGAATAAACAAGATAAAAAGGATGAGTCTCTAGGTGAAAACCAAAAGGCGCCTCTAGACGATGAAAAAGTAAAAATAAAGGACGCATCTGAAGGTGAAAACCTCTTTGAGGTACCTACAGATGGAGGTTTGAACATTCTCCTTGTTGCATAGGAAAAGTAACCCATGCTTTTTGAAGAATCAATAGAATTCAACAATGGCTCAAAAGAGAATCCTCGACTGGTTTATTTTGTAGCGTCATTGACAACAAAAGAGTAGCCAGAATTCCACAACTTCTTTGCACAAAGAGATAAATTTTGCCTAGTCATATGCAAACATGCCTAGGTTAGATCCTGAACTTGTTCTACATAACTTACCCTTACAACCAGGTGTCAAACCAGTGAAACAAAAATTGAGGAAAATGCATCCACAAATTGCTTTACTAGTCAAGGCAGAACTCAAGAAACTGTTAGATGTTGGTTTCATTAGATCAATCAACTATGCAGATTGGATTTCCAATCTTGTACCGGTCACTAAAACAACAGGGGGCATCCGCATCTACATCGATTTTAGAGATATCAACAAGGCTTGTCCTATGGATGACTTCCCTTTGCCTAACATAGACATGATAGTAGACATGACAACATGATATGAGATGTTGTCCCTTATGGATGGATTTTCAAGATATAATCAGATCAGAATTGCAACTGAAGACCAACCTAAGACAACTTTCACTTGTCCTTGGGGAACGTATTGCTGGAATGTTATGCCCTTTGGACTCAAAAATGCTAGAGCAACCTATCAACGTGCCATGACCACCATTTTTCATGATCTAGTACACACTCTTATGGAGGATTATGTCAATGACCTTATTGTTAAATCCAAGACAAGGGCAGAACATTTACAGGTTTTAGACAAGATATTTCAGAGGCTGGAGAAGTATAAAGTGAGACTCTATCCCAAGAAATGTGTGTTTGGAGTCAAGTTAGGAAAGCTTTTAGGCTATATCATTTCTAGATGAGGCATTGCAGTGGATCCGGCCATGGTAAAAGCAATCATAGACATGCCTCCACCAACTAATCTTAGTCAATTAAGGACATTACAAGGAAGACTGCAATCCATCAGAAGATTTATAGTGCAGTTAGCAGATAAGACACATCCTTTTCAACATTTACTTAAGAAAGGGGTACCCTTTGCAGGACAGCTAGGTGCCGAGAGGCTTTTCAACTGATTAAAGAATATTTACTCACACCACCAATCTTAATGCCACCTGTTGAAGGAAGACCATTGATTATTTATATTTCAGCAACCCATTCATCACTCAGAGCATTGCTTGCACATAATGACGATGAAGGTCATGAAAGGGAAGTCTATTATATTAGTCGGACTTTGGTAGGTTATGAGCTCAACTATAGTACCATTGAACGTGCCTATCTTGCAGTAGTATTTGCTACCCAAAAACTAAGGCACTATATGCTAAACCATCAAACAATGTTGATTGCTAAAATAGATCCTTTGAAATATCTTCTCATTAAGGCAACATTAACAAGGCGACTGGCCAAATGGGTTATGATACTTAGTGAGTATGATATCTAGTATGTGGAGAGAAAGGCTATTAAAGGAAAAGTCATTGTTGATCAGTTAGCGGACACACCAATACAAGTAGATCACCCATTAGTTGCAGACTTTCCTGATGAGTTTATATTTACAATTGACACAAACATAACTTAGAAACTGTACTTTGATGGCTCACATACAAATCATGGCTCAGGGGCTGGTATATTGTTTATCACACCACAGGGTGATTCCATCCCTAAGTCATTCATGACTGCATTCCCATGTACTAACAACATAGCAGAGTATGAAGCTCTAGTGACAGGGTTACACATGGCAGTCAAGTGGAAAATTAAGAACCTACATGTATCTGGTGATTCTCAACTAGTAATCAAATAGGTAGATGATGATTATGAGACTAAGGATGAGAAGCTTTCTAAATACAAACGCATGGCTAATAGCTTTAAAGAGTACTTAGAAAAAGTTGAATTTCATTAGATACCTCATGTTTTAAACAGGGTAGTAGATGCTATGGCTACAATTGCATCACTTCTAGACATTCCTAACAACGTGCCTAATTTTGAGTTTTTGGTAGAACAGCTTTTGGTCCCAGCCTACGATATCCCAAATTTTGAAATGGTATGTGACATTGTTGGTCCTGATTCCCCATGGTAAAAAGAAATATATGACTACCTTCATGCCAAAATCATACCCACTGGCCTCTCAAACAACCAATGTAGGACATTCCTTCGTAAGTCATCTAAATACACCATTGTCAGAGACACCCTATATAGACATGCCTTAGATAATACCCTACTGAGATGTCTTTATTCGAATGAAGCACAAGAAACCTTGCATGGGGTGCATGAGGGTATATGTGGGTCCCATTCTAGTGGTCCTACCTTAGCCAAAAAGATTATGAGATTGGGTTATTATTGGCCTACTATGGAAAATGACTCATATGTCTTTGTAAAGAAATGTCATCAATGCCAAGTTCATGGAGACTTGATACATGCACCAACACAGGAGCTCTGTCCTATAACGTCACCATGGCCCTTCGCCTAATAGGGACTTGACCTCATAGGTAAGATCCACCCCACATCATCTAATAGCCAAAAATTCATCATCACTGCCACTGAGTACTTTACGAAGTGGATTGAAGCCATTCCTATGACATACATTATCGGCACACAAATTTCTAAGTTTATCCTGAACTATATCATCTGTCGGTATGGTGTCCCTCAGTCCATCATCACGAATAATGGCCGCCCATTTAAGAATCAAGAAGTCTGCCATCTTTGTGATGAATTTAATATTCAACATCACTTTTCCACTCCATACTACCCACAAGGTAACGACCAAGCAGAGGTATCTAACAAAACTATCATTAGAATCCTTAAAAACACTGTCAATGATGCTGGCCATGATTGGCATTTACAACTTAATCCTGCCTTATGGGCTTATCGCACAAGTATCTGTACTCCCACTGGCACCACTCCCTATTCACTAGTATTTGGTTCTAAAGCCATTCTTCCTATTGAGGTTGAGATTCCTTCCCTAAGGTTATCCTTGAAAGGGCACATTGATGATGAAGAGTATCGAGTATCGAGACTCCATGAGCTAGAATTCCTAGATGAGCAAAGACAGTAGGCACTAGACCATCTCCAAGCATATCAGAATCACCTTTGTCGTAGCTATAATAGGAAGGTCTTGAACATAAACTTTGACATTGGTGACCTGGTTTTAATGTAGAACCCAAAGAATCAAGCAAAAAGAGAAAAACCAGGAAAGTTTGAACCAAACTGGTTAGGACCTTATATTGTTACAGAAGCCTTTGGATCAGGAGCGTACCAACTCTCTACTCCTAAAGGGGAACCATTGTCCTCGCCAATCAATAGTCTTCATTTGAAGAATTTCTACGCATAGCTTCTAAGAGCCTTGTCTTAATTAGCGAAAATACAAAAAAATCATAAATCAAAAAAATCGTTAAAACCACAAAAAAAATAGATAATCCAGAAAATAGTAAAGACAAATAATTTTTCCAATAGTGAAAACCACTTCGGTGGCGCTTTGGATAGGTACCATGGTGAAAACCTGGCAAACAGGTGCCATGTGTAGTTGACTCTGCTCCTTTGTCTACTATTATTCTAATCTAGCATACCCTGTACATAGTCCTTGTCCTTGTACATACACCCTATCCTTGTATATACTACATGTTCCCTGTACATACTACCTATCCCTATACATATCCCTTATCTTTTGTATCCATCGCTTGTATATACCATTTGTAATAAGTGGTCGTCTTTCCCATAACTTGGAACGATTGACATCGAGTGCATTTCATATCCCCCATTTTACCCTATTCATAATCAATTGGTCTTATACTCGACTGGGGGAAAACACTTGATGTGTGTCATATTGGTTCTTCCATTGGCTATGTTGAAGACGTAAAACCATAGAAAAATCCAAAAACATCACAAAATGACCTGAGAAAACACAAAAACATTAGAAAACTTCAAAATGAAAAAAAAAAATTAAAACATGTCGAAAATCCGAAAACAGAGTCAAAGTCAGTCACTTTTGTCAGTTTTTCTCGTTAGTCGAATTACGTTTCCTTTGCGACTGGATGTAGGAAAGGCCATCTGCTGATGTGCCCCCGAGGCATTAGGGTAGTCCGTTTCGGTTTGTTTGTATAAAATCATGATTCAATCCATATGTCTATATGACAAGGTCATTGGTCGTGTCGAACTATGAGGTCTCTACGTGTATAATGTAGGCAAGGCCATCAATCGATGAGCCCCCAAGGCCGCACTAGGTCAGTCCATTAGGGTTCGTCACATTCACTATCACACACGTCTTCTATTTGTAGTCAGTCTTGTCCGTCAAGGTCAAGTGAAACTACGAGGTCTCTGCATGTATAACGTAGGAAAGGCCACCAATTGATGAACCCTCGAAGCCACATTAGGTCAGTCCTTTAGGGTTTTTCGTCACACACAGTCAATTGTCCACACATCATATCAAGTCATGAATCAATTTGGTGAACAATTCAGCAATGTCTCTAAGTCAAATCCAACAAATTTCCAAACGAAACAATCAAAATAGATCAACTGATGTATGTTATAGGATGTGTCCTTCCTGGGAACAGACATCATCAAAAAAATTAACCTGTGTCTTATTCAGGATGAGTCCTTCCTAAATACTGATATCAGCAAAACAATCTATGTCTTATATAGGATGAGTCCTTCCTGCACAATCGACATTGTCACACAATCAAACATAGCCTTGCCAAGGTTATCACATCAATGGCATCTGAATCAAAGTATTATACGATACATGTCTTTCTGAAAGCAGGCCTTTTCATGCCTTATACAGATAGTCATAACATTGAAACTAGACTCAAAGTATTATCCGGTATGTGTATCTCTTGAAATCAGGCTCTATCAATCAAAACAAATCAAACAAACATATCAAGTTTTGGCAAGCATTTTACTAGCTTATTGACTTTATGGCTTATTTATCTTATCTTTTCATTTGACTTTATGATGGGAATTATGTTACTAGCTTTCTCAAGGATGTCCCATGAAGGATTTAGAGAAGCAACGATGTACCAGAATTATGTTTTCTTTGACTGACTTCTGTCAACTGTCTTTTAAATTTGATTTTGAGTCATGTTACTAGTTTCCTCAAGGATGTCCCATGAAGGATTTAGAGGAGCGATGACGTCTCATGACCTGTCTTTTACTTTGTTTTCTGTTTGTGGTTTATCTTGACAAAAAGAGTGGGGCAACTTGTGCCCTTAGTATGAGTCAACGAAAATCCTTGTCTGCGACTGTCTATTGTTAGCAAGTGGATGACCTTGTACACCTTGATCTATGTCATATCATGGTGTTTTTATCCATTTGTATTAGTCCCTCCCAATGATGATAAAGTGAAACACCTTTTGTGATATAGTGAAACATCGAAGATTGCTAATACTAACATCCATTGCATTTCTTTCAATATTTCTCAATCTTTCTTTCTGCACTAATAGTTCTTCTTTCTTGCATTATGACAGAGTCCTGTGACACAAAACAATATAAGTCATCCTACATACACATACATGTTACAATAATGCAAACATATAGGCATTTATCATATC
>VDFB02047230.1:42495402-42598175 GCA_007258455.2 Sequoia sempervirens | reverse complement strand
CCCATCACTCTAGCATACCTACTAGCATCTCCCCCCAACCTACAAGAAAATCATGACCTCGACGGTGAGGAAGCACTATACCACCTATCAATGTACACACTAGACAGTCCAACCACTTATACCTCTGTGCCAATACACGCCATCTGATCTCATATGATCAAACCCTAACTGTCTGACATCAGCGTGAGGGTAGTATCTGCACATCTCAGTGACACCCCTCTAGGTATCGTACCTCACCCTCATGCCTCTGATGGGAAGTCTCAAAATCTTGTAGACATCCTCTAAGGTGACTGTCACCTCTCGAGTAGGCAGGTGAAATGAGGAAATATCTGAGTGCCATCGCTCGCACAACGTTGTCAGTAGACCTCAGTTTTCCCAAATCTAGGGCATGTTTGTCTTATGTAGAAGACCTAGGTGCCATAAGAATCGTCGCTCTGCACTCCGCAAGCTGTCTCAGAAGCGAAAAGTCATAGGTCTCGACTCTCGTGTATATACAGTGTCTAACACAACCTACAATGGAATTATACATGCCTCATGTCAACATCAAGCATCTATCCTAGTGCCAAATGACAAAATTAAATGCTATTCAAATGCATCATTATTTTGCAAATGCGTCATTCTGTTGCAGAAGATCAAATACGGAGTTGAATTTTGCATATGCGTCATTATTTATCAAATGTGTCATAATAAAATACAAATGCGTACAAAATAACAAATGCGTCTGCGCACATCTAATATCATATGCAACTACGTAAATCAAATAACAATTGCGTTGAAATATTTGCAAAAGTGTTGAAAAATAAACACATGCAACTAATTTAAATGCAAATGCGTTGTTATTTATCAAATGCGTTGAACTAAACTACAAATGCGTTGAACCATAGAAAACCTATGCTACCTATCTATGGGATATTAAAAATGCGTTGATCCACATGCAAATGCGTCGATTGCACACTCACATGCGGCTTTTCAATAAAGTGATGCATAACAAAAATAGTAAATACATGCATCAAAATTTGCGCAAATCGAAAATTCAAAAGTCAAGTTTAAGGTACATACCGGGGGGTCCGCGTCAGCTGGCCGCCTGAAGGTTCGGATTCTGTATGCTCGATGGTGGGTGTTCAGAATGGGAGACATCTTCGCTAAAGGTGTAGAGCAAAATCTCAATTCTCAAAGCTATGTGAGTTAAAATGAATAGGTTTTTACCCCATTTTCTATTTATACCTAGGGTTTTGGTGGCATTCTTTTCTACTGGCCGTGTTGGCTTCAAATTTCAATCGACCCGTACCCATCCATACCATTTCCAACTTCAATTATGTCAACTCCACTGCATTTCTGGCTATCCAATGGACTAATCGAGATCATTTCCAAATTTTTCTGAATTTTTCAAAAATTTGTCAATTTTCTCGAGGGAGCATACCTTCACCTGTTTACACCGGGGCATGACTGGGGCATATTTTTATCGATTTTCTTTGACACAACGCCGAAATGACATTGTATCAAAGAGGGGCAAATGTAGACACCGAAATCTGGTTTAAGCCTATGACTTCAATATTATTCATAATTCGTAGTCTTCATGGTCATGATTAAATAATGTCAATTATTTAATTATTCTCTAAAGTCTTCATTTCTTTATTAATTAAATAAATCTAATTATTTAATTAATTCACTTTAACTTCATTTCTTCTATTAATTAAATAATCTTAATTATTTAATTGATTCATATTTTCTTTATTCTATCTGATTAATTAAATAAACATTTTTTATTTAATTATGTTACTAATTAACCTTATCCTTCTTCTTCAATTAAATAAATTCTTATTTAATTTACCTCTATCATATTTCAACTATAATTAAATAAATTTATTTATTTATTTAATTATTCATTCAAACCCCTTCATTATTAAATTAAATAAATCTTGTTTATTTAATTATTTTTCAAATATCAAATCTTGAATTAAATGAATTATTTAATTCATAATTCCAATTTTAACGCATTCCTCTATATTTAGATAATTGTGCAAATTATCTAAGTATTCACTCTTACTCGACTCAAAGATCTATTTAAATCGCTCAGTTAACTCTTGATTTAATGTCTGAGTGGCTTTCTTGAGTAATCTCTTTGTCAAATCATTCAATTGTCTAGTGCTAACTCAATTGTGTGTACATGCAGATTAATTAAATATTCGTATTTAATTAATTAAACCTTGTGCGTGCATTCGAACAAGAGTTGCTTTAATCAATCTTTATCTTTGTCATGCAAAGATAGTTCTTTTGTTTTCGAATACCAAACTCGAAGATTAAATCATTTATTTAATCTTTAATTCTATTTCTAATTTGTATCACTCATGTCGCTACTAACAGTTATCATAATGCATGTCTAATATGTCGATCTCAACTGTCTGTTGATCTTTCGATCCTGGCCTGTCATTCGAATAATCAATTTTCTATAAATTGATCAGTCTTTCATCATTCCAATCTCTCTCGAAATTTTATGACTTTTTAGAGCAACTATCTTGAATCTTCGATGTTTTGCTAAATCACTATCATAGGCCATACTTGCACGAACTTTTGAAAATCTGAGGGCAATTATACTACAATAGTAAAATGGAGAAGGGCAATCGAGATGATACATGGAATTATGTACATATTGGGTGAGATTGTTTAGTTTATTTACATTTTGGATTTCCTTTGTTCTCTATTGCTTAGCTTAGATTGCATTAGAGTTTTAGATTGCATTGCATGTTTTCTCTTATATGTTTCTTCTACATTTTCTAGACGTTACAATTATCATGCTAAAACTCTAATCTAGGTTCAATATTACATCATGACATAATACCAATCACATTCTAAACCAAGAATCAACCATCTCCAATAACATGGATATAACCATATCCTACTATTGAACATGTAAATGTGAAAGAAATCTTCTACAACAATAGGATCTAAGAGTTCCTCCAAGACATCCAAAAACACTAAGAAGATCATACATCATCAATGATGAATCCATGTCACTACCAAAGCTCCCATTGAACCATGGTATCGAGCTAAACATGGCATCATGATAACCATATCCTAAATGAAGATCACCCATAGTCCACACACACTCAACTGCATACCCAACAACTCCAGAGAACATGTAGAACCAATATCTCCAAGCCAAGAAGATACAACCACATACTACAAGTCCCATAACTAACTATCCAGGCACTCAACATCCATCCTCTCATCCCAATGCAACACATACCAATATACAAGTGACCATAGACAAGGCCAACTAATGAAGTTTGCATCAACTCTAAATCAATAGCATGGATAAAGAAATTCCACACATGAGACCTCCCACAACAACCAAATGGGTGATCAGTCCATACAACTACATGACCCATAGATATCAAATATTGAAACATGTAAAACTAAGATATAAAAGAAGATATAGTGTAGCTTTTCATGACTCAAACACCAGATCACCAACAGATTCAATTTGTCAAATAAAACCATAATTGAGTACCATAGTGAGGAACTACTCAAGCATTCTTGTAAATCTGCATTTTTTTTTTGTTTAAAAAACTTTAAATCTGAATACAATCTTTCCACAGATCTGCAAACCCATAGATTTTTCTAACATAGGAAAACTATTAAAACCTCTAGAGGAAATAAGTTGTCCAAAATATTATAACAACTTCACAACCATCAACAAATAATGAATGTTAAATTAACATTTCCTCAATGAGAAAGTTACGAAATTCCTCACACCATGCATGAAGGATACATGCAAACCTACATCTTACATCCAAATAGCCCAAGGGCTTAATCTAAAAGATAGTTCACCTATAGACCTACAAAACCACAAAAAAAATTTATCATGTGAAAATTGCAAAACCATTGTGTTTACTAACACACATGCAAATCCATATCCAAAATACATGCCACCTTTTCCCCAAAACTTTGAAGTACCAAAATTTGACAAGTACAAGGGGAAATGAGCTCCTATAGAGAATATCAGGGGATTTTATACAATTTGTCTCAATCTTGTACATGAACAAACATATCTAATGCAACTTTTCTCACGTAGTCTTGGAGGACAAGCTATGGAATGGTTCTCATTTAACTCCTAGCATAAGGACTCGTAATAAATTAGTAGACAAGTTTATTGCACACTTCTATAACATTGAGCATGAGATATCCATAATAAACTTTTGTAACACCAAATAGAAAGATGAATATTTTTCTTCATTCTTACAGAGATGGAGAAATATTGTAATTAAATGTCCTTCCCACATACCAAAAAAAAATTGGTTCAATTTTTTATGGAAACCCTTAATTTTAGAATTGATGTTTCATCTTCAAGTCTATTTTTCCAACACATTTGATGAAGTCATTGAGAAGGGTATCACTATTGAGAAATCCCTTATTACAAAAGGAATCATAAATATCTTCAAAGAGACCAATGATAATCCAAGTCCATCAAATGACAAAAATAAATTTTGGTCATGAAACAAAAATGTATCAAACAATGGCGTTGCGGATGCAAAAGAGGTAAACAAGGCTCATCCTATTATTAGTCTTAAAGGACATCCCATATAAAAGATGCAAATATCAGACAACAACCAATCACAAACTCATGAACAATCAACAAATGCAATCTAGAAAAACACACAACATGGTCCCCCAAAGACTAACATAAATCAAAGATAAAAATACATGCCCCTAGGCAAACCAATTAAATTGGTTTTGAAGAAGCTTCTACAATCCAACATCATTCAACTTCTAGAAATAATACATTATGATCCAAGACCTTTCAAACCAACCTGTTGGAATGATAATGACTTCTACGAAAACCACAAGACCAAGGGGCATAAAATTTTTGTGTGCTTCAAACTTAATAACATCATTAAGATCTCATAAATCAAGGAGATGTAGTGATCGATAACCCACTTAGATCCTCTCACACTAATCATACTATATTTAAAGACCCTCTACAACATCATGGACAATGGAAAGCCTCACATTCTAGTCTAATACCAAAGATAATTCCAACTACACCAATGTCACCTATGAATGCACAATCAACCATATCCAATAGGTCAATAATATGTCTCAAATATAAAAATCAAGAATAAAAATACTGAATGTGTCGCTACCACACGTAGATCCAAAGTGACTCTATAAGGGGCCACTTCCAAATCTCAAAAAAAAAACCAATACAATCTCTTGGATCATTTAGGGAAGACACCTGCACAAATATCCATTCTAGAGCTATATATCTCCTACACATAAGGCTATCTTGGATAAAAATATCTACAAGATTCCTCAATTCCTATCAACTTAAATGTCAACTAGTTTCAAGCCATGGTAGGATATAATTCTACCACCCACCATGTTACATCTATAGAGCATGATGTCCCTTCACATAATCCACACCGCAATAACTCCATCCATCTTGAAGTCTTTATCAATAAACACAAAATCATACAATTTTTGGTAAATGGTGGAGCAATCATAAATATTTATACTCTAAATTGGTCACCACATTGGGTTTCTTTGAAGCATGCATTGATGCATCAAAAAATATTAGCATAAGAGGCTATGATGATGTAGAGTGCTCTTCTAAGGGTGTTATCACCCTTCCTATCAGAGTTGGTACAACAATTGAAAATAGATTGTGTCAAGTCTTGGATGTGGATCTTCTATATAATCTTCTCCTCGGTCATCCATGGATTCATGCCATGAAGTTCATCCCATCCATATACCATCAATGCATAAAGTTCCCTCACAATGGAACTAAAGTGACTATACATGTTGATCCCAATCCATTCTAATATTACAAGTTCTTACAAAAAAATCATGGCCTTTCACAATATTTTCCTTCTTCATCTTCATACATTTATCCTTCATTGCTACCCACCTCACACTCCCTCAAAGATCAATGCTAAGATCAAAGACATGGGTTAGAGAATATGACCTACAAGCCTTCCATACCAAGTCTACACTACCATCCACTTCATTCCAATCTTTTGATGTCCATGATAATATCTATGATAATCCACTCTTTGATCATGATCCTATTGAGGACATCCAAGATCATCCCCTTCCATCTCATGATCCTCTTCCTTCTACTCCATCCCATGAGCTACCATCCTTCCATTTCACCCATCCCGAGTTAGGGTATGCATCTCCTAATACTACCTCTACTAAGCCTTCTTTACAACCCATTAAGGATGTGCAATCCTCCTTTGACTTTAATAGTGCTAAAAAGGATAGTCACGAAGAATTCGTTGAAGATATCGCCCATCTATTCCATGAATCACACATATTTACCATTTTATCTAACACATCCAACACATCCAATTTTTTCTATCCGCTAGACTTGGATCAATAAGTATCATCCCAAAATAATAAGGTTATCAATAAAGAAGTCAAAAATAAAAAATCCTTTATTAAAAGGAGATCCAAAATCAAATGAAAGAAAGAAAGATCAAGAAAAGTTCTTTAGTCCATATCAGAATCAAAATATATTAGAAAAATAAAAAATAAAAGTTAAAAATAAAAAAAATAAACATCGATCTCCAATCATGCCTCTTCATCCAAAATAACTGGGGGCACCTATCAACACAAAATATCAAGAAATGAGCTTGTTGATCCTAAGTCTTTATCCTAATCATCTTCACATAATCCATACACTCTACATAATCCATCCATATCCATACACCTATCACATCACTTTATCCCCCTTGGTGATGTCTCTCGATGGACCTTTGATGGTGACCTCTTCATGTGCTTTAATCCAAGGTTTCCCAAACTCCTTTTCATGTGAAGCATGACGACCCACATAGTGCACACACTAGGAATCATACCTTAGCTCCCTTCACTCATTGCATAAGCCATCTTCCATCATCCATATCATGTCATCTATGTCCTTCCATATAGCATTATCATCCAGCTATTAAAGAGCATCCACCATGATTGCAACATCATCAAGTCTCATTTTTTTCAAAAAATTCAAAAATACAAAAAACGTCAAAAACTCAAAAAAATAAAAATTGAAAATTTAGAAAAAGAAAAAAGTAAAGAGAAATAATTCACCCTATAGTGAAAACCACTTCGGTGGAACTTTGGGTAAGTACCATGGTGAAAAATTTGGCAAACAAGTACCATGTGTAGTAGGACATTGCTCTTCCATCTATCATTATTTTATCTGGATTTCCACTTTATTCATAATAATTTAAGTATTAGCTTCTCCATGACAAAATATCACTTCCATACAACTATAATAAAATTTTATCACCCATATCATGGTCTAAAATTGTTCAATATTTAGCATCACTTGCCTTCCATACCAATTCACAATAAAGTCAATCCACTTGATCCCTTCCTTAATAATTGGTCTTATACCTAATTGGGGGAAAATTTTCAACCTAGGTTTTTCAGATTGGATCTTTGACATCGCATTGGAGGATATATTACATCTCTCACCATCATGATCACTCATCACAATCCACATTCCATAAAAAAATGTATGTAAAACAATAATACATTTTATACCTATAATAAATTATCCCTTTGCTAAGAGCGACACTTCGATCAGACACAAACAAAACATCCTACAAAATATTGAGCTTAACAAATCATGAAACAATAGGAAAACTACCAAACTATCCTTCACACCTAATCAATCAATTTCCTAATCAATATTATTTTTCTTCATCATATATAATTTGTCTTATATAGGGTGCTACATCATCGAAACCAAACTTGACGCCTTATACAAGATGTTTCATTCTTGAAACCAAACACCATCTCTAGAATATTATCAAGAACCATTCATCATTGTAAAGAAGATCTAAATGGATATTAATTCATTTGGTCCAATAAGTCTTATATTTTACCTGATTTATCTTTTTTCATGTTCCCATGCTACTCGAGTATATCCACAAGTGATTAGAGGAGCGAGGATGGATCATGATTTTTATTTTTTTTAATTTTTGTTTGTGGTTTTTCTTGACAATATTGTTGGGGCAACTAAGTTCCTTGTGTGTGATTTGGTTCCATTTGGTATAATCAAAATATCCTATTCAATTGAAATATCATCTAATGCTTTCTTGTATTAGGATCAACATGCTTTGTGGTTACTCCTTCACATATTCTAACAAGGTTCTATTGTCACTAGTATGAGTCATGGCACTCCTTGTCTATAATGTGTCTGTTTATGAAAAGGGATAGCTATTATCAATTTCTCACCACAGCTCAAATTGACAGAGCTAGTTAATTTAGACCCATTATAAGGTGAAGAGTTTTAGTTTATTTCTACATTTGTTTAAACCATTGCAAATATTTGAGTTGATTTTTTTTTTTAAAGTACAATGTGTTTCAGTTACCATTCATCATTTTTGCATAAATATTGCATGATATGTAAAATAAAATGCTTTCATTATGTATTCAATTTTTCATTACACAATGTTTCATACATTTGTTGCAAAAGAGAAGTACAAAAATTGAACAAGAAATGCACAAAATGTTGTTTTGTATTCATTGGGATAAAAAGAGAATCAAGTGTCCCACACAAGCCATGGGAGTAGTTGAAACAATGGATCATAAAGAGTACACTACACTACTGAAGACTAAAAAGGGAAAAGAGAACATAAGAGGGAACATAGCTTTCATTGCTTGAACTTGTCCTCAAGTTTCCTTCAGTGTTGTGCATTCCTCTCTGCTCCTGTCCTCCAAGTGAACCTGCAAGTGATTGAAATGTTTGTTAGAGCTCGGGTTATGAATCCGCATACATGATCTATCAACAGTAATGTAGAATACTATTTATGATGCATTGAATCAATTGAGCAAAGACAAGAGAAGTGCAAAAGAATACCAAGGAGGAAACATCATAAGAAACTTCTGAATTTATTGTTTTAATCTAATGGGTGATCACACAATACTAGTTTACAAATTTTGGCCAAACTGGACACTGAAATAATTTTTTCTAAGTAAATCTTCACTTTCGGCACCTATAGCGGCTAAACCGTGAGGAATTTGAAGATGATGCAAACTAGTGATTTGTGAAAATTTTTTTGTAGATTCTAAATATAATTTTTTCAAAAATTTTGGAATCAGATTGTACTTCTTTTTCCATCTCCTTCGAAAACTATTTTTTTCAGTTAACAACATTTTTAACGAGTGACGCTTACCATATAATGCATAATTTTTTTTCCATGAAGGATAAAATTCATTTTTTTTAAATTTAGATTTGTGACTACGATATCTAGTGCTTCCAATTTGTTTCATAGTGTTTTATTGAATATTTTCTACTTAATCAAGTTTCGAAGTCAAACCAATTACAATTAAGACATAGGCGGACCGTATAACGTGTAACTTTTTTTGTATGTATCAAAATTAAATTTCTCTTTTTTTGTTGGATCAAGGACCTCAATATCTGGTGCACTCATATTTTTCAATTTTGTTTTTGATAATCTACTATTTTTCCACATGTACAGAACAAAGAGCATGTTTTTTGGTAAAAAACCTACACTCATAAGAAATAAAAATTAAATGTAATAATCAAATTAAATTTAATTAAAATTATACTTTTTTGGAAGCTTATAATAAGGACTACATACTTAAAAAATAATACATTTTAAATGAATTCATTTGATCCCCCAAAAAGTAAATCAAAAGTGGTTTTTTATCAGCATTTTGATAGGTGTAAAGGAGACTATGTTATAGGTATGGTTTAAAACTAGCGGGGTTCTATCCAAGGGGGCTTGGTCTAAGGTGGTTTGATCAAACCCTCTTCAATTGAAATCCTTTAAATGGAACTTTTCAAGGCTTAAATAATTATATTTTCTAAAAATATGTGATTTCAACAAAAATCAGGATCTCCCAGAAAGTGTAAACCACTATTGTGGCAGCTCCCTAACACTATTTGTTTCTTGTGCAGGTATAGGAAAAGCAATGTTGCTGTTTTTCTTTAAAATATTGATAGAATTTGGTGCAAAATAGGCTCCCACAAGGGTTGAGCTCGACATGCTTCCCCTTGATTGCAATTGGGGCCTTGAGAAAAAAAATACATTCACAGTATTCAAAATAGAATACATTCAATTGAAGGAGTGTCACCTCAAGTGAGAGACATGAATTTTAAGATCATTACCCTTCCATGATCATCAGATCAAAGGATGAGATGATAACCATACAAGTATATTGAACTTATCCAATAAATTCAAATAAGATGAGGAATAGCTATATAAAAGGTGCAGCCATGACAATGGAAAACAACATAACAACTGTCTTGTATGAGTGAAAAATCATCGTTAAGAAGAGAGGACAAAAATGCATAATGAAACAAGTATTTATCTTTTTTTGCTATGAAGTATCAATTTATTGATCAAATACAAAGATAACAACCAAGAGATCATGAGTCACAGGTGTAGCTACAATGTTTATTGCAAATGGACATCCATTCAACCTTCGCGATCAATTATAGGACAATCAAACTGATGCTATGAAGATACAGTTGTAGTCCATATTTAGATATATTCATGCCTCAACAAGTGAAGTGAAGGATCCTCAACTATTCAATATGATATGTATGTAAGTACATTTGATGTAATACAGTGAACCGAATTAATGAACAACAAGCGATTAATGCCATGCCACAATTTGAATGAGATCATTCCGAGTGTATACAAAATAGATAAATCAGTCATCAAATAGAACATACACATATGCATAACTGTATGAGTTTAAAACAACAAACATTTATGTTCATCTAAAATTGGTGCAGAGAGAGATAGCATGAGTGTTTTCATTATAGAATGGAGTAAGAGTAGCAAAGTAAATGAACCCCATAATATTTATCTCATAATACCAATCAAAAGTGATAACTGAAAGCATCTGGAGAAGCTTCAAGGCATCATCATCAGGTGTCTTTTATTTCAAAATATCCCATGCACCAAAGATTAAAACGCATATCAATTGTAGTTGCCCAAAGTGGCTGCAAGTTAAAATACTGAAGCCATAGCATGAAAGGGAAAAGATGAGTGAAACAGTGATAAAGCAAAAGCTTGAAGTGCATTTAAAGTGTTGGAAATGAATGGCAACCAATAACAAGTAATCTATAGGTGCATCATGTTGGCCAAACACAAACATTGCAAGAAGTGAATGAAACAATGAAGGCAACCAAATTCATCTTGACTGAGGAAAGAGCAAAAGAAATGAATTGTTCACAAACTATCAAACAAAGTAATTATCAGGCATTCAGTGTAAGAGTTCTCAATGGTGGAACGACAACCTGGCTTTCTTCAAAGATAAATTAAATGAAGTGCATTAGGAGTGCATTGCTACAAGAATGTAATCAAACAGAAATGAGACAACATGGTTAAAATTGTAATGCATTTTCAATAATTAATGCCATAAATAAGTATCGCGATGTATCTATGTATGTACAAAATTTAAAAGGAGACTAATACCATTGGAGCAATATTTTCCTTTGAAAGAAAATAGTACAATAAAATCAGCTTGTTTCACCAAGAAGAGTTTCTAGGTGAAGTGGATGCTTGCATTTTGATGATAAACAAGTGAGGTTACAATGCACACATGAAGGGTAAAATCATTTTTTTCTTTTTTCAGAGTAGTAAGCTAATGCTATAAAGCTAGGGTTTTGAGGAAATATGAACAATAATGATTTTTCTTCATCCAAATATGAAACCCTAAAAATCTTAACCCTCGTCCCTGCCTGGAGGAGCTTCTTGTTTAGTTTTTCATTCAGAAAAATGGAACAACACATTATTGCATATTTAGAAAATGGACAAGGTGTTTCAATACGATGAAACCTTAATTGGTGCTCTCATGGCCGTAACCTGAGAGAGGGGTTTTCTCTCCACAAAGCAAACCCACTTGGGGTTTTGGTTAAAAACAAGTCCAAATGTAGAGACAACAAGGGTTTGAATTTATTCAAATGACAGAGCCTTCAGAAAATGGAATATGGTATGGCCATGGCCGCGGCCATGAAAGGTTTGCAAGCCATTAGCAACGAGGACAAATGCATGGGTTTTTTCTGATTTTACTCTTTTTACAAATGCCATTAATTTCTACATCATGGGTTGAGCCCAGAATCATTCATTTTTTGCAGAAATAGAGAATACAAAAAGTATGGTCGTGGCCTACACAATGAAAAATCAGATTTTTACCCACAAATCCTTCATTATTTTTGTGAAAAAAGCTCAAGTCAAGCTTTTATTTAAGAGGTAAATGCTCAAAAATGAAGCATAGAGCTTACCTAGGATTGCTATGGAGGATCTCATCAAATCCCATGAGCCATTTCTTCCCAAAACCTTAAGTCAAGCTTTCCCCATGACAACTCAAAGAGAGAGAAGAGATACCAACAAAGACAGAAAACAAAATGCATCAAAAATCACAATGTTAGCCACGACCAAGAGGCCTCAAAGCCTTCAAAATGAAGTAAAAATGCCACAGATAGGAGAAGGGGTAACTCACCATCGAATTGTAGAGGAGAACCGACGAGAAAGGCAGGAAAAGATGGTGAAAAATCGAGCTTAAGGCTCCAAGCCCTAGTTCCTCATGGTGGTCAAATGCAGAGCCCTGTTTTCTTGAACTTGGATGATGAAAAATGATGATCAAAATGTGTTAGGGAGGCGGTTTTGTTGTTAGGGTTTTCCAATAGCCCTAAGTCAAATGTGTTTTATTGCATTCTTTTAGAAAACAAATACTTATTAATGCTTCATCACATATAATGTACCTAGGTCAAACCAATGCCCTAGGAATTTTTTATTTTTTTTGTTTTTTGATTTTTAAAGAAAATCAAGCAAACCACTTACCCCTACACTTGATTTTACCTTTGATTTTTTCCTTGTGAAGAATCAAGTTGATACCCTTGTGGCCATGATTTTTCCTCAGTTTCAAATGCCATAGGTTTTCCTTTAACCTTTGAGTAAGGCATAGTAAGATAGGGGCCTAGAATTTTTTATTTTATTTTTTATAGAAAAATCAAGTGTATTCAAAGCCTTAGTATAATATTTTGATTTTTGCACAATATTGCAAAAAAATAGATATCTAGATTTAAATTGCAAAGAAAGATCAGATGTAATAAGGGGGGTTTCCTTTCGATTTTTGAAACTACAAATGATGTAAAGCAGTATTAAGGTAATGTTTTATAAATTATCTTAGTATTTTCTATTTTTTAAATGCAGATTGTTGATACTCTTGAGTCACATTAGAAACTTTCATCTTCTGAAGTTGAGTTTTGGGGCTAATTTGGAGAAGAAGAGTCAATTTGAACTTTCTAATTTCAATTTTGGATAGTTTGGACCTGATTTTTGGGGTTTTTTGGATCAACTTGTTGGAGATAGAAAGTTTCTATCTTTTTGATGCAGTTCAGAGTAGATTATGGCACTATTTTTATGCTTTTTCCTTGAACTTGAAAATGGTGAAAATTTTCCTTTTCAAATGCAGATGAAGCTGATTTTTCTATTCTCACCATTGATGTCATTTGATGGCTATAAGTTTGAGAAATTTTAATTTCTCAGGGGTTCAGAATTCTGTTTCTTGCTCTCATATTCACTGAAGATAGACTTGTAAACTTCTTTGAATCAGATTTGTATCTTGAACTCCTTCATTTCAATAAAATAGTAGGCTTCTCCTTCTCATTTTCCTTTCTAAAGTTTACAATATCAATTGATGTTGACTGTGATTCAAGAGCTGAATCCTCTTTATGTCTTGGTTTTGTGCATTTTGTTTCAGGAGTCTATTCTAATTCAGGTTGCACCTTGTGTTCCATTGGCGAGCCTTTGTGAAAATTACTGATGAATTAGGTAGTTTTAGGGTGGGTTTGTGAGAATCAAAGCTTTAAAAGGGATTGTCGCGAGAATAAAATTTTCAAGATCACTAAATTTCTAGTTAATCATCTTAGATTATAGGATTTACTTTTCAGTTCTCTTCCTACCCCTTTCCCTTGAAAGTCCTTAGATTAGGTGGTTTACTAGAGGGAACCAACCCACTCTGGAGGTTCGCTCTCACTCATCTATTTACCCACAAATTAGAGAGCGTTTCCATGTTGCAACAAGATAGCCAAGCTCAACTTGGCTAAGGGTGCAATCCTGATTGCCAAAATTTTTTGGCACGCCCGGTGGGACTCTGAAAGTTTTTTCAGAGAAAAATTTCAAGATTTGAAGCTATTGTTTTGGTATGCACAATAGAGTTTCAGCCTTTGGAGGTAGAATACAACATACCTGGCGACTTCGTTCTCTGATTTTCAAGTAGATCTAGTGTGAATAGCACATGAGAAGTTCACATGCTAAAAGATCGAGTGTTTTCTTTAGTATTATTAGCCTTTGGAGGCAAGATCATCAAACACCATGGTGACTTCGAGAAGCATTTTTCTGGTTTCCAAATGATCAAGTGCTGGTATATTTACTTTAAAGATTCTGATTTTTTCCTTTTAGTCTTTGAATGAACATGCATGTCTATGTTTCATGATAATATGTCATATCATCCGCCATGTCATGAAAACCCTGCTTATCCATCTTCATATCAACCATATCTGCAGAATCATGCTACTGGTTTCAATCCCATGGGTTTCCAAAACTAGCATGCACAGTATAATTACCACCCACCCACCCCTGCTCAGCCTCCATATCAGCCTTCATATACTCGAAACCAACTCATAGAAAGTTAAAAGGAGGATATTTCAAGCCTAAAGAGTAAGTTGCTTGACTTCATGCTTGATTTCCCAAAGGAAGATGGAGGAGATCAAGAGGCAACATGAATACAATCAGCAACACGAAGAGATAGCTTATCAGGCCTATCTCTATGAGCCAGAATTGGAGGCATGAAGGAATGAAGCCCAAGAAACTCCTGCAGTTCTAGGTTAGCCTACTCAAGAGGAGGTTTGTAATTATGAATTCCCAAGTTTTAGACAAAGTGAGCCTCTTTATACTTCTAAAGTTTAGTTTCCAAGTTCTAGGCAAGATAAAGTCTTTAGCTCCTCAAGCCAGCCTCTTAAGCATGAAATCCCAAGTTTCAAAAGTCTTGATCCCTTGAAAGTTGAAGAAAATGATCATATTCAGCCTATTATAGTTCTAGAATAGCCCCTTGAGCAACATTTTCCCTTGCAAGAAATCCAAGAAGACACCCAAGTTTCCCCACCTAAGGAACCCAAAGGTGAACCCTTTGATCAAGATACCTTACTTTGCATTGAGAAGCTTAGAAAAGTAAATTCATTATGTTAAGCCTTGGAGTTTTACCACTTGCAGCAAAAAAAGGAGCAGGAAAAGGCCTCTTAAGATAAATCCTTTCTTTCCTTTACTGAGGAGTTTCTTGACTTTATTGAAAATGATCAATATGTTGTAGTAAACCAATCAGGGTAGCAGGATAATGAGGTAAAAGAGGTTGCTCAAGAGGATAGCTCCACATTTTTGTTTGATGAGTTGCATTCTTTTGTGGACCATGGAGAGGAAAGCATGCTCACACCCACAATAGCTACAAGTCAAGGGCAAGAGAAAATTTAGGAAAAGAAAGACTAGCTGGGACAACATGATATTGACAACTATTTTGAGGTTTCTAGTTGTTACAGTGATGAGGAAGATTTAGAAAATGAGGAAAAGTTGCTTGTAGAGGTGGAGAAGAATGTTGAGGTACCTGTTTTAACTAATTTATTTGAAGAGATGCCTTTGTTTGTTCCTATTGATGAATAAAATACATGTGAGCTAACAAAATCAACAAGTTGTGATTAGCAAGGACATGAAAATCACATTGAAAGGGGGTTGATCTGTGAACAAATAAGTGAGGGAAACGTGGCTATGAAGGTTCAAGACTTTGGTATGCTTGAAAACTTGCCTAAAATGAAGTATAATCAGGAAACTGAAGGCATGGCTCAAATAGAGCAAAGAGGGGTGATGGTTGATGGATCAATTGACAGAGGAGAAGCTAACATAAATACATTAGTGATGATTTCCCTTGAAGATTAGTTGAGAGAATTGATTGACGGGAGTTAGTCCTTCCAAGACACTTCAATTCTTGAGTGGTAATATCCTACATGTCTAGATTGTAGAGAGCTTGTTGCTCTGCTGAATTCTAGTGGAGATCAAGTAAATGATGAGGAAAACAAAGAGAAACAAGTCTCTGAACCTACCCTGTTTGCGGTGGAACAAGATGAAATTGATCAGTTAAAGGACTGTAGTGAAATCATGCAGCTAAAGCTTTTGGAAGAAGAAGCCAAATGTCAAAAAAAAATTCATGAAGCTAATCTACCTGATCTTAGCTGGTTGGAGGAGCTTGAGGCTGGTGTTTCAGTTAAAGATGAAGGTGATGATTTTCCTTCTGATCACTTGAGTGGTTTTCCATCTAGCCCACAACCTTCTAGAGGATGTCCTATTAGGCATCTAGCTTGGGTACAATCCAATGAGAAGGAGCAACCCTATGACAATGTTGATCTAGAGCATCAAGGGAGATATCACTTTAAGCACAATCAACCCACTTGCTTACTTGATCACCACAGGTTCACAAGCCAATATTGGTGGGTGAGTGACTACTTTTTCCTCTTTGGGAATGTGTTGCAACAAACTGGTGGATATTTTATTTTTCTCCACATCTTTGGGTGGATTTACAAGCATGCAAAGCACCCTCAATTGGTCAAAAGGGGTAGCTATTTTTCAAAACTAGTTAATGGTTTTGTTTAGACAGTCGTCTTCACTGGTTAGTCTAGGTTAGAAGTAGTGTTGTTGCTAATAAGTACTTGGAGCACTTTTATTTTCAGTAGTTTCTTTTCCATAAGTGCTTGTGCACATTCTTTTCTAGCCACTAGGGCCTTTTAGGTCTGCTTCCATTTGTTTTGTTTTGGTTTCTGCTACTATTTGGAGTTGCAAGTTTTAGAATTATCATAACTCTTGAGTTTTGGAGGGGCATAATTGACTCCATGCCCAATGGATCTACATAAGGAAATTGGCCTGATGCTTAGTACGCATACATCTAGCAGAGGTTGCCAAAAGTGTTATCAATGTTTCACCACGACTCAAATTGATAGAGTTGGTTAATTCAGATCCATTCTAAGGTGAAGAGTTTCAGTTTATTTCTGCAGTTGTTTAAACCATCGCAAATATTTGAGTTGTCGAGTTTTTTTTTTTAAAAGTGCAATGTGTTTCAGTTACCATTCATCATTTGTAGCATAAATATTGCATGAGATGTAAAAGAAAATGCTTTCATTATGTATTCAATTGTTCATTACACATCTTTCATACATTTTTTGCAAAAGAGAAGTACAAAAATTGAACAAGAATTTCCCAAAATGTTGTTTTGTATTCATTGGGATAAAAAGAGAATCAAGTGTCCCACACAAGCCATGGGAGTAGCTGAAAAAAATGGATCATAAAGAGTACACTATGCTACTGAAGATTAAAAAGAGAAAAGAGCATATAAGAGGGAACATAGCCATCATTTCTTGAACTTGTCCTCGGGTTGCCTTCAATGTTATGCATTCCTCTCTACTCCCATCCTCCAAGTGAACCTGCAAGTGATTGAAATGTTTGTTAGAGATCAAGTTATCAATCCTCCTACATGATCTATCAATAGTTATGTAGAATATTGTTTATGATGCATTGAATCAATTGAGCAAAGATAAGAGAAGTGAAAGAGAATCCCAAGGAGGAAGCATCATAAGAAACATCTGAATTTATTGTTTTAATCTAACATTGTTTGTTTCTTGTGCAGGTATAGGAAAAGTCATGTTGCTGATTTGCTTTGAAAGCTTCATAGCATGTGGTGAAAAATGAGCTCCCACAAGGGTTGAGCTTGGCATGTTTCCCCTTGATTGCAATTGGGGCCTTGAGAAAACAAATACATTCATAGTATTCAAAATAGAATACATTCAGCTGAAGGAGTGTCACCTCAAGTAAGTACATGAATTTTAAGATAATTACCCTTCCATGATCATCAGCTCAAAGGATGACATAATACCCATACAAGTGCAGTGAACTTGTCCAAGATAGTCAAATAAAGTGAAGGAACAACTATATACAAGGTGCAACCATGACAATGGAAAAAAATACAATAACTGTCTTGTATGAGTGAAAAATCATTGTCAAGAAGAGAGGACAACAATGCATAATGAAACAAGTATTTATCTTTTTTTGCTATGAAGTATTAATTTATTGATCAAATACAAAGATAGAAGCCAAGAGATCATGAGTCACAGGTGTAGCTATAGTTTTTATGCCAAATGGACAACCATTCAACCTTCATGATCAACTATAGGAAAATCAAACTGATGCCATGAAGATACAATTGTAGTGCATATTTAGATATATTCATGCCTCAGCCAATGAAGTGGAGGAGCCTCAACCATTCAATATGATATGTATGCAAGTAAATTTGATGTAATACAGTCAACTGAATTGAACAACAAGTGATTAATTTCATGTCACAATTTGAATGAGATCATTCCAAGTGTATACAAAATAGATAAACCAGTCATCAAATGGAACATGCATAGATGCCTAAATGTATGCGTTTAAAACAACAAACATTTATGTTCATCTACAGTTGGTGTAGAGAGATATAGCATGAGTGTTGTCATTAAAAAATGCAGTAAGAGCAACAAAAGAAATGAACCCCATAATATTTATCTCATAATGCCAATCAAAAGTGATAAATGAAAGCATTTGGAGAAGCTTCAAGGCATCATCATCAGGTGTCTTTTATTTCAAAATCTCCTATGCACTAAACATCAAAACTCATATCAACTGTAGTTGCCCAAAGTGAAGTAAAGATGCATGAATAGTTTAGAGGAAAAGTGTCTTCATCAAGCAATTGAAGGAGAAAAGTGGCTGCAAGTTAAAATACTAAAGCCATAGCATGAATGGGAAAAGATGAGTGAAACATTGATAAAGCAAAAGCTTGAAGTGCATTCAAAGTGTTGGAAATGAATAGCAACCAATATCAAGTAATCTATAGGTGCATCATGTTGGCCAAACAAAAACATTGCAAGAAGTGAATGAAACAATGAAGGAAACCAAATTCATCTTGACTGAGGAAAGAGAAAAAGAAATGCATTGTTCACAAAATGTCAAGCGGAGTAATTATCAGGCATTTAGTGTAAGAGTTCTCAATGGTGGAATGAAAACCTGGCTTTCTTTGAAGATAAATGGAATGAAGTGAATTAGGAGTGCATTGCTATGGGAATGTAATCAAACATAAATGAGACAACATCGTTAAAATTGCAATGCATTTTTAATAATTTATGCCATAAATAAGCATCGTGATGGATCTATGTATGTAAAAAATTTAAAAGGAGACTAATACCATTGGAGCAATATTTTCCTTTGAAAGAAAATGGTATAGTAAAATCAACTTGTTTCAACAAGAAGAGTTTCTAGGTGAAGTGGATGCTTGGATTTTGAAGATAAACAAGCGAGGTTACAATGCACACATGAAGGGTAAAATCATTTTTTTCTTTTTTCAGAGTAATAAGCTAATGCTATAAAGCTAGGGTTTTGAGAAAATATGAACAATAATGATTTTTCTTCATCCAAATATGAAACCCTAAAAATCTTAAGCCTCAGCTCTACCTAAAGAAGCTTCTTTTCTAGTTTTTCATTCAGAAAAATGGAACAACACATTATTGCATATTCAAAAAATGGACAAGGTGTTTCGATACAATGAAACCCCAATTGGTGCTCTCATGGCCACAGCCTGAGAGATGGGTTTTCTATCCACAAAGCAAACCCACTTGGGGTTTTGGTTAAAAACAAGTCCAAATGCAGAGACAACAAGGGTTTGAATGTATTTGAATGACAGAGCCTTCAAAAAATGGAGCATGGTATGGCCATGGCCATGGTCATGAAGGGTCTGCAAGCCCTTAGAAATGAAGACAAATGCATGGGTTTCTTCTGATTTTACTCTTTTTACAAATGCCATTAATTTCTACATAATGGGTCGAGCCTAGAATCATTCATTTTTTGCAGAAATAGAGAATACACAAAGTATGGCCATGGCCTACACAATGAAAACTCAGATTTTTTCCCACGAACCCTTCATTATTTTTGTGAAAAAAGCTCAAGTTGAGCTTTTATTTAAGAGGGAAATGCTAAAAAATGAAGCATACAACTTACCTAGGATTGTTGTTGTGGAACTCATCAAATCCCACGAGCCATGTCTTCCCAAAACCTCAAGTCAAGCTTTCCCATGGCGGCTCAAAGAGAGAGAAGAGATACCAACAGAGAAAGTACACAAAATGCATCAAAAATCACAATGATAGCCACGGCCAAGAGGCCTCAAAGCCTTCAAAATGAAGTAAAAATTCTACAGATAGGAGAAAGGGTAACTCACCATTGAATTGTAGAGGAGAATCAACAATAAAGGCATGAAAAGATGGTGAAAAATTGAGCTCAATGCTCCAAACCCTAGTTCCTCATGGCAGTCGAATGCAGAGCCCTGTTTTCTTCAACATGGCCAATAAAAAATGATGATCAAAATGTGTTAGGGAGCCGGTTTTGTTGTTAGGGTTTTCCAATAGCCGTAAGTCGAATGTGTTTCATCACATTATTTTAGAAAACACATACTTATTAATGCTTCATCACATATAATGTGCCTAGGTCGAACCAATGCCTTTGGCAATTTTTTTTTTTTTTTTTTTTTTAAAGAAAATCAAGCAAAACACTTACCCCTGCACTCTATTTTACCTTTGATTTTTTCCTTTTGAAGAATCAAGTTGATACCCTTGTGGCCATGATTTTTCCTAAGTTTCAAATTTCCTAGGTTTTCCTTTAACCTTTGAGTAAGTCATAGTATAATAGGGGCCTAGAATTTTTTTTATGATTTTTTATAGAAAAATCAAGTGTATTCAAAGCCTTAGTATAATATTTTTATGTTTGAATGATATTGCAAAAAAATTAGATATCTAGATTTAAATTGCAAAGAAAGATCAGATGTAATAAGGGGGGTTTCCTTTTGATTTTTAAAACTGCAAATGATGTAAAGCAGTATTAAGGTAATGTTTTATAAATTATCTTAGTATTTGATATTTTTTAAATGCAGTTTGTTGGTACTCTTGAGTCACATTAGAAACTTTACTCTTCTGAAGTTGAGTTTTGGGGCGAATCTGGAGAAGAAGAGGCAATTTGAAATTTCTAATTTCAGTTTTGGACAGTTTGGACCTGATTTTTGGGGTTTTTTGGATCAACTTGTTGGAGATAGAAATTTTCTATCTTGTTGATGCAATTCGAAGTAGATTATGGCACTATTTTTCAAGCTTTTTCCTTGAGGTCAAAAATGGTGAAAAGTCTCCTTTTCAGATGCAGATGAAGCTGATTATGTCACTTGATGGCTATATGTTTGAGAAATTTTAATTTCTCAGGGGTTCAAAATTTTGTTTCTTGCTCTCATATTCACTGAAGAGATACTTGTAAACTTCTTTGAATCATATTTTGATCTTGTACTCCTTCATTTCAATAAAACAACAAGCTTCTCCTTCTCATTTTCGTGTCTAAAGTTTACAATATCAATTGATGTTGACTGTGATTCAAGAGTTGAATCCTCTTTATGTCTTGGTTTTGTGAATTTTGTTTCAAGAGTCTATTCTAATTCAGGTTGCACCTTGTGTTCCATTGGTGAGCCTTTGTGCAAATTACTGATGAATTAGGTAGTTTTAGGGTGGGGTTGTGAGAAACAAAGCTTTAAAAGGGATTGTCGTGAGTATAAAGTTGTCAAGATCACTGAGTTTCTAGTTAATCATCTTAGATTGTAGGATTTACTTTTCAGTTCTCTTCCTACCCCTTTCCCTTGAAAGTCTTTATATTAGGTGGTTTACTAGAGGGAACCAACCCACTCTGGAGATTTTCTCTCACTCATTGATTTACCCACAAATCAAAGAGTGTTTCCATGTTGCAACAAGATAGCCAAGCTCAACTTGACTAAGGGTGCAATCTTGATTGCCAACAATAACATTTTGCACCTTGGTCTTTCCATACCTTGGTGTACGTTTAAAATTTGCAAAATAAAAATGCTCTATGATGATAATCATGCACTAATAAAAGCTTAAAGTCTATCCATCAACCCATTTCTATTCCACATAATTTTCAATCAAGCCCATCTATATCCACTTTTGACCAAGCTAACTATTCTTCACTTCTTACTAATCTTTTCTATCCTGTTGGAAAATTCGGCTCAATTTTGGTATTCTCACCTAATTTATCAAGGGGTGCCATATTATCCCATTGTTGCCAAAGGACTTCTCAAAATTTCTTTGAAACAATGCTAAAAATCACATTGTCTTAAAGAGGGGAAAAATATAGACACTAAAAAATATCCTATGCTTGCAATGGCATTTTCTAATAATTTTCATCTAACCTAATTAAATATTATTTAATTAGGATTAAACCCCTCTCTTCTAACCCAATTCAATCCTATCTCTTTCACTTATAATAAATATTTTTAATTATTTAATTATTTAACCTTCCTCCTAAGTAATTTAATTATTTAATTACTTAATACTTAGTTTCTTCTATAATTAAATAAATATGTTAATTTATTTAATTATTCATATGAGGATGAAAATAAATAAGTTTGATTTATTTATTTTTATTAAAGACTTACCATATTTGTCTCCTTCGTCTTTCTATTTTCTCTTCTAGTTAACTATTTCTTAACTCCTCTTTTCTCTCCAACCAACTCAATCTTTCGTTGTCAGTTAACTGTCTTAATTCAACATCTCAATCTTCCATTATTAGTTAACTTAGTCTTAATTTAGTATCTCAATCTTCTCTCATCAATTAACTATTCCCCATTTTAGAAACTTCTTCCATCATCATCAGTTAACTAAGCATGAATTTGGAAACTTCATGCACACCATTATCCATTATTTAATTAAAATAATTCATTATCCTTTCAAGAATTGAAATAGAAACTTTCTCATTCTCTCCTTTGATCTCATCCCTCGATTTTTCTATCAAATCTTGACATATGATTGAGCCTACATATTTTATAAATATAACTCTCACATTCTTTCAAACTAACCATGAACTTCAAAATATTGCAGCCACTATCATCTCGAACTTATTGAAATTGTGTACACAATTCTAAGGGCAACAACAACAACTTGAAAAGTGATATTGAGAAGGACAATGGGGGTAAAATAATATTGATGTGAGAAGATATAATATTTTCTTGAGTTTTCATATTTCTCGTGTTTATTTTTATAGTCTATTGGTAGATTAAGATTGTTAGCATAAGTAAAATGGTTTTGTGGTTGCCTTATGACTTATGCATTTACCTCTGATTTTTTATCTTACATACATAGTTAAACAAAAATCAATGCATTTGATATGTAGAATGGTGCAATTGAAGTTACGGTGACACATTTGATGTTACAGGATTGCATCTAACTTTCTATGTTCTCTCTATTAATAGGCATAATTTTTCATAAAGTGACGCATTTGATACTACTAAGTTGCAATTGACTTTGAATCGATAAATTTTATATTCATAGTGACACATATAAAATCTATAGTAACACATTTGACAAGTAAATCGATGCAATTGAAGGTAAATCGACACTTTTGATATTTGCAGTGACACTTTTGAAAATTATGATGAAATATTTTGATTCAGTTATTTTGATTTTCTAGCCATAACTTTTGCTTTATATTTTGGAACTAACATATCTTTTTATTTTGGAAAATATTGGTAAAAGACTAGTAAAATAGACTACTGATGAATCTGATGCAAGGCAAAAAATTCATTTGTTTTGATTTCTTACATAATTTACACTTCATTTGGGCTTTAATTAATGAATTTTATGTCATTTTTGGTGAAATTTTAGTGTGTATTCTCTCACATTGTGCTTTGTGTGAGCCTAAAGATAAAAAAAACTCTTAGTTTACACATGTCAAGTACACCCAAGGAGTACTAGTAAAGTATGCTCTTCTCTTGCATAGTGCGAGCTTGAGAGTCAAACACTAGTATCCTTTGTTTTTTTAATTTTAAAGTAGGATGCCTACTTCGAGATTTCATCACCCCAAGGGAAACTTCAACTACGTTCACCAATGATGTATATAAAGGGGGGTGAAACAAAGTTGCACCTCTAGGTGTGGCCAACATTGCTCAAGCCAAGCCATAAGACCCTTGATCTGTCAAGACTTGTTTGGTGAGGAGAAGAGGGGAGACCTCCTCATCTCATGAGGTACTATCAAATGGGCTCATTTTTTCTCAAAATCACTACAAACCTTGTTATTAGAGACCTAAGGCCAATGGTCATTAATCTAGTTGTGGTGCAAGGTACAATATTATGCATGAAGTTACTCAACATGTACCATCATAAGGAGAGACACATTTTCTTTAGATATAAAAATATACAAGGGAAGGAGGAAGGTGATCCCTTGTGCCACTAGAGATCTAGTTATTCCCTCTTGAGAGTGGAGCATGTATGAGAACAATCCTATGATATTGTATTTCTTGGGCCCACACTAATGTGACACACCTTTAATACAAGCTAGGTTTTACGTCTTGGTGTGTTTTTATTGTGAAGACCCATGAATACCAATGACATCATTACCTTGGAGTCAGTTGCTACTATTTTATACTATTTTTATCTCTTGCTAATAAAAAAAGTCAAAATCAGTCCAACAACCTCTCAAAATTAGGAAACACCTATAAAATTTTAGTTATAGCAAAAGAATTGTGCATCCAACAACTATTTTTCTATATCTACTGCTACAATGGTTTATTTGATTATCATTTAGTACATTTGATTATCCTTTATCACATTTGATTATCTTAAGTCACATCTGATATAAAAAGTGATGCATCTAATCTGCATATTGACGTATTTGATAGTACTTTACTACATCTAATTTAACATCTACTAAACTTTTTCTATTAGTCCAAAATCACTTTTTCACATATTGATACATTTAAAACACATAGTGATACATTTGAAATACATAGTGACACATTTGATATATTTCATGTTACATTTGACCTCAATTTGACACATTTGATATCTCTTGTGGTGCATTTGGTACCACAATGACGTATTTGAAACCTATAGTGACACATTTGATTGTGTAAACATTTTCTAGATTACTCCAATTTTTAGTTTCTAGAATTATTGATCACACTAACTTGATATTTGAGACCTATAGCACAACAAACCTGCAACCAAATTTTACATCCATTTCATACCATTCTCCTTGGAATTTTAGAGAGCTACTTATCTTAGCTTTGGACAAACAAACATCATCATCAACAACAAACATCAACCCACCAACAACCAATATCACTCATAATCTTGTCTTGTTTTCCCATCTTATCTCTAATTTAGCTTTTTTCTTGGAAGTCAACCTTTTCAAGTAGATAGTTGGATTAGAATCAAAATTTGCGGGAAAACTAGCTTAGGAGTCTTGACTAATTCTAAATTTTTGAACTCACCATCATCATTTTTATTGGACTAATCAATCCAATACAAGAGAAAACCATCATTAACATTTAACCAAATGGATATTTAGGTTAACTTTGACTCTTAGAGGTTTTGATCTCTCATTAATTAAACAACATCAACATATCACTTTTTTTTCCAAACCCACCTAATATATTTTTCATATAGTCCAATTTGAAATAACACTCATTCATATCACATCACCAAACTTTACAATCAACCACTTAATTTTTGAGAAGAAATTATAGCAACTTTTGATAGCCCAAAAATGGCCAAGATAGGATACTACTGGGAAGAATCAGTTGTGGAATCGGTTGTGGCATCAGCTATTGAATTATTGACATAATATGAGGACATATTCCCCTAAAATTTCACAGAGATGAAGGGAAGAAGAAGTAGCCACTATGAAAATTGAATTAAAGGAGGGCTCTAAACCACATGGTAAAAGACCATATTGCTTGAACCCTAAGATGAAGAAAAGGGTAAAAAATGAGATAGATAAAATGTTGGCCACCAAAATAATCAAACTGGTAGAATATTTCAAATGGATAAGCCTAATGGTTATACAAAATAAGAAGAAAAGAGACTAGAGAGATCCAGGTGTGTGTTGCTTTTCAAGAACTAAATAAAGTCTGTATACATGATCTATTCCCTACACCTTTTACAAAATAAATCTTGGAGTCTGTTTCCAGAAGGGAGATCTATTCGTTCACTGATAGGTTCTCTGGATATCATCAAGTATAAATAAAAGAACAAGATCAACCCAAAACTAAATTTTCTATAGAGTGGGGATCTTTCATGTACACTGTAATGCCATTTGGGCTCAGAAATACCCCTTTTTTCTTCAATCAGATCATGGTCAACACGTTTAAAGACTTCATTCATGACTTTTTAGAGGTATATTTGGATAATTGGAAAGTATATGGGCTGATTAATAATCATACTTAGGCACTTTGAATAATGCTAGAGAAATGTAGATGTATGTAGATCTCTCTAAACCTAAAGAAAATTATTTTTGTGATCCCCTTTGGCATACTATTAGGACATATCATTTGCAAAGAAGGTTTGATGGTAGACCCTATGAAAGTATCTTTAATCATGAATTTACCTCCGCCATAGAAAAACTTGGAAGTAAAAAAATTCTTGGCTATATTAGGTATCATAAGAAGTTAATTAAAGGATACACTACCATAGTTGCACCTTCGGAGGAATTACTGAAAAAATCAAAAAATAAATAAAGCCATCAAATGGATAGAGAAATGCCAACAATCCTTTGACACCCTCAAGAAAAAAATAGCCGAAGCACCCATTCTCATCTTTCTTGACTATTTAGTACATTTCCACGTTCATGTAGATGCATGTAAAATAGCTATAGGAGCAGTATTAGCCCAGCCTAGAGGAAACAAGGACCACCCAGTAGAATTTGCTAGTAGAAAATTATCCAAAGCAGAAAGAAACTATACCACTATTGAGTAGGAAGCCTTCTCTATGGTCTATTCACTACACAATTTTTGAAACTATCTATTATCTACCCCCTTTACATTCTATACTGATCATGAGCCTTTAAAATTTATCCTAAACAAATTAGTGATACAAAGGCATATATGTAGATAACTCTTACTATTCTAGGAGTTTAATTTTACTATAATGGTCAAACCAAGGAAACATAATCAAGGACCGAACTACTTATCTAGGATTGATACAAGAGAAGATCACAATGAAGTTAATGAAGAGGTCCTACCTAGAACATACATTTTCCAAATCACAACAGTATCAAAGGAATTCTAGGATATCACTGAGTTACTTTATACCATAATGTACCATCCAAACATGAATGCCCATGACGAACAACTATTGCTAAGAAAATCATTCCCATTTACCTTGATCAAAGGAGCTCTATATAAGAAAGGAAAAGCTTATGTAATCTGGAGAGTCATCTACAAGTAGGAAAGGAATCCAATTCTCAAAGAAGCACACAAGGGCATAGTAGATGGACATAACTATGGGGATGCTACAACCTGGGATATTTTTTTATCTAGATTATAGTGGCCTAGTATATACAAGGATAACAAAGAGTGTGTTATTATATTTTCTAAATAATTAGACACCCTACAACATGCGATGAAATGAATCACCAATAAGTCTTAGCACAAAACCCCTTCGAAAAGTGGGCGATTGATTTCATTAGCCCTATTGACCCTTCAAAAAAAATATCTAAAGAAAGATTCATCATTATCGGTGTGGACTACTTATCCAAATGGGTAGAAGTTGAACCAAAAAGAGACTGTATTGCCTATACTGCTACTAAATTCCTATATCACAATATTATTACTAGATTTGGGTGTCCCTTAAGTATCACAAGTGACCAAGGAAAACACTTTATTAGTAAGACTATAAAGGAGTTACTAGAAAACTTCATGATTACACATAACTAGAGAAACCCTTACCATCCAAAAGTGAATGGGGCAAGTGAAGCATTGAATAAGATCCTTGGAACCACTCTTACCAAAATGTCCAATACAAATAGAACTAATTGGGATATTATGATACTAGCAGTACTTTGGGATTACTAGACAACCTATAAAAGATCCACATCACACACATTTTTATCTAGTCTATGGCATGGAAGTTGTCCTACTAATTAACTTCATAGTCAACAGCCTTTGTACAACCCCCACTTTAAGACTCACTAAGGAAGAATCTATTAAACAAAGGCTAGAAGAGTTGGAAAAATTAGATGAAGAAAGATAGTTGGTCTAATCATAGTTGTGGGTAGAACATAGAATGAAGAACACGATATAAACCTGAGGACATAACAATTTTAGCTTAGATATACCATTCTATTATACAAAAACAAGTTCAAAAAGAATGAAAAACTCAAAATATGTTGGTTATGACCATACAAAATCAATGAAATTTTGGATTCTAGATCAATAAGGTTAGAGACATTGGATGGAACAATCCTATAGTGTTATGTTAATAGAGTGAGACTCAAATATTACCATAAACATCCTGGAAAGATTTGACTTGAGGACAAGTCAATGTTTTGAAGAGGCAATGATTTTAGCCAAAAAATAGTGTACATACATTGGTTCAAAGATACTTAATATCTAATTGGAAAGAACATTCTGGAACATGAGCTTATGAAGATAAAATATACTCTAGGGATGCTATCTAAGGGCCACGTCCCCTATTGTAACTTTAAGTAGATAGAAAGATCTATTCACCAATAGCATGGAGTATCATAGAATGAATTAAGATAGAATAAGGAAGAATATAGAGTATTAACTATCACTAAGATATAAGGAATGTAATGAATGATTTTGGATATAATGAATATAAGGAACTTTGATTTCTTATCTATCTTGTGTGTGTGTTATTTTATTTTGATTTACAACTAATCTTGGATCTAGAATACCTCCATGTGTTACCTCAATAGGACTAAATCCAAGATTAAAGTCTACAACTTGTAGAGATCCTTTAGGTACAAAACTCTGGTTTGTAACCCTCAAATTTCTTACTAACAGGTAGCAGTCATTATGGTTCATTGTGATAGTTAGAGTTCCATATGTTTGGAAAAGAACCCAATCTTTCATGTGAGGAGAAAAAATATTAATTTCTAGTTCCTTTTTTTGGGATATGGTAGAGGATGGGTGGGTGATGCTAGAAAAAATGAAATTATGAATATTGTTTCATATGCACTATTGAAACTAGGAAGCATAGAACAATTTAGGTTGTGCTATGAGTCTATGGGCCTCTTGGACCCTAGAAATTAGATAATTTTGTTGATACTCACTTTCCTCTTGCAAGGTGTTTGACAAGTAGGAGAAAGCTAGGAAAGGTTACTCAACCTTTCTCCTAATGTTAAGATTATTAAAAAGTGTGATTTTTGGATATAAAATGGAAAAACTTGATTTTTGGGCTATAGAGCTATTTTTTAGCTAAAATATATATTCTTGGTTGTTCATCACCACCTACAGGGATACTTGTTGAATATATATATATATATATATATATATATATATATATATATATATATATATATATATATATATATATATATATATATATATATATATATATATATATATATATATTAAGAAAAAAATATCAATGAACCCATTGGATTAAAATTTACATCCTTTGGAAGTTTAGATATAGAATATAAAAAAAAAATTGGACACAAAATAGTTGTGAAGGAGAGTTACGCCAGTTGACCAACTTATGATGCATGTTATGAAACATGATAAGGAATATTTATTATGGGATAGTTTAGGTTCCACTTTTTAGGTGGTTTTAGTTCATGAATTTCTAATTACCATTTGATGGTTTTGAATTTTGTATCTCTTATATATATTGATTTCTTGAGCTGGAGGTTGAGTGTAGATTTTTGTAGATATTATTATTTTGCAATAATTCCTCAAGATCTCTAGTTGGTGATACTCATGTGGAGGATTTCTCTGCAAGTGTATTGTAATTTTGGTTTACTAAATAATATATTGAGGTGCTTTAGAGCGTGGGGATTTTCTCCTAAAAGGGTTTTCCCCATGTACACTTGTGTTATGATATACATTATTTATTTTATGTTTAAATATGTTTCTACTTTATATAATTATTAAAAGATTAAAATTTGCACAACACTCCTTATAATATTAGTTTAGGAAGTATTTTTACATACTTTTCTTTCTTTCACTCTTAATTTCTTGATGAAATCTTGAGTGAAAATCATTGTTGTAGGTGAAATAATGATTTATTCACTTTTTTAGAATTATTGTTTATACATTTGATTGTGCAAAGTTTAGGAAGTTGGGAACCTTCAAATGTCTCTACTAATGGAGGACTTGGATAATTTATGTATCCTTGAAAAATGATTTTTTAAAAAAACTTAAACCTTTTGGCATGCTTTTCTTTTGTTCAATCGTTGGTTTATCATGGAAATAAATTGCTTATTACTTGGGATACACATGTCATGTTAAAAGTATACTTTTTCCACTTAAGAACTAATTGTGAAAAATAGCTTCCTTGAATGTGCTTTAGGAATTAATGTTGGTGGTTAGGGATGGGAGTGGATTGATCTAGATTGTAGAATGTAACATCTAAAATGAATGCACTACATTTAATGAGCATGATTTAAGGGGTTCTTTTTTGAGATGTTTGGAAATATTTTGGAATGTTTTATTTTGATCTTAGGTGAAATTTTCCATAGTAGATTTTGTATTGTCATAAATTGTCACCCTTGGTAATTTTACACCATGTTTTGTCCCCTTGAATTATTAAGCCTAATTGGGTCCCTAATTTCCTAAATTATGCATTATATAGCCCATTTTTTTGAATGAACAAGACAAATGAGAGGGGGGTGAATCATTTGTATCCAATTAAAACATCAAAACCCTCAATAAAAATCATGTCCACATGCATTCATTAAACCCTTAATCTGTTATAATGTTTAAACATGAAAAAATAACAGAAACTGAAACAACAAAACCATACACAAGAGAACACCAAATTTACGTGGAAAACCCTAGGAAGTAAAAACCATGATGAGGATTAGCTCACAGTGTAAGTAATTGCAAAATTGATACAAAGGCTCTCTGCTAGAATAGGACACACTGTCTAGAAAGTCTCACAACCAAGGCTCACTATTGGAATAAAAAGAAGAAATAAGATAGAATGTTAAACAGAGAACATGATCTCAATGCAACAGAGAATCCACCACAATAGCTCCAACAATGCTTACAGCTCTCAAGAGATCAAGATACCTTCAACTCACTGCATTCAACAATTGTGCATTATAGCTCGCACTGCATTTCGCATCTTTGCACTTAATTTCACATCAAAAAACTCAATTCTATTCCACATCACATCTCGCATCAACTCACCTTGCATTTATACCATCTACAACTTGAAAAGCATCTTCAAGTTGGCTACACACACCTTACACTTTACAAATTAAAAATAGGTTGGCACTAAGCATTCTCGTAGTGGATAGGAATGAAAGTGGACCAATAAAAAACTAAATCGGGACCCAAATCAACACTTACATGCCACACTACACCTTCATCAATACTTAAACATCATTGAATGTTGTGTAAACACCAAGTTGGCTATTATTTATGAAAACACCATTAAACTTTGAAGTACACACTTCCTCAAATACAAGGATGACTTGAGAACCACACACCACACTTCTAGAAAATCTAGAATAATCCACAAACCACCTAAGATCCAAAAACTTATTTGAACCAACTCACACCTTCAGAATGTACAAGCTCAGTACACTCAAAATACACTGCCAAACACTATAACTCTAAAAACAATCTTCTGAAGCGTAAAACCTCAAACACAATTGAATGAGGTAAGTTATCAACACCATAAACTCACCTTTAGAATTGAAAGTCCTGAAGCACAACTATGGAGAAACACATAGCAAAAACATTTCTCCTAGACACCTCTGTAAGCAACACTACAAATCTAGTTCACACACTAGTGAACATAACTTCTTCTGCACATCGATCCATAAGCCCAAATTTTGAATATAGGAACCATGAACACCTCTAACCAACATATCCATACCACACAAGTATATCTTCAACCTAGAAGAAATGTGGGAAAAACCAGAACACCCCTGCAATACCCTGTTTCCTCTTTTTATCAAATTTCTCAATATCATCAACATATTTATCACTACCACAACCATAACCAGAAGATTATCAAAGAAACACTAGAGCTTAACACTTGTAACTTAATTTATGACAACATTATTCAACTAATCAAAGCAACAATCTCTCTCAACTACTACACAATTGACACTAATGACAACACAAGCTTGTTCACATCAATGAAAACACCTTCATACTTGCAACAATCTCCCCTTTTGTCATTGATGGCAACACAATATGTGAAAAACCATCAAAGACAACATACATACTTTCCATTTTTTTTTCAAATTAGACAACCTACACAACATTCTTGCACTCTCTCCTCCTTACAATATTCTCTCTCCCTATCTCTCTCCCTTTCAACTTTTTCTTTTTCACATGCTTCAATCTCCCCCTGTATAGATAGAATTTTTCACATGACTCTCTCTCCCCCTTTGACATCAGTGGAAAAGGATAAACTATTTTGCATTGTTCTCTCCCTTTGAAATTGAACCAAGATACTTACTACTACTCTTAATACTCTCTCTTAGGAGTACATCCAACCAAATCAACCTATGCATAATGACAACACTTACTCCATACTGTAATAATGTCACTACCTACTCCTCCTAAGAGGTAGCCATCAACATCATTCTATACATAGAATGAATCCATAGATCCATTGGACTGATGCATCTCCATATGCATCTAGTTCAAAGGAGGGGCAATAACCCCCAACTTCTCCTGGAGATACTCAAAAGTATCCTTAGGAAGAGCCATAGTAAATATATCAACAATCTGATCCTTTTTAGGTATATATTCAAGCTTCACTTCATTCTCCACAACCTTCTCTCTTAGAAAGTGTTATCTGATTGAAATATGCTTTTTCCTTGAATGCATAATTGGGTTCTTTGAAATATTGACCGCACTTGTATCATCACAAAAGATATCACACACCACTTCGATATCCTTCAATGTTTATCTCATCCAAAACACTTGTGTGCATCAAGATGCTATTACAATGTACTCAACCTCTGCAGTAGATAGTGAAATTGAATCTTGTTTCTTACCTAGCCATGTTACCAATTTTCATCCAAGAAATAATGCAACACCACTTGTACTTTTCTTGTCATCCACATAGCCAAACCAATTTGTATTTGTGTAAGCACTCAATGTGAAATCAATATCCTTGGGATACCACAAGACATAATCTAGATTTCCCTTCAAATATCTAAATATCCTCTTAACTATTGCAACATGTGTCTCTTTAGGATCTTCTTGAAATCTAGCCACAAGAAAAACTACATGCATGATATCCGATCTAGTAGCAGTTAGGTATAGCAGTCCACCAATCATAGATTTATACTTGCTCTAATCAACCTTAGGGGATTCATCATCCTTACTCAGTTTGCAACCAGTAACCATAGGAGTACATAATGGTTTGGAGTCTTCCATTCCAAACTTCTTCAACATTTATTTAACATACTTTGATTATGAAATGACATGCCTTTATCTATTTGATTGATTTTTAGTCCAAGGAATAAATTCATCTCCCCAAACATAGACATTTCAAACTCTTTTTGCATCTCTTCTACAAATTTATTACACATGGCTTAATTCCCTCCAAAAATTATTCCATCAACATACACAACCACTATCAAGATTTGATCTTTCTCAACCTTAAAGTAAAGGTTACTATCTACGGTACCTTTATTGAATTCTTACTATATCAAATACTTTTCCAACCTTGCATACCAAGCTCTAGGAGCTTGCTTCAATCCATACAATGCCTTCTTCAATCTGCAAACCATATTAGGTTTCTCTGATAACTGAAATCCTTCTAGTTGTTCCATGTAAACTTCTTCTTCCAATTCTCCATTCAAGAAAGCAGACTTCATAGCCATCTAATAAACTTTAAAGTCTTTACATGTTGCAAATGCCAGAAACATCTCGATTGCTTCCATTCTAGTCACTAGAGAAAATTTCTCCTCAAAGTTTACTCCTTCAACTTGTGAGTAACCCTTACACACAAGCCTTTCCTTGTTTCTTACCACTTCTCCATTCTCATTTAGCTTGTTACTGAATACCCACTTAGTACCAATTATGTTCTTGTTTTCAGGTCTAGGAACAAGTTCCCAAGTTTGATTCTTCTCAATTTGCATAAGTTCTTCTTCCATTTCCTTCATCCAATATTTATCTCTACATGCCTCACTCACTATTTTATGTTCAACTTTATAAAGTAAACAAAAATTTACATTTTATTTTGCATCTCTTCTTCTTGTCAACACACCTTTGATTTTTTCTCCAATAATTTGTTCTTCGGAATGATTTCTCTACACATACTTAGGAGTATTTTTTGGAGTTTCTTCCTCTTCATTCTATACTTCCTTTTCCTTAGCTTCTTCTTCTTCTCCTCTGCAAGTAGGCTCATCTGATTCATATCCATCTATCACCACTGAATTCCTCAATTCTTCATCAACCTTGACATTTCACTTCCAATAATCCTTCTTATCCTTTTTTTGTAACATTTGTAACCTTTTCTTTTAGTAAAATATCCAAGGAAGATACCTTCATTAGACCTTGCATCAAACTTTCCTAAGTTTTCATCATCTCTTTTGATAGAGCATTTTCTTCCAAACACTTTAAAGTACTTGACAGTAGGGATCCCTCTATACCACAACTCATAGGGATTCTTTGTGTTGTTAGCTTTTGCTTGAACTCTATTAAGTATGTAAACAACAGTATGAATTTCTTCTCTCTGGTAGACTTTTGATAGGTTAGCTTCTTTCATCATAGTCCTTACAACTTCTTGAATAGTCCTATTTTTCCTTTCAACCACTCCAATTTTTTTAGGAGCCCTAGGGGTAGAAAAGTTCCTTTTTATGCCATGATTCTCAACATACATGTTAAACTCATTGGAGGTGAACTACCCACCTCTATCAGACCTAAAAAAATTGATCTTCAAATCCATTTCATTCTCAACCATAACTTTAAATGCTTTGAATCTATCTAGGGCTTCATATTTCTCTCTAAGAAAAGTAACCCATGTCATTCTAAAATAATCATAAAGAAAATCGTGAAATACCTGTCACCTTGAAGAATTCTCACTCTTTTCAAGCCAAAAAGGTCTGTATGCACCAATTCCAACAATTTGATAGAAGATTGTTCTTTTCCCTTAAACCCGCTTCTTGTTTATTTTCCAAATTGACAATCTCTACAAATAGCATTGATATGCTTTGTAATCTTTGGCAGATCTCTCATTTCTTGAACTAAATTGATTAGATAACCAAGTTATAAAAATTGATGTGACACATCCTCATGTGCAATAACTAACTATCATTATTCTTATTCATAAAACAGTGACCATCAACACCCTTGAGCTAATAGATATTTCCATTTGTCCTCTTTCCAATAGAAATCACAGTTCTAAACAATTTTCTAGTCTCACATCCATCATCTTGAAACATAAGATTGTACCCTTTTCTACACATTTTTCCAAAACTCAAGAGGTTGTGCCTTAAACCTTTAACATAGTAAACATCTTCAGTATTATGCTTTCCATCAAAATTGATTGAACCTATTCCACAAATCTTAGCACCTAAATCATCTCCAAATTTAAAAAGTCCATCATATTTGTCAAGTTTAACAAATTTACTCTTGTCTCTGGTCATATGATTTAAGAAACCAATTTCAATAACCCAGTAGTTCTTATCATGTCTAACATGAAAAGCAGATACTAAAGTACCTCCATTCTTATCTTTTTTCTCTGGAGCACATTCCTTCACACAACTTTCAAAGTTAGCAGAAACAAATTCATTTTTTAAAGCCAAGAATAAACATACATTATCATCAACATCTCCATAATCAAATTCATCATAAAAAATACTAATATCTTCTCTAACATAATATATTTTCTTGATCATCTTTCCTTTGTTTCCCTTGTTCTTATTGTTCACAACTTTGTTTGGACATCTTGAAGCATAGTGACCTATTTTTCCACAACTGAAACATTTGAAAGTTAATTTACCTTTGTACTTACCGGTGCCCTTTTTCATCCTTCTTAAAAAGTTAGCTTCTACATCATCAAGATCATCTCCATTTGAATCTTCAACCTTTTTTTTATTTTCCATCATTGAAAGCTATCTCCACTTTTGCACCTTTATTCAAACTAATTTTTCTCATTTCAAATGTAGTTACTGTGTCATACAACTGATCTCTAGTGTAAGTATTAAAATTTGCAACTTCCTCAATAGTAGAAACCTTTTCACTATAATAATCAAGAAGAGTTCTAAGAATTTTCTTTACCACTTTAGGTTCTTTGAATTTTGCACCAAGACCTCTCATTACACTAACAAGTTCATCAACGCTCTACATGTAACTTGTAATTGTTTCATCTTCAAAAATTTGCAAGTTCTCAAATTGTTTCTTTATATTTTACATATTAGCTCGTTTAACCTTAGCATCACCCTCATAAATACTTTCTAGCTTATCCCAAACTTCTTTACAGTTTTCAAATCCATTACTTTCACTAATTTAGAATTTGCAAGACCACTCAAAAGAACAAACCTTGCTTTACCATTGATTTCATCGGCTTTGATTTCATCACTTGTTCTCAGTCAATTTGTAGGTATGGTATATGTAGTCTTCATTTCTTATACAACATCAAATCCAAGGTAAACTAAATAGCTTTCCATCTTCGCCTTCTAGAATGTATAGTTTGTGCCATCAAACATAGGAATTTCCTTCTTGTTCACCATCCCAGATCTACCTCAAGCAGTCAAGTTTTTCTCCAAGGAACCATACTCTAATACCAATTTTTGAATGAATAAGACAACTAAGAGGGGAGTGAATCAATTGTATCCAATTAAAACATCAAAACCCTCCATAGTAATCAAATCCACATACATTCATTAAACCTTAATCTATTATAATGTTTAAACATGAAATACAAATAACAAAAATTGAAACAACACAATACACAAGAGAACACCAGATTTATGTGGAAAACCCTAGGAGGGAAAAACCACGGTGAGGATTAGCTCACAATATTAGTAATTGCAAAATTGGTACAAAGGATCACTACCATAATAGGACACACTATCCATAAAGGCTCACATCCAAGGCTCAATACCAAAATAGAAAGAAGAAAGAAGATAGAATGTTACACAAAGAACATGATCTCAATGCAATAGATAATCCACCATAGTAGCTTTAATAACACTCGCACTCTTAAGAGATCAAGATACCTTCAACTCACTCCATTCAGCAATCTTGGATTATAACTCGCACTACATTATGCATCCCTACACTTAATTTCACATCACAACACTCAACTGTATTCCACACCACATCTCGAATCAACTTACCATGCATTTATACCATCCACAATTTGAAAAGCATCTTCAAGTCAACTAACACACCTTACACTCTACAAATTCAAAAATAGGTTGGCACTAAGCATTCTTGTAGTGGATAGGAATGAAATTGGACCAATATAAAACTCAATTAGGGCCCAAATCAACACTCACATGCCACACTACACCTTCATCAATACTTAAACATATTCAAATGTAGTGTAAACACTAGGTCGGTTGTTACCCATGAAAACACCATTAAAATTTGAAGTACACACTTCCTCAAATCCAAGGACAACTTGACAACCACACACCATGCTTCTAGACAATCTAGAATAATCCACAAACCAACTGAGATCCAACAAATTATTTGCACCAACTCACACCTTTAGAATGTACAAGCTCTTGATACACTCAAATCACACTGCCAAACACTATAACTCTACAAACCATCTTTTGGTGTGTAAAACCTCAAACCCACTTAAATGAGGTAAGCTATCAACACCATAAACTCACCTTCAGAACTGCAAGTCTTGAAGCACAATTGTGGAGAAACGAAAAGAAAAAACATTTCTCCTGGACACCTCTATAAGCAACACTACAAATCCAGTTCACACACTGGTGAACATAACTTCTTTTGCACATCGATCTAGAAGTCCAAATTTTGCATATAAAAAATTTGAACACCTCTAACCAACATATCCAAATCACTCAAGTAGATCTTCAACCTAGAAGAAATGTGAAGCAAAACTAGAACACCTTTGCAACACCATGTTTCCTCTTTTTATCAATTTTATCAATATCCTCAACAACTTTATCACTACCACAACCATAACCAAAAGCTTATCAAAGCAACACCAGAGGTTAACACTAGTAACTTAATTGATGACAACATAATGCAACAAATCAAAGAAAAAATCTCTCTCGACCACTACACAATTAACACCAATGACAACACCTTCATACTTGCACACATTTGTACTATTTTTTGAGAAATTGTAAGCATTAAACAAATGTATCTAATTGATATTTTTCTCCTAACACTTAATGTCCTAGAAAATAGGGCTAGGATCCATATGCCCTAGGACATATGGGTTCCCCTATTTATTGAGGACCAATTTTGAATATATCAGTGTCGGAATTTTAACATTTAAAATTAAACTTGCAAATGTTAGCTATCGAGATTTAATTTTTGAGAAATTAGAGAAATCCCAATAAATACCTAGGTATTGCATCATTTGAAATGTAAGTGAAATTATATAGCAATTTGGAGAATTTGTGATCAAGCATTATTGTTAAGGGAAACATTTCAAAGACCTATTGAAACAACTCAAGGTCCAAGCATTATTTTAAATCCGATGTGAGCTCATGTGTGTTTATGTTATCATTGTTTGTGAAGGCTAACCATTGTTGTAGGTCTCCAAGAAATTTCAAGCATTCAACAAAGAAAGATCTAAGACCTTGAGGTGATGTGTACAATTTAAGTCATTTAAGGAATTTATTGAAGGGTGGTGAGTTGCAACACTTTGTGATTTCTACATTCCTTCCTATCATTTATCATTTTCATCATTGACATTTCCATTGTGGAAGTGGAAACACTAACGTAGGGTTTGACCAAGGCAAGCCCCTAGATAGCACAACATCTCTTCTCTTTGTGAATGTGCATATTTAAGGTTTATAGAGGATTTTTAGAAGCTTGAATACAAATTGTTCATTGTTGCATTTGAAGCCCTACATCTTTCCAACTCATGGAAACCCACCTACAGAATTATCTAAAAGTGATTTGACTGAAGGGAAATATCAATCCCAAAATCCCAATCGAGAATCTGTATGGACATCTAGTGTATTTTTTCTTCTTTGATACAAGTAAATACAACTATCTTATTGTGGAAATGAACACAATTTTAATCTTTCCCATTAACCCTTAGAGGAAAGAAATGTAGTTTTCAGATCCAAAATATTTTTAGCAGCATAATGACATGTTAATTAAAAATTAAAGAATAGAAGAATAGACAAAAGAGAAGGAACACAAATATATGTGGGGAAAACCCTTTTAGGTAAAATACCCCACAATACAAAGAATAGAACCATTGTATTATCAACAAAAAAACCAGTTACAATACAATTATAGGCTCATAACCTTATCATGGAGATTGCATCTCCAATTTACATTAAAGATTACACCTTGCTCTTCTGGAGAAAATCCAACAACATAAACCCTACAAAACAAATCTTCTCTCATCATACAAATGACTAAGTCATTAAAAATTTATACATCTCCAATATGGGCACCTAAGGTTGTCATATGTCATCTCCACAATCTCTGCATGCATGCAAATTGCAATGAAGAACATGCATTGGTTCTAGTTGCCCACAAAAGCATCCTGCCAATCATACACTGACATCATGAACATGCAATCAATATGAATGATAAAAATCACCATAAATCATGCAACAATAAAGCTAGGCATCCACCATGATAAAAAAAAAGGTTAAATGCTAGTTTTGAACTAATCCAAGACTCCTAGTCACTCCAAGTGACAACTCAATATTCACAAAGCATCTTTCCCTTTCGAGCTTTGGTCCACAAGTCAAACTGATGCCATATGGAATCATGGCATAATTTCTTGAGGGTTCTCACAATATTCTTTTCTCAAAGTTCCCTCATGATGACAAGTGTCACCCTTCCTTCCTCTTTGTGCTCATATAAAGGAATATGCCAACAACAGGTCTCAAAACTCACCACACACTCACACTTGGCATCCAAACACTCCTACAAAATTTACAAATTCCTTTACCTAGAATGAGCACCCAAGTGACAAGTGGAATTCTCCCATGACATAAATTGACCAATCAACATACCCCCTACAAAATAGGAAACTTCCATCTGGGTCCCACTTCTTAAAAAATAAGAGTTGCTTAATTCTTCATTTCTCGACATAGAAAATACTCCTAAAAAATAGGAAAAAAGGTTGAGATACCAATTCCCAACATTCTCCCACTTGTTGAAGACCTTCCAAGAGTCCATGGAATCAATGAGATTTAACTGCTAAGAGTTAGTTGATGAAACCCATCATCATAGCCATTCATGCAATCACATGAATATTGAATAATGCTATCATTCTCCAATAAAGACACATACAACAACATCCAAGATGTCCACCATCTTAGGAAAAAGTTCCTACCATCCTCCAAAGGAAAAGAACAAGCCATGGTGTATATGCACTATTCTAAAGAACACACACATCATATCCAACCGATAGAAAATTCTACAGGATACTGCCACAACTCCACTATGCTCACAAGATAAATAGAAGCTCAACCAACTCCAAGCCTATAACTAGAACACAACTCTAAATTCTAAACTTCTCCAAAAATAAAATAACCCATCAGCCAAAATGACAACCAAAATATGTTGTCCTCATCCAATTGATAAACCCATGAAACCAGAAATAACACCCAAACCAAATGTTAATCCATAAAATCTACCATACCTTAAAAGGTATCTAAAACATTAGAAAACTCATGCCAACAACATATCCAACCCATCAATAGAAATCACAAGACCCTTGTGCAAAAAAAAATCGCCAAAGACAAACACATCAAGGAACTCCCACTACATGAGCAATGTCTAGTCTGAAAAAACATTATTCACACCGGGTCTACCAATAGCACCACATAGAGGATGTATCCATGAAGTATCAAGAACCATCCAAAATGACATGCACAACTTGAAACTAAGCTATTGCAAGCACATCTCCCACCACAAGTCTCCAAAGCTCTCCCATGTTCTCCACATCTGAAAAAGGGTGGAGATAAAGGAACCTCCATGTCATCACCCAAAAAAAGTGAAAATATATGACCAAAAACCAATGATCATGATAGCTTTGCTCATGATATCAATACCAACATCATGTGAATCTAAACATCCAGAAAGAAAACCAAGACCAAAGAGAAACTTTGTTGAATGCCCTTCTACATACACCTCTAAATGCTCAACTGTGTCAAGTATGATCTCCTCCACAACCCCAAAAGAAAATACTTAACAACACCCATCCTATTCAATATCCAAGATCAAGCATAACATATGAATCATGTGATCACATGGACATAAGCTTCTCAAGAGAAGACCAAACTAAGTCTATTTTTGATGTTAGGAAATTATCCCTCTACCATCTCCTAAACTCCACATAAATTACATCACAATGTAAACTCATATGATCAAGGAGATAAACATGTTGAACATCTCTCATAGTGAATTTTCAAGAACCATTTGACCATAGCTCAAGATCCATATCTATGAAATATAAGCATAACACCTAAGACAACCAAATGGATATTCCTCTCAAGTGAAAAACTATCGAGTAGACCAAGAGTGGGGAATGAAAATGCCCCTCCAGGATATTCAAGTCATCATGACTCGTCCAAGAGCAATCTCCTCATGGTTCTATCATGAAATCACGTCCATGTCCAGGTGAAAAAATTCCTTGGACTTCCTACTGAGATCTCATCGAGAGTACCCATGTCAACATATTTTCTCATCTCAAGAGATATACATCCTCACCCATGTCTCCATGCATCCATGATCACCAACAACTAATCAACTTGTTCTAAGCTCCAAATGAAAACAATACACTCTGATGAAGCTCTCAAGAACATGACCAATGTACTCAAAACATAGAGAAATTTCCATATCATTGTCAAAGTTCCAACTACAATCAGTAACCTATCATGACATCATGATCTAAACAATATAATACTAATACTCCAATGTGTAATTCATAATCCATCATGGCACAACACTATAACTCATCCTTTCAACAGAGGATCACAATCTCCTCCAAGCAGATCACATGCTCCAAGTGATACAAAGCATGGTCTCAAGAGTAATATAATATTCCAAAACTCTAATGTGTCATTAAGATATACCATGACATACTAGAAACATACTCTAAACCAACATCACTTGTCTGAGCATTACCGACACCCCAACCAAAGTCTCTAAGAGTTCTCCAGGGATCTAAGGTATCACTTGTCTCTAATATTATTAAGATGACCATCTCTTAATGGTTTCAATGCAAATGCAAAAGAACACTTCTACAGCAATAGGATCTAAGAGCTCCTCCTAGTAACATCCACAAAACCAAAGATCATCCACATGAAGTGATGAATCCACAGTCGCTGCTAAAGCTCCCATTGAATAGTGATACTGAGCACTCCAAGCATCATGACTAAACCATCTCCTAATTTGAAGATCCTTTAGGTCCACACACCACATTTCCTATAAAAAATAATATCAAGTGGCACCAAGATCTCCAAAGAAAGGAAATAAAACCATCATTGTCACAACTCACACAAAATAATTTATCCAAGCTATCCATGACATTGTGATAAAAAACATGCTATAGATCCCTACAACCAACTATCCAGGTACTCAACAACGTCCATCCTCTCATCCAAAACAATTAAATGAATGCACAAAAAAATCCATAGAAAAGGTCAAATGATATAGTCTGCAAACACACTGAAACAACCTTGTGGATATAGATAGTACACATCTGAGTTCTCCCACTATATCCACTAGGTAGCTAATCCAAAAAAATTATAAATAATGGATCTTAATTAATGTTACATGTAAACTCATCATCACACTAGTAAATAGAAATTTGAGATATCAAAGAGGATAATTATGTAGACAACATGAATCAAGCACTGCATCACACATAGATCTGATTTATTAATCATGTCCATAACATGAGCACCATAGAAATTTTGAGTGACTAATCACATATTAACATATCGATATAGAGAAGATATTACATCTCCTAAAACCATGGATGAAGCAAGAATGTAGAGCTACAACTATCTTAAATCTAGAATCATCCACGGTCCAGAAAATAGTTTTCTATAGATCTACAAAAATACAAGTTTTCCTTTGACTGAGAAAAAATTGCAAAAGAACTATGTTTTTTGAAACACATGCAAATCCACATACACATCACATTTGAAAAACACAAAGTTCAAAAAGTAAATAATTAATCTAGAGCAATGGATTTTCATGAAAATACATCAACATATATTTTTTAATAGAAAATCTATAAAACACTCAGATTTAGGGAACATGAATATGAGCCATGAAGGTACAAGCATCCATTAGAAAAGCAGCGGTTCAAGAAATCCAGACCCATTTTTAGGCCAACTCCACCACCATCATGCACATGCATCTGAGAGAGAGACAGGCTATTCTAGAAACTTCTAGATCATCCAATGATCAATTCCATAGCCTACATGCATTCAGGGTTATTGAAATAGTACCTTCCAATGCTAGGGGCTACAAGAAAGCATCTAAAATAGGCACATAAAACCATAGTCACAACAACACAAGAATCTCCATATCACAAGAAGGCTCATCTCAGAAACCCAATATGAAAAATTTGCTGCACATGACCAAAGAATGGAACATAACCACCATGCAAAAGGAGTATCCAGTTGTCAAACAAGAGCTCCAAATCAATTTATTAATCAACTCCAAAACTCCATCTTCTCTATCCTTCACATTGTCTGTTGTCTCTTGATAATAATATCAACTATAGAGCCTCCACTCAAACAAGGATTAATCATCAACTTATTCCTTCAGCTCAGATTCCCTCAAGCTTACTAGACTAATAAATCTTCACAAAAGGAATACCCATCACCCTAAAAACTAGGAATCCTCACATGCAATAACTCGCAAGCACATGCAAGCAACATGTGAGTCCATGCAAGTACATGAAACTCACAAGAATGCACATGCAAGCAACATGCAAATCCTGAATAGAGCTCTGATACCAATTGAAGGGAAATATCGCTCCCAAAATCCCACTAGAGAACCCATATACACATCCAATATCTTTCATTTTACTGATACAAGTACATACAATTATGTCTTATAGTGGAAATAAACATAGTTTTAATTTCACCCATTAACCATTAGAGGAAAGAAATGTAGTTTTCAGATCCAAAATAATTTTAGCAACATAACATGTTAATTAACAACTAAAGAACATAAGAATAAACAAAAGAGAAGGAACAAAGATATACATGGGGAAACCCTTTTAGGTAAAAAACTCCACACTCCAAAGCATAGAACCATTGTATTATCAATAACAAAAATAGTTACAATATAATAACATACTTATAGCCTTATCATGGAGATTACATCTCCAATTTACATTGAAGATTACATCTTGCTATTCTAGAGAAAATATGGTAGCATATCCCCTACAAAATAAATCTTCTCTCATCATACAAATGAATAAGTCATTAAAAATTTATACATCTCCAATATGGGCACCTAAGGTCACCATATGTCATCTCCACAGTCTCTGCATGCATGCAAACTTTAAGGAAGAACATGTATTGGCTCTAAATTTCCACAAAATAATCCTGCCAATCATACACTGACATACATGAACATGTAACCAATATGCAAGATAAAAATCACCATAAATCATGAAACAATAAAGCCAGGAATCTTCCATGAGAAAAAAAAAGTCAAATGCCATTTTTGAATTCATACAAGACTCCTAATCACTCTAAGTGACAACTCAGTCTTCACAAAGCATATTTCTCTTCTGAGCTTTGGTCCACAAGTCAAACTAATGTCACATGGTATCATGGCATACTTTCTTGAGGGTTCTCACAATATTCTTTTCTCAAAGTTCCCTCATGATGACAAGTGTCACCCTTCCTTGCTCTCCATGCTCATATAAAGGAATATGCCAACAACGGGTCTTGAAACTCACCGCACATTGACACTTGGAATCCAAGTGCTCCTCCTAGGAATTTTATAAATTATTTTACCCAAAATGAGTTCCCAAGTGATAAGTGGCACTCCCCCATGAAATCGGTTGATGATTCAACATACCCCCTACAAAATAGGAAACTTCCAACTGGGTCCCATTTCCTAAAAAATGTGAGCTACTTAATTCTTCATTTTTTGACACAATAAATACTCCTATAAAATAGGAACTCCTAAAAAATAGGAAAAAGGGTTGAGACACCAATTCCCAGCATTCTCCCACTTGTTGAAGACCTTTCAAGAGTCCATGGAATCAACAAGATTTAACTGCTACGAGTCAACTGATGAAAACACATCATCATAGCCATACATGCAATCACATGAATCTCAAACAATGATATCATGCTCCAATCAAGACACCTGCAACAACATCCAATATTTCCACCATCTTAGGCAACATCTACTACCATCCTCCAAAAGAAAAGAACAATCCATGGTATATGCACCAGTCTAAAGAACACAAGCATCAAATCCAATTGATAGAAAAGGCTACAGGATACTACCACAACTCCATTGTGCTCACGAGCTAAAAGAAGCTCAACCAACTCCAGGAGTGTAACCAAAAATGGAACTTTGAATTCTAAACTTCTCCAAAACCAAGATAACCCATCAACCAAAATAGGTTTTCCTCATCCAACAGATGAACCCACGAGACTGAAAATAGCACCCACAACAAATGCTAATCCATCCAATCTACTATACCTCAAAAGGTATTGTTGCAAGTATTTGCAATGCATGTTTTCATTGATGTCAATCTTGGTAATGCTTTGATTAGTTGCATTATGTTGTCATTAGTAGTATCACTAGTGTCAACCTCTAGTGTTATTTTGATAAGAATGTGTATGGTTGAGTTGCTATGTTGTAGGTGGTTTGGTTGTAATAAGAAGGTCTTCTAGATGATGAGAATGTGTTTGTGATGCTTGGTTTTCAAGTGCTTTTGAGAAAATTTGAAGAAAAGAGAAAACAGTGTGTTGGAGAGGTGTTTTGTGTCTTAGAGTAGTGTTTTGGATTTTCTCCACATTTCTTCATGGTTGAAGATCTGATTGTGTGGTTTGAATATGTTGATTAGAGGTGTTTAGAGGTGTTATATCCAGAGTTCCAAGTTTTGGATCATTGTGAAGAGAAAGTTGTGTTCATTAGTGTGTGAGTTGTATATTGCAGTGGTGTTTGGGAGAAATGGTTTTGCTCCACATTTCTCCACAGTTTGGATTCTGGTCTTGTAGTTTTGGAAGTGCATTTGTATTTCTTATATCTATCTTCATTTTGAGTTGTTCAAAGTTTGGTGCTCTGCAAAGTTGGATTCATGTGTTACAAAATGAGGAAAGTTAACTGGGTGTACAGGATGAGTGTGTTTTTCAAGTGAAAGTTGTTGTGAAGGAATTTGTTGAACTTCAAGGTGTTTATGGAATATTCCAGATTATGTTCAAGTGATGTATGTTTTTTGTGAGTCATAGTTTGATCAAAGGAAGCATTTACTTAAATGTTCAATGGTGTCTACACAAGTTCGTTTGACCTTGGGTGTTTACACTAATTGTGGATATGCTTTCGTGTTTGTGGAAGCATGGTGTGGTGTATATGTATGATTTGGGTCCAAGATAAGGTGTGTTGTGGTCTAATTTCATTCCTTTCCACTGTGGGAATGCTTAGTGCCAACCTAAATTGAATTTGCATGGTTGAGGTGCATAGTCGACCTTGTCAATTATTTTCAAGGATGGTATAAATAAGTGTTGAGTTGATGGAGAATTTGGTGCTGATAAAAAGCATAGAGTTGTGAAGTGTGAAAGTGTGAAATGTAGTATGAGCTTTACTATGTTAGACTACCAAAAGTAGTGAGCAGAAGGCATCTACATTCTTTAGAGATGTTAAAAATGACTGATGATGATGTGGTGGATCTTTCTGTTGCTTTGAGTTGTATTTCTCATTGTAACATCCTTATTTCTTCTTCTTTCTAATCTGGTACTGAGCCCCTCTTTTCTTTTTGGTAGTGAGCCTATTGTATTTGGTGTTGCAACTACTTTATACTGTGAGCTAATCCTCACCGTGGTTTTTCCCTTCTTGGGTTTTCCATGTAAATCCGGTGTTCTCATGTGTTTTATGTGTTTTCATTACTATTTCTCATGTTTGCATTCTTCTAATGCATGATAAGGATTTAAATGGTTGTTAAGGGTTTAAGGACTAATGCAAATCTAAATGTTAAAGAGGGATTTAATGTTTTAATGTATAATTGATTCACCTCCCCTCTTAGTTGTCTTGTGCATTCAACAATTGGTATCAGAGCAAGGTTCCTTGGAAGAAATCTTAACCACTTAAGGAAGATCTAGGATGCTACACAAGAAGGAGGCTCCTCTATTTGATGGATTTGATTATATATTCTGGAAGACTAGGATGGAAGGTTTCCTTGTTTCACTAGGGTTTAGAGTTTGGAATTTTGTTGAATTTAAATATACTATGCCTACAAATGGTTCAAGCATTGATGATGAGATCAAGGCCTATGAAAAAAATGGTAAAGCAAGGTATGCTCTTTTGAGTGGTATTTCTAATACTGAACTTGTGAAAGTTATGAATCTTAAAACTACTAATGAGATATGGAAAAAATTGGAAATTATTTATGAAGGAGATGACAAGGTAAAGCAAGCTAAGATGCAAAACCTAAAGATCAAGTTTGAAACCTTGCAAATTTTAGAGGATGAAGATATTACTAGCTACATGAAAAAATGGATGAAGTTGTCAATTCCATTAGAGGTCTTGGTGGAACTCTTGAAGATGATGAGGTGGTAAAGAAGGTACTGAGAACTCTTCATAAATCCTATATTCATAAGGTTTTGTCTATTGAGGAATTTTAGAATCTAAATGATTATACTAGAGATCAACTACTTGGTACTCTAGCTACTTTTGAATTAAGAGAAATTGGTTCAAAGGATTCAAAGAAAGAGACTGCTTTCAAAATTGGAAAAGCAGAGAAGAATTAAGAATCTAATCCAGATGAATTTGATGAGTTGGAAGCAAACTTTGTGAGGAAATTGAAAAAGGGAACTGGAAAATACAGAGGTAAGGTACATTTTAAATGCTTTAACTATGGAAATATTTTTCATTATGCTTCAAGATGTCCTGTCAAAGCTTCAAAAGATAGACCTAAGGAGAATAAAGGTAAATCATATAAGAAAATATATTATGCTAGAGAAGATTCCAATATATCCGATGATGAATCTAATTACCCTAATGATGAAGATTATGAATGCTTGTTCATGGTTCTAAATTTTGGGACTAATTTTGCTAACACTAAGAGATGTTTGAAGGAAAGTACTCTAGGAACATGAGCAATGGCGATTTCTCTTCATGCTAGGGAAGAGAAGAAAAACCGGATCATTGAAAATGGATTCTCAAATCACATGATAGGTGATAATAGTAAGTTTGTTAAGCTTGAAAATTTTGAAGTTGGCTTAGTTAAGTTTGGTAATGATACATCTGCTAAGATATGTGGAAAAGGTTCAATCAGTTTTGATGCCAAGCATAATACGAATGTTCTCTATGTTAAGGGTCTACGGTATAATATTTTGAGTGTAGGAAAGAAGTGTAGCAAAGGATATAATCTTGTGTTTTAATACAATGGTTGTGAGATCATAAAATTCTCTAGTATTGTGATTGTTGTGGGAAGGAAAAATGGAAATTTTTATCATCTTAAAGGTGCTAATGGTATGTGTTTTATGACTCAGATTAATGAAAGTTGGATATGGCATAGAAGAATGTGTCATGCCAATTTCGATAGCCTAGTAAGGATAAGTTCAATTCAAGCCATAAGAGATTTTCCAAGGATTACAAAGCCTATCAATATTGTTTGCAAGGAATTTCAAATTGGAAAGAAAACTAGGAGTTTCAAATTCAAAGAAAAATTTTCTATCGGTCCTTTGGAGTTGGTGCATACAGACCTTTGTGGACCTACAAGAACACAAAGTTTTCAAGGTGACATGTATTTAATTTTATTGATTGATGATTGTTCTAGAATGACTTGGGTTACTTTTCTCAAAAAAAAATAGAAGCTTTAGATAAGTTTAAGGAATTCAAAGCTATGGTTGAGAATGAAATGGTTATGAAGACCAAATGTTTGAGATCTGACAAGGGTGGAGAGTTCACCTCCAATGAGTTTAACACTTTATGTTAATATAAAGGAATAAAGAAGCATTTGTCAACCCCTAAAACTCCTTAGCAGAATGGAGTGTTTGAAAGGAAGAATAGAATTGTTTAAGAAGAATCGAGAACTATGATGAAAGAAGCTAACCTATCGAAAGTCTATTGGAGAGAATCAATTCATACTACAATCTACATTGAAAATGAAGTACAAGAAAAAACAATTAGTTCAAAGACTCCCTATGCATTATGATATGGAAGGACTCCTACTGTTAAATATTTCAGTGTTTGGAAACAAATGCTATATCAAGAGAGATGAAGAGAGCATAGCAAAGTTTAATGCAAGATATGACAAAGGTATCTTCCTTGGTTACTCTACAAAAAGAAAAGCTTACTGGTGCTACAATAAGAGGCTAAGAAGGATTGTTGAAAGTGCAAGTGTCAAAGTGGATGAAGAATTACATAAAATTTCAGTGATGATAGATGGATATGAATTAGATGAGTCATCTTTTAGAGAAGAAGAAAAGGATAAAGGTGAGGAAAATGAATTACAAATTGAAGAGAAAGAAGCTTTGGAAAGGATCCCTAAGACTCCTAAGTGTGTGTAGAATAATTATTTTTAAGATCATATCATTGGTGACAAAAGTAAAGGTGTATTTGTTAGAGTAATAAGTTATTATGCTTAATTAATTACATCACATTGATTAATTAATTAAGTCACTTATTCCTCTTTATTACTTAAGCTAAACTTAGGCACATTAATAATTAATTAATTATTAATTATTAAGTGTGCACACTAGGGTTTCATTTAGGGTTTCCCTTTTAGGGTTTCTTGATCTCCTTCATAAGGATTGATCACTTTGTAATAATCGATTCTCTTAATGCATTTTACACTTTGAGGTTCAGAGAACATCTTTTTGGTTCTTCATATCTTTTGCATGTAACAGGTATCCATCTTGCATGCAGGTGATCTTGGATTCTAATTGTATTGACAAGAAGAAAGGCTGCTATGATAGAAAAACAAGTAAACTTATGTTTACTTTCCAAAGTTGAACCTAAAATGGTGATTGAGGAATGCAAAGATGACCACTGGATCAAGGCTATGGAGAAAGAATTGATACAAATTAAGAAGAATCAAACTTGGGAACTTGTCTCAAGATCAAGAAACAAGAATGTAATTAGAACTAAGTGGTTTTTCTAGAATAAACTGAATGAGAGTGGAGAAGTTGTTAGAAATAAGGCAAGGCTTGTGTGTAAAGGCTACTCACAAGTGGAAGGAATATATTTTGAGGATAATTTTGCTCTGGTGGAAAGGATTGAATCTATTAGGATGTTTTTGGATTTTGCAGCACAAATATTTCAAAGTGTATCAGATGGATGTGAAGTCTGCATTCTTGAATGGTGAATTAGAAGAAGTTTATATTGAACAACTGGAAAGATTTTAGTTATCAGATAATCCTAATATGGTCTACGAATTGGAGAAGGCATTATATGGATTGAAAAAATCTCCAAAAGCTTGGTATACAAGATTGGATAGGTACTAGTTGCATCAAGGATTCAATAAAAGTACTCCAGATAGTAATCTTTACTATAAGGCGGAGAAAGATAAAATCTTGATTATGGTTGTGTATGTTGATGACATAATATTTGGAGGTAATGAAGCAATGTGCAAGAGATTTATAGAATAGATGTAGAAAGAGTTTGAGATGTCTATGTTTGGGGAGATTAATTTCTTCCTTAGTCTTCAAATCAATTAGACAATGAAAGGGATATTCATTTTACAATCAAATTATGTCAAGGAAATGTTGAAGAAGTTTGGAATGGAAGACTTTAAATCAGTATGTACCCCTATGGTTGTTGGTTGCAAGCTTAGTAAAAAGGATGAATCTCCCTAGGTTGATCAAAGCAAGTATAGGTCAATGATTGGAGAATTGCTATATCTAACTGCTACTAGACCAAATATCATGTATGCAGTTTTTCTTGTGGCTAGATTTCAAGAAGATTCCAAGGAGTCACATGTGGTAGCAGTAAAGAGAATATTCAGATATTTGAAAGGAACTCTAGAACATGGCTTGTGGTATCCAAAGGATATTGATTTCTCTCTAAGTGCTTATATAGATGCAGATTAGGCAGGTTGTGTGGATGATAGGAATAGTACAAGTGGTGGTTCATTCTTTCTTGGAAACAGATTGGTGTCTTGGATAAGAAAGAAGAAAAAGTTAGTGTCACTATCTACTACAGAGGCAGAATATATTGTTGCAGCATCATGTTGCACACAGGTGTTATGGATGAATCAAACTTTGAAGGATATTAGAGTGGTATATGATGAACCTATTTCTATCTTATGTGATAATACAAGTGTTATCAATATTTCAAAGAGTATGGTAATGCATTCAAGGAAAAAATATATTGCAATTCGGTATCACTTTTTGAGGGACAAGGTTGTAGAGAATGAGGTGAAGTTGGAGTATGTTCCTACTAAGGATCAAGTTGCAGATATTTTCACAAACCTACTCTTCCTAAGGATACTTTTGAGTATCTTTGGGAGAAGTTAGGTGTTATTGCCCCTCCTTTGAACTAAATGCATAAGGATATGCATTAGTCCCATGGATCTCAAGATTCATTGATTATTCTAGATTGATATTAGTGGCTACCTCTCAGGGGGAGTAGGTAGTGGCATTATTATTATTTTCAGTTATGGGGAGTAAGTGTTTTCATTGTATGGTATGTAAGTGTCTTTCCATTGTCAGCTCTGTCAAAGGATCTATGCAGTAAAAAGGAAAGGTAGTTACAGACAAGTCGATGCCCTTTATAGGTGTTTCCTTTGGGGAAAGAAAGAGTAAGTGTGGTTTATACAAAGGGGGAGAGTGTGTGTCACCATTTTCCATTGATGTCAAAGGAGGAGAGAGTAAAGTGAAAAAGAAGAGAGTAAGCTAAAAGGGAGAGATAAAGTTAAGGAGAAAGTATTGGTATGGAGAAGTGTGTTCGTGATCAAAGCTATTATGTTTGTTGTTGATGGTTTTTCACATCATGTGTTGTGATAAATGAGAAAGGGGTAGATTGTTGCAAGTATATGCAATGTGTGTTGTCATTGATGTCAATGGATCTATGTTTTTGTTGCAATGATGTCAATCTTGGTAATGCTTTGATTAGTTGCATTATGTTGTCATTAGTAGTATCACTGGTGTCAACCTCTAGTGTTTCTTTGATAAGCATGTGTATGGTTGAGTTTCTATGTTGTAGGTGGTTTGGCTATAATAAGGTCTTCTAGATGATAAAAATCTATTTGTGATGCTTGGTTTCCAAGTGATTTTGAGAAAATTTGAAGAAAAGAGAAAATAGTGTGTTAGAGAGGTGTTCTATTTGTCAGAGTAGTGTTCTAGTTTTTCTCCTCATTTCTTTATGGTTGAAGATCTTCTTGTGCGATTCAATTATGTTGATCAAAGGTGTTTAGAGGTTTTATATCCAGAGTTCCAAGTTTTGGATCATTGTGAAGAGAAATTTGTATTCACTAGTGTGTGAATTGTATATTGCAATGGTGTCTAGGAGAAATGGTTTTTCTTTGTATTTCTCCGCAGTTTGGTTTTTGGTCTTGCGGTTCTAGAAGTGTGCTTGTATTCCTTATATCTATCTTCAGTTTGATTTTTTCAAAGTTTGGTGCTCTACAAGGTTGGATTCATGTGTTACAGTATAAGGAAAGTTATCTAGGTGTATAAGATGAGTGTGTTCTTTAGGTGAAATTTGTTGTGTAGGAATTTTTTGAACTTTAGGGTGTTTATGGAAGATTCTAGATTATGTTCAAGTGATGTGTATTGTTCATGAGTCATCTTTGTATCAAAGGAAATGTGTTCTTAAATGTTCAATGGTGTCTACATGGGTTCGACTAACCTTGAGTGTTTACACTAATTATGGATATGCTTCAATGTTTGTGGAAGTGTGGCATGGTGTATATGTATTATTTGGGTCCGAGTTAAGGTGTGGTGTGGTTCACTTTCAATCCTTTCCACCACGAAAATTCTTAGTGTCGACCTAATTTGAATTTTCATAGTTGAGGAGCATAGCTAAACTTGTCAATTGTTTTCAAGGTTGACGATGGTATAAATAAGTGTTAAATTGATGGAGAATTTGGTGATGATAAAAAATGCAAAGTTGTGAAGTGTTAAAGTGTGAAATGAAATGTGATCTTTAATGTGTTAGACTATCACAAGTGGTGAGCAGAAGGTGTCTACATTCTTTAGATATGCTGCTAATGTATTGGTGATGTGGTGGATCTTTTGTTGATTTGAGATGGATTTCTCATTGCAACATCCTTATTTCTTCTTCTTTCTAATCCATCAGTGAGCCTTTGGAAGCGATCCCTTCTTTTCTTTTGGGTAGTGAGCCCTCCGAGAGTGAGCCTATTGTATTCAGTGTTGTAATTACTTTATACTATGAGCTAATACTCATCGTGGTTTTTCCCTTCTTGGGTTTTCTACATAAATATGGTGTTCTCATGTATTTGATGTGTTTACATTATTGTTTCTCATGTTTACATTCTACTAATGCATGATAAGGATTTAAATAGTTGTTAAGAGTTTAAGGAATAATGCAAATTTGAATGTTAAAGAGGGTTTAAGTGTTTTAATGTACAATTGATTCACCCCCTCTCTTAGTTGTCTTATGCATTCAACATCCAAAACATCAGAAAAATCATGTTAACAACATATCTAACCCATAAACTGCAATCACAAGCTCCCTATTCCAAAACAGTCGATGAAAACAACACATTGAGGAAATCCCACTGCATGGGTAATGTCTAGTCTGAAAAAAACATTAAGGAAGATCGAGGCTACCAATAAAACCACATAGAGGATGTATCCATGTAGTATTAAGAACCATCCACAATGACATGCACAACCTACAACCAAACCATTGCAAGCACATCTCTCACCACAAGTCTCCAAATCTCTCCCCTATTCTCCACATCTGAAAAAGGGTAGAGATAAAGGAACCTCAATGTAATCACCCAAAAAAAAGTGACAATATATGACCATAAACCAGTGATTTCCATAGCTTCACTCATGATCTACACACCAACATCATGTGAATCCAAACATCCAAGAATAAAACCATGACCAAAGAGAGAAACTCTACACATCATACACATGTTGAATTTAATTCTACATACACCTATAAATGCTCAACTATGCCAAGTATGATCTCCTCCACAACCCCAAAAAAAATCATCAACAACACCCATCATGTTCAATTTCCAAGATCAAACACAACATATGAATCATGTAATCTAACAGATGTAAAATTCTCAAGAGAAGACCAAGCTAAGTCTATTTACGATATCAAGAAATCATCCCTCTAACATCTCCTAAACTCTACATAAATGACATCACAATGTCAACTCATATGCTCAAGGAGATAAACATGTTCAACATATCTCATAGTGAATCCTCAAGAACCATTTGAACGTAGCTCAAGATCCATATCTATGAAAGATAAGCATAACACTTGAGAGGACCAAAGGGCTATGCCTCTCAAGTGACAAACTACTAAGTAGCCAAGAGTGGGGAATGGGAATATCCTCCACGATATCCAAGTCATCATGACTCATCCAAAAGCAATCTCCCCATAGGTCTATCACATACTCACATCCATGTCTAGGTGAAAATTTCCCTTGAACTTCCCACTAAGATCTCATCAAGAGTACCCATCTCAACATATTTTCTCATCTCAAGAGAAATACAACCTCACCTATCTCTCCATGCATCCATGAGCACTAAAAACTGATCAAATCATGCTAAGATCCAAATGCAAACATTGCACTCTCATGAAGATCTCAAGCACGTGACCACTATACTCAAAACATAGAGAACTTTCTAGATCACTATCAAAGTTCCAACTATAGTTAGGAACCTATGATGACATCATGATCTAAATAGTATTATACCAACACTCCAATGTGTAATCTAGAATCCATCATGGCTCAACACTAGAACTCATCCTCTTAGCAGAGGATCACCATATCCTTTAAGGATATCACATGCTCCAAGTGATACAAAGCATGGTCTCAAGAGCAATATAATACGCCAAAACTCTAATGCATCACCAAGAGTATACCATGACATACAAAAAGCATACTCTAAACCAACATCACCTATCTGAGCATTATCGACACCCCAACCAAAGACTCCAAGAGTCCTCCATAGATCTAAGGTATCACTCATCTCCAATCTCATGAATATGACCATCTCCTAATAGTGTCCATGCAAATACAAAAAAACCCTTCTACAATAACAAGATATAAGAGATCCTCCTATTAAAATCCACAAAACCAAAGAAGATCATCCATCACGAAGAGATGAATCCAAAATCACTGCTAAAGACCCCACTAAATAGTGATACAGAGATCTCCAAGAATCATGACTAAACCATCTCCTAATCTAAAGATCCTCTAGGTCCACACACCCACATGTCCATCTAACAATAATATCAAGTGGCACCAAGATCTACAAAACAAGGAAATAAAACCATCACTGTCACAACAACTCACACAAAACAATGTATCCAAGCTATCCATGACATCATGATAGAAAAAATGCTACAAATCCCCATAGTCAACTATCGAGGTTCTCAACACCATACATTTTCTCATCCAAAAGTAGCAAACTAGTGCACAAATGACCACTGACAAGGTCAACTGATACAATTTGCAAACACACTTAAACTACCTCATGGATATAGACAATCCACATATGAGTTCTCCCACGACAACCAATGGGTAGCTAATCCACAAACTGCATAACTCGTAGATCCCAATCAATGTTACATGAAAAATCATCATCAAACTAGTAAACAAAAAACTAAGATATCAAAGAGGATAATTATGTAGACAACATGAATCAAGCACTAGATCACACACAGATCTAATTTTCTAATCATGTCCTCAACATGAGCACCATAGTCTAGGAACCCTCCAAGAATTCACCATAGAAATTTTGAGTGACTAATCACATACGAACATCTCCATATAGAGAAATCTGACATCTCCTCAAACCACACATGAAGCAAGCATATAGAGGTACAACTATCTTACATCCTAAATCATCCACTATCCAAAAATTAGTTTTCTATGGATCTACAAAACTACAAGTTTTCTATTGACTCTGCAAAAACTTCAAGAGCACTGTGTTTTTCAACACACATGCAAATCCACATCCACATTACATCTAGTAGACCCAAAGGTTAGAAAATAAATAGTTAATCCAAAGTAATGGATTTTCATGAAAATACATCACTATAGATTTTTTAACGAAAAACCTATAAAACCCTTAGATTTAAGGAACATGAATCTGAGCCATGAAGGTACAAGCATCCATCAAGAAATTAGTGGTTTAGGAAATCCAAGCCCATTTGTAGGATGAATCCACCACCACCATGCACATGCATCCAAGAGAGAGATAGGATAGTCTGAAAACTTCTAGATCATCCAATGATCAAGTCCATAGCCTACATGCATTAAGGGTTATTGAAACAATACCTTCCAATGCTAAGGGCTACAAGCAAGCATCCAACATTGACACATAAAACCATAGTCACAATAACACAAGCATCTCCATATCACTAGGGGGGAAATCTTAGACACCCAATATAAAAAATATAATGCACATGACCATAGAATGACTCTCAAACACCATGCAAAAGGTTTATTTAGTTGTCAAACAAGAGCTCAAGATAAATTTATCAATCAATTCCAAAACTCCATCTTTTTTATCATTCACATTTCCTATTGTCTCCTAAATATAAGATCAACTATAGATCCTCCACTCAGACAAGGATTAATCACCAACTTATTCCTTCAGCTCAGATCCCCTCAAGCTTTCCAGACTAAAAAATATTTACAACACTAGGAATCCTCACATGCAATAACACGCAAGCACATGCAAGCAACATGTGATTCCATGCAAGTACATGTAACACACATGCAAGTACATGAAACTCACAAGAATGCAAATGAAAGAAACATGCAAATCTCGAATAGAGCTCTGATACCAATTGAAGGGAAATATTCATCCCAAAATCCCATCCAAGAACCTATATCCACATCTAGTATATTTCATTTTCTCTTATACAAGTACATAAAACTATGTCTTATAGTGGAAACAAACATAGTTTTAATTTCACCCATTAACCCTTAAAGGAAAGAAATGTAGTTTTCAAATCTAGAATAATTTTAGTAGCATAATGACATGTTAATTAACAATTAAAGAAAAAAAGAATAGACATAAGAGAAGGAACACAAATATACATGGGGAAAACCCTTTCAAGTAAGAAACCCCACACTCCAAAGCATTGAACCAATGTATTATTAGCAACAAAACTAGTTACAATACAATTATAGGCTCATAGCCTTATCATGGAGATTGCATCTCCAATTTACATTGAAGATTACATCTTGCTCTTCTAGAGAAAATTTGGCAACATAACCCCTGCAAAACAAAGCTTCTCTCATCATACAAATGACTAAGTCATTAAAAATTTATACATCTTCAATATGGGTTCCTAAGGTTTCCATATGTCATCTCCACAATCTCTGCATGCATACAAACTGTAACAAAGAACATGCATTGGTTCTAGCTTTCCACAAAAGCATCCTTCCAATCATACACTAACATTCATGAACATGCAACCAATATGCAAGATAAAAATCACCATAAATCATGCAACAATAAAGCTAGGGTTTACCATGAGAAAAAATAAGTCAAATTCCAATTTTGAAGTCATCCAAGACTCCTAGTCACTCCAAGTGAAAAATCAATCTTCACAAAGAATCTTTCCCTTCTGAGCTTTGGTCCAAAATTCAAACTGATGCCACATTGCATCATGACACACTTTCTTAAGGGTTCTCATAACATTCTTTGCTCAAAGTTCCCTCATGATGACAAGTGTCACCCTTCGTTGCTCTTCGTGCTCATACAAAGGAATATGCCAACAACGGGTCCCGAAACTCACCACACTAACACTGAATCAAAGCGATCCTCCTAAGAATCTTACAAATTCCTTTTCCCAAAATGAGTGCCCAAGTTACAAATTACACTCTCCATGACACTGGTTGACAAGTCAACATACCCCCTACAAAATAGGAAACTTCCAAGTGAGTCCCACTTCCTTAAAAATAGGAACTACTTAATTCTTCATTTCTCGGCATAGAAAATACTCTTATAAAATAGTAACTCCTAAAAAATAGGACTGAAGTTTGAGACACCAATTCCCAACACTGACAAATTTGTAAGCGGAAACAAAGGTCTTAGATCTGACATTAGAGGAATGCCAAAATAGAGTAGAAGAGGCATACAAGGACTCTTATTCCCTTGAGCAACTCTATCCTCCTATTCAAACTAGCATTAAATTTTTTGGGCAGGAAGACAGTCTGAGCTACATTTACTAGATCTACCTATAATTCACTATTTTAGTTTATCAATTATCAGATTTTTGTAATTTTGGTATTAGGGTACATAATCTAATTAGGTTAATCATAGTCAATCAATTCTAATCCATTCCAATCCTCAATAGGATGGAGATCTAGGTCTAATTGGCTCACTTTCATGGTTGAAAGTCAATCTATATGCCTTATTTATCTCCATCTTAATGAAACCCTAGAAAATGAGGAAATCAACCCTAGGTTCTATACATTAAAAATTAGGGTTCCCTTTTTCTACATTTCATTTTGGTGAACCTAATGTGTTGAAAATATATACCTTTTGAAATATGAAGCAATTCACCCTAGATCTAGGTTTTGTGTTACATTATTTTACATTTCTCATATACGGTTTCATTTTTGCATCATAAAAGCATAAAATTGAAATTTTTTGCATCACATATTGCATCATAGGTTGCATTAGGATTAGTTTCAGTCATTTAGGTCAAATCCACATTCAAAATTGCATTTACAATTGTCACTTATTGTTACATATTTGTATTTGAGTCATATTTTCTTCAATTGAGGAAATTATGGAAACATATTCACTTGCAGACCTATTTGCACACAAAAGAAAAGCCTTTAGATAGTATAATAAATATTTAACTTTTGAATTTCCAGAACCCCTATCAAGGACTCAGATACCTTTGGGTGCCTCTATCCTCCTACACGTGCATCAAAAAACATTTTCATACATCTCTATCTTTGAGTATTTAGTTTTTTTATGCTTGTAGATCTCTAAATTATAATTCTTAATTGCATGTATTTAGACATCTTTCATATAGTTCAAAAAGTGAAAAACATTGCATCGTTTGATTTCCAAATTACATCAAAATCATCATTTTTAGATTGTGGAAACTTAGAGTCAATCAATTATTGCATTTAAGATCTCAAAATTGCATTCAAAATTGTCAAAACATCTTCCACATTGTTACAAACTTGCATTTTTCATCACATTGGCATAAATTCAACAAATTCTAGTAAAATATTCTTTGATAGAATAGTTTGCAAGAAGACCCTGAATCCTTTAACAACAACTTACACAATCAAAATTTGAAATTTCAAAAACCCTATCCAGGACATAGATGCCCTTGGGTTCCTCTGTCCTGCTATTTTTGGCTTAAATTTCTATGACAAGGCTCTCTCAATGTCCTCTATCCAGTTTTGATGTATGTTTTTCAATTCTATTTACAAAACTATTTGATTATGATCATTTGATACATAAGGCAAGTAGAAATGTGTTTCCTTTTGAGAGATACGGTTTTGATATGGTAGCACATGGCTTGCATCATTATAATCTCCCTACTTATGAGTACGATCTAAGGAAACAAAATGAAATCATTGGCAAGCATGTTAGTCACTCTCCCAATATCCCCCCTAATTGTGAGAGTATCTTGGTGCAAGAGAATGAAATCATTGACACATTTATTAATATCACTTTACCTAATCTTCATTCATCTCCCAACATCTCTCCCACTTGTGAGAATGTTTTGGTGCAAGAGGGTGCAATCATGAACAATCATCACAATCATATTTGTTCTCCTGATACCTCTCCTACTCGTGAAGAAGGTATCTTGGTGTTAGAGGATCTAATTATTGGGCATCATGAGAATCTTTTTTTCTTCTCTCCCAATACCTCTCCTACTTGGGAATATATTGTGGTAGAGGAGGATTAAATTATTGATACATTTCTTTCAAAAGATAGTAAGAGGTATTACATAGATGAAGATACTAAGGTGACCTTAGATCCCCCCTCGATAGAAGATCATCAACAAGAAGTCAAATCTATTGAGGTTATGAATGAACAATTGACTATTAGATCTCCTTTGATTATAGGACCTCCTAAAACTCCTTTCAGACATCTTAAAATTCCTCTAATTATTGGACCTCCTAAGTCAGCTCTTATTATAGGACTTCCTAAACCTCATGGCCATATCCTAAACTTTTCAAAACAACTTACTAGTAATCATGTGTTGCAACAACTGAGTTATCACACAATTTCTCATACATATAACACAAGGAATAACAAGCAACCAAGAAAAACACAAGCCATTCCTTCATCGATCCCACTCCCACAACTTGTTTTACCTAGTGCCCCTCGTTTACCTAAACATGGTGGAAAGGAGTATGATCTTGTGGAAGCACTTCGTAACACTCTTGCTAAGATATCCTTGTGGGATTTGATTCAAACATCACTTGTTTATCATGGCATGCTTCAAAATTCTTTGCAAATTTTTTTTATCCCTCCTAATGCACAACCAAATGATGTAGCAACCTTAATTGAGGGTATGAATTTGGGTAATGTGGATATTTTTTTCAATCAAAATGAATTACCCCCTTTAGAAACACAAAAAACAAAATGGTGCCTTCATGATTTTGACTAGTATTAACAAGATTGGGATTAGGAATACCCTTATTTATGGTTCAAGGATTAATGTTTTTAGTGTTAACCTTTTGGATATAATTGAAGCAGACAAGACTAAAATTCAATCAGTTGATTTGTCTATCCATGATTTTGATAATGTGGGAATATAATCACTTGGTGTAATAACATTACCTATCAAAGTTGGTAAGGTTGTTTTGCAAACTCCCATCCATGTCATGCCCATGATATTTCATACAATATTCTCTTGGGTAGACCATGGATTCATTATTTAATGAAATAAATATACAACAATAAAGTTTGCACAATAAAATATAATCCTAAGCCTAAAATTTTCTTACAAACTGAAACAAGAATGATGAATCCTCTTAACACATTGACACCAACTACAAAAGTGGAACCTTTACAAATCGATGATGATCTTGATTATCTTTCTTCGGTGGAAAAGTTATTGGACGATGATTTGGGATCATTAGATTCCACACCTACATTCATGGGGAAATACAATATTCACAATCAAAACTAGGAAAATAAAAAAAACTTGCAATTATATCAACACAATCTCTCATTGAATCATCAAAATATCTGATTCCAAAACTTCTAGTAAAGAGGAAAACATAAATTACATATCAATATATAATGAAATTTATTATGAAACACCACCTTCTTCAAAAGAAATTTAAGCCATTTATGGAAGAGGTTATGAAATTTTAAAACTTAGCTATAATGGAAAAGGATGTGGTGTAAAAGAACAAGGTATCTATGTCCCCATAGAGCCTAACACACAAGAAACAACAAGAGGTCTTGGATATTATCCTTCAAAAAAAAAAAACATCAAAAGGACCTTCACTTAATCATAAAAGAGACAAATAGCATTAGTTTTTTCTCCTTGTCATGTAGTAGTTGTAGTATCACACAATAATCACTAGTATGCATAGGGGGTATAAACTTGGCTTTATGCAATCATATTTCATTTTTGCAAGGAGCAGTGCATCATCATCCATCTTGGGCTCATCTTTGTCCCTACACTTTGGGGGAAAGGGGGTTAGGTAGCCTTGTGTTAGGTGCATTCCATCTAGCAAGGGATCCCTTTGTGTCTCCTTAAAATGTTAGTGTAGAAAGTACACTAACATTTTAAGGGGGACATATAGTCCCTCGCTCATTGTTTGCATAAAGAATGTTCCCTTCTTAGTGATGATAGCATACATCTCCTAGGAAGTGTGACCTTGTCAATCAAAGTGTGGCCTTCTTTCTTTATGTGAAGTGTTTCCTTTATGATGATATTGGGCTTGATGTCCCCTAAGTGAGTGACCTTTCTTAGCATATGGTGTTCCTCTTGGTGATAATGATATGGCTAGTATTCCTTAAGGTGTTATTTTTCTATTCCACAACTAGTCCTCTCTTGGTGGTGATGTCGTGTGTGATATTCCCTAAGGCATGACCTTTCATGTATTGAACAAAATCCCCTTTATTGCTTTTTTAAATCACCTTTTGTGGTGGTGTTTTTTATAATACCCCTTGAGGTTTTGTCCTTATCTTTTCATTATTTATGCACCCCTGAGTTGAGTTTTTTTCATACCCCATGTTGTTAAACTTTATGCATCCCCTAAGGAAAGTTTATGTGCTCTCTGAAGTGATATTTTGCAAGATAGTTCATAGATTCAACATAATGGAGCTTGTTGGGTTAGGAACTTGAGCACCCCTTTTAACATGATCACCTAGCATAACACAACTTGATTTCTAGTGGAGCCATGTGTTTCATGAGCATTTAGAATAATGCACCTTTCTAACCTTATGGAACCCATCATATTGCATGGATACCTAGCATAACACATATTGTTAGCCAGTAGATCCATGTGGCTCATGAGTGATATGGCATAACACGACTTTCTAATCCTCATGGGAGCAATCCTTTATTCGATGGATTAAATTTGGTATTTGAGACAATTTAAGGCTGAGGTATATTTTCCTTACCAGATCGAATCCCTTTTAGTACTAACCATGTGCTTGTTGTATGTCTTTTGTGTTTCTTCTTTTTGTTTACATCGTGTTTGTTTTCATTTTGTCATCATATTTATGTTTCATCATGCCATGTTTTTTTCATGTATACTTTGTGTTTTCTGACATGTATGTATGTTGTCTTGTTGCATTTCATGTACATGTGTGTTCCTTTGTGCTTATGTTTATTTCCATAGGATCTTGAATCCTGGGGACTTGATCACCCTGCCTAGATTCATTTTTATCATATCTCTTCAACATTGGGACAATCAGACCCCTCTTGACATATATTTTCTACTTTAGTGTGAGTCTAAGCGTAAGTTTATACTCTCACTAAAGTGGGGGCTAAATGTACTTTTGTAAATTGTCACCCTTGACAATTTTGCACTATGTTTTGTCCTTCCTAAATTGTTGAGTCTAATTGGGTCCCTAATTTCCTAAATTATGCATTTTATAGCCTATTTGTACCATTTTCTGAGAAATTGCTAGCATTAAACAAATGCATCCAATGGAGTTTTTTTTCCCCGACACTTAATGTCCTAGAAAATAGGGCCAGGACCCATACACCCAAGGGCATATGGGTCCCCCTATTTTTATGGGGACCAATTTTGAATATGTCAGTGTCAACATTTTAACATTTGAAATTCAACTTGCAAATGTCAGCTGTCAAGATTTAATTTTTGGGAAATTGGAGAAATGCCTATAAATGCCTAGTTATTGGATCATTTGAAATCTAAGTAAAATTATCTATCAAGTTGGAGAATTTATGATCAAGCATTATTGTCAAGAGTAACATTTCAAAGACCTATTGCAATAATTCAAGATCCAAGCATTCTGTCAAATCCTATGTGAGTTCATGTGTGTTTATGTTATCATTGTTTGTGAAGCCTAACCCTTGTTGTAGGTCTCCAAGTAATTTCAAGAATTCAAGTAAGCAAGATCCAAGACCCTGAGGTGATGTGTATGGATTTAGTCCTTCAACGAAGCCATTAAAGGGTGGTGAGTTGCAAAACTTTGTGATTTCATCATTCCTTCCTATAATTTATCCTTTTCATCATTGACATCGGGCATTATGGAAGTGGAAACACTAATATGGGGTTTGACCAAGGCAAGCCCCTAAATGGTACAACATTTCTTCTCTTTGGTAATGTGCATATTTTAGGTTTAGAGAGGATTTAAGGAAGCCCGAAGATAGTTGTTCATTGTTGCATTTGAAGCCCTTTATCTTTTCAACTCATAGAAACTCGCCTACAAAATTATCTAACAGTGATTCGACAACTTTGCAAGTAGAGATAGAGGTCTTAGATTGACATCAAAGGACTACAAGAAGTCATATTCCATTAGGCGATGTTGTCCTCCTATTCAAACCAACATCAACATTTTTGGGAAAGTACACAATCCTTTGTACTTCCCAGATCTGCCTACAATTCACTATTCCAGTTTATCAATTGTCAAATTCTTGTAATTTTGGTAGTAGGGTACATAATCTGGTATAGGAGCAAATTTTCACCCCTTATGCAAATTCCCCTTTTACACTTCCTCACCTTAGAAAACCAAATCTGAAGGAAAAATTCCACATCAGCAGGCTGCCTTCGTTCCACTTGGCATCTATTTTTGTGTCAGTAGAAGAATAACTGTCGGGCATGCTTGCCTGCGCAGCGCATAAACGACTATGCAGACACTTACATCCTTGACGGATTCCTGCATCTGAAGTTGGCAGAGGCATTACACTTCCTATTGGGAATGAGTTGTAACGTCCCTCTTCAACCAACCTACCCAAAAATTCCTTATTCTTGCTCATTCTTCCTTCAAATTGATCCATTCTCATTTTATTTTCACCCGCTAAGCATTCTAGCAATCTCGTTTGGGAATTCTCAAGCATTTTCAGCCTTCATTTCTCTCTCAAGGAGCACTTTGGCACTCCATAGCAATATCAACAACACTCCATCAACTCCATAGAGAAAGTGTGGAATAAGCCATTGCAGCAAGGGATTGAGGTTTCCAACACCTCCCTTCATCATAGTGAGGTTGTGGTGATTGTTCAAGCTCTCTTTCTCCATCATTGGCTATTGAGCTCTTGGTGGAGGTGGTAACATTTTCACTCCTCTCCTCTATGATTTGGTTGAGTAGCACTATATTGTTTTGTAGTGTTTATTGTGTTCTCTACTTTCTCTTCTCCTTTATCATACATTTCTCTATCGTCGCTATCTTGGTTGTCCATGGAGGTGGAAAAACCAAAATGGGGGTCTAACTGAGACATGCCCCTATATAGCCCCCAACAATTTTCCCTCTTTCTTGTGTGTAGGTGGACGTGCATTTGGAGCTAGCTGGAAAATGAGCATCTTTGTGAGATTATCTTTGTCACCTTAGCTTTCATATACTTACTTTACCATATTCATTTGTATCTTTCCTACTTTATAGCTCTATTTTTTTCCCTTAGAAGTGACTAGCTAGGACATCAACTTGTTTTTTGGTGGTTCTTATTGTGTTCTTAGTCTTTTGGTCATATGGACACCACCGCACCTGAGAGACGCCAGCGCCCCATGCTGTCATCCTGAAACTGTGCTTTTGTCCTCAGGCAAAGAGCTACCTGAGGTACAATGTTGAACCCAAAAACCAGCTTGCATAGCCCCATTCTAGATTTTGGGTCTACAGAGTGATTGAAGGACCATATAGTCCTCATCATTCTCATCCTTCATTTCAAGACACCCCTTTAGAGTGAGGTAAGTTAGGGAAGCCTTCCGCTCTTGGCTTTCCATGACCTAGGACCTTGAATGTGGTTGGTCCCCCTCTCTTAAATTTTTGGTGAACCTGATGTGAACCATTTTGGTTCTTTTTTGCGATATTGAAAGCTCTTTTCCTCGGATTCTAGGAGTGTTGTAGGTGTGAGTGTTGTGAGGCCTTCGCCTTACAACCCAACATGTGACCCCTAGTAGGCGTAGTTGGAAGGTTTTGAAAGTGTTGCGTAATGAAACCTTAATTGGGTCATTGTCCTACCTTGCAACCTTTGGAGGGTCCTAAGAGAGTGTCGTTCATTGCATGTGATGGCCTCTTTCCTACATCAACATATCCCATCTATGCAGCCTGTGAGCAGTAGTACTAGAATAACCTTCACTTCACAGGATCGGCCAATGGGTTTTAATAGGGAACCATCTCCTCTCTACATCCCTACACAAATCAACAGAAACATCATAGTAGGTGTTCTCATTGATCCAATGTCTCAAGTAAACATTATGACTGAGGAGATCATGCTAATCAACTTTTTGCATAAAGATGGGTACGATGCACCTGTAAGCACCATCCGCACGCATGACAGAATTTTCATACCCCCTTTGGGTAGTATTGTCTTGTCAGTTTGGTTAGACCTAAATCCATGAAGCTTTTGTTCGACATAATCCCTAGATTTGAACTATTCAAAGTAAAGTTGGGTATCCCCTGGTTAGTAGCTATGAATGTCATACCCTCGGTTGTGCATAAATTTCTAAAATTTATCCACAGGGTTTCGTGCATGTGATTCACTACACCGGTTATAAACCACTGGTTTCCTGTGATAGTTACTCCTTGGATTACTCTTGGCCTATGCCTGTTGGTCCTCTCATGCCTAGGAAGGACCTCTTGTACCGAACGTATCAGAATTACAAGAGAGGGTGCTTGACGCCTTATGTTGTTTCACATAGGGCTTGCTTAAAAGCTGACAGTGATGTTGCCAAGGTACGTAGAAGGGAAGAAGAGAAGCAGTCCCAAGATCCTCTTTCTTCATCTTCCACTGTTCATCTTGATGCTTTCTCTCACCCTGTTGTGGCACCATCAGATTCCATTATGCATTTATGAGAGAATCTTATGGTGCCCACTTAGTGAAATCCCAAGCGTCCCGCGTTTGAGCTTCATGTTCTACCCACAGAGCCTAGGCCCATTCAGTATAGTGGGAAGAAAGGCCCCCATGGGGAGTCCTCTTTTTCTCAACCTCTGCGACCTCCTACTGCTTCTGCTCCAAAAGTACTAAATGAGAAGTGGCTCGCTGCCAAGGCACTTGAGTCAACTCCCCCCACTGCTTCTCAACATGTTCCTCTTGCTCCCATTCAGGAGCTTGTCCCTCCACTGGAAACAGTTGTGGAGGACACTCTCATGGCTGAGAAGGAGCCTTATGTTCCTTCGTAACCTCCAGCCTCTAGCTCAAAGAGTCATAGAAACCTACTGGCACGTGAGCACAAGAACTAGCGAAAGGCGCTCACGGCTGAGCAAGTCGCCTTATAGAGTAAGGAAGAGGAGACAACCGCCCTTGTATCAAGGCCTCCTACAACGTCCTCCTCTCTCCTCCCCTCTACTTCCATTCAATCTAGCTCCACATCGCTTCCATCTTCCGCTGTGAGTACAAATGCGCTTGACCCTAAAAAGGTGCAGGTTTTCATCGCTCCTTCGGTGGAGCCACCTTTGTTGATGTCCCTTCTGGATGTCTCACCTTTCCCGAAACTCATAGATATGACGAACACTTCAGTGGTATTTACTATGATTTTCTCTTCATCCTCTTCCTCTGCACCTCTTGCCTCATCTTTGGGGAGTTCACATCCCTTGATGGAGCAGAAGGTGGAGAGTGGTCCTTCCAGCACGGAGGACATAAGAGGATCCCACCTTCTCCGAAAGGTGGTCCCGCGCTGACTTTTTCTATCCTAGTGACGAAACCAATCCCGGCTTCCTTTGAGTTTGTCACCACTCTCAAATCATTCGACGAGCCTAGCAATGAATCTCGGGCACAACCTTCCCCATCCATTGAGGTGAAACATGGCACTCCTGTAAAGTACATGTTTAACTCTCTAGATGAAGTTTCGGCCTTGTCAATGATTTTTGCAAAATCGTTGACCTTAGCTCCACAAGAGCTTAGTGAAGGAGACCTTGCGGGGCCTTCTTCCTTAGCCCTTGTTGTGGGAGGGTTGGCCACCCCTCCTCTTAACATTCCACCACTGCAAGCTCATCCTCCTTCCCCCTATGATGATCTAGAGTGGGAAGCAAACGACCTCTTGGTTGATCAGTGTTAAGGGGAGTCCCCTTCTTTATCTTTAGAATAGATGTGTGTGTTGTGATGTGTTCCCCCATGATCATGCTATGTGTGCCTAGATGACCCATGTCACCCTTATTGGTGCTTGGATACAGGCATGGTTTTTTTTTTTGTAAACCTTCTTCTATTTGTATCACTATTCTTCCATGTTTGTGATTGACTTTCGGTAAATTGGGGATGATGCAAAGCGTTGGGGGAATTTAGGCTTCCTTTCCATGTTGACCCAATATTTTTTTTTTTACTTTGTCTTCTTGTGAATTCTTCACATGGTCTGATATAGTAGGAGGTTGATGACAATTCATTTTATATACTATTATTATACTTACATATCTTTATGAGTAGTTTTGACCCTGAAATATCAGGCTACCCCTGTGCCCTGTGTTTATGTTCATTTCTCTTTTTCTCTTTTCTTATCTTTCTCTCTTCTTTGATTGAGTTGTCCCTTTCATGTGTGACAATGCCACTCTATAACATTTCAATTTTTAGAAAATGCATTTGTTTCCAATGAATCTTTTCTCGAGAATCTTCACAAACTTCTTTTCAAAAGAATCACATTCTCAACTTGAAACCCTAATGGAACGTGTTTCCTTCATCATGGGTTCGTAAAGAAAGAACTTGAGAATCTTTCCTTCGAGGCGGGAGCAGCTTTGACCTTCCCCTCACGTGGGGGAATTTTCTTCCTTTTGAATTCCTTGATGAAGTGAACATCTTTCAAAAGGATTCCTTGATGATGAATCGATTCAAGAATGAAACATCTCTTCTATACTTTCGAACAGTGTGTCCCTTGAGTGGACCCCTTCTTTACGACAGATTCCTAAGGGGCCCCTTTGAAAGTTTTCCAACTTGTTGGCAGTCTGTGTGATTGTCTACTTACTTTCCTACGTGGTTCCTTTTAGACATGTTCTATCTGCGGGTAGAGATGTCACTTTGCAGGTGTGCCTATGAAGTTGCTTTTGGACTCTGCGGAGTCCCCTTTTTTTGGGTTTCCTCCATGTGATAGATCTTTGGGGATACCTCCATGTAGGTCTATGGATTTGTAAGTTGCTTCTTCTGAGTTTCCTCCATGCAAGAGATCTTGGGGGTGGCTCCTCTATAATTATGTGGGTCTGTAGGATGCTTTCTTTGGGTATCCTTCATGTGAGAGATCTTGGAGGATGCCTTCCCTGTAGGTCCACGGGCCTGTAGGACACTTTTTTGGGTTTCCTCCATGTGAGAGATCATGGGGCATGCCTCCTTGCAGGTCTGCGGGTCTATAAGGCACTTTTCTGGGTTTCCTCGATGTGAGAGATCTTGGGGGATGCCTCCTTGCAGGTCTGCAGGTTTGTAAGGCACTTTTCTCAGCTTCCTCCATTTGAGCGATCTTGGAGGATACCTTCCTTGCAGGTCTGCTGGTTTGTAAGGCACTTTCTCAGCTTCCTCCATGTGAGAGATCTTGGGGGACACTTCCTTGCAAGTCTGTGAGTCTATAAAGCACTTTTCTTGGTTTCCTTCATGTGAGAGATCTTTGAGGATACCTTCCTTGCAGGTTTGTGGGCCTGTGAGGCGCTTACTTATTGGGGCTTCCTTCATGTGAGAGATCTTGGTGGTTACCTCTTTGCAGGTCTGTGGGCCTGTAAGATGCTTTCATTCCACAACTTCATAGTTTTGTGAGGCTATGAAGTCCTTCACCTACCCTGTGCATTAGAGCTTTCCAGATTGCAGTTTATTTCCTCAACGGTTCAGGTATAGATTTCTAACCCTATTCACTCTTCGATCTACTTTACCGAAGCACTCATAAGTATTTGTGCTCGCTAAAGTGGGGGAAAAATGTATAGGAGTGAATTTTCACCCCTTAAGAAAATTCCCCTTTTACACTTCCTCACCTTAGAAAACCAAATCCGAAGGAGAAATTCCACATTAGCAGGTTGTCTTCGTTCCACTTGACATTTTTTTTTCACATCGGTAGAAGAATAACTATTGGGGACGCCCACATGATGCACAGACATCCGCGCAGTGTGCTTATGTCCCTGAAAAATTCCTGTGTCTGAAGTTGGAAGAGGCATTACACTTCCTATTGGGAATGAGTTGTAACATCCCTCTTCAACCAATCGACCCGAAAATGCCTTATTCTTGCTCATTCTTCCTTCAAATTGATCCATTCTCATTTTATTTTCACCCGCTAAGCATTCTAGCAATCTCTTTTGGGAATTCTCAAGCATTCTCAGCCTTCATTTCACTCTCAAGCAGCACTTTGGCACTCCATAGCAGCAACAACAACACTCCATCAACTCTGTAGAGCATGTTAGAACAAGCCATTGCAGCAGGGGCTTGAGGTTTGCAACACCTCCCTTCATTGCAGTTGAGGCTGTGGTGATTGTTCAAGCTCTCTTTCTTCATCATTGGCTAGTGAGCTCTTGGTGGAGGTGGTAATGTTTTCACTCCTCTCCTCTATGATTTGGTTGAGTAGCACTTTACTATTTTGTAGTGTTTATTGTGTTCTCTACTTTATCATACATTTCTCTATTGTTACTATCTTGGTTTTCCGTGGAGGTGGAAACACCAAAATGGGGGTCTGACTAAGGCAGGCCCCTATACAACCCCCAACAATTTTCCCTCTTTCTTGTGTGTAGGTGGACGTGCATTTGGAGCTAGTTGGAAAACAAGCATCTTCATGAGATTATCTTTGTCACCTTAGCTTTCATATACTTTACCATATTCGTTTGTATCTTTCCTGCTTTATATTTCTATTTTGTTCCCTTAGAAGTGACTAGCTAGGTCGTCAACTTGTTTTTTGGTGGTTCTTACTGTGTTCTTGGCCCTCTGGTCGTATGGACGCCAACACACCTAAGAGTCGCCAGCATGTCGTGTTGTCATCCGGAAAAGCGCTTCCGTCCTCGGGAAGAGAGCTACTTGAGGTACAGTGTTGAACTCAAAAACCGGCTCGCCTAGCTCCATTCTCGATTTCGGGTCTACAAAGTGATTGAAGGACCTTATAGTCCTCATCATTCTCGTCCCTCATTTGAAGAGACCCCTTTAGAGTGAGGTAAGTTAGGGCAGCCTTCCGCTCTTGGCTCTCTGTGGCCTATGGCCTTGAATGTGGTTGGTACCCCTCTCTTACAAATCTAGTTAGGTTAATCATAGTCAATCAATTCCAATCCATTCCAATCCTCAATAAGATGGAGATATAGATCCGATTGGCTCACTTTCATGGTTGAAAGTCAATCTATATGCCTTGTTGATCTCCATCTTAATGAAACCCTAGAAAAGGAGGCAATCAGCCCTAGGTTCTATACATTAAAACTTAGGGTTCCCATTTTCTACATTTCAGAATCTTGATCATGGGGATTAGTTTTGATGAGAGAAACATAGAGGAGAACTTAACCTTGCTCGTGAATAATTTTGGAGACAAATAGAGCAAAGTGGTTCACATTTTACATGCATTATAGTCCAATTTGTCCAATTTTTTACAAGGGTGACCTTCTTCCAAAAGGAATGAATTTGCAAGGGTGAACCAAATCTATTGGGGTAAATTCAATTATGGTAAAAGGTATGATTAGTCCAAAATGGATGAATCTACAAGGGTGAACTAGATTTGTAGGGTGAGTTCAATTATGGTAAAATTGATGATTTGGTCAAAAAGGGCATACTTGAGAGTGCATAGTAAATGATATATAAAAAAATTCCTTAAGAACATTTGGATATTTAGGTCTACCTCTCCTACCCTTATGCTTGGTTTAATGTGCTTTCTTTTTCTTTTGTACCTTTTGTTCAAACTAAGTTGTTCTTGTGTTTTTGAGTGTGAATGATTAGTCTTTCATGCGACCTAGGTGAGTTGTTGTATCCATATTGCAACCAATCATTTATGACATGTTTTTTTTTTGTGTTTTGAATTCATGCTTTGCATATATATGAGTATGTTTTATTCTTATTTTAGAAGTGAAGAATCTTCAAAGGCTTGGGACTCATTTTTTGTTAGGAAAATGTGTCTCAACCTTGCAATTACATAGGGTATTGTTGATATGTCGGCGACAGGGGGAGGGGTGGGGGGTGTGAGGGGGTTCCCCTCCCCGCGAGGGGTTTGGGAGATCATCCCCTCGACTGGGGGTCTAAGGGCAGCATGCTCGAAAGAAAAAATTTATTTATATTTTATTATTGTAAATCTGGACCATTCATCATTAGGTCTTAGATCTAATAGCTTATATTTTATTAGCTTGACTTTCCCTAGAAGGAAACCCTATTTTATGAGGGAATTGTATTACGGTTGTGTATTGTGATGTATTTTGAGAGCCTGATAATGGTCGTGTTGCCTTTGGACCTCTGATTGGTGATACTCCTATGAGAAGCTTGCTCTACAAGTATATTGTAATCTTTTTGATTTATGAATAATATACTAGGTGGCTTTTGGAGTGTGGGGATTTTCTCCTGAAAGGGTTTTCCCCATGTAAATCACTGTGTTGTGGTATGCGTGATATTTATGTTTATTTTTGTTTAAGTTTTTGTAACTATTAAAGATCTATAAAGTTTTGCATTATCCTCCGAGTCTCAAGATTAGTGTAGGAAGTTGTTCCGCTACCTTAGCTTCCTTGCATTTTTCAAGTCCTTGCAATTGTTCTCTTTTGATCTTGCCTAGTTGTGGTATTGACAATGAGTGTCTAGTACTCTATTGTTAGTACAAGGGAGATTCTATCTCCCTATCTCTCATCATGATGAGGTTGTCTCATGACTATGCAAGACTTCTAGTGATGTAATTATGTAATTGAGTTCGTAGACCTTGTGCAATCATGTATTAGGTAATGTTGTCTTGTTATTTGATTGTAATGTTGTTCTACTTGACAATAGAATAGTATGTGAGCATGCATTCTAATAAGTGTATGTTGCAATTACAAAGAAAAAAAGTTGTTAGCCCATTTTTTTTAATATCCTAATATAAAAGTTGGAGCATTACTAATTCCAATCCCCGTATTTTTTCATTTCCTTCATTCCAACAATTTGAAATCCAAAATTTTAAATTGGTCCTTATCCCCTCCATTTCTATTAGCTATTATGAGAAAACTAAAATACTAATATTTCAAATTACATGTTAGAATAATAAATATTGTATTTAAGTACTAACCCTAATTCAAAAAGGATCATCTAACACGTTTTAAGCATGTATGGAATGTGAAAAGAATATCTAGGCCAAAGAGCTTAAGGAAGAATCAAATCTATATTGTCTTCTTGTGACATCATCCTACCTGAGCATGTTGCATCCCGAACCTTACTATTTTTGACCTTGGTTCGTCATAATTGAATCAATCTGTCCAAAGGTCTGATTGAGGAGAACATGATCCGCACAATTTAGTAGATTCCTGAAAGGTGTTTCTAACACCCCTTGTTCCTTATCAGATTTTGTATACACAAATGCAAACAAGTTTTAGACAACAGAATTTGGCCATATTAAATTTGCAAATCATAGAACGAGTTCTACATAGATGAACAAATCTTCACTAGTGAAAGTGAATAAAAAATTTAATAATCAAATTTTTGAATCAACAAAAATTATTTAATAATCTTGTTCTGAAATTATATCACCTTTATGAATAGTCTTTGACATCTATAAAATAGCATCTTCATCTAATTCAAAACTAAACACCTCTACATTTAATTTAATTTATTTCTACAAGAATGCTCAAATCTATTGCTCTACTCTAAATTATTTATTATTCTAATTATTTAATTCACTTCAATATTTATGGAAGCTGTGCATTTACCTAAGCATCTAGACAAGAGGGAACTTCAAAGCAATCTCTATCAATCTATTAAAAAAATATGCTTGAGTGGTCACCAAAGCTCTAGAAAATCATAACAAGATTGTCCAGCCGAGCTATGGATGGCTGTTTCTTCCTTTAATGCCATCATTCAATAGTTAAAAAGCACTTTGTTCTTTCTGCCTCTTCCAATCTTTCAGCCATGAATGGGAGAATTCAAATTCCTTTTTAACAAGAGCAGACAAAGTATTTCTCTGTACATTGAATTGTTTCAGATTCTGTATTGAAAGAAGCTGCATATACCACTTTTTTCTTGGAGATAAATTTTAAGGTCCCACGAGGCATTTCAAGCCGCAGTAACCATCTACCATCATAATTCTTCTCTGGAATAAACCAGAAAAGAAGATTGTAATCATAAAAATTCTGTGCTCTTGGTGAGAGATTGGACAGTACCTAGTTGAGCTGTTGACTCTATCTGAAAAAGGCCAAATAGCTGCCAATGCTAGATACATCACAGACCTGTATGAAAAAGTTATGTGGGAATCATCAAAAAAAGACAGCAATATTTGTTATCTTGAGTAGTGGGTAGTGAGGACTATAAGACTACCAAAAGCGCCCAAAGGGTCCCATATATGTAATGCATCCAGAGTGAAGGCAGCCCACATCTCAATCGGGGCAAGATATGCTAGAATCTGAATCACATACTACATAATCTAGTAGCCATTAGGATAGATACTGGCCTCCATTACATTTCACTATGTACCATGTGTATGGATTGTAGGCCAGCAGCAAGAGAAATGGGAATAGGAAGGATTTAATAAAAAGTGCTTTTAAGCACATGGGTACTTCAATTTTTCTAATTTTGGTATGATAGAAATGGCAATAGGAAGGAATCAATAAAAAGTGCTTTTAAGCACATGGATACGTCAATTTTTCTCAATTTTGGTATGATTATTCAAATGGGTCATGGATATTGTCAGTATTGTATGTGAGAAATGTTTTAAAATTTTGAAAAAACAGTGTTTTTCAATATTTTTGATTATATCTATTATGTGTAAAGCATCTTATTGCAGGTAAGAGGTCACGAGATCTAGCCTACCTTTCATCCCCTTCGTAGCGGAGGATGTGTCATGCCAGCATCACCGTCACGTGGAAAAAGTTTACCAAACACACTGCAGTTTATTGGAGGACTACCCGATTCTTACAGTCTATAAAAAAGTTATATCTATTATGTATTTTTAGGAAAAATAACACTTCCAACCTAAGAATAATATATAATTTAAATAGAAAATCATTTTTCTTTTATCTTTTCAAAAGCTTCTTTTAAAGAAAGTTTGAGAGGCCAAATGAATATCTCACTCACACTAAAATTTTGTTTTAAATAAAATTATCACACCGTTAAAACTTAGTGGATTGAGGGATCCAATATCTTTTTAAAAAAAGAGTTTGGAGTTTAAACTTGGATTAAAATTCCCAAAAGAATCTATGGAACAGTTGCTTACATCTGAAACTTCATTCCAAAGTAAATAATCTTTAAAAAAATATACATAGAATATTATCATATTAGCTGTTGCTTTTCACCAGCTTCGTCCAATTTACTTTCTGATTGTTTCCTAAACAACTTTTTATTCTGTCTTGGGGTATTCTGATTCATTTAATTTAATAATAAAGCTTAAAAGAAACATTTATATTCATGAGAATCTTAGTTTGAATTATTTATTTATATTTTTGAAAACAAATGACTGTTATGTTCATTCATGCAACTTAAGACAAGGTGGGGAAAGTTGTTGAATGGAAGCTTCCATATGTGGGGTTTCATTTACAAATTGTTGTAGGGTTTAGTATATATTTTGTTTTTTTTATTGTATATATATTTGTATTTATGAAAATTAGATTGGTTATTTTAGTATATATTTTGTTTTTTTATGTTAGAGAGTATGTGTTTGTGTATGGATGTGCTGCACATTCTACTTACATGTGGTTGGATTAAACAATTAATAATAAGTGCTAAATAATAGAATGAAATAAACTTACACAAATCTAAAAAAATTCATACAGATTTCAAAGCAATGTAAATGGAAAAAAAGAAAATTGCCATCAAATTCAAAAATACTGCCATCTAAAATTTGAAAATGCTGAAATTGGAAATGGTAACTCATCATATGTTTGATATGCTTTTGATACTTTTCCTAGTCTAAATCTAAATTAACAGCCTATTATAATTTTTTTCTTAAAGATAGGATATGAAAGAGATAAGGTTTTGGAATATCCTAATTTTGAATTTCAATGTAAATTCCATGACGTATGAGTTTTATAGATCTTAATTATAATTATTTGTTTAATGAGATAACTCATGGTTCTACAAGAATAGTACAATTTTCAAAAGAAGACTTTCAAATCATAAAAATAACCTTAATTAATCACCTAATTACTAGTGTAGATCAATAAGACTTTCATATTATGAATAAGTAAAGGTGCTTAGACTAACCACATAAGATAACTTGCAATCCAGAAATCACTAGTGGTATGAAGATAACATCGATCAAATAATCATTTCATCCCTACATACACAATATAACATTCATTACATACACAATATAACATTCATTTAATTGCTTGAAAACCATGAAGTAAACTATATATAGAATATTTATTTAGAAGTTCAAATGGTATCAATAATCTTCAATCCTCCTTTATAATGAGAAATGTACTACCTTTTTTAGATGAAGGCATTAAAATTTAGTACAACTTTGGTCGACCAAGACTACTTTATAGTCAGTGGTACAAATTTTACATGACATTAAATATTTTGAGTGGGACAATTTTATCCTTTATTCTATAACAATTTCAAAATCCTATGCTATAAATAAAAGACAAGTTTCAAAACAAGTTGACCTTATATGTAAGTTTCACATTAAAAATATAACTAAAACTTAGCACAAGTTTCATGGCATCATCATCCAAATTTGTAAAGTCAAATTTAAATTAAAAGTATAAAAATTCAAAAGTAGCTGCAACTTCATTCCTCTTTGTTATCATTTGAGACATCTTCAACTATCACTTTATTCTTTTCAGTTTCTTTCCTTCTAAACTCCATGAATGCAATTAGAGTTGGATTGAGCAAGTCCTAGTTAAGTTCATCCAAAATAAAATATCTGATATTTGAAGTGCGGGCAATCTCATATGCCTTTAACAAAGACCTATACTTTACTTTTCTTTTCCTCACAATCTTTTTAAATGATTTCAAAGAATCTTTGATCTTCATGAGTTGGTCCATTGAATCTACATGTATGAAATTGTATGGAGAAGCTTCAAATTAAGTTGTCAAGACCTTCAATAAATATTTCATATTATCAAATAGTTAATTCATCTTTCAAATAAAATATGTCTTAACAACTCCAAAACTTATTTAATATCATATTATATGTCCATGATATATCTAGCAACAATTGTGGATCCATATTGTAGTGTAGAAAAATGTACTCTTTTACATTTTCACACTATGTTTGCATCCCCTTAATTAATTGGACTCAATTAAACTTCTAATTGCCTAAATTATGTATTCCTAAACCTTATTATTCTCGTTCTTTGAAAGGGAAACTTATATTAAACAATTTCCATCATTAATTTAAACACCTTGGAAATTGTGTATCCTGGATTTAGGTCCCAGAACCCATTCACCCAAGAGCGAATGGGTCCTCCTTAAGTACCAAGACTCAATTTTTAATATGTTTTTGGCAGCATTTTAATAATTCAAATTCAAGTTTCAAATTTCAGCTTATGGAATCTATTTTTTGAGAAATTAGATAAACACAAGTATAAATACAAGGTATTTTTATCAATTCAAATCTAAGCATTAGAACACACTTTATGCAAGCGTTCCTAGAGAAAATATTATTGTCAAGAGCATTGAAGAGCAGATTTATCAGTCGTCTACAACAACATTCAAGATCATATCATCGTGTCAAAGTTCATGTGTGTTCATATTATGTTTTAGAGCTAACATTGTGATGTAGGTTTCAAGCATTCAAGCAAGCATTTAAGCACCAAATCAAGCAATCATTCAAGCCAATTCAAGCAAGATCCAATCCTTAGAGAGATGTGTTAGAATTCAATCTTCTAAGGGAAGCCATTAAGATTTGGGTGAGTTGTGACATATAGCATTGTTCATTCATCAAATTATTTCTATTTTGTCATTATTTCATCATAAAGGTTTAATTACCAAACTCGGGTTTGACCTTGAGGCAAACCCATATTCACCCAAAAACAAAAAAGTTTCTTCTCTCTTTGTATGTGTAGATTTGCAAGTGAAGAAGGACTAAAATTGGATCAAAAGAACAAATTTGAAAAATTGTCAAAGTTGTCAACATTGTTGTCAAGCCATGGAAACTCGCCTACATAATTTATATTTGGCTTTTCGACAATGTAATCTAGAGAAATTAGGAGCTAAGATCTAAGATCAGAGGACTGTGAAATCATATTTTGGACCCCTGTATAGAGTTCCATTCACCCTTGGTGTGAATAAATGTCTTGTACCTAGCTAATTCACTCACTAGGTAATTAGGGGACATATTCACATGTTAAGTTTACTTAGGATATAAGATTCTTTCTAGAAGTCTTAGTTGGATTTTCTTGAGCTTATCTTATCTAGCCAATATTGCTTTATTCCTAGGTAGTTAGTTTGTTAGTTGTCTCATGTTATAGGATTAAAGCACTTGTCATGATCTTGTCTGATTCAATCTCTCTATCTTGCCTTTATAAGAAAGGCATCTCATGTACATTTGTATTCAAGTATATTCAACCATTATTTAATCTTGCATTTTTGAAGCAAGCTTTCTTGCCATTTTCTCTCTTGTGGAAGATATTTAGGTCTAACAACTGTTCTTGGGGGTGTTGGGGAGTCACCATTAACTCCCACATGGTATTAAAGCTCCAGTGTTGCAGATTCCTACCCAAATCTGAGGGTTTCATGTTGGCTTGAAGATTTTTCAGGTTGCATTTTTGGGTTTCAAGGACCTCACGGTCGAATCCAAGGAATTGAAGAAAGTTAGATCTGCATCACCATTGCATCCAAGAGGCTATCCAGACAAATTTTGATTGTAAATTCATCCATTTTCAATAAAATTTATTTTTGAGGCAAAAAAAAAATTTCTAGGCAGTTCATACAGCCCCCAGGTCGTCATTTTATTTTCGCAAAAAAAATAATTTAATTATTTTATGTATTTTGTTTTATTTCGGGAAAAATTTGTATCGATCATTTATTAATTTTTGGGGGCATATTATACTATTTGTGGCGGGTAAAATTATTTTGGGTTTATTAAACCCATTGACTGTATTTTTTCAGAGGCATTAATATTTTTCATTAATTTTTTATGCAGTCGTGTACCTCTTGTCGGCCCCGTCACTCACTCGTCGAACCAGTCCTTAGCATCCTGGTCGACATTTATTGCTCGTGGCTCCTGCTGATCGATCATGCCTTTAATCTTCACTATCATTTTTTATCTTTGACCAACCAATCATGTGCTTCGATGACATACTTCAGATCGTAGGATACTATGTGCAATCAAATCATGTGTCAATCTTTCTAGTTGGTTGTCTTGTCTCTACAAGTGCAGTACCATCAGTCGGTACATTACAGTCACATTGGTAGTCGTCAACATTTTTTTGGTCAGCATTCATTCATATGCCTACTGTTAGCTCTCAAAAACGCAGGCGAAATGCCTCAAGAGGTTGCCAATCTCTTGGTACGTTTCAGGGTAACAGACAAGGTCAAATATTTAGACCTTCTACTCTTCAGGTACTGCTAGACCTAGGCGGGTGTACCTATATGAGTGAAGTAGACTTGACTTTATGCTTATCTCTTTGAAATGTTTTTCCCACAATGGCAGATGGGAGTGGACAAATGAAACCTAATTTGGTATAAATTGTATACCAATATTAAAACTAAAACCTAATATGTTCAGTTAACAGATGTAAAAAATATGAATGAAACTAAATGGTGAAAATGCAGAGACTAGTGCCTTATTGGGTATGTGGAGTCAAATGAAATCTAAATGAGCAACTTCTTTCTGGAGAACATTCAAATTGTTTGGCATATATTTTTGTTTATAACTTGTATAGACATGCAAGACTGTGACTACCAAGTTCTTCTTAGTGATCCAGATGAATTTCCCTGATTACTGTGATCAATTAAAAGGATTTAATCTTTCCTTGAAAGAACCGATCAATCAACCACACAGATACAACAAATGTGCACTGATAAACTGAATATAAACTTGTTACATCAATTTAAATAACCAGAAAGCATCAATCTTGGAGACAACTTTAGTAATACTTTCAATAAGCGCAACAGACAATTGACACCAGAAATATGCTACCACATCAACTGATTCTCATTAATATCTCCATTTTGAAATCATACATCGTAGTCTCTGTTCTGTCAAAATTCTTTTCCTATCTTATCTACTTATTCTATCTACTATCTTATTTTTACAATCGAAAATTAACATTTATACACTAGTATTTGAAAAGACACATCGCTTCGTAATCACATGTCGGGGAGCAACTGTATTCGGGTTTCTATTAACATTCACCAAACACTCGCCGAGACATCATGCAGTCATACCGATCCTCAATGTCTCATTGACAATCATCCTATGGTATTATGTATTTCGCTGTGACATTCGGAGTCGGGGAGATGTTCCATAGACTAAATTATGTCTCGCCGATATACACCTTGTAGTACTCTTCTGGTCATTGAGACATATTAATTTTCTCACCGATGAAACCACATTCGGCAAGAAAAATGAGTCGGTAGGACTGTATAACCTCATTCTGATAACCTTTGATAGAGTTCCCTTTCACTTTGTCGGCGAGACCTGATGTACTCGCTAAGACTTTACTCTGATACCATTCAGTCTGGCCAATACATCATTTTGTGCGCTAGTCGATGAGACACAATACGTTCGGCAAGACCACATACCGAAGACATATGGTTTGGCCGAAGTGTTTACTCGTGAGTCGATCGGTAAGACAATATAACTTCGCTATGACTCATCCTGATGAAAGATTTCTCACTAATATGTTCTTTCTGTCGCTGGTCGGTAAGACATAATGTATTCAGTGAGACCTTACTCTGATGACTTTATCTAGCCGACATACATTATGTCACTGAGACAATAAGTTGTGTCCCGCCGATAAATGCCTATAGATAAATTTCGATCAGTGTGACATCAAAGAATTATTGCCGATAGACTACAACAAATGTATATTGGCAAAAGAAAGCACTATGGATCGGGGAGACCCTCATCAACTCATGCCGATAAGAAATATACTGTGAGATATTCAAGACTTGATGGATTTTATAGGAACCACATGGAAAAATATGTGCAAAATGTTGTGAAGAGAGGATTTTGTTCTTATGGTAAGGACTCATTTGGAAACTCATGGATGTGAACATGTAAAATTTTCAGAATTTTACAGTTCCAACACCTACTACATTAGCCTAACATTTCATCCTGGTCACTGCAAATTTTATCTGTTGGAAGCATTAAACCCTCGCCAACCCTCATTACCTCCTTTGTTGGCTTGCATCGGTTAGCACACTGGTACACAATTATTAATTGGTTCACAGGATTTGTAATTATCCGCAATTTTCCTTTATAAATATAAAATGTTTGTTTTAATATAAAACTTGGTTTGTAAAGCTTGTTTAGGCCGACATATATTATAGCCACCCACTATATATATTTTCAAAGGCTGACCTAGTTAAAAAATTTGTAAGTGTTTTGGGCTTTGCACTTAGATCCACCACCACTGCCTCCCTATGAGTGGTGTTATCTTTTTTCCCCTACATGCTTTGTGGTCACATTAGTGATCAAGGGCCGATTTTTTTAGCCCTATGACTTAATTTTTTGCCCCTGTTTAGCCAAAAGGTGCCTCAAATAGCCATTTTTTTCAAATTGTCTTAACTTTCACCCCAGTTGGAAATTTTTTGAAAAAAAATATTGCCGAAAAGTTGGCCAATTTCAAGTTTCTAGTGGTGCAGTTATTTTTTAGAAATTTTGCATTTTTGTGCTAGTTTTTGTTGTTTGAAGTCAAATCATCATTTTTGGCTCCTGAGCTCATAACTTCTTGCCACGATCTCTGATTTTCACAATTCTTGTATCATTGGAAAGGTATTGAAGAGCTCTATCTAGCCATCCATGCACTTTTTCCTAAAAATTTTCCAAGTACATTGCGATTTTAGATTTTTCTTGGTGGGTCTACTAAATGATACTTGGATGTTTTGGCAGTTGGGAAAGTATTGTTTTGATTATTGTACTTCATTTCAGCTCTATTGTATATGTTGATCTCATATTGTATCAATTGAGAAGTGTATTATCATTGTAATCATGGGTTATTTAACTCATCCTTCTATAATAGTTTTGACTAGGGATAATTATGAGTCGTGGAAAAAAAGCATCATAACACATTGTAAGTGGCTCAAAATTTTACCACATCTTTATGGAATCATTCTTGAACCAAAAAAAAAACATATAAGAAATCATTTTGGGGCAATAAGAATGATCATATCATAGCATTGATTGGTTCTACTTTTAGTATAAGCATCTTCAGTGAGACCTATCATAAAGGCTTCTCTAGCATGTCATGCCCATGCATAGTTTGGACCAAAGTTTGGGAGATGGAGATCCACAGAAGCCTCCATTCCCAGATGATCATGCTTTAGATTGTCTCATTCCACTTGATGATGTTGACAACATACCCTATGATGATGACACCTTAGAGGAGATTGAATATTTTGCAGATATTAATAATCTTGATGATCCAAAGACTTCTCCTATAGCTCCTACTTCTCCAATTGAGATCACATCTTCATCTTCTATTGATGATTCATTGAGTACTTCTAGTGATTCATTACAACAGGTATCTAATAGTCTTCCTGATTGGGATTCATATTTTCCAAACATCGCTTCATTGTTTGTGAAGTCTCACATTTCAGATTTGGAGGACCAATTTGAGAGTCTATCTCTCCTATTTGATGATATTAATGGATCCACTATTGTCACTTCATGTTCGTCTTCAGAGTTTGTTCAAGATCAGTTTCCACTTGTTCCTGGTTTGTCATAGTTTGTTGTGATTGGGAATGTACCTGATTGGATTGTGGAATCATCTTCATCATCCAAGAAATTGGAAACACATGAGTAGATTTTAGAGATACAATCTACATACAAATGGATTCCTCCTACTTCCTATCTAGAATGGGAAGCATTCCTGCATTTGTATTTGGTGTAGCTTCTTCCTAAGGGGAGAAACATTGTTTGTAGCAATTGGATTTTGTTTTATCTTCATACATTAACCATATTTGTAGGTGATCACACATTGTGGGGGGATATCTTTTTCCCTCTTATGGGGGCATCATTGATTGTATATACATGATGAATGTAGTCCTTGGGGGGTATCATTGAGTCCTCCATACATCATTTTTCTTTTTTTTTGTTTTCTCTCTTTTGGAGAGGATTTTTGTCCCATTGGGTTTTCTCCTTTTCTCCACTTGTGAGATATTGATTGTATTTCATTTACATTGTACATGGGTACCTAACATGGCCTAGTAGTCGGGACCCATCTTCATCTCCATTTTCATCTTTGCATAGCTTGCATAATAATCTTCTCCCTAAGTTGCACTTAAGGGGGGTGTTAGTGTGAATAAATGCCTTGTACCTAGCTAATTCAGTCTCTAGGTAATTAGGGGACATATTCACATGTTAAGTTTACTTAGGATATAAGATTATTTCTAGAAGCCTTAGTTGGCTTTTCTAGAACTTATCTTATCTAGCCAGTATTGTTTTATTTCTGGGTAGTTAGTTTGTTATTTATCTCATGTTATAGGATTAAGATACTTGTCATAATCTTGTCTAATGCCATCTCTCTACCTTGCCTTTATAAGCAAGGCATCTCATGTACATTTTTATTCAAGTATATTCAACCATTATTCAATCTTGCATTTTTGAAGCAATCTTTCTTGCCATTTTCTCTCTTGTGGAAGATATTTTGTTCTAGCAACTGTTCTTGGGGGTGTTGGGGAGTCACCATTCACTCCTACAACTCTAGGGTGAATCTATCCTTCAACGGTGTTGAGAACCCACTTTTGGTGGCCTGGTACATATCATTTTTCCCTTCTTAGATCTACCTAAAATTTAATGTTTTTGTTTGTGCTATCATAATACTTCGCATTTCAAGTTTTAGGTCACATATTTGAGTTCATTAAGGCATTTAATTTTATCTCCCAAAAGTGCATTTTAATCATTTATGTCATTAGAAAATAGTCGATCCTTCCCAATAGGGTAGACTCACCTCAAGGTTTAAAGTCAATCCTATCCTTGGGAGATCTCTTTTTCTAATGCAAGTAGGAAAAGTGTGGGTGTCATAGATCATCATTTCATTTTGGTTTACCTACATTACACCCTGCATATCTCCACTATCCTGTTTCTATGTTTTATTCTGGTGAACTTGACATTCTTACACTATAAGATTTTTGAAATTTAAGTCCTTCAAACCCTAGATCTAGGATTTGTATTAGTTTGCATTGCATCTAATTTAGGGTTTTCAAAATTGCATTAGTTTTCATTTCATATATGGTTTTAAAAGTGCATTGTGTATCCTTTAAAATCTCAAAAATCCAAAAATTTGCATACATATTGCATTCACCTTACATAGTAGTCTACATATTAGTGTTTTTCATTCATTTACATCAGAAAATTCAAACAAAATTGCATCTAGAAAGTTGTCATTTTTCTTATTGTTTATCATCAAATTGCATTTGCATTTCATCATAAAAATCTAGAAATATATAACTAAAAGAATTTGTTTGCAACCTAAAACAACAACCTTAAGCATTATCTTAGAACTTAATCTTTCAAACCCCTATGCAAGGACCCATTTTCCCTAGGGAGAATCTATCCTTATACAAGTCATTTTCTAAATTTCTAGGTATAAATTTGTCTCTGTTTGCTTTATTTCTTGTTTTTAGATCTTAGTTTTAGTTTCTCAAATTACAATTTTCTGAAGTTGTTTGCATTCAAGTTAATTGGTCAAAACAAGTGCATGATTCAAAAATAAAATTTGCATTCAAAATTCATCATTTTTATTTTCTTGCATTCAAAAATAAATAAAAAATTATTGCATGTCATATTTGGAAATTGCAATATCTTTTTACATACTTGCATTGTGTGTCCTATTTCCAGGTGTTTGCTACATTTTTTTAATACTTTTTGTCCATTTTGGGTACATTTTTGGTTTGGTGAAACTTGTATGAGTATTACAACTTGGTGTCCTATTGCTAATACTTCAATGAGATGTAGTTCAAGACTCATGGCATCCCATGCTGGTGCATCTGTTGTGGATCTTGGGTTTCCTAACTCTTTCACTCATAGTGTTGACACTAGTCAACCCATGTTGGAATCCATACCTGAAATAACATGTCCTATGACCTCCAATCATGTTGATGTTGAAACCATTGTTTCTCATGTTCCTCAAGAAATTTCGAAAAAAAATGGATAAATCCTTAGAAAAAATTTAAAACTATGTGAGTGTTGAATATATTGTTGGTACTACGGTTCCTATCATAGATAACATGAGAAGATTTTTTGTTAATGAACTGGGAATAGAAATGGTGTGAAGCCTAGCTCATATTATTGACGATCATGTTCCTATAGTGGCTTGTTGTGCTAAATATTTGGGATACACTCAAAGTCAAGTTGGAAATAAAATTCCTCCCTCTACAACTATGGCCTATATTCCTACATATACTCGTTCAACTATTACTACAACAAGACAACCAACTAGCAATGTCAATCCAACTTCAGGTATGTCCACTGGGAATCCTTTTAGCTTTGTGAATTCAATCATCATATCTCATAACCCATCACCTCTCACAAACTTGCAATTCTCTTATCCTCCCAACACATATACACCTCCATCTCAAAACACAACCAATGATTTTGTCCTTAACCAAATTTTGCAAAATGTGTCATCCCTCTAACAACAAAGTTCCAAATTAAATAAAAATCAAAATGGCCAACCTTTGTAATATGTCAAATGAAACCCATTATCATTGGAGATATTGAAAGCACAAATTCCACAAGGCATAGAGATTCCTAGATTTGAGAAACATGGTGGTAAAGGAGACCCTAGTTGTAACCATGTCTTTGCATACACAACCTTACGTAGTGACTTCATTTTTGAAGAAAACCTCTTGGAAAAGATTTTTCCTAGATCCTTGAAAGATATAGCCTTGGAATGGTTTTTCTCTTTACCAAATAATTCAATTTGTTCATTCAATGAACTTGTTCATGCCTTCCTTAACCATTTCCAAGTGCACATTGGTCCCAAGATGGCCTTACCAGATTTAATACAATGTAAAAAAAACAAAGATAAAAAAGGTCATTGATTTCATAGCACGATATCAATTGATCTACTCACAAATCAACATTAAGATTCATGATGTTGATATTCAAAGAATGCTCATTGAAAACTTGCAAACCAATATTAAAGATAAGCTTGGGATGATGAGATTCCCTTCCTTCACTCACTTGTGCATGGCTCTCCATGACTATAAGAATTCAGTTAGTCATCATGAAGCAAAAACTTCCTCCAACCATCCTAAAAAATTTGAATCCTTTCCTCATAACAATTTCCAACTATTCAAGAAATGGAATAAGGGCTTTGTACAAATAAATCCACCTCAAACAAATCAACATGTTGAATCTCAAGTGGCTACTATAAAAACAAAAAATCCATATCAATTAAGGGACAAAAATAGACAATTTACCCCATTGCCTGATACCCTTCATTCTATTATGTTGCAGCTCTTAGGTAAGAACCTAATTACCTTACCTCTTGTTAGAACCCCCGATCCTACTAAGCCTTTACCTCTGAACTACAATCCAAATGTTTTTTTCTATTATCACTGATAAAATGGACATGATACAAAATGATGTATGTGTCTTAAAAATATTGTGCAAGACCTCATTGATTCTAATCACATGTAGATTGGTGGTGTTATTGATCAAGGAAACAAGTCTATTTCCCCACCCAACCAAAATTTGCAAATATTTACCAATCCAATGCCAAATCATAACATCTCATTTGTTAAAGCTAGTGACACCAAGAATGATGTGATGAATTTTGACAATATACAAGGCACAAATACCAATAACATGAGTGATTATGGGGATGATATACAAACTACGATCTATTAGAGTAAAGGTTTTAATTTAATCATGTTGATTAAATTACCTTTATTCCTCTCTTAAGATTTCACTTTAGTTTGCATTTTGTGACATTTAATAATTATATTAATTATTAAATGTCTTCCTATTAGGGTTTCTTTTAGGGATGCACAATATCCTTTTATAAGGATTCATCATTGTAATTTATCTCTCTCGGATGAATACATTTTTCAGCTTTCAGAGCACCCTTGCTTGTTTGTCTCCATCTCTTCTTTTTGTGACAGGTTATTTGCATGCAGGTGATCTTCGGGGTCTGTGAAGTTGGCTTTCTCAACTTCTACATGGTATCAAAGCGGATCCTGTAGCCTGTTCTTGTTTTGAAGATTTTGGAGCTATGAGGGTTTGATCAGGCTTTCGCAGTTTTTTGGGTTGTTTTCTTGTGGATCCAGGCTTACTTCATTTTTTAAGTTCATTTTGGGCCCAAATGGACCTCGTCGTTGGATTCGCAGCGCCCAAAAACCCCCATTTTCATATAAAGCAAGTCCAATTTGACCACAGTCGACCGAAAAGGCAAAAAAAAATTGCCCCAGGGCACGCAGATCGAGGTCAAAACGCAAAAAAAATTCAAAAAAATTCAATTTTTTATTGATTTTTTAAAGTTTTTTAAAAGAAATTTTGCGCGGCCAGTGTTAAACCTGGGCGCCGCCGGTCCGCCACCCACCAGCCACCGGGCGCCACCGGGCCGGGCGGAGCCACCAGTCCGCCGCCGGTGGGCTGTGCAGCCCCCATGGGCTTAACTCGGCTGGCCCCCGGTCGAGTGGGTGACCAGCACCCTGCCAACAGCCCTTGAGGGTTTACCCTGCAAGTAGCAGGGTCACATGCAGACCCAGGGGCTGCGCGCCCAGCACCTAGCCGCTAGCCCCCTGGTCATCCATGTGACCAGGGGCCGAAGATCTTAGCCCTTGAGAGCTGTGCAATTTTTTTAAAACTTTTTTGAGCAACTTGCACTAAATTGGGTGTAAAATGGACGTTTTAGCTCTGTTTTTCGAACAAAAATAGGCATCGAAAAGCTGGTTCCGAGCCCGATCTAATTGATGCAGGTTATTTTTTCTGATTTTTCCGTTTTGCAGTCTGTTTTGCCAGTCAAAGTCAGAACTTGTGTTTTTCACTCTCGGGGGCATATCTTTTGCGTCCGAACTCTGTTTTGTGCAAATGAATAAGCGTCGGAAAGGTGTTTCTGTGCTCTTTCCATATTTGTCATTTATTTTTCCAGAATCTGCCCCAGGTACTTTTTATTTAGTTTTTTGTGTTTTCACATATCTGTCAATTACTTGGATTTTTTGGCACCTGGAAATGATCTGTTTGCATGGGATGGGTCCTATTAATTTGATCTACATGTTGTAAGGTCATTTTTCTCATATTTTTGTAATTTGAAGAGTTATCATGGGTTTTTCTGCTCACCCTTCAGTTGTTTTTCTGGAACGGGGTAATTATGAGTCATGGGCAAAGGGCATACTTACACACTGTAGGTGGCTTAATATTTTGCCTTATTTGTATGATCTCATACCTGAACCAGCAACTTCAAAGGGAAAACTAGCTTGGGATATCATTAGAAATCACATAGTAGGACTTATACGGTCTAGTGTTGATGATGACACTGTGTGGGCTATATCGGGCATTGATTGTCCTCACTCACTTTGGACATGTCTTTGGGAGATCTATGGAGACCCCAGTCTTTCTCCATTCCCTGAGGATCCTGCTTTAGATTGTCTTGTACCCATTGGTTGGAGAGAGAACACACCTTTTGATCATGATACTTTAAAGGAACTTGAGTATTTAGACACCCTTACATATTTCGATGGATTAGAGGATTGTCTCACAGTTCCTACTCTTCAGACTGAGATTATACTTGTATCAGCATCTTCTCCTATTTTTCTTGATCAGTTTGATATTGCCTCTTCTTTGGCTCCTATTGATTCAGCTAAGCAGGACATCATACATCTTTCAGACATGGCTACTTGGGATTCTTATCTTGCAGGCATTTCGTCTTTGTTTGTAGAGTCCTATATTGCAGATCTAGAGGATTACTTTGAGGATTTTCAGCTCCTCTTTGTTGACAGCCATATTCCAGCTGTTAGCCCACCATCATCTGTGCATTCAGAGGTTGCAGTTTTTGAGTCTTCAATTTAGTTTGGATTTGACATCTTTTGTTTCAGTTCAGACAGAGAGATTCTTCAGCATCCTATTATGGCACACATCTTGAGACAGATTGATTCTTCTCTCTTCACAGGGTTTCTTCATCTTTTTCCTTTGGATCCATTTCTTCCCAAGGGGAGGAATATTATATGCCGCTTCAGGATCTCTTTCTGGATTCTACCTCAGGCATCCATATGTGCGACAGGTTTTTCTTCATCGTGGGGGGCCTTCTAGTCTCTTTCTTTTTCTCCTATGGAGACCATTGTACATGTATATATGATAGAAGTTGTCTATGGGGTCTTATGTTATCCACCTCCTATCCTTTGTTATTAGTGCATTTATTTCTTTCATCTCTTTTGGAGTAGAGTTTTTCCCATGAGGTTTTCTCTATTTCTCCACTTCTGAGATTTGGTTGTAATTGGTACCTGTCAGGCCTTGTTGGGGACCCAAGTTTACTTTCTTGCATTGTAGTTACCTTTGCTTTCTTGCACATGTTTGTAACTGCACTTTTTCTCATCTTAAGGGGGGGTGTTAGAGTAAAGGTTTTAATTTAATCATGTTGATTAAATTACCTTTATTCCTCTCTTAAGATTTCACTTTAGTTTGCATTTTGTGACATTTAATAATTATATTAATTATTAAATTTCTTCCTATTAGGGTTTCTTTTAGGGTTGCACAATATCCTTTTATAAGGATTCATCATTGTAATTTATCTCTCTCTCGGATGAATACATTTTTTAGCTTTCAGAGCACCCTTGCTTGTTTGTCTCCATCTCTTCTTTCTGTGACAGGTTATTTGCATGTCGATAGTGCATAAATGCCTAAAATTTTCATTTGGAAATGAAATTTTCATTGTTCATTATAGTGGTTTTAATCTTATGTCTTCCCCTGGGAATTACTCATTGGATTTATTTTGACCTGAACCTATGGATCCTATTAAGCCTCATGAGGACTTCTTTTTCAAATCTTACCAAAGTTCAAGGCCAAGTACATAACTGAATTATCTCTTAGCAATATTCCTCAACCCATGCTTGAGTCTTCTATCATTGATGAAACCATGATTGAACCAAAATCCCTTCCAAGTAACCAAGATAAATCTATGACAAATCCTTAATGTATTTCCTATAAGAGACCAAAGATAACCATATAATTCCCCTTGTTCCTCCTAAGATCAAACAAGTTTATAAACCCAAAGAGAATGTGGTTGACCAACCCTTGATGGTTCCTTTTGTTCCTCCCTTGCTGGAAGAAAAGAAACCTATGATTGATAAAATTGCTCCTACACAACCATGACTTGAAAACCATGCAAAAAGAAACTAAAATGCTAAAGAGTGTACACATATAGACGTCGTGCTATTGCTTGTAAGTTAAAAGAAGAGAACAAACCAGTAAACCAAGACCAAAATTTAGCTCAAACAAAGCATGATGATTCGCCACCTTCACCACAAAAGTTACAAACACATGAAACCTATATGGAAATTATCATTAGAACTCTTGCTATGATTAACTTGGATGATGATGATGAGATTATTAAAATTGATGAGGAAGTGCATAATGAGTTGAATTTGTTATTTTCCTCTTCTATGAGCTTAGATGAGAACAATCGTGATGATCCTCCTAACAAGAGTGACTCACCATGTGTTGAACCGGGTGATTGTCCTAGTTTGGCACTTGTTGTTTCCCCTTTGGCTAGTCATCTTCCTTCCACATATGATGAACAAGATTGGGATACAGACGACTTGCTTTAGGCTAGCTTGCATGTGTCATACTAGATTTTTATCTTTTCATGTTCTTTGTGTGATTTCATGTGTGTAATGTGATCCCCTATACTATATTAATTAGCGTGTCTTTTTGTTTGTGAGCTTACTTTAGATAACCCTTGTCACTCCGTTGGTGCAAGGATACAAAGGAAGAAAATTTGTTGTGACATTCTTCTATCTGTTGTAACCATTATCTTTTCATTTGTCTTGTGTTTCCTTTTTGGGATGATGCAAAGCATCAAGACATTTAGATCTCTTCCATGTTGACCCAAAAGGATTCTCCTTTGTTTTCACTCTTTATGTGTCATTCTTCCTTTTTGCTCATTGTTCCATGAGTTATTTGGGGAATGATGATGCTTCCAATCACGATGATGTCATTGTAGCAAAGACATACTCTAACCCCAAATCTGTGGACACCTTATGTGTTATCTTAGGATTGGATATAGAGGGAAACCTCTTTTTCATGATGTAGCTTCATTTGGAAACATATGTTTGGTTAGGGCTTTCCAAATAAGATATCGTGTCTCTTTTATCAATTGGAATTTATCATATTCTACTTTAAAGCAATTGCTCGCAACATGGTGTTTAGCAATTTCTTTAAAGTGGGGAGAATTATTCCTCTGGCTTGTCTCTTTCTTGATGGCATGACCTTCATTCAAAGTATGGTCTTCTTATTTCATGTGATGTGTCTTCTTGTTAGTGACATTGGGTTTGATGTCCTTCAGGAGTGTGACCTTTCTTGGCGTATGACATTCCTCTTAGTGGTAATGTTATACCCTGCATTCCCTAAGGTGTGAGTCTTTTATCTCTCGACTAGTCTTCTCTCGATGGTGATATTGAGTGTGATGTTCCCTAAAGTGAGACCTTTCATGAACTAAGAAAAAACCCTTTTGATTATCTTAAAAAAAATTGTTGGCCACCAAGCATAACACAACTTTATTTGTGGTTCCTTTGTTTCATGAGTGTCTAGCATAATGTAGCTTGCTAGCCTTGTGATTATTTAGTGTGGTACCTTATCAAATTTATCAAGGAGTATAACTTTTGGTATGGTTATGGGTACACACCTAGTGTATATTGAACTCCACTAGACCATTGCATGTTTCTCATTTTTCCTTAGGGCTCACCTAGTGTATATCAGACTACACTAGCCTATGTGAGCATATCTTTGGACAAATAGCCTAGGCTTGATCCATATCATTTGGACAAATAGTCGAAGCTTGATCCATATTTTTTTTCTTTATATTTACATTAATTTTGACTTTTTATGATGTATTTTTTTTCATTGTTGCATTCATATGTATCTTTGTGCCTTTGTTGGTTTTCCATGGGATCTTTGATTATGGGGGCTTGATCATCCTCCTTGATCCTAGCTATCTCATATTTCTAACAATTATACAATTAGTCATCTCTTAACTTATTTTTCTACTTTAGTGTGAGTTAGAGTGTGGTCTCATACTCTCACTAAAGTGGGGGCTAAGTGTAGTGTAGAAAAATGTACTCTACATTTTCACCCTATGCTTGCATCCCCTTAATTAATTGGACTTAATTAAGCTTATAATTGCCTAAATTATGTATTTCTAAGCCTTATTATTCCTATTTTCCAAAATGGAAACTTATATTAAACAATTTCCATCATTAATTTAAACACCTTGGAAATTGTGTGTCCTGGATTTAGGTCCTAGGACCCATTCGCCGAGAAAATGGGTCCTCCTTAAGTACCAAGAACCAATTTTTAATATTTTTTTGGCGACATTTTAATAATTCAAATTCAAGTTTCAAATGTTGACTTATGAATCTAATTTTTAGGAAATTAGATAAACACCTATAAATACAAGGTATTTTTATCAATTCAAATCTAAGAATTAGAACACACTTTATGCAAGCATTCTTAGAGAAAATATTATTGAACTACATGACAAAGTAGTTTTAGAAGCTTGTGGAACCTAGGAATGTTTCATCCATACCTATAAGTCAATATGGAATCCCTCCACATTAACCTCTCTCGATTTTTTTAAATCAACACCATTTGACCATGCCAACTTAGAATGCATACTTGCAAAAATTGTTAGTGGAGAGTAGTACAAATTTGGCAAGAAGCATATTTTTTTGTTTTATGCATTTTGGAACAAAACCAACTACGTGAACATGTCTAGGTGGGAAGATAAATTCTATGGAAGGGCTATGTTCATTCTCCAAGTCACCTAATCATTTTAAAGTGCACTATTCTAGCATACTCTCAAGATTAAGTGCCATAAGAGTAAAAAAATTCCAAACTATGATAGAGTGTTTCTCAAAGATCCTGGCACCTAATTTTTTTTGTATGCACTTACAAATCAATATGAAATCCCTCCACATTAACCTCTCTCAATTTTTTTCAACTTAACATTGTTTGACCATACCAACTTAGAATGCATACTTACAAAAATTGTCAATGGAGAGTAGTGCAAATTTGGCAAGAAGAATATTTTTTGTTTCATACATCCTAGACCAAAACTAACTACACCAACACATCTAGGTGGGTAGGTAAACACTAGGTAAGGGAAATTTTCATTCCCCAAGTCACTTGATCATTTTGGAGTGCACTATTTTGGCATAGTCTATTGAGTGTCATAAGAGAAAAAAAATTCAAACTATGATAGATTTATTCTTGGAGCTTATTTTACCTAAGAATGTTTCATCTACACCTACAATTATATATTACATCCCTCCATATTAACCTCTTTCAATTTTTGTCAACTCAACACCGTTTGATCATGCCAACTTAAAATGCATACTTACAAAAATTGTCAATGGAGAGCAATGCAAATTTGGTAAGAAGCATATTTTTTGTTTCATGCATCATGGCAAAAAAAATTATTGTGCCAACATAGCCAAGTTGGCACATAAACACTATAAAAGGGCTCTGTTAATTTTCCAAGTTGATCATTCCAAAGTGCACTATTTTGGTGTAGTTTCTTTAGAGCCTTGAGAGAAAAAACTGCCAAACTATGACAAAGATTGTGACACCTAAGAATGTTTCATATGCACCTACAAGTTGATGTGGCATCCCTCCACATTAACCTCTCTTGATTTTGTTCAACTAAACACTATTTGACCATGCCAACTTAGAATGCATGCTTGCAAAAATTGTTAGTGGAGAGCAGTGTGAATTTGGAAAGAAGCATATTTTTTATTTCATGCATCTTGGACCAAAAATAACTTTTTCAACATATTGATGTGGATGAGTAAATGCTACATAATTCCTTTCTTTGTTCCCCAATTCACTCAATCATTTTGAGGTTTTATATATTAGTATAGTCTCTTAAGATCCTTATGAGCATACACATGAGATACATACACATGAACATACATACACATGAGATTCATGAACATACATACATATCTATGAGTCTCATGAACATACACATGATATTAATGAACATACATACATACATATACACATGAGATTCATGAACATACATAAATACATGTTAGATTCATGAATACACATACAAATGAGATTCATGAACATACATACGCATACACATGAACATACATATACCTAATATTAATGAACATACACATTAGATTTAGGAACATACATACAAATGAGATTCATGGACATACATACACTAGAGATTTATGAATATGTATACATATGAGCATCCAAATCTAAGCAATCTAGATACATACCATGTGTAGTATTAGCACACACATAAAACATCACATCCATCATCAATATAAGTAATAATGTCTATCAGATTTTCCATGTCCTCATGTACAAATACATCAATACAGTCTTCAATAGATTATCTATACAAAGCATACACTGATATCCAAAAATGTGCCCCTAGGGAATCTGTCTTCTATAGCTATCATGTTAGCCTATCCCTCTCTATGGCTACATGTCATTCTTATCTCTACTACCCTAAGGTGATCCTTGTCATTTTCCTTGTATAATTCAATCCTCCTCTCTACCTATATCCTCACTCAATAAGATAGATCTCGAAACATTACTACTCTCAAAAACATTTGTATTTAAATATTAAAAAAATGTTAAGCCCATATTGTATGCATTGAAATCAAAAAATAAAAAATAAAAAATAAATGAAAACATAAATAAAGAAATCAAATTTAAATTCTACTTTGATGATCCCACTGCAAATCTCAAAAAGAAATGATGTGATGTTGCTTTGTCTTTGAATGTGGATGCTAAATCTCAGTAGCATGACAATATGATTGATGATTGATTTGATTGATAATAGATTTTGACATAATTGATTTGCATAAAAATGTGAGATCCCAAATGATGAAGAAATGATCTTATTTATAGACTTTCCAAGGAAAAATCAAATAAGAGATGAGGATGAGGATGAAGATTTGAGATAACTGAAAAATCAATTGAGTCAACTCAACTACAAAATAGAAATTTTCATTTTGAAGATTGAAGAGATAATTATAAATTAATTGATTTGATTAATAGATAATTGTGAAGAATAAGTTTATGTTTTGAAGATTAAGTTGACTAGTGGATGAAGAAGATGTTTCCAAAATGAAGGAAAGTTAATGATTTAGGAAAGATTTAGATTCCAAAATTGAAGAAAGAAAGTGAGTGTAATAAATAAATAAAAACCATTTACTTATTCACATCCACATGGATAATTAAATAAATAAATAAATAATATTTATTTAACTATATAAGAATTTAGAAATTAGCTTTTGATATGGTAAGTAGCATGTACAAGTTGTTATACCCTTTACACGACGACCCACAAGGGCCAAAAAAGATCAAGTCTAGAAAACATAAACAACTAAGCCAAAAAACATAGACACAATGGACCAACAGCTGACAGACACACCACACAGCAGCAACAGATTAACTGGAATTCTCCCAATTTTGAGAGAGGAGCTTGATAACATCATCCCCAACCCATTCGGGGCCTTCTTTAGCAGTCTTCTTATCCATCTCGTCCTTCATCACAGTAGAGAGGGTGTTGGTAACATAGTGGACTAACTTGACAATGAAACGGGTCAAGCCACTAAACTTCTTCTCCATCTTCCCCATCATTTCCTGTAACACACGAAGATCCTCCCCTTTATCCATAGTCTTCTCAATATTAGCACACTCCACATCTAGAGGGCCTGAGGACTAGGAAACTGAGTTTTGTTTATTCACTTTACTGAAATATAAAATGGTGTGGGGCCCTTCAACATACTCCTCACCATCTCCAAACTCCTCCACATCCCTAATACCTTTTCTATCAGACTGATCCTCATCAGTATCCATATCATTAATCTGCACTTTCTTGTTTTTTTTTTCTAGCCTACCAAACCTTCTGATGTTGGGATTTTCAACACTAGTCTCCATCGTAGCAATGACCATAGTATATGCCCCTCAAAGTCCCTACCCACCACATTCTTTCCTCTGTTGTCTGTGGCCAGAGGCTCTACCAAACCCTTCCCCTCATCCTTCACTTTCTTTTTAGTGGTAGGTTTTCTAATAGACTTGGCCAGGGAAGACTTAAGCTCACAGAGACCAGCCGTAGCACTAGACTGGGCAATCCCCTCACTCCCCTTAAACTTCTTGGCAGTTGGTTTAGGCTTATGAGTTTTGGCAGTAATTAGAGGGGTTTTTCTTATGGGACCTTTAGTTCTAATTCGAGAATATTAGTGAGAAAGGGTTCAATGAGCTCCCCTCAAAAACAAGGAGAAGGAAACTCGGGCTTTAGGCGAGCATAATGCCTAAGATTAAAGTGGTGGGAGACTCTGGAAAATAGAGGCCCTTGGGAGGTGGAGTGGCAAGGGAGGAGTATCCTCCGGGTTTTGGCTAGCAGACTCAATGCACTTCTCAACAGAGCTTTCTAAATCCTTAAGTAAGAAAAAAGGAAAGCTTAATAGAATTTTTTGTTGGAGGTGATTCAAAAGAGGGAAGCGATAGAAATAGAAGGTTTTGTATCTACCTTCTAAGGTGGGTACTTCATGAGAGCGAGGAAGACCTAGTCCCAAGGCTATAGGAGAGCTTCTCTTTCAAACCTTAACTGGTTACGAATAGGTTTTTCATTACCCACAAAGAAGGCATTCAAGCTTTCATTGTCTTGGGCCTTAGTATGCTTTAGATACTTCTTTGTGGTACATAACAACATTGTCACTTGCACAATCACCTCCTTGTTCACTTCGAAGGAGATACAACCCATGGCAACCCTTCTTTCTTTCCAGGAATTTGCAAACTATGCAGATAAACTTGGATCGTGACCCACCAAACTTTCCATCAGAGGTTTCAACCCACCTTCAACGCAAATGTTCCAAACCAAAGGGTCCTTGCAAAATTCCCCACAATTTTCAGGCTCTGTTCTCACCCTATCACCACCCATGCCACTACTCTACAAATGGAAAAACTAGTAAAATTGTGAGAGAAAAAGGTTAGAAATGTTCGTTAAGTGATAGGTCACTTGCACACTTAGATTTTTAAGCCAAACGATGCAACCTTGGGAAATCAAGGTGATGTATAGAACACACACTTGAGGAGTTAAATCCCTAAAGGAAATCTTGGTGATCTCATTAATGAAAATCTTCAAACACTTGCTGTCAAGTAAGCAAGAAATGATGGAAATGGAAGGTTTTCCTTCCACGTTGCTTTTGCACAAGTACCTATGTAAGATGGTCGTAGGGCCAAATTTAGATAAACCTAAGATCCTAGCCTTTAACAAAGGAAACAAATTAGCAAAAAAGATAGGGCCAATCAAAAGCTTCACCTCATAATTATTAGTCACAACAAATTTGAAATCAAAAAATCTGCAAGGATATACGAGTGCTTAGCGCAAACCCCAAAAAGAGATTACATAAGGCACGACCCAGCTTGGCCTTAATCATAAAGTACTCTCCATAATTCCTCATAATAGCCTTTTTAAAAATGAACTCCACCCCATTATTCAAAATTTTCCACTTGTAAGACACCTCAACATTCAAACCCGTCCACATAGCCCATAACACAAGAATGTGGACCCCCCATAAGGCCAAATAAATCGCACAATTAGTTATTATCATGGATCAAATATGTGCCTTGCTCCTTAAGGATTAAACCTTGAATACCTAGTGATAGGTTCCCCATTTTTTGCCAACACTTAGAAAATTTCCAATGGGTACCAAGGTTAGCCAAAGCATCGGCCACTTGATTACCCTCCCGATAAATGTCAACAACAATCTTCAAATTCAACTTAGAAATTAGTTAATTAAATAAATAAACATATTTATTTAATTATGAAGAATATCAAAGATTAAATAACTAAAGATAATTATTTAAAAAGTGGTCAATTAATTAAACAATCAAAATTGTTTAATTAACCTTAGAGAATAGTTATAATAATTAAATAATTATTTAATTATATGGATAAGAATAAATATGAACTTAGAAGAATGAGGCTAATCTAAGATTATTTAATTAGGACAATTTTTAGTGTCTATAAATATTATCATAACCATCAATAGACCTAAATTTTTTAAGACCATACCATGTTTTTTTTTAAGAAAAATAATCTTCAAGACCTATTTTAAACTCAACAATGGTTAATTTATTTTCATTATAGCCTCATCGTGCTCCATACTTGTGTGAAATAGACCTACATATAACTATTGAAAAATTATTGAGCATGTAATCAACTTGAACTACAAAGTTCATTGAACATTCTCTCAAACCAAAAATTATACAAGATTAAGAATCACTACTTATAATTCTATCCTAGATATCACTTTATGAATTATATGTGATCACTGCAAAAGTTATAACTATTGATCTCAATCGCCTATCCACAGTAGCTTTATTCTCCAAAAAAACTACATTTATAAATAATTTAATTATTAAGAAAAATAATCTTCAAGACTTGTTTTAAACTCAACAATGGTGGATTTATTGTCATTGTAACCTCATCATGCTCCAAACTTGTGTGAAATAGACTTGCATATAAATATTGAAAAATTGTGGAGCATAAGCAACATGAACTACAAAGTTAGTTGAACATTATCTCAAACCAAATATGATGCAAGATTAAGAATCACTACTTATAATTCTATGTAGACCATCACCTTATGAATTATATATGGATACATTTACATAATAACCTCATTGTACTCATAACACAATGGTGGTTGTATTGATCTGAATCACCTGAAAAATGTATACATTTGTTCTCAAAAAACCCTAAATTTTATATACAAGTGAATTGTTATGAAAAATAAGCATTAACCTAATTTTAATGTACTTTTAATCCAATAAATAGAAAAAAAATGAATCTAACTAAGATGAACAATATCATACCTATCCCATAGAAAAAATAGATCTACTACTCAAGTGTTCCTGAGGGGTCATATCTTACCTTCAAAGTATCCAATATTGCTTCATGATCAACATTACTAATCATCCATATTTCTTTTGTTCTTGGTTTTGTATGATGCTTCAATAACTTAAATTTTTTTGCTACAACTAAGTGAGAATACATGAGTTTGGTTTTGTGCTCCTCAAAGTCCTCAAATACAAGAATATCATTATTTCTAATCATATATGTTTGCAACCAAGTTCCAACAATAACAACTAATCTTGTAGGATATGTGAACTCATAATCATCTATCATGGGTTGTCTAAGCTTTTTTTTTTCCTTGAACACATTATTCTAGTCGATAGTTTGATCTCTCTTCATTCCAATATGTTGTAACAACTACATAAACATGTCTTGGTTGTACAAGGTCTGAAATATGGTCATAGTCAAATGAACTTTCCAATTCAATGAGTAAAGATGAACAACCTTGATATAAAGGGGTTAAATATTTTGGAATCCATGTACCTACCCACTCACTTGAATCACAATTATCCCACTCACATTTAATACAACTTTGGAAAAAAAAGCTAAATCTTGTGTCCAAATAGTCCATGTACTTGCATCTGAGCTTCAAAATGAATGCATCTTTGATGATTACTTGATTTTTTGACAATCCAATATCTCTCCCACTATACCCTCATCAACGAACTAGAAGAACCTATGCACTTTTGAATAAATTTCACATCCTTGTGAAAATGCATAGTTACACCACTCAATAATAGAACTTGCATAATTGAATGTAGAACCACCTCTAATCTTTAGTTGATCTTTAACTAGAGCTCTCTTCACATATGCACCTACTCCATCATACTCCTCTTTTTCCATTCTTAGCTTTAAAAAAAAATCCAAATATGAGGTATACCCCTCTTTGTGCACATTTTTCTTAACCAATTAAACATATGAGCATTCTTGAATTGACCAGTGCAATTATCTAACCAAACGAGTTGTTGAACCATTCTATTATCTTTTTCCTACAATAACTCAAATTTTTTAAAACAATATTGCACATACTCTGATGAATGAGATTGATCATCATTCATGTAAAAATTGTTATCCCTGACTATCTTCTCGATATCTTTTGTACTATCAAGGGCATGTTTATATGTGATGTGAACAAAAATAACAATTTGAATTGAATTGTAATATTGAGATTGGACTTCATTTTGTGGTTGAAATATCTAGTTTTCTAAAAAATCAACTATAGAGATAATAGTTCCAATCAGGAAAAAATCCTTACACATCTTGAAATTTTGATCTAACCATCTAGACTTGTGGTTATGTCTTGCATACTTGTAAAAAATATTTTTCTTAAAATCTGAAATAAAATCAGTAACACTTACTTCTCTTATAACCAACTCATATTTAGAACCTTCACTTCAACTCTTCAAATTGTATTTCATTATCTCATATCTTATTTTCTCAACCATTTTCTTTCTAAAATAATTCTCGCTACCCTCATGAATACATGATATAAATTTGACAACTCACTACATTGCAAAAACTTTTTAGTTAAGAAATATTTTTATAGATAATACAACCATCATCTCTAATACATAAAAAATAAATCTAATAAGTCTCTTGATGAATTTGATAGTTTCATTGCACCACACTCCTATAGCATTTTCTGATGTGTAGTCTTGATCACCAATTATTATTTTTTAAACATATTTTACATTGGGTGATACTCTAGACTTAGAGTGCCAAAAAAATTTAATTTCATCCTTTGTGGTATTAGTTAGATTCTTATCAAATCGTGGAATCCTACCACTAAAATCCCATGTATCATTTTTAAGAGGACTATCTAGTCTTGATCTTATTGCTAGTGTTTTCAAAAATATTTTATGTTTTATCCTTAATTCAACAAACATTTTCCTCAATAATTGAGCCTTTCTTAATTGTTTTTTTACTAAACATTTTTTTATTACTATACAAGTAGCTCTCTTCTCTTTTTTCTTACTATTCTTTCCAATAGAATTTAGTACCTTAAAAATATTTTTAACAATAATGTTATTTCAATCATACTTTTTGCTTTCATGAATCTTCAATTTATTTAGTAAAGGTCTCATTTTGTATGAATTTAGCAATTATACAAAATGTTGATATTTTTGGTTAATGCCTTATTGGAAAAGTGTTCATTGAAAATTTGGATAGCCCACAACTGAATGATTCATGATGACCTTTTTCCTTCAAGTTTTTCTATTATGTTCTCATCTATTTAAACTAACCATTTTGGGGTTCTTGACTGTTTTGCAGTTTTATTGGACTCATTACAAAATGATGGATTTAGGATCTCATTTTCTTCTTTACAAAGGTCCTCTCTTTCTATGTAATTTTGAGATACATTGAATTTCATTGTTTCATGTGTGTTGTCAATTTCATAAATGTTATGAATGATTGGATTATGGATTACAATTTCAATTTCATGGGGTTCATATCCATATTTGCAAAGAAAAGGTTGACATATTTCTTCATGTTCTTCTATGATGTTACTCTTATCAATAGGTGTTTCATCAGATTTTGCAACATTTTCAAATTGTATTTCATGTTTAACATTTTCATTTTCAATTTCATGTTCAACATTTTCAAATTATATTTCATGTTTAACATTTTCATTTTCAATTTCATGTTCAATATTTTCAATTTCAATTTCATGTTCAACATTTTCAAATTCAATATCATAGTCACTTTCAACGTTATTTAAGGGTAAAAAAGAATCTTCGTCTTGAAGAATATATGATAAACCTTTAATTTCCATCCTCTTCCTTGTTCTATCTTTCTCCCTACTTGCTTTGATTTCCTCCACTGGAAATTTCCTCTTCCTTTTTTCTTTATGATGACTATTTCTTTCCATTATACAAAACAAAAAAAAGTACCTTGATGACATTCTTGACACCAAGGAGAAATTTTTATATATATTAGATAGAAATCATGACATTCTTGACACCAAAGAGCATGTGGGGACCATTGGAATGCCCAAAATGGAAATTGGGCCATTTTGTGCTCTAAAACGAATATCCATTATATTAAGAAAATGAATTTATGGCAATCAAATATAATACATATATAATAATATTACATATATTATAGTATTTATATGATGTAATATTATAATATTATATTTATATAATATAAATATTATATACTATATTAATATTAATATATTCTCATATCTATTTAATATTGTATTAGGTTGTTTTATAATATTATGGATGAGGTAGGTAG
>VDFB02047230.1:42458474-42495302 GCA_007258455.2 Sequoia sempervirens | reverse complement strand
AATGGTTTCAAGTTGGTATCAAAACATTTAGCAATATCATCGAGGATGGAGTCCTGATTAGTTGGGATCAATTAAGGTTTGATTTTGATTTACCTCCCTCCAACCATAGAACCTATTCTGTTGTTAAAGAAGCCTGCAAAGGTTGGATGCCAAACCTTAAAATGGATAACGGGGTTGATAAGCCAGTTGAGTAAAGGCTAAAACTATGTATAAGGAGTTACTCCAATCCAACACCCCTATTGACCATCTTAACAAGGTATGGAAGACCAACCTTGGTAACAAAGACTGGAATAAAGTGTTTTGTTTTGTGTGGCATAAAGGTATTGATGCAAAAAAAAACCTATTTAAGATGGCTTGTATTGTTGCAAAAAATGCCTTTTAAATTGAATAATGTTGGCATTGATATTTGTAAGCCGTGTAGGGTACTTGAGACTATGCAACACATATTTTTTGATTGGTTTTTTTGCTAACAAAATATGAAACTTATTTCTTAGTGATTTGGAAATTTGGGACACCAATGGAAAAATTAATTGGAAGGAAATTCTCATGGGAAATAATAGGAAATTGAATAAATATATGCAATTGTTTTGGTTTATTTTAAAAATTGAGATTTTGTGGTACATTTGGAAGGAAAGAAATGGGGACAAAGATAGTGGGGTTTGGAGGGTACTTACTAAGTCTGCCAAAAGACACCCTTTTCAATATTGCTTTGCAGGTGGTGGCTATGATGGAGATTACTGAGAGCAAGTTCTTAAAGTTGCTAAGGAAAGAGAAGTGCACTCAAGAGGAGAGAGGCCCAAAGACTATCCACAAACCAAAATTTAGAGATGGAAGAAGTCTTATCCAGTGATGAACTTGATGTAGTCAACACCTTGGCTAATTGGGGTGCCATGGATGAATGCAGTGAAAGTAGGAACCTTGGAGTTGATAGCTAGGTGATATCTACATAGCCTTCTAGTTTTGTATTTAATGTGTAATATGTTGTATCTTTTTGCATAGTCCATTGTGAATATTGGTATAATCTTTTTGTATTGATGTGATTATTGCTTAACCTCCAAATTCCATGATTTGGACTGAATGTAAAAGCTTATATATGATTGTACTCAGCTTCAGTTAGTTGTGATGACATTGTAACTTGATGTTTAAACTATTATTAATACAAAAAAATATAAAATAAAATAAAATAAAGGAGTTTGAACTTGTTAAGGTTATTTTGGGAGGGCTATAAAAGAAAGTAAAGTGCAAGTCATTTGGCATCCATTCATATCATTTTTTTTATTTGAAGATTCTTCTCTTTGGTTGCAACTTTGGTTGGGATTTGAATCCAAGGACAAAAACCCTTGTGAATACAATGAGTTGGATGAAAAAAACCTAACTCATCTTATGGAGGAATTATAACAGAGTCCTATTTGCACTTCATTGGAGACAATTGGAGGTTTGGAGCATCATTGTGTAACCAAATTTGAAGATCATATTTGGAGCAACATCATTGTGGCATTTTGTGAGAAGAATGCATTAGGGTTTTTCCCTAATTTGGGAATATGTTTGGCATGTTTGAGCCCTTGAGTTCCATGTAAAATCAGTCCAAAATATTCATTTTTGTAACAATAGAATTCATCTATAGAAAATTGGACATGTATGTTGCTTTTGGATGCCTTATCTTGTGTTTTTCATGGTGGATTTCATGTTTGATATGAATATCAATTGGTAGCATCATTTGGCATGTTTATTTGTCATGTTTGGCCACTTGTATGTTGTGTTATTTTGTTTGAAATTAGAAAATAAAAATAAGAAATCAGAATTAGGGTTTGAGAAGAAATAAAAATTAGAATTTTAGGGCAAATCCCCATTGGGGATATTTCAACAAGCAAAGCTATAGATCAGAGCAATGAACTAGAAATGAGTTTTAAAAGGAATCCAAAACCTTCAACAAAAACCAAACAAATATTCAAGGTGGTTTGAATCTAAACCTCTCCCAAGGGCTTTGAAGAGGAGTAGGACCATGATTATTTTATTAGTTAATATTTATAATATTAATTTATATTAGTATAATGATATAAAAATCAAATTATTATAAATGTTTGAATACTAAAAATAGTAAAAATTTAAATGTGTGATTCCTTTGAATTTGTATTTTTGAATTGAATTAAAACATTCATGTAAATAAAACTGCATTAGGATCTTATTTTGATTATTTGCATTCTTTAAAACAAGATTAGCAAGATAATTATTTTCATATCATGATTTCATAAAACCATAAAGAACAATTATACTAATATTCACAAATAATAAAATAATTTCAATTAAATTTAAATATAATTTGGAAAGTACAAAGTAATATGTTTTTAAAAAATCTTTATATCTTATATATGGAGAAATATTTTTCATTTCAAAATGAAATGTGGAAGAGAGTCAGCAATGGAGTATTGCTGAGTATTCCTTGGTGGTATAAAATATATTCATATCTCAGTGATGGGCATGCGAATTTGAGATTTTGTCAAGAGTCTTGAACACTTAGTAACTCCATTGACTATAATACTTAAAGATGATGACAATATACATATTTTTCATGTTAAACCCATGACACTAGTCCTACATACTTAAAAGAATCCTCCCAAAACTCTTTAAATCCATAGAGTTTAATCAACCTTTCTATTTCAACACTCTCTTATACCTAGAAACTCTACATAATATAAAGCTTTGAGTCGTATAAATCATACTTGGGAAAGTATGATGGTGAGCTTATAGTTTTACAATGTAGATAAGGCATTCAAAAAACTCCTAGAAATTCTCACAAGCCTCCACAGATCCTTGAAATGTGGTGATACCCTACAGCGTGGTTGATCAATGAAATATGAAACTACTATCCTCATGCCATGCCATGAGCTTTCTCCATACTTTTTCAATACCAACAACAAAAAACCCTAAACTTCTTCATGATATGTGGGTGTAGCTTGACATTCTAAAAAACAAAAAAAATCTCTTTTCTCTTATTTTCATCTCTCAATAATACTTGGCACCTATAAACCTTAAGCTTGTAAAAGGTATTTTAGGAAATTTTAACTTCAATGGTGATAAAATGTATCAATAGTTAATAATACATATAAGGGGAATGATTTTTTTCTATATTCAATCTTATGTTTTCAAGTTTCCTAGGTGTACCTTCATGTAACTAAATTTCTATGATCCATTGCAAGAATTCCTTATATTTCAAGGTTTTACAACACATTACAAAGGGCTTTTCAACTCATTATTCCTTAAATGCTTATAATTTTTTTACATTTATGTGTTTTGAAATTAAATAATCTAGCACTTTTTATATCCATCTTTTCACACCTATATTATATCAAGTCATACAATACAAGAAAACACTCATAAAAGGTAGAGTGCACTATGCAAGGTTTGAATCATAACTAAGTTTTGACTCGAAAATAGTCCCTGTATACCTTGGAATTTATCCTATTCTAGTGCATAAAATAACTCAAAATACGAATGATAAAAGACCAAGGACACCTCAAGATTAGCCAAAAGAGAGTGACAAAACAATAAGGAAAATAGATAACACAAGACACAAATGGTTTTACCTTCCTTGCTGTTGGTGTCTCTTTGATTGGCCCTTGCTTGGAATGGTTTGTGTGCTCCTTAGATGATTCTTGATGTGGCTAAAATGGAATATTTTACTATGTGCTTGGGTATGAATGCAAGTGAATGTTATTGAAGACTAGATGAGTGCACAAAATGGCAGCATGTAGTTGCAAAATGACTAAGTGTTCTCAAAATGCCCTTGAGGAGGGGGTATTTATAGGAGAATTTGAATTCTCTAGAGAATTCAATGGTCAAGATTGATCCAACAAGGTCAAGATGAAGGGCTATGGTGGGTTGAGAACCCACAAGCCCTCACATCTTGACATGTGGAGGGTGAAGTGGCCAAGGGGATATGAGATGGAGGTGAGTTGTCAAAAAGGTACATGAGGTGGAGGAAGGACAAGTACCTTCCAAGCACCTTGGGGAGTGGGAGGAATCTTGGGTGAATAAAAGTGAATTAAAAATTCACAATGATTGGAAGAATCTGGTGGATAAGACAATGTTCCCAAAAGGTGGGAGTTTGTCACATGTGACTTGATGTGACAAGTCAAATATTCTAGAAGGTGCATGGGAAAAGGGGATTCTAGAAGGAATAAAATGTGAATTAAAAATTCACATGGGGAAGAGAGGAGCCTAGGGTGAATAAAAAGGAATTCAAAATTCCTTGGGAGATGGGGAGAGTTGACCAAGGTACTAATTAGGTTTAACTAATTAGTAATTAGAGGATAATTAGGGGTTAATGTGGATTAAAAGCCAACTTGCAAAAGTTGGAGGATGTGACACATCCTAATCAAGGATTAGGCATGTGCACATCCTTAATGAAGAGATTAGGAAATGGATTAGATTAGATGAAAATGGACATGAGGAATTAAATAAATGTAATATTTATTTAATTTATTTGATGAAAAGGATTAAGGGTAAGGTATTTAATTATTAATTAAATACCTTAGGGATTTGGCAGAATTAAGGATATTAATTAAATAATAGTAATATTACTTAATTAACTCATAAGAGGATGTCTAGACGAAAAGTGATAAATTTGGATAAATTAAGTGTCCAAATTTGGATGTCTACAGTCCCTACACAAGAAGTTGTTATAGTTTTTATCTCATTAAAATGTAACTCATTTAAACATCTAACAATTGACTATGTAAATTTAATAGTTTAATATAATATGAAACACTAGCACTGAAAACTCTTTGGGAAGCACACAATTGGGTATATACAACATCATGTAATTTAATGGTCTACTAATTTAAGGTTAATAATGTTATATGGCAATGTAAAATTAGGATGGATGTATTAAACTACAAACTTGGTCAAACTCAATTTTTATTGACATTTGTCTTAAATTATTAGATTTTGAACTCATTTGACTTTATAATTTAGTCTTGATTTTGTCTTTTAAAATATTAGATTAAATAATAGAAACACCTTTGACACTAAAAGGAAGTCAAGTGAGTGGAAACAACTTCCTACACTAATCTAATCAGGGTAGTGTTACAAAAAAATTGTTTAACACCTTTTACTATTACAATAAGAGAAACACATACATAGAATAATGGAAGTAGAATAGTAAGAAAACATAAAACAGTGACACCAAATATATGCGGGGAAAACCCTTTCAGGTAAAAAAACCCCACACTCCAAAAGCACAGTACTTTCTCTATTACTTCAAATAATGGTTACAAGATATCACCAAGTACAAGCTTCTTCAACAAGTGCTTCAACATGAACACCTATTCTGGAGTGATACTGGCAACACTTCATTACCTGCAAACAAACTATGAATTCTACAACTCAAGGCACTCAATAAATAGAGTGATACAAGCTTCAAGAAGCATCTAGAAGGTGAGGGACATCCAAATCCACATGGCACAATTTCCAACACCTTAGAAATGCATTTGGACACATGCAAAATATTCCCTTACACCCCTTCCAAGTGTCAAACATGCAAATAGTCTTCTTACAAGATTTCACACTTAGAATATGCTAAAAATAGCTTATGATAGTTGCCTTACACATCTTACAACTGTCATAGAATCTGTCATAGCTGACAACACTTACAGCTGTAAGAGAATCTGTCATAACTGACTAAAAATAGTTGATTCTCTTACATCCTGTCATAATCCAACTTGGGCTCCAACTTTCACCCATGCATTCAAAGATGCCTTATGATGTGTCATAGAATAAGATCATATGTCATAGATTCCAAAGTGGGATGCCTATGTCCAATTCGGATGATGATGTGACATCTAGTCACCTCCAACAGGGATGCCACCTAGCCGGTGGGTCCCAATGAATGACATGACACCATAGGAAATTAAATAATACAATTAAATACATTAAATTACATGAATTAAATCAATGTTAGGACTCTAAGGTTGAGACACCTTAGTCCCAAGATTCTCCCACTTGTTGAAGACCTGCCGAGAGTCATATAGAATCATCTGGTCGGGGCCCCAAGGCCCATGGAATCGAAACACCGTCTAAACTTCTCTATGCTCACTAGTTTTGTCATTGCATCTGCAACATTCATCAAAGTGTCAACCTTCTCTAGGTTCACCTTTCCATCTTCTACCATATCACGAACAAAATGATATTGAACATCAATGTGCTTTGTTCTGGCATGGAAGGTAGGATTCTTTGCTAGGCAAATCACACTCTGACTATTGTAGCAAACAACAATTTGTCCTGCATCTAAACCAATATCCGAACATAATATCTTAAGCCATATAGCTTCCGTACAAGCATGAGTGGTTTCCATATACTTTGCCTTTGTCCTTGACAACATGACTATAAATTTTTGCTTACTCATCCAACTAATAGCACCACCAAACATCGTAAACACATAACTACTAGTGGATCTTCTATTGTCAATGTCATCTGCCCAATCTAAATCCAGATATCCTTGAATGCTCACTGAATGCTAAGGTTCAGTAGGATAACCATGAAAACACAAGGAATACTCGGAAGTACCCTGTAAATATCTGAACACTCTCTCAACCGCATCCCAATGCAGTCGTCCAGGATTAGCCATAAACTGGCCAAGGACTCCCACTGCTTTGGAAATGTCTGGTCTCATACACACCATCAGATACATCAGACTGCCAATTGCACTTGCATATGGTACTCTAGTCATGTCCTCCATCTTAGTAGGAGATTTTGGATAGTCATTCATAGAAAGATGTTTCCTTGCATCACAGGAACAACTAACTGTCTGTAATCTACTATGTTGAATCTCTCCAACACGGAGTTCACATACTTGCTCTGGCTTAACTGAAGCTTTTTGTTATCTTTGTCTCTCGTGATTTCCATTCCTAGAATGTACCTAGCTGCACCTAGGTCTTTCATCTCAAACTGTGCTGACAACTGAAACTTCAAATTTGAAATCACACTTTTACCATTCCCAATAAACAACATATCCTCTATGTATAAGACAATAATGAGAATGCAACCATTATCAGTTTGAAAATATACACAATGGTTAGATTTAGATCTCTAAAATCCCAATGACAACACACAGGTATCGAACTTCTAACACCACATTCTAGGAGACTGTTTCAAACCATAAAGAGACTTCTTTAGTTTGCAAACCAAAATTTATTTACCTTTTTCAATGAAATGCTCTGGTTGTGACATGTATATCTCTTCCTTCAAATCACCATGAAGGAATGTTGTCTTCACATCCATCTGTTCTAGTTCTAATTCATATGTTGTTGCAAGTGACAACAAAAGCCAGATAGATGTCAGCTTCACTACAAGAGAGAATATCTCCCCATAATCAATTCCATCGACCTGGGAAAACCCCTTAGCAACCAACCATGCCTTATACTTCTCAACACTGCCATGAAGACCGCACTTCTTCTTGAACACCCATTTATATCCAACAGGTTTACGTCGAACAGGAAAAGGTACTAGATCCCAAGTCTTATTTTTCTTTAATGAAGTCATCTCCTCATACATGGCTTGTGTCCAAGAATCTGAATCATTCATATCCAATGTTTCTCTAACTGTCCTAGGCTCATCAATATTAGTAATCAAGGAAAATATGCAATTGGAATCCAATAATGAATATCCAAACCTTTTCGGTTGTTGCCTAACTCGTATAGACCTCCTCAAAGGTTGAGGTTGAGGTTATCCTTGTTCTTCAAAACTTTTAGAGCTACTTGAGCTCTCCTCATCATTAGGTCCAATAGGGGTACTTGGTTCTCCTTTCTTCAGAGTAGGTGGAATCTGCACTACCTCCTTTTGTTTTTCCTTTTTCTTTGGTTGTAGCTCAACAGAGGAAGGTTTCATCTCTTTGAAGATCACACTTCTATTGTAGAGAACCTTCTAATCTTCTGGATCTCAAAGCTTGTACCCTTTTACATTGGCACCATAGCTGATAAAGATGCACTTAACAGCCTTGGTCTCCAACTTAGACCTTTTCTCAATCAGAACATGAGCATAAGCTTCACAATGAAACACTTTGAGATGTCTCATCGAAGGATTTTTACCAGACCACACCTCCATGAGTGTCTTATCAACAAGCGCTGATGTAGGAGATCTATTGATCAAATAACATGCAGTGGCTATCGCTTCAGCCTAAAATTTATGTTCAAGGCTAGCACCACTCAACATACTCCTAGCCCTCTCCATCAATGTTTTGTTCATCCTCTTTGCAACTCCATTTTGTTGTGGATTGTAGGGAGTAGTCTTATGTCTCAATCTTGTGCTCTTTACAAAACTTGTCAAACTCTATGGAACAAAACTCACCACCATTATCAATCCTCAAACACTTAATCTTCCTGCTAGTCTGATTTTCTACCAAGGCCTTCTTAAATCGACTAAAGACTCCATAGAATGAGCACCCTTAGGTACCCAAAATACACAACCATCGGATGTAGCTGCAACATGCTTCTTCTCTACATAATTTGATGGTGAGGATGAAGAATCCAAAGATCTCTTCTTTGGTACATTAGAAGAACTATTGCATTGTACACTGCATGCATCCAACTGAAACAGAGTCCCAATACGAACCCCTTTAGCCAACACCATAGCTCCTCTTGTCATCTTGCATCCTCCACCAGAGAAAACAACTTGCACTCTCGAATCATTTGATTTACTTACAGAAAGTAGATTTCCTGCCAAACCTGGGATATGCAAGCACCATCAATTCCCTTCACTCTTCCATCAGGAAATCTGATTTTGACTCTTCCACAACAAACAATTTTCAGATGAGATTCATCACCCAATTACACCTCTCCACCATCAAACTCCTCATACTTCAAGAACCAATCTCTATAGAAATCATGTGAAAGGATGCACCCGAATCTATCAACCACACAACATCCGATGCATGGGCTTCTAAGGCTGCAATAAATGCTTCTCCATCATCTTGGGATGATTTCTCAGATTTAGAATCGAAGAAAGACTTGTTTTTCTTCTTCTCCTTCTTGCAATCTTTCTGAATGTGACCAACTTCACCACAACTCCAACATTTTTCCATGGACTTCTTACTAGGAGACTTTTATCTCCCCGAAGACTTTGATTTAGATTTCTTGTATTTCTTTTTACTTCTCTTTTGGTTTGCGATGGACTGCAAGGGACTCCTTGGCCATCTCAGAAGACTTCTTTCGCATCTCTTCAAATAATAATGAGGCAACAACTGCATCCATCTTAAAGGTGGATGTAGTGCTTCCAATAGCCATTACCAGGTGATCCCAAGAGTCTGACAACAAACACAAAAGGAGCATGCAACGATCTTGTTAATCTATTTTGTCTCCAATGGAACCCAGTTGTTCAACTAACATGTTAAACGCATTTATATGATTTGCAATAGACCCTCCATCTTCCATTTTCAAAGAATACATCTTTTTTCTCAGGAAAAGCTTGTTTGTATGATTTTTCCACAGTCCATAGAGTAATAGAGCAAGCTTTTGGATTCAATTGTGTTTGTTTTTAGATCGACGTTTCAAATCACACTCAATGATACATCATCAAGAAGAGGAAAGTGAAGAATAGGAGTGCATATATGGCCTTAAAAGGAAGAAGAGGTGGGGGAAAGGGATGGTAGAGCAATTAAAAATTCACACCAATCTCTATTGAATTTTTAATTGCTCTACCATCCCTTTCCCCCACCTCTTCTTCCTTCTAAGGCCATATCTGCACTCCTATTCTTCACTTTCCTCTTCCTGATGATGGATCACTGAGTGTGATCCGAAACGTCGATCTAAAAACAAACACAATTGAATCCAAAAGCTTTCTCTATTAAAAGCTTGTTTACCAAGGATTTAGCTTGATAGACATCACCAAGCTTCTTCCACAAAGAAGAATAAGTTTTCTATTCATGGACATTTAGGAGGACAAAATCAGCCAAACAGATTCTAATAAGACCCTTGGCTTTCCTATCCATGAGATCCCAATCTTCTTGTTTCATGCCTAACAGTTTGGTTCTAGAAATAGTAGCCTATAGGTCACAATCTACAAGCATGTCTTCCATTTTGAGCTTCCACAACTCAAAATTCCCACTGTTAAACTTTTCCATCTCAATCCTCTAGATGTGCCTACCATCTCTTTCTTGCAACAAGGTTACGAAATATACTCTTCTGCAAAACTCCCACTGAAATAGAGATTAGCTCAAAAAACCCTTCTACCCAACAAAGGAACCAAAGCTGGTCAGTATTTGATACCAATTGAAAGGAAGTCGAGTGAGTGGAAACAACTTCCTGCACTAATCTAATCAGGGAATAGTTACAAAAATTTCATTTAACACCTTTTACTGTTACAATAAGAGAAACACATACATAGAATAATGGAAGTAGAATAACAAGAAACATAAAACAGTGACACCAAATATACATGGGGAAAAGCCTTTCGGGTAAAAAACCCCACACTCCAAAAACACAGTACTTTCTATATTACTTCAAATAATGGTTACAAGATATCACCAAGTACAAGCTTCTTCAATAAGTGCTTCAACATGAACACCTGTTCTAGAGTGATATTGGTAGCACTTCGTTACCTACAAAAAACCTATGCATTCTACAACTCAAGGCACTTAATAAATAGAGTGATACAAGCTTCAAGAAGCATCTAGAAGGCGAGGGGCATCCAAATCCACATGGCACAATTTCCAACGCCTTATACATGCATTTGGACACATGTAACATATTCCCTTACACCCCTTCCAAGTGTCAAACATGCAAATGGTCTTCTTCCAAGCTTGGGCGCCTAGAATATGCTAAAATAGCTTATGACAGATGCCTTACACATCTTACAGCTGTTATAGAATCTGTCATAGCTGACAACACTTACAGTTGTAAGAGAATCTGTCATAACTAACTAAAAATAGTTGATTCTCTTACATCCTGTCATAACCCAATTTGGGCACCAACTTTCACCCATGCATTCAAAGATGCCTTATGACGCATCATAAAATAAGATCATATGTCATAGATTCCAAAGTGGGATGCCTATGTCCACTTCGGATGATGATGTGACATCCAGTCACCTCCAACGGGGATGCCACCCAGCCGGTGGGTCCCAATTAATGACATGACACCATAGGCAATTAAATAATACAAATAAATACATTAAATTACATCAATTAAATCAATGTTAGGACTCTAAGGTGAGACAGCTTAATCCCAACATACACTTGCAATTAACTAATCAATATAGTCTTCTATTACCCTTTTGGTTAAACCCTTGACTTAACCTATTGATTAATAGTAAACCTTAGGTTGTTAAGTAATAATAAAGGACATAGGCTTAACTTGAATTAGGGAGAGTAGTACTTAATTATAATTCCATTTAAGGAGCCAATCAATCTAGAGAATTCTTAAGTCTTATCCTCATGTTTATAAAAGTAACCTTTAATTTAATGACAATGAACCAAGATCGAAGGCAACAAAAGATTATGTAGTATGCCTAGGATGATGATGCACTAACAATGCAAGTAAAATGCTTAACAATGATGTGTACATGGACTAGGGCATGCAACATGATTTCAAATGGATAAGGAATGTTCTTAAATACAATAACATAGCACACAATTATACACAAATGTGCATTTGGTTGGCTCACAATGACTAGTATAGAAAGGTTAGTAAGGTTCAATTTCATTTTTGAGTTAAAACTAATAGATCAAAACTTGTATGACGATTGGAGGAGATCTAGTTACTGGAACAAGTTCTTTAGGATGAGGAATGATGAGGACAAGATAGCATAAAGTCATGAACCAAATTGAATGCAAGAATATGCTACTTGTAGACTATAGCACAATGCCAGTCTTGTTGATGTGGGTCCAAAACATAAGGGAAAGGGGTATGGGTAAGCAATTTTCACCATTAAAATATTAAAAAGATTATTAATATTAGTTACATGTTAACAAGGTATAGCTTATCATTAAATGTTATTTTTTTTACCGAAAGCTTTTATTTGAAGGCATTTAATAAAAGCTTTTCAACTATTTCTCACGTTTGTGACACACAACCTCCTATGAAGAGGAAAGTGTGATTATTGGCTAGGAGTTATCCTTGTTATGGGCCAAACCATCTAAATGTCTAGAGAAAGTCAAATGACTCAAATCCTCCACCTTCTAGTACTTTAGCTTTTAGCTCTTGCCACTTGACAACCTTGTTTCTTGTTCATCTCTTTGAAGTTGTCATTTAAAACTTAACCTTTACTTAGATTTCAAGATCTTTTTCCATCCATCTTTTATTTTTGAATATATATAATATAAATCCTTATACAAAATAATATATTTAAAAATAATAATTAAAAAACTCTAAAAATATATATATTCAAAAATTAGTTAAAAAATATTTATTGAAAAATATATATTAAAAAAATATTAAATACTCTTAAAAAATTATTTAAAAAAGAAAAATTAAACTTCTTTTAAAAATATATATATTTAAAAAACTATAAACAGTTATTTAAGTTTTTTTATTTGAACATATTAATAAGCGAAAAAAAATTAAAACTTTAAGAAATTTATTCAACACTACGAAATTTTATTATAAAAAATTATATTTGAATAAACAGTATTTTTAAATGAAAGCAAAATTATACTTTGTTGAGAGTGGGATTTGAACCCACGCCCTTTCGGACCAGAACCTTAATCTGGCGCCTTAGACCAACTCGGCCATCTCAACGCTGATGCTAAAATTCGAATACTATTATATTAAAATTCATAAAAGTAGGCTCTATTAGAGGATCACAATTTTTTTTGACGAGTTATCCTCGGGCGATTTAATATATTTTCCAACCTTTCATCTTACTTAACCTGAATCATATTATTAATAATAAATATATTTCTTTTATCTTTGGTAAACCCTTTTGGACAAGGATTGCATTTTCTTATCAAACAATCATAAATATGTCAACTATTTTTTTTTCACATATGGAGTGGTATTGTTTAATGTTGTTTTTTAATTGATTTTTGTGATTCGATTTAACATTTAATTATTGTATTTTTTATATTTAAAATTTATGTATTTTAAGGTTGGTAATTTTAGGATTTCATTATTATTTATTAATACGGATATTAAAAAAAAATTCATTATAATTTGATTGTTATTTATTAGTATGGGTATTAAAATGAATTATGTATGTAGAATTGTATATTTAAAGATAAAAATTTTATCTTGACAATTGTACATCATCAAAAACATATTTTGACAAAATATTAAAATTGTTTATCTTCTTGTAGATAATTAGACATTAGTCATCTTCTATTAACATTAGCAAAAATCATTCTCTCGCCAACCAACAATGAAATACATTATCAAAATACACTCAGTATTTTCTCTAACTTAGTAACTCATTATTTTACATCAAACTTTACTAGCACTAATTGAATGACATTCATTTCTACCTCACATCATCTATTAACATTATTATATACTTTATTATTATTAAACTAGCTATTGAGTTTGACTAAGGTGTTAGAAAGTCTTTAACACATTTGACGGTTTCACATGCCTCCAAAGAGGCAGTTTGGATACAAAGACTTGGGAAAGGTATTGGTTTTAATTGCAAGTAAGTTAAACTTGAATGTGATAGTCAGAGTGCTATGTGTTTAGCAAAAAATCCTATGTATCATGCATGTACTAAGCATGTTGATGTTCAGTATCACTTTGTGCAAGAAATGGTTGAGAGTGGGAAGGTATTAATTGAGAAAGTTGACACTTTAATTAATGTTGCAGATTATCTTATGAAACCAGTTCATGTAGATAAGTTCTCTTGGTTTTAATCATTTGTTTAGAGCTTCATGATTATGCAGGTTGCATTTGAATTTGGCATGGATTGATTAGTTGGTGTAGGAAGGTCATTGGCCTTGAGTATTGTACTTGATTTATAATAATGATTCCTTGTTTAGAATAATTGCAATGTATAATGTCAAGTGGGAGAATGTTGGGAATAAGATGCCATTTAATTGCAATCCTAAACATATTTCATGTATCTCCTAAGTCCTTGGAAAGTGTTCCCCAACACTAGGATTAGAAAGAGATTAAATTCAAATGAAATAAACCCGTTAATTGACATTTGTAATTAATTATAAATGATAGGAACATGTGGGAAAGCCCATGAAGAGCTCCTACAAAATAGGAGCACATGGGGCACCCACATGAAACCTTGAGTTAAGTTAACTATTTGGAGAAAGGGATAACACTTCTATAATGCATGTAAAGATCCTAGAAGTTAGGGATTGATGTTTACATGCATGGAGTTCAGTTAAGTTCAATATCAATTTAGTTCAATTCAGTTATGGTCCAATTATCTTTAGTTGCATGTAGTTAGTTTGAGTTGCATGCTAGTTGACTTTAGTTGACTTGAATTGCATGCTAATGACTTGAGTTGCATGGTAGATAACAGGTGACTACTTATAGTTAATAGGGGATGATCAATCATGCATGATATTTGCATGAATGGTGGAGAGATATGTTTCAGTTAATAGAGATTGACTTGGACCCACCTTGGGCGCCCAAGTTGGCATCTTGGAGTTAACACTTTTGCATGATAAAATATTTTATAAGGATGAGTTAAGTGGGCCCATTCTTGGGTGCCAACTTTGAGTATAAGCTTACAAGATATCTTCAAAATCAACGTTGAGTTATGACTTCAGTTTGGGACGCCCAAATGGATAAAGGACTTGTTTTGAAATTGTTCTTCATGATATAACTCTACTTCCAAAGAAAAGGCGTGGGTTTTGTGAGATAAACATTGTGCTTTGTAATTGTAAACTCTTTGGAGTTTACAAGGCTCATTATTGTCTATTTATTGTAGCAAGTTGAAGAGAGTTTATCATATTTTATTGCAAGTTGTGAAGAAGAATTGTTGAAGGAAAAAGAAGCATCTCAAGCAAGGATTGGAATTATTGTAATCTTATTCTAAGATTAAATAATACATTGATTCTTGGTGAAGTTTTTTCCCGAAAGGGTTTCTCCATGGTATATGTTGTGTAACTTCTTTCTTCTGGTCTTATTCTTCTACAATCTTCTGTCTACTTCTACAAATGGTAAAATGAATCTAAACAGATAATCATCCACAAAGAAATTGTAACAAATAATACTTCATTAGATCTATAGCTACAATAGTTTTACAAAGTATTAAGCTACATAATTTCCTCCATTTTCAAGACATCTTTGAGTCAATGTCTTGTCTTAGGAAGAGTTGGTTAGTCTTGGTCCTTTTAATAGGGTTTTGGTTATTTGGGATTTGATTCTTTAAGGTTAAAGGTTAATTTTTGAGTTTATTAGGGAGTTGCAAGTTTTTGTGTCCATTAGGATGGCCTATCTTTTCCAGCAACATCCTCAATTGTTCAAAAACTCAAAAATATATTCAAGTTTGTATAGGTTATGGTTTGTTGGAAAGATTTAACCCACATAAGGTTATATCTTTTACTTATTACATTTCCTATAATGGCCATATCTCTGTGAAAATTCCACAACTAGTGCAAATCTAAAGATAATTAATGTTTAGTCACTACCACCTTGTTTAGTGCAAAGGGTCATTAATGAAAAAGTTGGTTGAAAATATATTAAGGTTTGGTCATGAATTTTATTTTCATTTTACCATTTTTTAATCAAGTTTGAGTTGTGGAGTGCATTCTTACAACTTGTGGAGTATTTAGCTTCAAGGGTGACCATTTGATTGATTGTCTAGTGTATTTTTGTCACTATTTTTGGTAGGTATGTTTATTATTCTTCACCCTAGATATTTGGAAATAGAATGTGTATTAATGTCAACCTAGGGTTTAGCTATGATTTGAAAGAATTTAAATTTTGAAATCTAAAATGATGTCAACCATGGGTGTGCTAAAATGATAATTTTGAATTATGTAGGCCTAAGAATGTGTTTGTTGGAATAGGGTATAAGTTAGATGTCAAATAGTTGAATAATTTCCCTAAATTGAAATAGCGAATATTGCTCCAAATTAAGTTCTGACATGATAGTCTAGACATAGGTTCTAACTGTAAGAGAGGGGGACCAACCACATCAAGGCTCCAGGTCATATAGAGCCAAGAGCAGAGGGTTGCCCTAACTTACCTCACTCTAAAAGATACCCTGGGATAAGGATCGAGAATGATGAGCACTATAATGTACTTCTATCACTCTACAAATCCTGAACTTAGGTTTGGGCTAGGCGAGTTAGTTTTTAGAGTCGATACTATGTCTCAGAAAACTCTCTGTCTCAGGACTATAGTGCGGTTCTGGGGCACGTTGGCGTATGTATGGTCAGAAAATATTAAACATAATACAAACTGCCTAAAAATTTACTAACAGCCTAGCTAGTTGGTTTTGACGGGAAAAACAAAATGATATGGTATGAGAAATACAGACAAAGACGAATAAACAAATAGATGAAAGCTAGGGTGATGAAGATAATCTCACAAAAGCGCTTGTTCGCCAACTAGCCCCACATGTATGTTCACCTACACACAAGCAAGAGGGAAAATTGTTGGGGCTATATAGGGTCCTGCCTCAGTTAGACCCCTGTTTTGGTGTTTCCACCTCCATGGACAACCAAAAAGCAACAAAGTAGAAATATGTGATAAAGAAAAGAAGAGATAACGAAAAAAATACAAACAATATTATGCAACTTCTATCAAATCACAAAGGAGAGGAGTGAAAAGTTACCACCTCCACCCAAAAGCTCACTAGCCAATGGAGGACATATGGACTTGGCAGGGTCACCACAACCACGACTATGATGGAGGGAGGTCTCGCAAGAATCCAAGCCCACGCTTCCATGGCTTGCTTCACACTTGCAATGTAGAGTTGATGAAGCTTCAAATGTTGTTGTAATGGAGTGTTGGAATTTTGCTTGAGAGTGAAGTGAAGTGGAAAAAATGCTAAGAGAATGTGAATTTGTTGCTTAGAGAATGAAATGAGATGAGAATGGATGTTTTTGAAGGTGGGTTGGGAAGAATCTGCCATTTTTGGGGTTGGTTGGTCGAAGAAGGACGTTACAATTCATCCCCAATTGGGAGTGTAATGCCTCTGCCAACTTCAGACGCAAGAATCCATCAGGAACGATAGCGCATTGCACAGACGTTTGTGCACCGTGCATGTGTCTCCAAAAAATATTCTTTCATTGACACAAAGGATAGATGCCAAGTGGACGGAAGGAAGTTGGGTGATGTGAAATTTTGCCTTTGGATTTTATTTTCTAAGATGAGGGTGTGTGAAAGGGGAATTTGTGTAAAGGGTGAAAATTCCCTCCTATACATTTTTCCCCCACTTTAGTGAGCACGAGTACTAATGAGTGCTTCGGTAAAGTAGATTGAAGAGTTAGTAGGGTTCGAAATTTACACCTAAACCATCAAGGAAGTAGACCACGATTTGGCGAGCTCAAAAGTGTAGGAAAAGCAAAGGACTTCATAGGTACTCTCCCTGAGGATTTTTAGAAAGAAGACTCCATAGCCTCGCAAAACTATGAAGCTGCACAAAGAACACCATATGCCCTCGAATCAACAATGGAAAATCCCACATGATGAAAGCATCTCATAGGCCCGTAGACCTGCAAGGAGGAAACCCCTAAGATATAAGTGCCTTATAGGCCTACAGACCTACAAGGAGGCATCCCCCAAGATCTCTCACATGGCTCAGGAAACCCAAAGAAGTAAGCACCTTATAGGCCCACAAACCTACAAGGAGGCATCCCCAAAGATATCTCACATTGAGGAAACCCAAAGAAGTAAGTGTCTTATAGGCCCACAGACCTGCAAGGAGGCATCCCCCAAGATATCTCACATGAAGGAAACCCAAAGAAGTAAGTGCCTCACAGGCCTGCAGACCTGCAGACCCGTAAGGAGGCATCCCCCAAGATCTCTCACATGGCTCAGGAAACCCAAAGAAGTAAGCACCTTATAGGCCCGTAGACCTACAAGGAGGAATCCCCAAAGATCTCTCACATGGAGGAAACCCAAAGAAGTAAGCATCTTATAGGCCCACAGACCTACAAGGAGGCATCCCCCAAGATATCTCACATGAAGAAACCCAAAGAAGTAAGTGCCTCACAGGCCCGAAGACCTATAAGGAGGCATCCCCCAAGATCTCTCACATGGAGGAAATACAAAGATGGAGATTCTGCAAAGTCAAATTGGAAAGCGGCTTTATAGGTGCACCTGTAAAGCGACATGTTTTACTCACAGATAAAGCATGTCTAAAAGCAGAGCAACCACATAGGCAACTAAGTGGATAGTCATGTATATCATCGATAAATTGGAAGAATTTCAAAGGGGTCCCTCGGGAGCTTGACATGAAGAGGGGCCCACTCAAGGGATGCATTGTTTGGAAGTGCAAAAGAGACATTTTTTCTCAAACTAATTCATCACCAAGGAATCCTTTCAAAAGATGTTCACTTCATCAAGGAATTCAAAAGGAAGAAAATGTCCCCTCGCGAGGTGAAGGTCAAAGTTGCTCCCACCTCAGAGAAAAGTTCTCAAGTTCTTTCTTTGCGAACCCATGATGAAGGAAACATGTTCCATTAGGGGCCCAAGTCAAGAATGTGATTCCCTAAAAAGGCTTACAAAGATTCTCAAGAAAATACTTGTTGGCAACAAATGCATTTTCTGAAAATCAAAGTGTCATAGAAATGGTGTTGTGACACATGCGAGGGACAACTCAAGCAAAGAAGAGATAAAGATAAGAAAAGAGTGAAAGAGAAATAAACAAAGGACATAGGGGGATTTGGTTTCACGAGGTTAGATCTACTCATGCTCATATAAATAATAGGTAACCATAGTGCAAGGTGAAAGATCATCAATCCCCACCAGATCAAGAAGAATGCACATAAGACAAATTAAAAATAAAAATTTGGGTCAACATGGAAGGGAAGCCTAAATTCCCCCAACACTTTGCATCGCCCCCAATTTGTTGAAAATCAAACAAAAACATGGAAGAATGATGATACAGATAGAAGAAGGTTCACAACACAAAATCACTCCTATATCCAAGCACCAACAAAGGTGACAAGGATCATCCAGGAACACATAGCACAATCATAGGGAAACACATCACAACACACACACATGTAATCTAAAGAAGAGGCCTTCCCCTAACACTCATCGACTAAGAGATCATCTGCTTCCCAATCTAGATCATTATAAGGGGAAGGAGGAAGAGCCTACTATGGTGGAATATTAATGGGAGGAGCTTTCGACCCTCTCACAACAAGGGCTAAGGAAGAAGGCCTTGTAAGGTCTTCTCTACTAGGCTCTTGTGGAGCTATGGTCAGCAATTTCATGAAGATCGTTGATAAGGCTAGGACCTCATCCAGAGAGTTGAACATGCATTTTACTGGAGTTCCATGTCATACCTCAATGAATGGAGATGACTGCGCCTGAGATTCACCGCTTGGATCACTGAGCGACTCAGGAGTGGTGACAAACTCAGGGGAAGTGGAGACTTGCTCCGTTTCTAGGACGTAACAAGCCAATGTAGGACCACCCTTTGGAGAAGGCAAGCTCTATTGAAAATGGAGGTGTTTTCTTAGCTTAATACTTTGTAAAACTTTAATATTGTTGATCTAAATATGCTTTTCCTTTGTTACAAATTCTTTGTGGGTGATTATCTGATTAATCCATTTTACTGTTTGTAGAATGTAGACAGAAGTTGATAGAAGAAGTAGATAGGATATTAGAAAGATTACACAAGAATATACTGTGGAGAAACCCTTTTGGGGAAAAAACTCCACCAAGAATTAATCTATTATTCAATCTCTGAAGTAGATTACAGTAGCTCCAATTCTTGCTTGAGAATGCCTCTTTTTCCTTCACCAAAACTTCTTCACAACCTGCAATCAAACTGATAATAACTCTCTTCAACTTGCTTGAGATAAATAGGAAATAAACAACCTTGTAAACTCCAACATGAGTTACAATTACAATGCTCAATCCCTATCCCTAAAAGGTACGCCTATCTCTTGCAAGTAGAGTTATGCCGTGAAGAACAATGCTAAAACATGTGCTTCATCCATTTGGGTGTCCCAAACTGAAGTCACAACTCAAACTTTAATCTATTGCTAATTCCAAAGCTCTTCCTCAAAGTAGGCGCCCAAAAGAGGTCCCACTTAATTGAGCCTTCTGAAATATCTCAACATGCAAAGGAGTTAATTCCAAGAAGACAACTTGGGCGCCCAAGTTGGGTCCAAGTCATTTCTTTTTAACTGAAACATTTCTCAACACCATTCATGCAAGAATGGTCATCTCCTGTTAACTGAAGGTAGTCCCTATTATCTTTCATGCAACTCAAGTCATTAGCCATGCATTCCAAGTTAATTGAATTTAACTATCATTCAACTAAAACTAACTGAAGATAACTGAACCATAACTGAACTAAACTGAACGAACTAAACTAAACTGATTCTGAACTGAACTAAATTGAATTGAATTGAACTGAACTTCATGCATGTAAACATCAAACCCTAACTCCTAGGATCTTTACATGCATTCAAAAGTGTTATCTCTTACTCTGAATAGTTAACTGAACTTTAAGGTGAGTTCCATCTACCATGTGGGTGCCCCATGTGCCCCTATTATTTAGGAACTCATAATGGACGCCCTCACATGCTCCTAACATTTAGAATTAATTACAAATGTCAATTAACATGATTATTTCATCAAATATTAATCTCTTCCTAATCCTAGTGTTGATGAACACATTCCAAGGACTTAGGAGATACATTAAATAAATAATGTTTAGGATTGCAATTAAATGGCATCCTATTTCCAACATTCTCCCACTTGACATTATACATTGCAATTATTCTAAACAAGGAATAATAATTTTAAATCAAGTACAAGACTCAAGGCCAATGGCCTTCTTGCACCAACTAATCAATCCATGCTAACTTCAAATGCAACCTGCATAATCAATGAAGCTTCCAAGCAAATGATTAAAACCAAGAGAACTTATCTGGTTTCATAAGATAATTTGTAACATTAAAGTGTCAACTTTCTCAATTAATACCTTCCCATTATCAACCAAACCAATACCTTTCCCAAGTCTTTGTATCCAAACTACCTCTTTGGAGGCATGTTAAACCACTGAGTGTGTTGAATCAACCAAGGTGTAGGCTCCTCGTTCTTTTCTGTTGAATTTTTTTTTCTTGCTTGTATCCATTCCAACAAATATCTCTTACCATAAGAGAACTCCAGCCTCAGCTATTTCTCCAAGTATCCTTGAGGACCTGTAACCAACCAATCCATGCCAAACTCCAAATGCAACACAACACTTTCATGAAGTAATCAAGCAAATGATTAATGTACCCAATACTTAAGAGAACTACACAAGATCAATGTCAAAGCTCCAATCATGAATCAGGAACATAAACATGACATCCATGATCTAACCATCTCCTCCTAGGAGATCACATGCACCATAACATACATCCTGGTCTCAAGAGAACATGTAATATGCCAAACTCTAAATGCATATCAAGAGTAAACCATGACATAATAGCAACCACTCTAAACCAATAAAAAACCATATCCCCAATCACATGAAGATAACCTTACCAATGATGCATCCATGTCACTTCCAATAACTCCCACTAAACTGTGGTACCGAGTTACACATGGCATCGTGACTACCATCCTCTCCATGAAGATTACTCTGAAACATGAAGCAAAGAGTTATCACAAACAAAATTAGCTGAAATAACCAATGCATCATTACTATCATCTGAGGACAACTTTGTAGAAGAATCAAAACTTTCTTTCTTGTTCTTACAATTCTTCTTCACATGTCTTGGTTTCTCATAGTTCTAAAAAATTACCTTATTCTTACCAGGGGTTTTAGACCATCCTTTAGACTTACCCTTTCCTTCCTTGTCTCCCTTACGTCCCTTTTTCTCAAGCCTACCTTTTACAAACAAGGCATCTTGGATTTCCTCTTTAGACTTCCTCCTCATCTCCTTTGATAGGAGAGTAGGAATTATATTGTCCATCTTAGGATTTGCACCATTACCACTAATTGCAACAATTAGATTTTGCCAATAATCTGGTAAAGAACAAAGTAGCAAAATGCATTTAACCTCATCTTCTAGCTTTACATCTACATATGCTAACTGACTGGGAATTAAATTGAAAGAATTTAAATGTTGTGCAACAAATTCACCATCTTTCATTTTTAATGAATACAACTTCCTTTTCAGATACAACTTATTGGTGAGACTCTTAGTTTGATAAATATCCCCTATTCTCTTCCATAATTTATATGCAGTATTTTCATTTGAAACATTCAAGAGAACAACATCAACAAGACATAATCTAATTGTTCCTCTTTCCTTCTTATCTAACTTAGCCCAATCCTCATCTGAAATAGTTGTAGGTGTTTGTGTCTCATTATTAACCGCTAACCATTGATCTCTTTCTTCAAGAAGATCTTCCATTTTTAGTTTCCACATTTCATAGTTAGAACCATTGAACCTTTCAATATCTAACAGAGAATTCATTGTAACAAAACTTATTTCCAAAATCAGCAAATAAACAAAATAATAAAAGCTCCCACTAAGTCAAAAAACCTCCAATCTTGTAAGAGAAAGGCGTCCCAATACTCTACCCAACCTCAGCTATGATACCAAATGTTGAAAATTGACGTGTTTTCTTAGCTTAATACTTTGTAAAACTTTAATATTGCTGATCTAAATATGCTTTTCCTTTGTTACAAATTCTTTTTGGGTGATTATCTAATTAATCCATTTTACTGTTTGTAGAAGGTAGATAAAAGTTGATAGACGAAGTAGACAGGATATTAGAAAGATTACACAAGCATATACCATGGGGAAACCCTTTCGAGAAAAAACTCCACCAAGAATTAATCTATTATTCAATCTCTGAAGAGATTACAATAGCTCCAATTCTTGCTTGAGAATGCCTCTTTTTCCTTCACCAAAACTTCTTCACAACCTGCAATCAAACTGATAATAAATCTCTTCAACTTGCTTGAGATAAATAGGTAATAAACAACCTTGTAAACTCCAACATGAGTTACAATTACAATGCTCAAGCCCTATCCCTAAAAGGTACGCCTATCTCTTGCAAGTAGAGTTATGTCATGAAGAACAATGCTAAAACATGTGCTTCATCCATTTGGGTGTCCCAAAATGAAGTCACAACTCAACCTTTAATCTATTGATAATTCCAAAGCTCTTCCTCAAAGTAGGCGCCCAAAAGAGGTCCCACTTAATTGAGCCTTCTGGAATATCTCAACATGCAAAGGAGTTAATTCCAAGAAGACAACTTGGGCACCCAAGTTGGGTCCAAGTCATTTCTTGTTAATTGAAACATTTCTTAACACCATTCATGCAAGAATGGTCATCCCCTGTTAACTGAAGGTAGTCCATGTTATCTGTCATGCAACTCAAGTCATTAGCCATGCATTCCAAGTTAACTAAAGTTAACTAGAATTCAACTAAAACTAATTGAAGATAACTAAACCATAATTGAATTGAATTGAACTGAACTGAACTAAACTAAACTAAACTAAACTGATTCTGAACTGAACTGATCTAAACTGAACTGAACTGAATTGAACTGAACTGAACTGAACTGAACTAAACTAAACTTCATGCATGTAAACATCAAACCCTAACTCCTAGGATCTTTAGATGCATTCAAAAGTGTTATCTCTTACTCTGAATAGTTAACTGAACTTTAAGGTGAGTGTCACCTACCATGTGGGTGCCCCATGTGCCCCTATTATTTAGGAAATCATAATGGATGCCCTCACATGCTCCTAACATTTAGAATTAATTACAAATGTCAATTAACATGATTATTTCATCAAATATTAACATATTCCTAATCCTGGTGTTGATGAACACATTCCAAGGACTTAGGAGATACATGAAATAAATAATGTTTAGGATTGCAATTAAATGGCATCATATTTCCAACAAGCTCCTCTTACACCTTCCATTGTTGGAAGGGACATCCTCCACGTTCTACTTCATCGAGGGATGTGAACTCCCCACAGACGAGGCGAGAGGCGCAGAGGAAGAGGAGGAGAAATCTTTGGTAGATACCACCAAAGTATTCAACATATCCACAGGTTTAGGGAATGATGGGATGTGTAGGAGGTACATCAACAGGGGCAGATCGACCGAAGGAGTGATGAAGAGCTGCACCTTTGTGGTGTCAGGTGCATTCATACTCACAACGGGAGCTAGAAGCAAAGCTAAACTAGACTAAATAGAAGTAGGGGGGAGGAGAGAGGAAGACACATCAGGAGGCCCTGGCATAGGGGTGATCATCTCCTCTTCCTTCTTTTGCAAAGCAACCTGCTTAGCTGCTAGATCCTTTCGCCAATGCTTGCGCTCACATGCAAGGTGGTTTCTACAACTCTTCAAGCTAGAGGTCGGGAGTTGTGAAGGGATGAAAGGATCTTGCTCATCCACAGGAGTGTCCATCATAGTTGTTTTTGGTTGAGGGACAGGCTCTTGAATAGGAGTAGGAGGAGCAGGTTGAGAGACAACGAGGGGAGTCAACTCTAGTGCCTCGATAGTGGGCCTCGTCTAGTTTACTACTTTTGAAGTAGAAGTGGTGGGAGTCTGCGGAGGTCGAGACATAGAAGATTCCCCACAGGGACCCTTTCTTCTACCATATCAAATGGGCCTAGGCTTCGTGGGGAAAATGGGAAGCTCAAACACGAGATGCTTGGGCTTTCCAAGTGGGCACCATAGGATTCTCTCGCAAGTGCGAAACAAAATCAGATGGCACCACACAAGGGTGAGAGGAAGTGTTAGGCTGAACAGTGGAAGAGGAAGAAGGACCCTAAGAGGGATTTTATTTTTCTCTTCTATGGGCCTTGGCGGCATCATTGTCAACTTTTAGGCATGCCTATGTGAAACAACATAAGGTGATGGAGGGTACCTCACTCTAGGTGTTAAGCACCCTTTCTTATAATTTTTATATGTTTCGTATAAGAGTTCCTTTCTAGGTAGGAGAGGACCAACAGGTGTAGGAAAAAAGTGATCTAAAGAATAATTGTCACACGCAACCGATGGTCTATAATCAGTGTCATGGATCACATGCATGAAACCCTCATGAATAAATTTCAAACATTTGTGCACAACTGAGGGAACCATATTCATAGCTACTAACTAGGGGATACCCAACTTCACTCTAAAGAGTTCAGACCCTGAGATTATGTCAAACAATAGGTTTACAGATTTATGTCCGACAAGGACTGACAAAACGATACTACCAAGGGGAGGTACAAAATTTTTGTTATGTGTATGAATGGTGCTCATGGGTGCGTCAAACCCATCGTTGTGCAGGAAGTTAATTAACATGATCTCCTCAGTTATAATGTTCACCTGAGATGTTGGGTCAACAAGAACACTTGCTACAATATTCTTGTTGATTCGGGTAGGGATATAAAGAGGAGATGGTTCTCTATTAAAACCCATCAACAGGTCCTATGAGGTGAAGGTTATACTTGTACTACTACTTGCAGGCTGCGTAGAGGGGATAGGTAGATGCAAAAAAGAGGCCATCACACACACTAAACGATACTCTCATAAAGCCCCCCAAAGGTTTAAATTAGGACAATGACCTAGTTAAGGTTTCATTCCACAACACCTACGGAACCTTCCAACTACGCCTACTAGGGGTCATAGGTTGGGTTGTAAGGCGAAATGCCTCACAACACTTGCACCTATAGGGTAAAAGCACAATCATGTGTCACACTTTATAAAGGAATTGACCAACAACAAAAAAAGTTTTGAACTTCGACCACATAAAAGTGGTCTTTATGTTTTGAATTTCAAAATGATGTAAACTAATGAAATGTAGAACTTTTGATGAATTTTATTCCTATAATTTTTTAGATTTAAAAAAGAATTGTTTTCATTACTTTTTTATCAATTTAAGAACAAATTTTGGAATGTTGAAAATTAAAAAAAAAAGAGATTTCACAGGCCGTTAAGAAATAAATTGAAAAATACTTCATTTCTCCCTAATTTTTTTTTCTCCAAATAGGTAACTTCAATATCTTGTGCATGGAAAAAAAATCAAATTTTGATGTATATTTTTCTCATAATAACGTTTTAAAGTCAAACTTGTCAGAATTTGACAGTTTTCACGGACTGTCAACTATTGTCTATTTTTTAAATCATTTTCAAAAAAAAAATTATACCCTTTTGAAGAAGACTCTCTCCTCTTGTGCCTCATATAATTTATTTATTTTTTTAATATGTTTTACTATTTTTTAAAAAAATTCTAATCAGCCTCTTTTTTAACTTTAACAACCTACTTGCATTATTTTAAAAATAAAATATATTAAAACTAATCAGAATATTAAAAAAATTACATATTCGGATTCACCACTCCGAGCTCTACAAAATAGTATTTTTCTTTTTTTTAAAAACATCATTCTGACTAAAGAAATACTTAGCTAAAGTTGAAAGTTTCAGAATATTCTGAAAAATGCTGAGCTGGTTGCCAACTAGGATGCCACATAGATAGTTTCGGTAGAAACAGTTTCTATAGAAATGGTTTCACCTAAAACCCTTTCTATAGAAACCTCGCACATTAAAAAATCCAATTTCAAAGCCAATTTCAAAGCCAATTTCAAAGCGGGAAAAGGAAAATTTTGATTTTTTGGGATTCAGGTGAAACTTATTTGGCTGAAACTTGTGTGCCATGTAATAGGCCACGTGGTTTCGGTCGAAACCTATTCGGAAAAAACTTTTTCGGCCAAAAATATTTTTCTCAGAACTATTTATTTGGCTGAAAGTGTGACACAATTTTGTGTTTTTACCTTACAATGCTCTTAGAACGCAATGAAAGGACCCTTTAGTATTGCCAAATGGAACTAAAATGGTTCATGTTGGGTTCACCAAAAATGTAAGAGAGGGGGACCAACCACGTCAAGGCTCCAAGTCACAGAGAGCTGAGAGTGGAGGGCTGCCCTAACTTACCTCACTCTAAAAGATACCTTGGGATAAGGATCGAGAATAATGAGAACTATAACGTACTTCTATCACTCTACAGATCCTGAACTTAGGTTTAGGATAGGAGAGCTAGTTTTTGGAGTCGGTATTGTGTCTTAGATAGCTCTCTATCCGAGGATGACAACACGGTTTTGGGATGACAGCGTGGTGCATTGGCATCTCTCAGGCGCGCTGGCGTCTATATGGTCAGAAAATAGTAAACACAATACAAACTGCCTAAAAACTGACTGATAGCCTAGCTAGTTTGTTTTGACGATAAAAACAAAATGATAAAGTATGAGAAATAGATACGAAGATAAAACAAATAGATGAAAGCTAGGGTGATGAAGTTAATCTCACAAAAGCGCCTATTCGCCAACTAGCCCCACACGTACGTTCACCTACACACAAGCAAGAGGGAAAATTGTTGGAGTTGTATAGGGGCCTGCCTCAGTTAGACCCCCATTTTAGTGTTTCCACCTCCATGGACAACCAAAAAGCAACAAAGTAGAAATATGCGATAAAGGAAATAAGGGAGAACAAAAACACTACAAACAGTATTATGCTACTTCTATCAAATCACAAAGGAGAGGAGTGAAACGCTACCACCTCCACCCAAAATCTCACTAGCCAATGGAGGAGATATGGACTTGGCAGGGTCACCATAGCTGCGATTGTGATGAAGGGAGGTCTTGGAAGACTCCAAGCCCACGCTTCTATGGCTTGCTTCACACTTGCAATGTGGAGTTGATGAAGCTTCAAATGATGTTGTAATGGAGTGTTGGAATGTTGTTTGAGAGTCAAGTGAAGTGGAAAAAATGCTAAGAGAATGTGAATCTATTGCTTAGAGAATGAATTGAGATGAGAATGGATGTTTTTGAAGGTGGGATGGGAAGAATCTTCCATTTTTGGGGTCGGTTGGTCGAAGAGGGACATTAAAATTCATCCCCAATTGGGAGTGTAATGCCTTTACCAACTTCAGACGTAGGAATCTGTCAGGGATGACAGTGCACCGTGCAGACGTCTGTGCGTTGTGCATGCGTCTCCGACAAATATTCTCTCACCGACATAAAAGGACAAATGCCAAGTGGATGGAAGGCAGTTGGGTGATGTAGAATTTCACCTTCGGATTTGATTTTCTAAGGTGAGGGTGTGGGTGGGTGCATGAAGTTGGGTAGCTATTTTATGCCCACTTTTGAAAAAAAGTTTTAAAACACATATCGCGAACGCGGTATAACGCACTCGTGTTATTTTACGTTAAAAACAAAGAAAAAAGTGAAAGTATTTGCCTTGGAATACAAACCCAAAGGCTTGGAGGGCATTCCCAACGAGGCCAGAGACATGTTTTTGCAAATTCTACAATTTTTCACATAATCGGGTCTGTGCTCACCATCAAGATTGCATCTGGTTCAATATCAACAAAATCGAACACATGGGTAATGTTAGGTTCTCTCTTAGCTATCCAGTGATGTAATTTTTTTCACTTTCTGACAATGTTAAGCCTTTCATCCATAATTTCTTTTGTTTGTATGTCTATTTTTTGCCAAAAAGTAGTGTTTGGTGTTTTTTTTGTTATAAATTAACCATTCATCAAAATTTCAAATAAATTACATTTTTAGAAAATAGACTCCATTCTACAAATTTAAAAAAAAAGAAAGAATAAAAAATCAATTATTTTCCAAAATTTGTAGGGGGGGCACAACCAAAATTCTTCTTTTCAGGAAGTGCCCACTTAGAAAATGAGTAAAAAATCAAATATTCATTAAAAATTTATCAGAAAAATTGTGCATCAACTAGCTACTGTTAGCTAACTTCTGACTGTAGCGATTTTAAAAATACTCCAAAAAAGTTCACCGTGCTAGGGTCGTACAAGAGTTGCTATGTTATGTTTTTCTAACAAAAATAGCACCAATTTGTGTACGTCCCTCTTTTGAACCCCCTAATCTCAACCATTTTCAAAATAAATTAGTAGTTTAGAAAGTAGACTCGGATCACTTCGATCCTTGTTTTTGTTCCATCTCAAAATTTTGAGTGTAACTATCCTCAATTTCACGTCCAAGGTCAACATTTCTTGATTTCAGAAAAAAAGTGGCCACTTAAGCCCCCTTTTTGGGAACCATCTTGGTGCACTTACCCATGTGTGAAAGGGGAATTTGCATAAAGGGTGAAAATTCGCTCCTATACACTAACCAATTAGGGTTTATCAAGAATGTTTAATCATTTGGGAAATTTTCAAGTATTTTGATGTTTGTTTGTGGAGCCCTAGTTTACATGGGTTGAAAGCCAAATATTAAGTTCATTAGGTTCAAATTACAGTGTTATGTAGAATTGTGCATGTGAACTAGATTTATTTGTGTCCACATCAAATTCCCATAGTTCCTTTTAACAACTAAACTTACACAACGGTATTTATTTTTCATGGAATCTCAAATAATTTATTGGAGTTTTCATTGCAAAAATTTGATATTCATCAACATATATCCACACACCTAGGTCAAAGTTCCACTCCATCCATTACCTTCTCATTTCTCTGTAACATCCAAACTTTTCCAACATCCCCAAATTTCTTTCATACATAGTGCATTAAATTTTAGGTTCATTTGTTCCCTTTCCATTTTTCTGTAATATCCACATGATCACCATATCTCTACAGTTACTCTTCATTGTGGGATTTGGACCATGATTGGGATTTATCATGTTCCCATGGTATTTTTTTAAATTCATTAACTGCTCAAAGTTTTGCAATGTATTTAAATGGCATGAAGATAATGTTTTTCCACATGCACTAATATTTTTCACAAATCAATATATCTATCAAATTTTTGCAATAAGCTAAATGGTTAGACATGTGTTACAGACATAGTTTTGAATGTTTGTTTGATGTTACTCTCCACATGTTCATATACCCATGAAATCTTTGCAAGTCTTGTCACCTCAAAATAGTTGCAATGGTTTAGTAACTATTGAAATTGATCATTTTAAGTAAATTTTGGATGAAGTTGAAATATTTAATCATGGAGATCTAAATTATGGTTGAAATAGTGGATATTATTTTCCTTATGTAAATTATGACATATTGATGATTATTAAAGTCTTGCATAATATGTTTTATATTGTTTCAAGAATGGTTTATGTGGTATTTGTAAATCAAAAAATCAAACTTTCAGTCATTAGAGATTAGAGGAATCAATGCAAAAAACCACAATATGCAATCTTAATATTCAATATGATACAATTTGATCAATGGAAGACATGCAGTAATAGATAAAATCAAATTCAAACAAATGATACTTTCACCTTTACCATATTGTCATGGATTATTTCCATTTCCCTTCTTTGTATTCTTTTGCTCTCAAAAATGGGTATGTTATTCTTTCGCTTTAAGCTTCAAGTCTATGTGAGATGACCACAATGATGCAAACACCAAAGTTTCGTGGTTCGTGGTTAGTTATAAATGTGCTATGAAGGCTTTCTTTTATAGAAATAGTTGTTTTAGATGAATGATCTAGATTCAAAGATGAAGATCAATGGTCGAGGTTCATTGAAAGGAAATAGATTGGAGAGTTAACTATCTTGATTGATTCAATCAAAGGGATTGATTGGTCAATTTTTGGAAATTGATTGATCAATTAAAAGGATTATTTAATCAATGGGATTGATTGATTAGTCAATGGATGTGATTGATTAATCAATGGGATTGATTGATCAATGGGATTGATTGATTAGTCAATGTATGAGAGGACAATAAATAATTAATTAATCATTGGAGGAATGTGCAATTAAAAATTGATTAATAAATAAATGTATATTTATGAATTGATAATGTTGGAGATGAAATAGGGGAATTAACTAATTAATTTAATTATTTAATCTAGAAGTGGGAAAGTGGTATAATTAAATAATTAATAACAATTATTTAATTTAAGAAGGGTGTTGAATGTTAATTAAACAAATAACTATTTAATTAAAATAGAAGAATACGTGTAATTAGCGATGTAATTAAATAAATAAGGTTTATTTAATTAATGAGGAAGATTAACGGTAATTAGGACATAATTAAATAAATAAGATTTATTCAATTAATAAAAAATGGTGGATTAGAATGAATTAATTAAATAACACAAAATCTCTTAATTAATAACAGAATATGATATTTGATAATAATTAAATAATTAAGTATTAATTAATAATTAGGAAAAAAGGGTGAAAGTAAAAAGGTGTTACTCGCAGATTAGGACAATTTTCGGTATCTACATTTTACCCCTCTTTGATACAATGTGCTTTTATAGCATTGTGTCAAAGAAAATCCAAAATTTCATGTTTAAGAGTTGCCTTAGTATGCCCCACTAACAATAGGTTAGGATAGGCCCCCTTAGAAAAATTTGTAATTTTTGAAAAAAATTCAAATTGTTTTAGGAAATTATTTTGATAAGCTAATTTTATAGTGGTAAATATGCTAGTAGAAAAAGATTTGGATTTTAGGAAATTCAAGGTGATCATTTTTTCATTTGAAGGTGGAATTTGATGTTGATGTAGATGTAGAGGAGGCAAGGGGAGAGGATGAGATAGAGGTGGAGGCTAAGGAGGCTGCATGCGAGGTAGTAATTTATGGTGAGGGTGGCATGATGTGCCATCAGAGAGGCCATTCATGAAATTATGGAGGAGGATGTTGAGGATAGGCTACAAGACCTACAAGCATAGATCTAGGTGCTATAGGTGTAGGTTCAGGTATTATAGGCACAGGTTGCAGAAATGCCAACTCTACAAGGTTGGGTAGCTTAGCTAACTGTTGAGCAGGACATAATAGTGATTTGTGTGTAGAGGGGCAAACAATATTCCATTAATTTAATTTATTTTTCTAGTGGATCTAGCATAGACCTAGTCCAGACACTATATCAGACCAACAAGGAAGTTCAGTACTACCGCGATTTATATGAGGCTACAATGCCAACAACTAAGAGGGCACCTAGCTTCATGCAAAGTCATGGTCAAGGTGGATCTCAGTCCAAGATATCACATAATAGTGGGGGAGTTTTGGGACTGAGGATGGCTCCTTATGATCAGTCACCTCACCACTCTTAGAGGGATCATCCATGACCATCTGGATTATGTCACAAAGAGGAAAAACCACCACCTTCTAGTCATTCACCTTTAGGGGATAGGGGTAGCACAAGCTAGGCCTATTTTTGTATATGTACATGTACCTTTTTGATCGAGTCTGTGAGCTCCACATTATTTTCAGTTATCATGATTTTGTACTAACACATTTTTTTTGGATATATATGAGATACATCATTTTTGGAGGCAATTATATGAAGTATTGTGTTATGCATGTTTCTTATATGATGGATGCTTATGGATGCATTATGATATTATGTTTCTACTAATGTATGGATGGAGGCACATGATATTAATTTATGCTTATATGTATGTCATGATGTATGGATATTAATTTATGCTTATATGATCTATATGCATGCTAACATTATATGTTCAGGACATGTTATGCCATATTTGATATGATGCTATATGGATAATGATTCTAACATGTGATGCAATTTTATCTATCTTTTTGTATTTTCTTATGTAGTATGTATGACCTATATGCACATGAGATATGATGTTCTAACATAATTGTGAATGCAAGATGATGCAACTCATATATTTGTTTTTGTGTCATATAACACCACTGAGATGACTGTGAGATTGTTAGAAGAAATTTTAGTACAAAGAAATAGTAAGGAGTGAATAAACCTTTAGGTAGATCATTAATCCAAATAGAGATTGATGTATTGATTGATATTAATTGAGCTTCTATCAATTCATGTTTTATCATCATAGAGCATTTTTTGTGTTATGGAACAAGTGGATGTATGCACACCTAAGCATGAATTCTGAAGGTAGATTTTATTTTTGTTTGCTTAAAATATTTTGATATATGGACAAGTGGATAGTGTACACCAAGTTGAGACAAACCTTGGTGACATTGAGTATCCATTTATCGAAGATTAAGACATGTCAGCTAAGGAGTGTCCTGATTCAGATTAGCGACAATAGAACCTTGTTCGAATATGTGAGAAAATAACCATAGAGCATGTTAATCCTATTGTAAGAAAATAATTAGCTATCCTTTGACTTACATAGGATGTTTTGATTATGCTATATAGAATCCCAATAACACAAAAGGACCTTAGTTTCCCCAATCATGTTACCAAGGAAAACTGCAAGCAAAAATCAACAGAAAGAAACGTCATAATCCATAATCGTTGCTCTAATACCTTTTCACCTTGGGATCCTTCCAAATGTGATGGGGTTTTCCATAATTCTTTGGTGAAAACAATAGCTTTCCCAAGTAGAACAAATTTTCAATGCTATATTCTCCAACTGCATCGTCTTGGACCTAGACCTTGGTTTCAGGGAATTTTTTTGGTAATGTAGAAGCTTTTGATAGAGAAATTGGGTCAATATAGTGTGATGAGGATGGGGTAGATGAGCTCTGCATATGGATAGGTACTTTATGCTCAAGTGTTCCTCTCAGGTTATTTCAATATTGAAATGGGTCAAGATCACTAGAAATAGTAATTTCTATACCATTGTAAGGAAACTTCAAACATTGATGGTATGTTGAAGGGACAACCTTCATGGAATGAATCCATGGGTGTCTAAGCAAAAGGTTATAGGGTAGGTCCATATCTAGAACTTGACATGTTGTGTCCTATATAGTAGGACCCACTCTGATTGGTAGAATGATGATGCCTTTGGAGGAGTGTTCCATATCATCGTATCTGCATATCACAATCCCCTTCGACTCATCTATACAAGCCTTGAAGAATCCCATGGTAGTTACTAGTAATGTGCATATATTTAGTCCAACTCCACCATCTATTAGAACTTGTCTGATTTTGTGTTTGTTAATGTGTACTTTGAGGTGCAACGGTTTATTATGATTTGGTTTCTCTGAAGTATAATCATTTTCAATAAAAGTTATATGATGGGTGGTAGCTAAGAACCCTACCATGGCCTAAAATTGGTTCACAATTAAGTCTATAGGGACTGATGAATCCTAAAAATCTTTGTCTAGAATAACCTTATGCTCAAGAGAGGTACATAGCAAGTTAAGAGTTGAGATTTGAGTTGAGGTCTTTCTTAGATGATCAAATAAGGTATACTCGTGTGTTGGTCGAGGCTTAGAGGGGCTCCTTGAAGAGTCAACTTTTATTGCCTGCTAGTAACCGCACATTCAATACTTTTATTTTTGATGGTGATGGTGGATATATTGTGGTCTGATGGTTGAATATGGTTTACTATGTACTTGTAGGAAACACCGGTATAATTTGCATCAACTTTTCCACTTGGTTCAGAACTTGAGGCTTTTCCCTTCCCATGGGTTTGCAAAGGATCCTTGAAGATCATGTGATCTGCGTTGGTGGTTTCGCAGGGTTGGTTATCTATTTAAATATCACCCTGCTCTATGTGATCTTGTATGATGTTCTTTAATTTGAAGGAGGTGGACGTTTTATGTCCTTTAGTTCTATGGTATTCACAAAAAATGTTGCCATTCCACCAAGTTGTTTTGAATGGACCTGGATCATAATTTCTAATCTCGGGTAGTTGGATGACATTATTTTATATCAATTTCTTTAAAATTTCCTCAATTGATTCCCCTAAGGGTGTGTGATTTTGTCTTGGTTGAGGGGCCCTTGGAGGACCACATGGTGTGTTATTTTGAGCCACATTTGCAGTTTTTTCTTTCTTTTGTGTGGGTTTATTGGTGTTCATCACTGTGGGTCCTTTCAGACTAAACATAAGATGAGGTTTATTTATGACCTTAGTGTCTACAATGCCATCATTTGTCATGTTTTTGTTTCATGACCAAAATTTTCTCTTGTCATTTGAATTATTGTGAGAAGAATAATTGGTATTCTCCTTAAATACTTTTACAAGCCCTTTGGAAATGAGGGATTTCTTGATAGATATTCCTTTCTCTATCACCTCTTCAAACGTGTTAGAAAAATTAATCTGTAAGCGGAACATCACCTCCTTGTTGAGGTTCTCCACAAAAAATTGGACCAATTGATTTTCTGGTACATGGAAAGTGCATTTACTGGGTAAGATTCTCCATCTTTGTAGGAATGATGAGAAGGCCTTGCCGTCTTTTTTTTTCAACACAAAAATGAGTAATGTTGATATCAGTTGATATGTTGTAGGAAAAGTGTGATAAAATTATCCATTAGTTCACTCCAAGTTTGAATACCTGAAGGTAAGTTTGTGAACCATTTGAGGGTCTGGCCTTCTAGACTCCAAGGAAAAATTATCATAAGGTATGTATGTTCATGAGCCACATCTAAAGGGGTTGCATGAAACTCCCATATGTGTTCAATAGGTTCACCCTTTCTCTTGTATTTGTCAAATTTAGGCACAATAAAGTTTGTGGGAAAGGGGGCATGTGAATGCTCCCATCAAAAGGGTAAGGACATAGGTCCTCCACTGAGTAGGTTTTTCGATTCCCATTTACATGCATGTTTTTCATATAGTCTTGTAATGTTTGTAATTGATGAGGCATCAGATCCATGGGTGATGGTGTCATTGGAACTGTGGTGGCCTGGATGTATTGTGGGGAACCTAGTGAGGGGTTCTCGACTGGATTAGTGTTGTGTCGTGGATTGAATCCATGCATATTTTGATATTGATGCATGGGTGGAATGTGGTGGTGAAATTGTGAGGTGTATATGGGATTTGTATTAAATAATGATGGTGGTGGTTGGTTAAAACCAACTGTGAATATGGAACCAAGATTGTTTGGTTGTTGTGAAGGTGGGGGTTGATTAAACCCAACTGTATATGTAGAACCATGATTGTTTGGTTGTTGTGATGGGGATTGATAAAACCTATATATAGATGTAGAACCATGATAGTTTGGTTGATGTGAAGGTGGGGGTTGATTAAACCCAAATGTATACACAAAACCAAGATTGTTTGGTTGTTGTGGATGGGGGGTTGATTAAACCCAAATGATGACAATGAACCAAGGTTGTTTGGTTGTTTTTGGGATGGAGTGATGTTGGGACCTATTCCAGAAAAGGATTGAGTCCTTTCTAGAGGTGTGTTCATTTTTTGTGAAGTGCATGTGGCACCCACTTGTGGTCCTAAATACGAAGGGTTGGTCTTTCATATCTTACTTGGTGTATTCAAATGAGTGGAAGTTTGGGTTGTAGTCATAGTGAGGGTTGGTGCTGCAGTCATGGATGTGTAGGAAAATGGATTTTCAATGGGTTTAGTGAATGTAGGTGGTGGTGGAAAATTCACAGTTGACATGTAATGAGACATTTGGGTAGGTGGCATGCCTGTGTTCAACTGTGATGTGGGTTGTGTTAGCGTTAGAAAGGCATATATCTAACAATTAAATGTAGATTTAATTAATAAACAAAGAAACTAAAACACACATAGAATAAATTATAACATAGAGAATTTAACATGGTTCACCCAATCTGGGCTACATCCACCAAACCACAACCATCCAATAATTTTATTATCTAGTGAAAAAACCTATTACAATCTTGCGAATAATCACGTTTTTCATCATACTGTAACCCCCATCTGAACCCCTTTTTAACAAGCTTAGAAGCTTCCAGATTAGGGTTCTACAAAGTCATTTTTTTCCTTTTTTTCGTTGATTTTTCCTTTTCTGGTGACAACGTGAAAAATTAGGAGGAAATTTTTTCTTGAGGGTTGCCGCCCCCGAACCCCCACTTTTCGGGGGCTGCTACCCCCAAATCCCCGCTCGGGGCCCGACCTAGCCCCAAACCCTA
>VDFB02047230.1:42430689-42458374 GCA_007258455.2 Sequoia sempervirens | reverse complement strand
TAAGGTAAATTGTTGGAGATGAGTGTGGATCTATGGAAGGGATGTGAAATATGTGAATTTGATTAAGTGTGGTGATCTGAGTGCTATCTTAATGAATATGACTTTGAAGTAGTGAGCAGAAGGAGTTGAAGGTTATAGATGGCATAAAGTTTTAGTGGTGGATTTATCCTATTGCCTTGAGATAGTGAATATCTTTTTAATAGTCTTAGTTTATCTTCTTTCTTCTTGGTAGTGAGTCACCCGGTAGTGAGTCCTTCTTTTTCTAGGAAGTAAGCCCTTGGCAATGAGCCTAATTGTATTCAATGTTGTAATTCATATATATGTGAGCTAATCCTCACCGTGGTTTTTCCCTTCTTTGGTTTTCCACGTAAATCTAGTGTTCTTATGTGTTTGTATGTGTTTTCATTACTATTTCATATGTTTACATTCTGCTAATGCATGATAAGGGTTTGAATTATTTTGAGGGATTGAATGTTTAAGTATACAATTGATTCACCCCCTTCTCAGTTGTCTCGTGCATCTAACATTTTCATTGAACATAAACCACCATGCCTTGCAATTCATTAATAGCCAAGGTAAGTTGAACTAGAGACATGTGAAATGGGTGAAATTATGACAAATTTACTCTTTTTTCTTGAAACATAGAAGTGTTAAGTCCAATAGGTTAGTAGATGGACTTAGTAGAATATATTTTTTAATGAATGAGTTAAGAGTCAATTGTTTGCTTTGATATAATGAAGGAGTTGTATCCTGATGATTCAAATTTTAAGGAAGCATGGAAAACTAGTCAAAGTCTAGTGGAGACTAAGACAACTCTATGGTTATATAATTTTATTCAATATGGGTTGTTATTCAAAGGGAAGAGATTATGTATACCCAAGTGTTCAATGAGAGAACCTAATAGGAGAAAAACATAATGGAGGCTTGAGTAGAAATTTTGAAATAGATAAGACATTGGCACAACTAAATGAAGGGTATTTTTGGCTAGTAATAAATGCAGAAATGAAGAGGTTAACTTACAAGGTTGTAGGTTTTTTTAACATGCCAAAGGAGTAAGAAAAAATATAAGGTTTTATCATCCACTACCTATATCGAGGAGACCATGGGAGCACATAAGCATGGATTTTGTTTTGGGATTGCCTCAAACATGGAGAGTTAATGATTCAATTCTTGTTACATAGTGGATAGATTTTCTAAGATGGTTCATTTCATACAATGTCAAAAGAGTAATGATATGCATCCCACATAGCTACTTTTTTTCAAGGAGGTAGTTAGGATTCATGGATTACCTAAGAGTACTATCTCAAATAGGGACACTAAGTTTGTTGGAAATTTTTGGTATACATTGTAGAAGAATATGGGAACTCAGTGGTTCGACTTAACCTATCATACCTAGATTGATGGGAATACTCGACTTAACCTATCATACCTAGATTGATGGGAATACTTAGGTTGTGAATAAAAGTATGGGGACTTGTTAATGTGTTTGGTAGGAGATAAACCACATCAATGAGAACTTATGCTAGCACAAATAAATTTTTCTTACAATAGTAAAGCAAATATAAGTGCAAGTAATATCACATTCCAAATAGGTTATGGGTACAACCCTAGAGGTGTCAATAAGTTGAGGGATAGTTCACATTTGAACAAGAAAAGTGTCATGGTAGAGGATTTTTTTTCTTACATTCACGAGTTATATAGAAGGAGGTGAAGGAGAATTTAGAGAAGAGTTCCATGAATTATAATAAGCATGGTGATATGCATATATAAGAGAAAAATAATTCTAGGTGGGTGATTTGGTTTTGACACTTTTGAGAAAATAGAGGTTCTCATAGGGAACATACAACAAGTAAAAATGTAATAAAATAGGTCAATTCAAGGTGTTGAGGAAATTATCACCCAATTCCTATGAAATTGAAATTCAAAAAGATATAGACATATCTCCCATATTCAATGCTACTAACCTATACAAGTTTCATAGAGGGGAGACAAGTTTACAAGGGGATACACACTCAAGTTTGAAGGATGCACATAAATAGATACATCAATTTCTTGAAAAGAAGATTGAAGGGGTAGATAGAGTGATTAATTATTGAGTGGTTAACAGAACTAGGGGAAAGGAATATATGGTTTACCTTGTTCATTGGAAGAACATAGCTATAGATGAAGCTTCTTGGATGAATGCTACAAAACTAGTCAAGCGTGGAACCCCAATTCCAGACTTGCCAAAATATTCATGAGTTTCAAACTTATGAAACATTTCACTTACATGGCATGTTTGATGCAAGAGCATCCAGGTCCATGAGAAATCTTATGTCAACTAAAAAATATTTCCTTTTATGTTGTTGTGTGTTTCTTATTTTTTCTTGTAGGAGTTGGTGATCTAATTCCAAATAGTTCTAGTTGGTTCATGGCCAAGTAAAAACTTCACATTGGAGGGCCAAATGGGTGTCTATATTTAAAATTTAGTGAAGATCCAAAAAAAATTGATTAAGCTTTGTTGAGGAACTTTTTCCTATTACAAGATGTGGTGAGACTTTTCTAATATCCTAGATGCCTTGATTTTTCCACTAGATCCATTCCTAGCAGAACTTTCTTGTGTTTTAAGATATATCTTGTTTACCCTTGAATTTCCACCTATGTCCTTGGCCATGAAATTTCCCTACATGATTTGTAATGGTGGAAATTTCTTATGTTTCAATACATATCTTGAACCCCCTTGAACTTCTACCAAGATCTTAAAGGTCCAAATTTTTCCACCAAAGTTTTAAAAGGTGTCAAAAAATGACAAAATGATAGTTTTAACAACCAACAAAGGGATTTCCTAAGTGCTATAAATGGTTGACATGTCATCCTTCATATCTGATTGTGGGGTGGTTGAAATTTCTCCATTTTGTGTGCTTTAAATAGTGTTCCTGAGCTATTTTAGAGGGAGTTATTGAATTAGAGAATTTTTTTATAGAGTACATAAATTATAAAGAAGTTGTATAGTTAGAATGTATATATGTTGAAGTCATGTATTTAAAGGAATGTAGAAAAGAATTTTGAGTTGTAATGCATTGTAATATCCTTACTCCTACTATAATGTTCTAGTTGTAAGTGAATAAAGGAAAATTCAATATTGTTTTCTATAATTATATTTTGCTACTTGGTTTGGTAGCTTGTTTAAGCCCCTCAACCTTGACTTGATTAGAAGCTCATGGATCAAATCTTATTAGGTTAAAATATCTCATGTATGCTCCATAATCAACTATGATTAACAATAATGTCATGCATACAGAGTGTGATAATGTTACAATAGTATTTTGTCTTACAACATAATGAATCAAGTTGCATCATTCAAGCCCTGCCAATGATGCACAATTAACAACATGATGTTTTTAACCAAAGATTTAGTTTTAGAGTTCACTTAGGAGGTTAATATAATAAAAATTACAATAAAACAAGGGTAATAATCTTCATCAAATGGTCCAACAAGTTAACAACATAAGAGTTAACAAGTAAGGAGAGGCACCATAGGAATCACAAATAATATTAGACCTTACAATGTTATTCTTTGACTAGAAAGAATATTTGAAGGTTTTATGTTATCCTAGCATATATCATAAAAATTATATGGTATTTGAACATGTATTGTTAGAATGTGCAAGTGAGGAAATGCTAATTACTATGCATAGTTAAGATGAATAGTTTGCTCACATTGGTATTTTACTTCAAAAAATATAGGATGAAGTGCATCATTTGAAAATTTATTTTGATAACTGACTATCTTATCCTCAACAATGAAAATTTCAATGTAAAGGAAACTCATCATACAGCCCCAAAATCACATTCTATAACAATCACTTTAAATTCTATGGATATTCACTTTGTAGAAGCTAAATGTCAAGATTCTTTTTCTATTTACATAAAATAAGGATCAACAATCAAATATTATTCACAATTTTTACTATAATTGTTAATTATGAATGTATATAAAATTGATCTCATATTTTATATTGTGATTTTGATGATTTTCTTTACTCTTCAAAATAATCTTGAAATAAACACAATAATTATTTATTTTTAAATTATTGTAAATTATCAACTAATAATATTATAAATTGATTTAATTGATTTAATCTTATTCATAATTCTTGACATTATTTTATATTAAAATTTTAAATAAATAAAAATTTGAATAACCCATTAATTTTTTAAATAATTTAATATATCAATGAATCAATTATTAAATGATATGAATCAATTATTAAATGATGTATCAATGAATCATTTATTTCTACATATCTTTATCACTTACAAAAATGTCAAATCTCTTATGATTATTTATAATTGGATGTAACTCTCTTTCTGATTTTTTTTTATATAGTTTTAAGATAGTTGGCAAATAAACATCACATATTTTATACCTTAATTGACATTGCATATTTCCACATAACAAAATAATATTTTCCTCGATGATATGATATGATATGAGGACAATAATGATTCTAATGAGTTTAATATATAAAGATAAAAGTAATGAGTTTTGCAACTAATAAAATAAGAGTAAGTTGAAGATTTAATAAGTTTTGTTATTAATAAAATATGTATTATTTTATGAATTATGTTGTTTGAATGTGTTTTTTTAGTTGTGATAATTTGTTTTATTTTTTTGAATATATATTTTTTGAGTTTTTGTAATTTATTGTATAGAAGTATAAAGTAATAGTCTTGAAATTATTAACAGATAAAAGTTTCAATTTGAACATCTTTTTTAAAATTTATATATTTTAAGAACAAACAAAGTTAAATATATTTAATCCTTATATTAAATAAACATTCTTTTATGAATTTCAAAGTAGACAAAACACAAAAAACACAAATTCACATATAGTTTTATTCTATAAGAAATCATAGTTTAATTCTATTGAAGCCAATGAAAGTGAACCTTAAATTGAACTAAAAAGATTTTTAAATAAGATGTCTGTGTCTTCTTTATATAATCAAGAACTCAAATTCAATATTCATGACAACACAAATAAAATTAGAAATAATAAAATAATTTAACATGGCAAACTCTCTAAATCTAATCCATATACCTTTCAAATAAAACCCAACTCAATGTTCATGAAATAAAATTAGAAATAATAAAAATAATTTAATATCAAAATTTTTGTAGATTTAATTGATATAACTTTCAAACAAATCAGAATTTGGCTTTGCTAGCTAGACATTCCTCTCCTCATGTGTTGTCCTTGGTTGGGGTCTGGAAGAAGGTTTCCCCTCACTTTCTCTTGCTTCAATAGATTTTGATGATGAGGTTTTCTCAACCATTGTTCAGATGAAGAAACGTTTTCAAAACATGTATCTTAGTCTGATGACTGGATTAAAGATGTGTGAATTGTTAGATCAGATTATGAATTATGTAGTCTTTATTCTGTGATTTATTCCTAACAACTTAGATGTAATTAGGGAGAGGATAGTTGTGCACCCTAACTTGGCCTTCCGATTATCCTCGTGGAAATTTCAAATCACTCCTAATTTTTTACAGCAGCTTATTTGGCAAGTCCCCTGCTTATAGCTAAGGTTTCAGGGCCACATCAGCATGCTTTTTTGTCAAGGTGTCCAAAAAGGCCCAAAAAAAAAGTGAGACCAATACTTGTGCATTCACAGCATGTTTTATTGAGCACTGATGTGGAATCACATGATTGGTTGCTTTTTAGATCAAAGGAATACATTTTGTTTAATTATGGGTAGTCATCATCAACACTAACAACTTTAAAGTCACAACTATTGGTCCAAAATTGACAAAAATATTGACATTATATAAACAACTACTATCACAACTATTGAAACATGGTCCTCTCCCTATATTGTAAGTGACCATTGTATGTCAATAATTATTCAAAATTCTCATTCTTTCAAAATCAAACTTTACAAAAAAAAATTGAAACCCTTTCAAAAAAAGCAAACATATTTTATTTAATAAAAAAATCCAAATAAAAGTTATTAATATCTTCACAAATTATACTTCTATTTTTTTTTCCAATGAATAAGCTGCAAACCCCAAGGAAAAGGAAATCTTTCCATATCAATATCCAACTTCTAAAGAAGAACCGTGACTGGATCTGCTTGCTTGTTTAACAAGTTGCATTGAATATTGCAGTGCCAAATACAATATTGATTCTGACACAGATTTAGAATCTCCATACGTGGAATCCAAACACAGTGAAAAACTAATAAGACAAAGATAGGACAGGCCTCCTAAATCTGCTAAAAGAATTGAACGAAGAACATAAAAATGAAGTACTTGATAAACATTCACTTAAATAGAGGCAACCAAACAAAAGTAAAGCATTGCATATCAAGGTCTAACTACATACAATTCTAACAAACAGAAGCTAACACTCACTTCTAGAAAGAAAAAAAAATTTTATGATGTAGCTTTACCACTAATTAATGATAGCAGATTTTTACAATTCATAGAGATTAGTTGTAAAGTTTTTAGATTTGATTGTGCGAGTTTATTTTACATCAACGTTTCGGATCACATTCCGTGATCCATCATAAAATGAAATAGAGACTAATTAAAATGTTTTAGACTTTCAATTTGACCTATTTCTTAACAGTTTCTCATATCTTATATTGACTGGGAGACTGCTGTCAGAGAAGGTTATATGCTGTTTTGGCCAGTAGGGTCAAACTTCCTTGTTTTGATCTGTACTGTACTTGGACTATTGTATGGTGTTTCTCTCATTCTGCAACTTAGTCAGTATAAGAACAAATTTATCAATATCAAATAAATCAGATGTTCATCTGTTACAGTATTTGATATTTGTCTTTTTGTCTCAAAAGAATCTCCCTGACAAATAATTTGATAGCAATAATTTCGAGATGAATGCCATGGTTAAGAACACTCAACCCATCAACTTTGAAATGCCAGTGAAATAGTGAATGACATTGGGTATGTTTTACTTCTGCTCACTGTGGTCTGTACTGTGAAGGTAAAGCTAAATTCTAATGGGAGCAGAAAGTACAGTCTGCAGAAAATTTGTTATTTGATTGGCAGACAGAAAAAAATAATGAGTTTGATAGGCTTAGGTAGTTAGGTGTAGAAAGCAGATGAATTTGAAGTTGAATTGCAAATTGCAGGAAAATGAATGGCCCACAACATGTTATCTCTTAACTACCATTGACTCCAAAACAGGCATTCTTGTGGGTTTTTCTGGCTTTCTAAAGTCCAATAATTAGATCAAACTTATCCACACCATATGAACAGATAAGTTGGGTATCAATTCAATTATTGCTGTTACTATAATACCCATTGGAGCATTTCCCTGTATTTCCTTGTTCTAACATGGTTTTTTAATATTTTGAATATGTATTTCAAGGTTGTGCATTTGTTTTCAATGGGTGCCCGCCTAATATTAAATTTAGAGGAAAAGACAATAGAGTGTGAACCCTCTTTAATAATTTTACAGATAATGTTGAACAACATGATTTAGTGTTTTCTGCATTTCTAGAATATAGTGAAGCTTTACAAGTAAGTTGGAGTATTGTATGTACATTTAAATGGGACATTATTTGTTTGAATCTCTTACATGTGTCTATATATTTTATTCATAATTTGATTTATAATAGAAGATTCATAATAGAAGATTCATAAGCTACAATATCAATAATAACATAAATTTATATAATATGGATATTCAATTATATTTTTAGTTTCATATATAAAAGTAGATTTTTTTATTTTTGGAGTTCATCTCATAGTGCGATGGTAAAATGGTGGTGTTGTTGTAGCTATCAAGGTTCAAACCTTTGTTGGGTCATTGTGATCACAAACACTATGCCTTTACCGATCCAATGTGCTCACAGGTTCGACCCGTAGTGTAAACAGATGTTCAAGCCTGTGTTATTCCGTGGGCCTTGTGCCCCTACTGGGCTACCATGCTCACAGTATACGCTCACACCTGTGTTGTTCCATGGGTCCTCTGCCCCTACTAGGCTAGCATGCTCGCAGTATTGGACTAATCACTTACGTTCATGTTGGGGAGGAGGTCCCCCAATTGTGGCCTCCATGCTAGCTTGGACTAGGCTAAAAATTCCCTATATTATTGATAAAAAAAAAGTAGAATTTTATTTTTTTATAATTTTTTTTAAAAAAAATTAGAGGATGAGAAGTCTAAAATTGTGATCGCATTCATAATAATTTAACACAAGTTAAATAGAACTTCTTTTATTATAATTTTATGGATAACAATTTTTTACAAATTTTTGTACATGCTAAGTATGTGCTAAGTATGTGCAGTGTGTCCCCTTTCCTTATAGTTATTAAAAACATACATGAATATTAAAAGGTGCTTCTATTCTAAGTAGATCCCTTTGCTCTATAATTATTACTTACATACATATTTCTTAGGTTTTTAAGTGGGTCTCTTTATCTTGTAATTATTGCCAACATAGATTAATGCTTAGATATACTCATGAATTAAATTGACTCCTTCCCTTATATTGATTAGGTACAACATACATTAATGTTTAGAGATGCTTATATTTTAAGTGGGTCCCCTTACCTTGTAGTTATGGCAGACATACACAAATGCTTACAAGAGCTTGTGTGCTTAGTAGGCCCTTTAATTATTATCATCATACATGAGTGTTTATAAGTACTCGTACACTAAGTGGTTCCTCTTAACTTGTAATCACTACCATCTTGAAATGAATGCTTAGAGGTGCATGTGTGCTAAGTGAGCCATCTTGACTTGTAATTATTACCAACATACAATGAATTCTTATCTAGATGTATATGTTCTAAATCTATCCCCTTACCTTGTAATATTACCAACATATTTATCAAAATATATAGAGGTTCTTTCATCCAAAGTGAACTTGTCATGTTAACTTTATTAAGAAAACCCTTAAGTCACTATACATGAAAGTGTTACTAACACACTCAACATTGTTACTCATGCAACCCAACAAAGCAGAGTCCCATACTCAAGGAGAGATATTTGACAAGAGCAAGTGTCATGAAAACACAATTCTATTCATCCTAGGAAAGTGAATGACAATCTAGAAAGGTAGTTGATCATACCACTAAGATACAATGAATAAATAGTCATTAAAATAAATTTTATATCAATCTAAAACATTGACTTAGTGACTAAACAAACATACATTATTTAAATATTTATTAAAAAATTTAACTACCCAAGTTAAATGTAATATTCACTTCAACATTTTAACTTGTCAAGGTGAAAGAGACATTTAAGCAAATTATGATCTTACTTAAGTTTCCATTTAAAACTTATTGGTCATTTTATCTATTTATTTAATTTCACCAAATCATATACTATAAACTATGCACTTTGCTTAAGTTTAATTAATTTCAATATTTATACAATTATTATTTACATTTAAGAAGAACAATTAAACACAATTGATTTAAGCACTCAATTCATTAATTTAAAATTAATTTAAATAAATATATTGAGCTATACTTTCAACTTAAATTAAAAATAATAGAAACAAATATTAAACAAAGGAAACTTACTTATCCATCTTCATTCTTCCATTTGCATAGAGATTTATTTTTATCATTTCCTCTTTTATTTGCAAGGTTTAAGGGGGAGTTCAAGATAAGGAATGTCATGGAGAAGCTATAGGATTTCACGGTTGAATCCCTTATTACTTTTTTAAAACTATCAAATTTCCACAATCCATAATATTGAAAGTACTTTAGTTTCTGGATTCGATTGTGTCTAGTTTATTTTGCATTAGTGTTTCAAATCACACTCCATGATCCATCGTCAATTTGTTACACCTTAGACTCTTTTTTTATAGAAAGAATCATTTACCATTTTATTGATCCTCTATTTAAAACTTTAATTTTGTTTGAAAATTTATTTGATTGTAGATATATCTTTTTTTAGAAGGAGCATGTGCTTCTATTACATAGATCTAAGCCTTCAATAGTCACCCATAATTTTTTAATTATTTTTATGTTGCTTGTAAACTCTCAAAAGATGAAGACAAAAAAATATTTATGTAATTTCATTGTCACATTTTTATACAACATGAACACAATTTTTCTCTCAAATAGGTGTATATATTTTAACCAAATATAAATATATGTGTGTGTTATCATTAGTTTTTTCACAAAATATATTTTAAGAAATGGTTTTCTTTTGTATTTATTACAAAAAATATATTTTGCCAGGGGGTGGCTCCCCATGACAATCATGCGCCCTCTCAGAGGGGTCATGGTTCTCACTCTTCCCAATCTATCCTTGGCTGGGGGTTTCCTCATCCCCATCATATGATGAATGGAGTCACACCCACCACTTTTCTATTTAATTCATTTTATATTCTATATAAAAATTATATCTAGCACCATTTTTATTTTTAAATTTATTAATATATAATAAGTTAAATACAATTTTTTTGGAAGTAAAAAGGAAAAAATAATATTATTTCATATGTAAATACAAGTACTTTATATTCTCTTATTTAAGAGACGTGTGTAAGTATATTTTTTAAAAAATATTATATATATATATATATATATTCAACTTAATTGTGCAAATGATATGAACATAAACTATAATTATATGATATTGATTTATTGAATGAATACATGAGACTTATGTACTTATATTTTTGAATAAATTCAAGATTTCCTTTCATTTCTCAATTATACTTATTTTTAAAAAATGAATATATAAAAACCATGCATATTGTTATGTCTTTTAAATTCAATAAATATATGTATGTTTGTGTTTGGGTGTGTGTGTGTATGTATATGTATTTATGCATATATATGTATATGCATGTGTATATGTGTATGTGTGTATGTGTGTGTGTCTATATATATATGTGTATGTGTATGTGTGTGTGTGTGTGTGTGTGTACATGTGTGTGTTTTTGTGTGTGTGTGTGTGTATACATATATATATGTATATATGTTGTATGTATGCATATATGCATGTATATATATACACATATATATATCTATATATGTATATACACACACACATATATATGTATATGTATATATATGTATGTATAGTAATTTAAGTTTTTCAAAAATATATGTACATAATTCTCATGTATAGTTTCAAAAATCAATATCATATAATTATTTATGATTCTATCAATTCAACATTTATAGTTGAATATAAGAGTTTAATTCTAAAAACGTTCATAAATTTAATATACTTTCTTTAATCATTCTAAGGAAAAATAGAAAATTTGTAAGTCATCTCCAATGCTTAGCCAAATCACAAGCATTAATATAATATTCCATTTTTATTTTCTTTTAAATAAAAATGCAAACACAATATTTTTCTTTTCTCATTTGAGCAATACCAACAATGCAAATAACTCAAATCAAATCTTAGTTTTGTATATAACTTTTTTACGACCTAATAAATATATTAAGAACTATTAAATTAAAATGCATTCCTCTTTCTCCATAATACTTATCAAATACAACAATAATAATAAACTTTGAATTCACTCATACAATAGTTTACTTTCCTAAACAATAGATAAGGTGTCAATGCACAACTAGGAGAAGCATTATCACATCCTCACCATGAGGATTTTTTAATCCCTTGTGGGTCTAAAAGAGGGTTTCAAACCCATGTAAGACCTTCATCAATAGAATTTCATCCATTTTATATCTTCAGAAATCTTCAAAACAAAGTTTTACATCCAATCCAATAAAGCTTTTATTACCTCCCAACCATAGGGCTTTCTCACAAGTCTACTTTCAAGTAAGGATGTCCTCATAGAAACTAATTTACACAATGCAACAAAGAGATCCAAACTCAACAAACAACATAAACCATAGGATTAAACACCACATATATGGATAAGCATGCACTCTTTGCTTTTCAAATTTCTTTGCTTTCTCTTGGGTTTCATTGATGATCTGCATGGTAGGGGAGCAATAGGACTTCCCCATCCAAAAATGTTGTTCCCCATCTGGGTACAACTATGGGTTTTGTAGCCTCATCTTTTGTAGGGATTTTGGTGTGGACCCTTGGAAAATCCCCTGTCACCCCCCTTTGGGTCTGGACTCCTTTTTTGTAGACAAGGATCTAGTTTCTTACATAGACAAACTTGTGGGTGGAAGTGCACTGACTATGGCTTCTTAGCATACTTTTTCCACCTCATACTCTATTGAAGGTTCAAAATTTGATGTCCCTAACCAGCTTTTGGATGAGGTAATTGAGGGTTTAAAGTTGTCTCTGGTGGTAAAATTCCTTGCAAACCACTCAAACATTGACCAAGTACAAAAAATGGGCTAATGATACTTCAAATCTTAAAGGTAGTGTTTTAATAAGTGTTATGGCTAAAGGTTTATTCGTATTTAGTTTTATTTTGCACAAAGATATGATTAAGGTCCTCATGGGTGGTCCTTGGGCCTCTGGCTGAGGATTTAAAATTTTTATGTCCCTTTGTAAATGGAAACTAGGCTTTGATGTTTCAGCTGACCTGGGTAAGGTAGCTCCTACTTGGATCTTCCTCCTTGGTCTTCCTTTAGAATTTTGGAATCATGGCATCTTTAAAGGGATTGCTAAGTAATTTGGAACCCTCCTACCTGTGGACAAAAGTCACTCTACTCAAGTCTCGACTTATTTTTGCTAGAATATGTGTTAACATAGCCATTAATATAGTCCTCTCAACCACAATTACCCTGAAGTCGAAGTTTGGTAAGTGGATTCAACCTTGGAATATGAAAATGCCAAAGCTTTTTTCTAGGTTTGCAATAAGTTTGGTCATTTGTAGAATTCTTGAAATAAGAAGTTTGTAGATCCTCTGAATGGGAAAATGGGTGTGTTGCAAAACCCCCTTCTAAAAGTGTTGAAATGGCTAACTCTGGGACTGATTCTATTTTTTTTTAATCCTACCTTAGTTGTGGCTCATCCTTTTCCAGAGGATGAGCCTTCTTAAGTCTTTTCTATTGAGAAGACTCTTAAGGATCCCTTGATTTTTGCGGACTCTAACACTTCTCCCAAAAAGGATAAAGTTACAACTCCTCCTAAGGATGTCTTGGCAGAGCCTTTGACTCCCTATAATGAGAATGGTTCTAAGGTTGTATTTCCAACCAATCCTATTCTATCTGGCTTGGTCTAGGAAGAACAAAAACAATCTTGTAGTCTTGAATCCAAGATTTTGAAGATTGAAAAGTCAACTTTCTTGATCCCAACTTAGAAGGAAAAATACACTCTTTCCAAGATAAGAACTTAGATGCTTCTAAGGAAGGAGAGATAGACCACCAACAAGAACAAAGAAAGGACTATTATCCTCCCATTTCCTCTCTCGAGAAATAGCAACAAGTCGAAGACCAACTTTTATCTTCAAACAAAAAGGATGAAAATAGTATAAAGGATGTTATGGCCCTACTAGTTTTCTCCTCTTCCCCTACTGATGTAGTAGTTGAAGAAGAATGGACTCAACCTAATACAAAGTCTAGAAAGAAAAAGAAACCTGATGTGGGTGGAGGGAACAAAGTTGGAAGGCCACCCTTGAAGGAGTCAAGGAACAAAGACACACCCCGTGATGTTGCCTCATCCAACCAAAAAACTCTTGACTCTCTCTCAAGAGCTAAGTCAAAAAAGAAGTAAGTGGAAGGGGTCTTTCCCCCCTTGTAGCATCAAGGTGGTATTGTTCTTTTCTTTGTTAAAACGAAAATCAATTTCATGGAATATCAAGGGCCTAAACAACCCATTCAAACAACATTTGATAAAAAATTGTATGGCTAATTTTAAACTAGATATTTTTTTGACTCAAGAGACTAAAATGAAAAAGGATACCTTTCAAAAAGTCATTAAGTGCTTTTGGTCTAGTTTTAATTTTCCTATCAGTGATGCTAAGGGTGCTTTAGGAGGCATCGCCACTTGTTAGAATCCTACTAGACTGATTGGCTCCATTAGGTTTTGCAATAAAAAATGCCTTATGTTATCCTTTGAAGACATTGTTACTTCTGCTAAATGGAACTTAATAAACATTTATGACCCCAACTCATGCCTTGTTAGACTTGCTCTATGGAATTTTCTAGAAATTGAAATAAATAATAGCAAAGAGGATTTAAAGATTTTGGGAGGGGACTTCAATTCCCCATTGTTTCCTTTAGAAAAGCAGCGAGGTCTGGATGACTTCTTGAAAAGTATGATGGATCTGGTGGGGTTTTTTAATTTTGTGCCCGTCCAATGGAATCCCTCTGATTGGAACATTCTTTACTTGGTCTGATAGACATCAAGGAAACCACCTCATTCAAGTAAAATATTTATTTCTCATTTCCTCAAATTAGAATATACTTCAAGACCTTACTCTCACTACCTTGCTGAGAATAGGTTCATACTGCAATGCTCTCCTCCTAAGTTGGGATGAAAAAGTTACTAAAGGACCTTTTCCTTTCAAATACGAAATAATGTGGACTCACCATCCAAATTTCAAAGATCTTGTGGAATGTTGGTGGAATGAACCCTATATTGGAACTCCTATGTTTTGCTTGGTCAAAAAATTGAAAAAAAGCTAAATAATGAGTCAAAGGATGGAATAAGTTATCTTTTGGAAACATTTTCCTTACTAAGAAATCATTAGGAGACAAGATCAAATAGATTCAATATTTTATGGAGCAAGGAGTAGTTAATGAATCTGTATGCAATGAAGAACGAGACTTGAGAATTCAATGGTTCAATATAAACAAAAAAGAAGAATTCTTTTGTAAATATAAATCCAGGATTTTGTGGTTGCTGGAAGGGGACAAGAACACAAAAAAATTTCACCAATCAACTTTAAAACATAGAAGTAGAAATAGGATCAAATTTCTTAAAAAGAGGATGGTTCAATCCTTAATTTGGAAGAAGAAATTTTTGATGAAGCATTTCCATTCTTCTCAAACTTCCAAAACACTCCTACGACTGATCTAGTTGAGCTTGAAAACCTATTGTAGGTTATTCCTCAAGTCATCTTTGAGAAAGATCTAAAAGATTTATCTGAAGTTGTTTCTCTTGAGGAAGTTAAGGCTGTGGTTTTCTCTTTTGGCTCCTATTAATCCCCAGGACCAGATGGTTTCCCTCTAGCCTTTTTCCAAGAAATTTGGGATGTCACCTTTGTTGATCTATTTAATACAACTCGCAACTTATTTATATTAGGTATACTCCTACACCAGCTTAATGCTACTTTTATTGCACTTATTCTCAAATCTGAAGAAGCATCCTCAATGCAAGACTTTAGGCCTATAAGCCTCTGTAATACCACTTATAATATTTTTTCAAAGATAATGGTTAATAGATTGAAGCTATTTTTGAACAAGATGATTGATGTTAACCATAAAGGTTTTGTTCAAGGGAGGCACATCTTAGATGATGTTATATATACCCTTGAGGTTTTCCACTCAATGGAATTAAGTAAGAAACAAGGTATGGCTCTGAAAAATTGACATCTCTGAAGCCTATGATAGGGTCTCCTAGCCATTTCTCATTGTTTTCCTAAAAGAGTTTGAGTCCAGAGGAAGATTCCTCAATTTAATCACTTCTTGTGTCATGACTCCCAAATGTTCAGTTCTATTTAATGGTGTCCCTAAGGGGTTCTTCTCCTTTGGAATGGGTTTAAGACAAGGCAACCCCTTCTCACCTTATCTCTTTGTTATTGTGGTTGAGTTCCTAGGAAGAAATATTAAAAAACTATTATACACAAAGTTGTTAAAAGGGTTCAAAGTTGCTTCCTCCCTACCCTCGACCTCTCATCAACAGTTTGTGGATGATACTATGCTACTAGGAGAAGCCTCAGTTGCTGAAGCTAGTCACTAGAAATACATCCTTAACAAGTATGCTAAAGTTGTGGGTCAATACATCAACTATAACAAAAGTAAAATCTATTTCTTTAACATTGACTAATTAATTAAAGAAAGGGTACTATGCATTATTGGCTGTCAAGAATTTGACCTCCCTACTACTTACCTTGGTCTCCCGCTCATCTCCAAAAACCTCAAAGTAACTATTGGAACTACATACTTGAAAGGATTCAAAAAAATTGGTGGGCTAGAAAGGGAAACCTTTAAGCCAAGCAAGGAAACTACAACCACTCAAAGCCTCAATGCAAAACCTTCCAGTATATTACATCTCCCTCTTTAACATCCTGATCTTTATTGTAAAAAAGATTGAATTGATTCAAAGAATATTCTTGTGGTTATGAATGGAGGAAAGAAACAAGATGGCCCTTGTAGGATGGGAAAAAGTATGTGCTCTGAAGAGGGAAGGCGGTTTAGGTATTTAAAGGTTGAAGCTCTTTAACAAAGCCCTGATTGCAAAAATGGGATGGTACCTCTTGGAAGGAGAAAAAGATTGGGTTATGATCCTAAGAGTGAAATACTTGAGAAACAAGGAACAAGGTTGTTTCCTAGGATGAAGAGCTTCCTCATGGTTCAATCTTTTGGACAAATCTTCTTAAAATTAGAGGAACTCTGAAACTGGGAGTTAAAAAGAGAATAGGGAATGGACAAGATATTGATTTCTTGGAGGATGTTTGGACAAAAAGTACACGCTTATCTTCAAATAACAATTTCCTACATATGAAACACGGGTTGATAAGAGCTCTTGGAAAATAGGTTACCAACTATATCAATCAGGATGGTTCAAAGCCTTGATGGATCAATTTTAAAAATTATATTAATGGAGCTATTCTCATAGGAGGGAGATAACATAACTGGGAAGCAACACTACACTTCTTACTACAATAGGTGGTGAAGTTGAATTCTTTTCGAAAGACAAAAAAGATGAATGGATCTGGACCAAAAACTCATCAGGAAACATCTTAGTTAAATTCATTTACTAATTCTTGGAAAACCCCTGATTCTGAAGGGTGAATTTCATTGGAACATGGTATGGATAAAAAACCTGATACCCAAAGTGAACTTTTTTTGATGGCTTGTAGCCCATGGTAAGATTCTCACTACAGATAATTTAAAAAAAGAGGTTTTCAATTTATTAATAAATATTATTTATGCAATGAAGCCGAGGAAACAATAATGCATTTGTTGTTTCAATGTTCCTACTCATGTGAGGTTTGATCTTTTTTCCTTGCTAACCTCATGATTGAATGGGTTTTCCCACCCTCTATAAAGTTGTTTATAGAATGTTGGAATGTATGTCCTTATTCCCACAACATCATTGCTGATGTATGGCGACAAGTCTCCCCTTTTATAGCCTGGGGGCTATGGAAGGAGCAGAATAATAGAATCTTCAGGGATACTACCAAAAGCAACAAATATATTTGCATGACTATCAAAAATTAGATTCAAGAAAACATAAATGCAGGAAAATATGCCCCTTATAAGCATATGGCCTCATATAAAGAAATATAAATAAAAAAATTATGGGGATTAACACAAGACCTAACCAACTTTAATTGGGCTAAACAACTAATAAGAAAAACTACAATTTTCCCCCCCTCCATAAGTTGATTGGATTAAATGCAACTTTGATGGTTGCTCCAAGGGGAATCCTATAATGGGAAGAGTTTGGGGAGTGATAAGAGATCATCAAGGAAATTTTATTGAAGGCTATGGCAATGGATTGGGCATTGCTTCAAATAATATTATTGAGGATAGAGTTGTGTGGGCTAGTATAAACTGACTAAAGGATAAAGGTTATGCAAAGGTGATAATCAAAGGAGATTCCAAACTAATGATTGAAAACTTAAAGGGAATTGTTGATGTGCCTTGGGAACTGAAAGATATCATGGACAACTATAAGAGAACTCTCAAAACCTTTCAACGTTATAAAATCTACCACATGCATAGAGAAGGTAACATGGCAACAAATGCTATGGAAAATGAAGGTTTGAGTCAGAATGGGTGGTCCTATTGGGATTTCTTGTTACTTCCAAGTCACATCAAAAAGATAATTAAAAAGGAGAAATGTGTCTCCATGTTTAATCCTGTATGGAATGATGATAGCCTACTTTTATTGGGATGATCTTTTTATTTTTCTCTAATGATGACAAATCAAGGAAAGTTTAAAGAGTTAGTGATCATCTTGTTAATGATGATTTGGGTCATTATGGTATGTATGGGGATAGATAATCCTAATGATTTTATTAGTACTAATTTCTATTCGAAGATGAATATTAACAACATATGGAAAGATAATCTAATCAACTTTTCAAGAATTACTCCTACGGGGTGGCAATTTAAAACAATTGAATGTTTGACATTACCCACTCAAAATATTTTCAAAAATATTTTTACTGCCAGATAAAATGACATCTCTGTATCTCTACTTGTAAATTCATGTGAGCTACAGGTTAATAATTCCTTTTAATGACTTGAAATTCATCATTCTCAATAAGGGATGGAGAGGCATGCATGAGATCTTTTCTTGTGATCTTCCTAAATTTTCAACTATTATAATTCTCAATAGCTATTTTTAAGTCGATGCTATCCCAAATGCAAAATCCCAGTGTTACCCTCAATGTTGAAGATTTCACATTTCCTGTGATCTCGGTGTCAGATGATATAGGTTTAGTGAATGACTACCTATTGATACAAAAATATTGTTTGATTAGTGAGGATATTATGGGGGGGCTAGAAAGAGGACTGAACCAAGTAATTGTGATTTCCTTAGATAAAATGCATAATTATGGGATCTCTTTGAAAGAGTGAGTTTTACCCTATTATTTAAAGCTATGGAGGGATACAATGAAGCCCTAAGCAATAAGTTTGCAAACTCCTAGAGCAATGGGGAAGTGAAAATTGGAGGGCTCTAATTCATTATTAATGCTAAATTAATTGCTCAAGCCTTGAGCCTACCATATGACGGAAAGAAGATCGCTAAGAAGAGTATGGGGAATTACCAACAATATATTGATAAATTTTTCGAGGAAAAAGAAAAAGTGAAGAGATTCCAGAATGACTACTCCAGACTGAAGATTCTAATACCCTACCATAATGTAAGTTTGTTTTTGATGAAATACTTTACACTTGAAGGTCATTTTTAGTTGGTACATGGCTATCACTTTCGTATTCTAAATCACATATACCACCTACATAAAATTAACCTTCCATTCTTTCTCCTCTCATCCCTCCAACAAATCATGGAAAATGGCACAAACCTCCCTCTGTATCAAGGTCTCATTAGAGTTATCTGCAAGTTTTTCCTTGCTACCATGCTGCAAAAGAATCTTTCGCTTCATCTCCTTTGAAACCCTAAGTTTCCTAAAAGCTCTGTTCACATAGAGTTGCTTGAAAGTAAACTTCACTCCCCTGACAAAGCGACTAAGTAAAAAAAGAACAAATCCCCCTTATAGATGAACCCTCATGGGATGAGCTCTTAAGAATCACTCTAGAGAAACGTATTTCTTTACTCCTCTCTTTTGGCCTAATTAAATTTAGAAAGGTGGAAATAAAGGAACCTAGCACAAAAATTCCCATTATCACTATCTCAAATGACAAGGATAATAGCCTTGATAGTGGCTTGATGCCCCCTGGTGGTCGTAGGTTGACTCACCTAGATATTGCTACTTCTAAAGGGTTAGAGGTTGGTAAAAAGGGTAAAAAAATTGTTGAAAGGGAGAATATGGTCTCTTCAAAGAGGGTGAAAAAAAAGGAAAAAAGGTGGTGGTGGTGGAGAAAGAGGATTCTTTAGAGGAAGAATACATTTTAGACAATCTAGGGGATACTGAATTTTCTGAGGAAGAGGAAATTTCTGATTCTAAAGAAAAGAAAGAATAAATCCAAGATATGGAAGAAGAAAATAATGAGCACGAAGTAGATATCAACATGGGAGAAGGGTTAGATTTTTAAAAAGAAGATGGGAAAGAGACTTCCAATGTAAGCCCTATGGACACAAAAGTTTTAGAAACCCCCACTCATTCCTTTCATGATCAAGAGACATCAAAGGAGAAAGACAATAAAAATGTGAATGCTAAAATTGAAATTCTTACTACAAGGATGGAGCAAATTGAAAGACAAATGGAGGAAGTTGATAGTTCTAAGAGGATACAAATGATGGAAGATGCTATCAAGAATATGTGTAGGGTCATGATGGCATAATGAAAAGGGTGGTTATGGGAACCATTTCTAGACAAGGCATAATTTGAATAGCAAAGGAAAAAAGGAAAAAGGAATGAAGCGAATCGGTCTAAGGTGATGGAGCTCAAGGATAGCTTGGCAGAAATGGTGCAAGATATTTAGGAGAACTAGAGCTTCATTGAAGAAGCTTAATTTTCTTTTATGTTTCTAGCTATAAACTTGGTTATTATGCATTGGTGTCTCCTTTTTCCCTTTTTGTCTAAATGTTACTATATTCTATGTGTTATGCCTTGCATAACCACCCCCATTTTGTATTGGTCAAAATGGGTCCCCCTTTGTTTCTTCTGTCCTTGGTGTTCTTGTTCAGGTCTTAGGAGTTGTTTCTTTTCCTCCTAAGTCCTGGTTTCCTTTGTTTTTCGGGTTTGGGTTTCGGGATGACACTCACACTTGTTACTTTTGAAAGGTTCAAGTTACTGTTCATGTCCCGATCTTGACCCAAAGTTTTTCCTTGTTTTTTTCTTTGTGTGCCAAATTTAGGTTTCAGATGAAAACCATTACCTTTCACCCTTTAGGGTGTGAGTTTCTATTTTCACCTCGATCCTGACTTGCGCCTTTTCCCCTTGTGCATTTTTGCTTGTGTCGGAATCAGACATCAGACCAGAACCATCACCAAGAAAATTTTTGAAGTTCTTGTTCCTGTTTCCATCCTTATCCTAACTTCTGACTCTCTTTGTGTTTTTCAGGATCAGACTTCAAATCGGGACTTGCACCAAGAACTTTTCAAATTTCTTGTTTCATCTCTCAACTTGATCCCGATTCCCACTTTGTCTTGTTTGTTTGTCAGGTTTTGGACCTCGGACCTTCACTTGAACTTTCCACTTATTGAAAGTTCGGTGTCGTCTCATGTCCTGATCCTGACTCCCGCTTACCTTCGTTCTTGCAACTAAGCATCAATGACTTCCACCCTAATCTTGAGGTCTGACGAACCCACATTTAATGTCTAACCATTCACACACGTGAACGAGTTTTTATTTCGCCACTCCTTGGTTTCTATCCATTATGCCTTGTACAGTTTGACGAAGCGAACCATAGTGATGCCAAGAATTAGGGTTTGAGGAGGTGCTTCGATCTCACCATGCTATTAGCATTCTTGGTTGTGTTTGGAGGTAGGCATTTTTTCCCTGCACTTTTCTTGTTCTTGGTTTGCTTGTGTGCTTTGTTGTTATTTCACGTTTCTTTTGGGTTTCTTGTTTTCTTTTCATGTTTGCTTGTTCTTTCTTGTTTGTTCTTTTTTGGTTGCCCTTGTTTCATTTTGTGTTTTGTGTGTTTGGGGTTTTCCCTTGCACTTTTTTTTTTTTTCTATTCATGGGATTTTTTGTCCCGTTGTGCCCTAATTTTCTAGGGTTATTTTTTACTGTCGAGTCAAAACTGTGTTTGAATTGATGAATTTGAAGTTTCGACCATTTTAATCAAAAGTATTGATCCCAACCACAATCCAATCCCAAAGGCCCAATTTGAAGATATTGTTACATCTATTCTGCCTTCGTTTATTGCTCACCGTGTTATTCTCAATTCCCGCATATATTTCAAAATCAAGAATCAGAATTGTACTTAGGTTTTTACCATTCTCTGAGTCTAGCTCTTTCACTTGCTTCGATCCCGACTTCCGATGTTCTATCAAGTTTGGGTATTGGACCATCACCGTAGAATGTTAAAAGGTTTTGGACAAAGTACCACTCCATGTTTTGATTCTGATCCCCGCATTGATATCAGGACCAGACATTGGATCGACACCAAACCTTTAACATATCGTTAAGTACCATGACCTGGTGTCAACCCAATTTTGACTTTCAACACAATCAGGATCGTAACTCAGAGCTGACCTATTTTCTGGATGCATACTTAAGGTCTAGTCCATAATGAAGTCTTGACCCTGATTCTCGATGTATTATCAGGATTGGAACTCAAGAAGTTACATACACTTGTTCATCAATATGAGTCTGGTTCCAAATAACAACCCGATCCCAACCTTTGATTCAATATTAGGATTGAAACTCAACAAGACCCCCTTCATTGACTCCATTCATTAACTACCACTACTTGGTGATGGCCCGATCTCGATTCTCGAACACATTGCAGGATCAGACCATGGGATGACACTAAACTTGTTCATCACTATGGGTATAGGTGCCAAGTCAAGACCCGATCTCGACTTCCGACAGAGCAATTTTATGCTTTAAAATGGTTAGGTTCTTGGTTTTGTCCCAAACTTGAAACTTGAAAATGCTCAATTAACTTGTTGAATGAGAGTTTATCTAGAATGAATAATGATATAATATGAATGCTTGTGTTAAACTACTCTTCACATGTCTTTTATTTTCCTAATAATTGTCAGTAGTGCAGGATAATTAACAAATGTTTGACTCAGAGGAGGAAGTGCCTACTAAAGGAACATCAAAGGTGACAAGGGCCAAGATATTAAAGCTAGAAAAAATGCCTGTCACAACAAAGTATAAGTTCCAAGGGACCCCAATACCATCTAAGTTCGGTTATGAGGTTATGAACATCATTGATACACTTATGGGGCACATTGATTTGGACTAGTTTCATGAGGATACCTTTTCACAAGATGCTACCCTAAGGGAAAAGAGGATTGCAGAGTTTGGATTAGCTCATGTAGCTAGTTTTCCTATTGTTGTGCAATGCCCTGAATTCATCTTACCTATTGCACAAACATACAATCCTACTCAAAGGAAATGCATTGATTCATGAGGCAATGTAATAATTGATTTAACCCCAACAATGATCAGACACTTTTTTGACCCTCCTCCTTATCCCAATGTCAAGATTATGACTAAATTTGAGGCACTTCAACTCTAGGAAAAGGATGTAGAAGGGAACAAAAGACTTATCAACAAACCATGGCTTAAGACAAAGAAGAAATCACTGAAGAAAGTACCACCAAATCCTAAGAGGTATAACTTCTCTGAGGACATTGGGGACATGATTACATTGTTGGAAAGAGTGTTTGGAAAGGAGAACTCTTGAATCATTGAGCACTAGATGTTTCCATTCATCCAATTGATTCTAGAGGGAATTTTTTTTTACATTGGGTGCAGATTATTTCAGATAACATTCATGACAAACTACTCAAAGTAACAAAAACCAAGACATTCTATATGTCTTCATATGTGATATACTATGTTGCAAGGATGGGGTGGTTTCCTAGGTTGAATACTGAAGGGTTAATGGATGATGGCCCAGATTAGAAAAGATCTAGGAATATTATGACCAACTAGAGCTTAAGAAGGTGGAGAAACATTTCAAAGGAGTCAATGATGCATTCTTTTATGCTATTATTAATCAGCTCATAGGTGATATTGGTTTAGATTATCACGGGATGCCATGGAATTCATCCAAGAGTGGGGATATTAGTTTATTCAATACCTCAAGTCCACTTATTTCAGATTGTTTGGTTATGATGGTCACCCTTTCAAACTGTCAAGATGTTGTGGTGACATATGGGTCATGATGGAGTTCGCTTGTCAGGCTGTGGATGTGAATGTTAAATTTTCTTATCAACATAAGACTTGTTGCCATTCTTTCCCAATGAAATTGGGGTATTATTCTTGTTCCTCTCCAGTAGTAACTAAAACAACAACAGAAGAATTTCAGTCCTTGAATTTTCAGCAACATACATCCAGTAAGTATTTTGATCCAAAAAGAAAAATGTATGGTTTGTATGCTTCACAGTTTCCCCATCATCAACCACTTCTCAGAGACTTTGGGCCGACTTGCAAGATCAGTTCGAGGTGTGGAAAAAGGTGTATGAGAGATTGACAATTCCTTAGATGATGGATTTTGAGGTTAGAACAGATATACCCAAAGGCACTACTAATGATGGGATCACTCTTGATCCCTGATATGAAGTGGACAAAGTAGCTATGAAATATTTTAGAGCCCGTTAATTGGATGGAAAAAGAGGAAACAAATATCTGCAAATTATCATGGGTAGTGGTGGACAAAAGTGTGAAGTGGATTGACCTCTATTTGAAGCAACCAAGGGTTAAGGACTCGAAGAAAAGAGGTTCTAGTAGTGAACCTACTTCTTCTACTGAGACAAAACAGTATAAGAGATCTAAGAAAGGTGTTGCAGCAATAGAGGCAGCCACAAAAGAACCTTCCCTAACTGAAGAAGAAGTTTCATTGAAACAAATTAATGAAGCTGCAAAAATCTAAAGTCACTTATGAGGCAGCTGTTATTGGGGTTATTTCAGGACTGGGTGCCACACCTTTGGCTGGTGTATATCCTGGGGAAGAAATTACTAAAGGACCTTCTACTATTCCTCCACTAACCAAGGATACCGCTCCTACTAAGCTATCAACCTCAGGAACAACAACTGTTGAAGAGGAGATACCTCCCATGATTATTGTAATAGATTCACCTATCTCCTTAGACTCTAAGAGAACTTTGTCTTAGGAAGGAGAAAGAGTAGAATGGGAGGAATATCTGGAGAGGGTTGAGGAAGAACTTGGAGAAGAAGAAACTAGATTTGAGCTTGGAATCCTATATGGTGAGGAATTGGAAATGAATGAAGTTTTGTCTAAAAAAGAGTAGAAGGAAATAATGGAAAGTGCCCAAAGACTAGTTGTTGAGTAGTTGGCTCAAGAAGAAGAAGAGAAAAGAAAGAAAACTGAAGAGTTGACCCAAGAAAATAAAGTTGTTGAGACACAAAGGAAGGCTAAAGAAGAAGCCATTGCATTGGAGTTAGAACAAAAGGAGAAAGTTGAACAAGAAAAAGTTGCAGAGGAAGAAATCTGTGTAAAAGAGTTGGAACAAAGGTTGAAAGGTGAAGAGGAGGTTGCATGGAAGGAGGAAGAAATGAAGAAGATAGAAGAGATTAGAGCCCAAAATGAGAGAATGGAGCAAGAAAGGTTGCAGAAGGAGCAAGATGCACAACAAAAGGCTTCTTCTGAGCAGATCGTGGAAGTAATTTCTTCTACACCTCTGTTAGTAACACCTCCTAATGTTCAACAGGTAACTGCTCAACCGACTGCTCCCACTTGGCTCAAGCTAAATTTAGAAAAGAGACAATAGGTTCAAGCTCAGCCGATAACATGGGATGAAATGGTAGAGGAAATAGGGAAGGTGAAACCAAAGAAGAAGCCTTGTGTTGTGCATTCTACAAAGTTGACTGGTGGTGGGATTTGGTAGTAGAAATTGCTACACCTATTGCTAATAAAGATGACAGGGAATTATAGGCTAAAGATTATCAAATAAATATTGTCAATCTGGGAAAACATACAAGAAATCAGCAAATAAATTTGATTGATATTGTTGCCACCACCACCAAATCACAGTTAATCAAGGATAAACAAGCTAAAGATGAGCTTAAGGATCAAGTTGGAAAAATGAAATATTTTCTAAAGGAGTAGATTGCATCCACTCCTAAGCATCCAACACCATCAGAGATCCCTGTTTTTATGAACCGTAAGGAGGTGGATGGGTTGAATGAGATGAAAAAGAAGGCCACCTGGTTTGACAATTGGTTCAATGTTTTCAGGTCTAGCATGGATTAACATTTGGGAGAAGGTTTTAAACACTATCATGCAAGCCTTGCTTTGGTTAAAACAATAGAAGAATCTATAAGGAAATTGTGGGAAGAGGAAGAAAAGCTCAAGCAATACTTGGGAAAATTGAAGGTGATAGCTAAAAGCTCTAGTGAGTTGGGTGATGAGGGTCCTAAATATGTTTCAAAGGCTATTAATGTGTTGGTTTTCAAAACCCAGAATATCATTGAACAAAGAATAACTATGCTCAAGGGAATTCATGAGATATGGGAACAAGCAGGCATATTTGAAGATATTGTTGCAAATCTCATTTATAAAACTTTACCTCTGAATGAAAGACTGGAATCATTGGGAGAAATAAAAGATGCTTGGGATGTGAGACTTGATAAAATAATGAAATAAGGAGACACTACTGAGTCGAAACTCATAGATAGGTTACTAGAGATCAAGTGTGACATGTGATGGGCAATCACAAACATTGGTCAGTTGAGGGAAATTATTGTTGCAGTGGAAAATGAATTTGAAGATTCAAAGTTTAAAGCTGACTAGGTCGATGGACCTAATGATGATGCATTGAAACAAATTTTCTGGAATTATGATGAGTGTAATGGGATTCCTCATGAAGATGACAAGTAAAGGAGAATATTCTTGTTTTTTTGTCAACTAGTTTTAGGCACCTTTTTGGATAGCAGTACCTTCAGATCGGTTTTGAGACAGACAAACATCTCTAGATCCATTTTGATGAGCCAAAGATTGGGCATGTTGATCAACAGAGGATAAAGTTGGAACTCCCAGTCATATTTGATTGAAGTAGCATGTGGCATACCTTTCAGCACCTACAGTTCCAGCAGAGACAAACACTCAGAGTTAATTGGGTGTCCCTATAATTGTGGATCTGGGCCCCAAATTCATGGATCTTGATTTTTGATAGGAGATATTGATGCTAATTGTTTCTATAATTTAGAATAATCTCCTCATTGTAAAGGTCAACTAATTGAAGTCAAATTGGATACCTAGAGACTAGAGATAGTTTTAAGTTTTTACAACTTTTATGCAAGATACTTAAACACTTTTACAATTTTAATACAAGTAGTTTTATTTCAAAAGTTTGTTAGTTTAAATGATGATGTTGATAAACAATGGTTATTTGTATGACGGTGCATCTTGTTGCACATAAATGTTTCTTATTTGATGGAAATCAATAGAAGACTCTGAATTTAAAACCATTTTATTGAATTATCTGTGGATGATGTTTCTTGACGTTTATTGATTTGTTAATTCTAGTAATGAGCTTATAGTATTTTATTATTGAAAGTTCTAAAAAAAAAGTGATGATGAATTGTTGTATGCTCTAAATCTACACTGTGAATGGATGCAATGGTATGGATTGTTTCATAAATTATGTTGTTCTATGGTTTTAGTTGATTAGGAAAAGTGCTCATTATAAGGATTCCATGTTTGAATTAAAAGGAATCTGCGTTCATGTTTTGTTGTCCCAAACCTTGATCGATCTTTTATTGTTTATTTAAACCCCCCCCCAACGTTGATTTTTTTGTACTACCCAATTTGTACTCGTTTACCAACAGACCCCTTGAATATTACGGTTGCATGGACCACTGAATAAAAATATCACAGTTGAGAACCAACTACAAAGACCTTGGAAGATAGGTGGTTTTAGATCATTTGTCTTTTTTAGGAGAAATAGAGTAGAAATATTTTTTTTAACATTGTTGTGTTACCATTGACAATCAACACTACGTATGGTTTTTAAGTTTGTTATCGAATCCTTTTGGCCCGAAACTTTAACTCTTCACTCTTAGTTATATATTGTTATCTGGTTAATTGTTAGTTATGGACTTTTTTTTTGGTTTATCTCATTGTTTTGTAATGGGGAACAGGTTAATGGTTTTTCTGGTAAGGTTAAGTTTTGGCAACAACTAATGATTAGGCTAATTGCTATTTTATTTTGGTGTTTTATCAAGGTTGATATTTTGTTTTTTATTACGTTAAGGGGTTTGAGAAAAATGTAACTTTCTCTGGGTCTATATCCTATGTGTTGTTTTTGTGGTTCTTAGATGTTCTTGA